>VCKU01000095.1:7250000-8450000 GCA_005876895.1 Drosophila azteca | reverse complement strand
GTCCATGGGCCCTAATGTGTGCGGAGAGCAGCAGACGGCGGCGGCAGCTTGCGCTTTATGATTTAATAACGTTGCAGAGGCAGAGGCAGAGGCAGAGAAAGAGGCAGAGACAGAGAGGCAGCAACAGAGGCAGAGGCGTATGTCCTTCTCCTTACTCCTTTATTCGTTCTGCTTGCGGCCTTCCAGAGGGAGCTCCTCGCTTGGTCGTTTGGCGGGGCTGGATGGAGTTGGGAGCGGAAGAGGGAGAGGGAGCAGGACTCGTTGCCATCTTGGGCCACGTGGAGCGCTCATATTATCTGGCTCTGGTGCATGTCATCGCTGGGAAAAGTTGTCTCCGCCATCTCTCTGTCATCTCCCGTAGTCATCGTCGCCAGTCCTCGTTCTGGTCCTGGTTCTGGTTCCACTCCCTCTCTTTCCTGTCGTCGTCGGGCCATATTAAATTGTGTTAAAACACTTGCGCCATGCATGTCACACGGCACCTGCCCCATGCCACCACCAGCAGCTCCACCAGTGACGCCAGTGACGGCAGTGGGCCGTGCCCATGCCCATGCCCATGCCACCTCCCTCTGTGCAATGGCGCGTGTTTTGACATGTAACTCGTTTTGTCTTCAGCTTCTTCTCCGGCATCCTGCTCCAGCCATCGGCTCCATCTCCTCCATTCTCCATCCTCCATCCTTTTGCCGCTCCTCTTCTTCTCTTTTCGGGACTGGGACTGGGAATGGCATTGGCGTTTTTTCGTATTCGTATTCCTGCTTCATTTCCGGCAAATTAAAACGCATACGGTGGACAGAGCGCACTCTTTGGGCCATGTATCGCATCGCTTTCAGCTAATTTAAGCAACAATAGCGCGCATTTTTTCGGGTACTTTTCCGTGCCCCGTCCTGCTCCCTGGAGTGACATTATTTCTGGTTCAGTTTCTGCTGTTTGTTGGGGGATTTGCAGTCATCATCATCTCAATGGGTTGTCTGCCGCCCCCGCCGCACCCGCCGCCCCCGCCGCCCCCGATGACCGTGCTGCACTTTTTTCCCAATGTTCGAGTATTTATTTAAGCTTTTTTCTCTTGTCTTTTTTTTTTGCACCTCGCCTCATAATTAAAAGCTGCAAAAAGAATTTTTCAATAACAGCCATAAATCAGGCATATGGATGCCCAGGGAGCATGCCATAAATTACTTTACAGCCACACACACACACACACACACGACCGGAGAAGGCCGGAGAGTGGAGAGTGCAGAGCAGAGGCTGCGGAGTACGGAATCAGCCAGATGCTGAAGCTGTGAAGGCAGCCGAGGGTGGTGCTCGAGCTGGGGCTGGGGCTGGGGTTCGGGTTGGGTGCTTCATCGATGACCCAGTCAGGCATGAAAAGCCCCCACTTGGCTCCTTATTAGTCATGCCTGAGATCGCCAGCGACATTCGCATTAAAGGCCATCGAAAAGTTCAAGGAATCGAATTAAAACTTTAAGATTGATCTGCGGGAGTGAGTGTGTGAGAGAGAGAGAGGAGATAATTATTCGGTTATCTTGTGAACTTTTCATGAAATTTAATCAGCTCTCTTCTGAAATGTAATACATATGTAATGTATGTGCATCATCCGTTGGGAAGTCCCAATCTGTTCAGACCGAGTTGCATTATGTGGTCATTATGTGTTCCTTGAGATGTGATGTTCTTGCTCTCCCGATTATGGGTCCCTGACCCAACAAACGGCGTTGGGAAGGTGGAAAGGTGTGCATATGAATAGCTGTATAGATTGCGGTTTTTTCTCTGTTCTCTGCTCTCCTCTACTTTCTCCATTCTCCTTTCTACTGCCATGCCATTTGTGGCATACATATGTATGTGTGTTGCATATGTATAACAGGAAATTAAAAATATATGCTGCATTTGGGCGACTCTCTCTCTCTCTCTTGCTCTCTCTGGGTTTGTCTGTGTGTGGCTGTGTTTGTTGCCTACTTTTTGGCATATTCTCCTGGTCTGGTCCTTTTGTCTGCTCTTCGCTCACTTGTTGGCCGGGTTTTGTTTGCCTGTTTGCTTTGTTTTCCACATGGGCCACATTATTATGATGTCTCTTCGCTTTTCGCCTGAATGAAGTGCATCGCACATAAGAGACAGAGACAGAGAGAGATAGAGAGAGTGAGAGAGAGCGTGTGAGAGCGGGCTGGGTGTCTTGGGATGAACGGAGCTCGTGAGCGTCGTGAGTGGAGAATGGAGTCGAGTCCGTTTCAGAGGGGAGTTGGTATCTCTTTAGCTCGTGAGATCCGTGAGTGAATGAACAGGTCACGCAGCCATCTCTAGACACACGCACACACTCTGACTCACGTATCTGGTGGGGTCGACTGGCAGCGTCAGCTTCGCGATTTTTCATCAAAGTCACGACGGGCAAAAGTTGGCGAGAAGCTGCTCCAGCCCCATTGTTGCCTCTGACACTGACACCGGAAATGAACACATTTTCCGGTGGCATACGTGTGCACGTATACATAAACTCATGCATGGGTGTGTGTGTGTGCTTTTGTGTTGGAGTCTGTTTGCTCACGGGAGCAGCCACCCCACCCACACTCCTGCATACCAGCCCATCCCACTGAGAGATTGAAAGTCACTTAATGTATTGTTTTCCAGCGTTGACTTTCTGCTCTTTGGTCAGAAATACTTTTGGGCCACTTGCTGAGCAGATCTGCCGCTTATTAGTTTTGAGTGAAAGAGATTCCAGCCCGTGGCCCCCGACCGGGATGCCACTCATATACCTGGCGCTGCCACCTGCCAGATGCCACCTGCAACCCGGGCTGCTGCTCGTGCTGGTGCGAATTTAATTACTCGCATCGCATCGCATCGCACCGGCTCCCCCTACCCTCCACAGCCGCGAGATTGTGCGAGAGAGCAGCCCCTGGACGATGGAGGTGTTAATGAGATTGCTCTGTTCGTGCGGCTGCTGGAGCGGCTTGTGTGGCATAAGCTTGAGCAAACAAAAGGCCCGGCCCTGGCAGGAGAGTTCCCTAGCCGGGAAGATTCATATGGGTAAGTGCAGCTGAGATTAACCGCAAGGGTATCCTGAAGCCTCAGATACGCGTGCCACAGAGCTTGGCCTGAGTCTCAGCTGAGCAAAGACTCACAAGGACGCTGGATTCTCATAGAGAGAGACAGAGAGAAAGAGGAATCGCAAAGTAATTACTCAAACGCGTATGCACCATGGATGTAATCAAGGTGACATCAAAGTACTCAAATAATACGAGTATGAGTACGCGATGCTACCGAATCCCGAATCCTTACATGGATTATAGATTACCTAGAGTTTCCTAGAGAGTAGGAGCCCATATACTGCCTGATACGAGTATCTGCTCGCTGATGGCTCCTTAATTAGCTGTTAAAACGTTTCGGCAGCTGCCAAAACAATTACACGCTTTATTTCCAGGAACGGCACGTTTTACCTTAGTTGCAACCAGCGGCCACTTCCTCTTCCTCTTCCTGCCTCGCAGTGCCTCCTGTTGCTGCTCCTCGCTGCTGCTGCCTGGGTGGAGGACTCTAATCCAGGACTCAGATCGTTTTACGCTGTCGCCGCATGTGGGCATTAAGCTAAATGCCAACGTAGACGTAGACGACAAGAACAATGATGATGCCGATGCTGATGCCAATGAAGGTGATGATGATGATGCTGACGATGCCGATGGGAGAATGGGGTGGGGATGGGGATGGCGGGATGATGAGAGTATGATTATGATGATAAGGTCCAGGATGGGGCATGAGGATGATGCCTGTGGCACTGCCGCTGCCACTGCCACTGCCACTGCAGCATCGAGTGAGCGGCACAATCTGCTGATTTATATTATTGTCACGTTTATGGCCAGATTGGGATTGAAATTGAGACACGGGCCTGGCTGGCTGGCTGGCTGGCTGGCTGGCGGAGAGGGTTCTGGGTTGTGGGTTGCAGATGCGTTAATCGTGGGCGGTGCTGGGTCAGTGGGGTCAGTGGGTGAGTGGGTCTCCGTTTCTGCTTACGGTGCATTGCACTTTTTACAAGCAATTAAAGTGGCCATCCAATTGTAGTTGGAGTTGGAGCTGGAGCTGTAGAGACGAAAGGAAGGACACACATCAGAAGAGCTAGAGGAATAGGATAATCGGAGTGTGGCAGAGACTATACGGTATTCGGTATATATGATGGTGAAGACGGAAGGCAGCTGTAAATGAATAATGAATGCAATTCAGCGAAAAATATATTCAATTCAATTTCGATGCGTCACTCGAACGCTCGTCGCTCGTCGCTCATTAATTTATGACAGCCATTTTTAACGCTTTGCTGGCCATGGCTTCTGCCTGTGACAGTTGATGCTACACACCCACTGCCACACCTACACCTACACCCACACCCCTGCCCATCTGCCCATCTGCCGTTGCATGCGTCAAATATTCAACGCCATTTTTCAATTGAATTGAATGAATTTTTGAATTGAGTGCACGATTGCCGGCACTGACAAATGGCAAGCTAACAAACAAGACAGGAAAAAACCTTCTCGCCAATAGGCTTGAAATGTTTTTGATATCCTTGCAGTCCCGCGAGGTCCCTTGGCTATGGCAAATAGGCAAGTAACCGGAGACCCTAGTGCCCTGACAAAGGGCAACAGCTCAGACAAGGATATAATATGTCTTTGGTCAGTATTTGCCGCAGGGACACCGAAAGGGTATCCCTGCACTCCCCACAGTTTGGCCGACCAACTCGGATTCCTGCCATGCCGCCTTGTTGTAGTCTGAATGATTTGTGTTTGCCCTCTTTGTTGACGGGCGTCGAGGGCAGTTCTGGCCATGGTCAGAGCCAGAGCCAGAACCAGAACCACAGCCAGACCCAGTGCCATTTGGCCGCTTAGCTTAGAGTGGCCATATTTCATGCCCCTCTGATGGGGCTTGTCAACGTTTTGGGGGGCCCGACCAGGCCCGGTCAGGATCAGCCAAGGAGGTGCAGGGCGGTGAAGCAGCGACCCAGAGAACAGAGTCATACATGGGCAGACATTACACTTTAATTAACTACAAATCCACTGCAATTGCATTTACATTCCCCCCTCCCGCCTTTGGCCCTCCTTTGGCCTGTTCTCTGAGCTAATAAAACATTCAAAATATTTTTGTCGGCTCGTTTCTTGGGGCTGGGCTGGGAGTGTGTAATTTTGCACATTTCATATGAAAAGTTGCTGCCACGCCAAAACTTTTTGGCCAGCCAAAAGGATGCAGGAGTGCAGTCATGGCACCCGCACAGTGGGCACCCAACGAGAGATGCCATTGCACAACTTTTCGGAAGAAACTAATGGAGATCTGCACATAAATACTTGGCTACTCATTGATATATGACATTAAAATCCAAAGAGGAGACATTTTTCTCGGACCTCACCGTCAGTATACATACGTATGTACATACATACATGTGTGTATGTGTTATGTATTATATTATTGATTCCATCTTAGTCTTATTGAAATGCCAGTGAGTTCATCTGGACACCGCAAACTTTTGTTCCACAGTGCACAAGAAAAGTTTCTTACGGCAAAGATTAACAGAGAGACAGAGCCCGGAAGGGGGAGGCGTGGGGAGGGCGGAGTGTCTGGTTGCTGCTGCCTGGTGCGTGTTTCTGAAGGCGCATGTTTGGCAATGCGGTAAACCAAATTATGTGCTTAGGAACTTGCCGCTGCGACCAGAGTCGGTGATGGGGCGGGAAACCACACAACCGCCGAGCCACTGAGCCACCCATGCACTCACCAAAACCCCACCCACCCCACCGCCTTGCCGCTTTGTGTGCGTCTTGCAGCTGCATTTACACAGCAAAGGACTCCAGCTCCTCCCCCATCCAACGCCCATCCATCTCCCATTCATCCCGTTTTGGCCCTCTGCCTTTGTGCCTTGTCTTGTAGTGCTTGCTGCTGGCCGGCGCTCTTTGCACAGGTGTTCCTTCCCAACTTTGTGAGCGCTGTGGCAAGATGATTAAAAAGTTTTCCCCGAGAACGGACGGAAAGGGAACGAAGAGCTGCTGCATTCAGTTTCAGTTTCAGCTGCAGTTGCAGTCCTGAAACCTCAGTTGCGAGATTGTCAATGCCTGGGACCTTTGACAGAAGCTAATGATGGGAAGCGATACATTTTGCGAGGCTTAAGAAAGTCCATTACTTTTACTTTTGACAGCCACACACGCAAGGAGCACTGGCAAGTATGCCGCCATTTATCGCCACGTAGTAATAACTCTTCCCCCTGCTTGCAAGATGACCAGGAATTATCCTACCATTACAAAAAAGGATGTCATGCCCTGATTTGTTCAGATTTAGCCGAGATCTAGCGAAAAGGATGAGCCAAACTTTTTCGAGCTTGCAAATCTAAATCTATGTCTAACTATAAGCCACAGAAATCAAATTGAGTGGCTTACCCCATCACTAGGAGCCATAACACTCCCAAGTCACACTCCCAGGTCGGGGGCAGTCATTCGATGGCTATGTGTACCAAAAATATCTGCTGCTGCCCGGACATTCAAGGTCATGTGGGGAAAATGCCACGTTTTTGATCAGATTAAAAATAGAATTCGCCGTCTCCCGTATCGAACGAAAGACGTTTCTCCGATGATCTCGTACTCGAATCCACAGAGAGATGGAATGGGATGGGATGGCATTTTGGTCTCGAGTTTTATAGTCATATTCCTGAGTTTCCGTTGAGGCACCAACGGAGTTTTATTATAGCTTATTATCCGTCGCTTTACGATTGCTCAAATCCCTGACTGTACCAGAAACAAGAACAACGATTGTTGAGAGTGTCAAAGTGTTTACGTGGCGTACAAAAAGAAATTCAAAATGCATCATTCTAAGGCATGATCATGAGGGTAGGGGAGGGGATTCGGTTTGCTGGTTTGCGTAGCCTCAGGCAAGGGTAAACAGCTGGGAGTATAAAATCAAATTGATATACAGAATAGTTGACATGGCGATGAGGACGGCCAGGCGATATCATTTCTTTTTGGCATCCTTCAGACCGGCGCCGGCATTGAACTTGAAGAAGATGATGTCACCGTCTTCGACGGTGTGATTGCGTCCCTGCTGGCGGTACTTGCCAGCTGCCTTTGCGGCTGCTTCGCTGCCCTCGGCCTTGAAGTCATTAAAGTGCATTATCTCGGCCATGATGAAGCCCTTCTCGAAGTCGGTGTGAATGCGACCGGCGGCGGCCGGGGCCTTGGTGCCCTTCTGGATGGTCCAGGCCTTGACCTCGTCGGGGCCGGCGGTGAAGAAGTACTCCAGCTGCAGCCCCTTGTAGCCGGTGACGATGATTTTATCCAGCTGGCTCTTGCACTTGGTCTCCGCTTCGTAGGCCTTGCGTTCGAGCTCATCCTTTTCGCTCAGCTGCTGCTCGAAGGCGCCCGAGAAGGGGATGAGCAGCGCGCCGGGATCGTTCTTGTCGATCCACTCCTTGATCTTGGGCAGCCACTTGTTCTTCTTGCGAATGAAGTCCTTGTCGGAAAGGTTTACCAGGTAGATGACAGGCTTCGATGTCAGGAACAGATACTTGTTCAGCGCCTCAATCTGCACAAGAGCAAGCGAGATGGCAGAAGCCAAGAGCATTAGTAAGAGCGGGATGCAAAGATTGGTGGGGATTATCGCTTACATCGTGGGCATTCCAGTCTTCGAAGCGCAGATGACGCTTCTGGTCGATCAAGATCTCCTTGATCTTCACCATGGAGTCGTACTCGGGCTTCAGCTTCTTGTCGCCGCCGCGGGCCACCATCTTCTCCAGCTTATCCAGGTTCTGTAGGAGCTTCTCCTCGTCCTTGAGACGCAGCTCCTCGGAGATGATCTCCAGATCGCGCACTGGGTCAACCTCGCCCTCCACGTGGGTCACGTCGGGGTCCTCGAAGGCGCGGCATAAGTGGAAAATGGCATCGCAAGCGCTGATGTGCGAAAGGAAGTCGTTGCCCAGACCCTGGCCCTCGGCGGCCCCCTTGACCAGACCAGCAATGTCCACCACATTCAGGTAAGCTGGCACAATGCTGAAAAACAGAAGTCAGTGACACATTCAAAACGAAAACGAAACTGAAAGCGCAAGGACTCACCTGGCCGGCTTGTGGTACTCCACGAGGTAGTCGAAGCGCTCGTCAGGCACCGGAACGCGACGTGTGGGTAGGGCAACCAGCAACCAGCAACGACATCACAGTGCAGCGCACCACATGGAACGAAAGAAGAGCGGCGAGACGCATGTTAGCCTTACATGGTAAGAGATTGGGAAGCCCCGGCAGCGCAACACCATCAGCACCAGCATCAGCATGGCCCGCTGCCAATCATGGCAATTTTCTATAATTTTGTACAATCCACGAGAGGTAGAGTCCGCAGCCAAAATGAAGTCGCTCAAGAAACTGAAACTGATCAGAGGACCGAGGACTGGGTGGACTGAACTGCGTGGATGGGGGAATGGGGGCGGGGGCAATTTGCATATTGGAAACTGGATCTGATAAAATTGCTAAGGCCGCGACACGCCCCAAACGAAATAGTTTCTTTTAGAAGGACCAGACCCAGACCAGTCCCGCGCGTCCAGTGCAGGCGGAGCCAGCAAGCAATTTGGAATTAGAAGCGGCTAAGGCTGTGGCTCTGGCGACTGCTCCTGGGGGCAGTCCATTGCCATCGACAAGTCTTGAATAAAAATTATATTCAAAATACTGATTACAATGATTAAAGAAATTGCCCCCGCCTGGATTTTTTTGGGGCCCTGGGGCCCCGCGGGCCAATGGTTATAATTGGTAATACTTATTCTCATTCGGCTTGATCGTGCAGAAGGGGAAGTTCTCTGCCGGGGCGGCGCTCTGGGTCAGCACATTGAAGAACGTCGACTTGCCCACATTGGGGACGCCGACGATTCCGATTCTCAGATTGGTGCCAATGCGTCCGATCAGGGGTTTGCGCTCCGGTTCATCGTGCTTCTTAGGTGGCATCTTGTGGCTGGTTGGCTGTTCTGCTCGTCTGTTGTCTGCTGGCTAATGGCGGAAGAACTCAATTTTTGTTAACTATTTTCGGCCACAAAATTCGTTCGGCCAGCCGTTCGGACATAACCTCACTCATGGCGGCCCGGCCACAACTTACATTCGCAAGGAGTGCTCCGCTGTGGTCAGCCTTCCGCTGCAAGGGCCAAATCGAATAGTTAGAAAATTGTAGAAAGTCGGTGGGAACTGATTTAAATATTTACAAATAACTTTTGATGCGGCAGCAAATGACGGCTGCTGACGGCGTGGAAAGAAAGAGCGAGCGAGAGAGCGCGAAAAGCGAACAGCTGTCGACCGAAGCAGGGTTGCTAGCGTGCGAGCGCAGCCTGCGGCTTTTTTTCGAAGCGTTAGTTCACAGCTGCAGGCAATAGAGGGCGCCAGCAGTAAGTGCGCGCATTTTGAATTTCGCCTCGGGGCTGCTTTACAGGGAGGCTTTGGGAATTTTACACTGCTCTGCAGGGAAGCAGAAGAGAATGGTATAACAAGGTATAACAAGAAATTAAACACAAGAGGCACACAAATTGGATGGCTTTGTGTGTAAATCTGATTGGAATATCTAAAACCAATAATATTTACAATGCCAAGCCTTTTCCCATTCTGTACACAATTGCAAACTGCAAATATTTCTCTTGACTTCTTCTCCTTTTTTCTATTTTCATAATTTCTTATATTTTGTCGTGATTTCCCCATGCCCCTTCCATGTAGCACAGTGTTCACAGGTAAAAGCGATCAACTTAACTGTCAAGGTCACAGGGCCGACGCACGTACACGCAATTTGGCGGTTTAGTGAAAAGCCCGCAATAATCAATAATTTCACATAATTAGCGATCGATCCGCGGATGCACGCAGCCAGACCAGACCAGACCAGCCATCCATTCGTCGATTGCTGGCTCGATCCCTCGCCTTTATTGCCAACTGAAACGCAACTTGGCCAGAAAAGTGGTCAAGAGAGATTGGTAGGGGATGGAGTCAGAGATCTGGTTTATTGATCTTCGCTGATCCGCTGATTGTCGACTGTTGGCAATCGATTCCGGATCGTTGTGCGATTCACTTTGATTGATTCCCTTTGGCCGCGTTTATGGCCCTAATTAAAAGATCCGTTATGCGTGATCAGACAGCTACCTCGGCTCCCTTGCTGCCTTTCTTCCCCCTCCCCCTTCCCTCTTGGGTCGTGTGCGTGCTAGAGAATTTACTTATAATTTCACGCTGTCTTTCACTTTGTCTTGTTTCTGCTTTCTGGTTTCCTTGGGCTGCTCTTCTTGCGGTTATCGAACCATTTAAAAATCCATTTGCAACTGACCCTGGACAACTGTCGTCCTTCCCAGCCCCTAGTCCCCCCTGTCTGCTCTTCCAGCTCTCCAGCTCTGCCACCGGAGCATGTAATACCTTTGTAATGTTTGTCCACAAACCGCAACCGGTACTCGTGTTGTAAAAAGGCAACAATTACGAGGAAAAAGGGAATTTTTTTCACAGGCCACAGGCCAATCCTTGCGGTTTGCCTGCTGACGGTTGGACTGTGGTTTCCACTTGATTGCTGTGCATCTGCGAGGATCCAACGATGCCCAGTCCAGAAGTAGTCATTCTCTATCCTTTATCCTAGCCTAAATGTTCCCATTGACGAGATCACTGCTTGGGGTGGATCCGAGGAGTGGATCCGCGGAAAACTAGCATGAAAGCCCTCCTCTTGGTCATCTGTTTTCCCCCTAAGTTTGCAGAACTTCTCCATGACTCGAACGATTCCCGGGAATCATTCCCGCCCCCATCGATAATTATTCTAATTTTCAGTTGATGTCGAAGCCTGCCTCCTTTGCATATTGTTTGTGGTTTGTTAATTAAGCTCCCATCTAATTGCCTTTTATTGCGCTTAATTATCGGAGTCGGAGTTGGAGTTGGAGTCTGAATTGGAGTCCGCCATGGCCTAGACCCGCATCGGTGAGTGGTGAGGGTGTGGGCATCATAAATTTCTATATACTCGTATACATATGACTATATAATTGCCACCTTCTCCGTATCGAATTAGCCAAACGAGCCTGAGATCCAGCCACGCATTCAACCTCAAAGGCCCAGCCTTCTCCCTTCTCCCTTTCCCCATTCCCCATTCCCACTGCCATCCTATTTCGCACCCACATTACGCGCAGGGCGTGGCCGAGAGGAGGCAGGTGAACCTCACAGGCACCGATCCGATTCGCTCTGCTCTGCTCTGCTCTGCCCCGCACTGAATGCATAACATCAAGTTTCATTGAGTCTCGTACGAGTTTCCATCTTGTTGCTCCAATTAAAAGAGCGGAGCGGAATGGAATGGAAATAGTGGAAAAGTGGCGAAAACAGAAAACAGAGGAAAAAACACCCATTCATATTCATATTCATATTCATTCGGTTTTTATTGCCCCTAATTATAATGCTGGCACCGCGGACTGTATTCAAATTGTTCTGCCTTGGAAAATTTTCGGAGAAACAAAAGACTTAGGCAACGAACTTGAATGATCTGCTGTTTACGGTGAGGGCGGTGGGGTTAATCGCCTCTGAGGAAGCTCCTGAAACAGATTCAAATCATGAGGCGATACATATAGTAAATACTTATATAATGGGAATATCGCACATGATATTATCAGAGAAGTGGCTAGAGAAGTAGGTTAAGCCACTCAAACCTTGCCCACAAATCCCACTTAAGTCCCACAACATCACGAAAGCAGTCTGATCTGTCAGCAAACATTGGACACAATCTCAACCCAAGTCCTGCCACTATCCAAATAAAACAAAAGTCGCCTGAAAAACACTAAATATCACCCAATATGTGGATATACATAAATATCACTGCAGAGCTGTTCCACAGACAACCCAAAACTTAGAACAGAATACCTGAAAGAAACAAAAGAACAGTCACACTTCCATTTAGCGAACCTTAAAGGTGCCATTGTATTAAAGATATAGTCGCTATAAGGAAATTCTTTAAAAGGAGAGCAAAACATACTGAAAATTGAACGAAATTGCAGTGGTCCGGATATAAATTCGACAAATATCTGTTAATATTGCGCACTAACCAACAAACAAAAAAAAATATGTAAAATATGTATACATAAAACCTATAAATAATCCTATTATATTTACGAGTAAATAACTCTTCTGTCGATGGCCCTGGCAGACCTCTTGTTAGACTTGGCTTTATGAGCAATTCCTGGCATCAAACAAATAATCAAATAACGAAATTCATATGTAGGTAACTGCAACTAAAAGTAAATTATATTTTAATATGTTCTTTCTATATATATCTATATACACCTGAAGAAGACAAGACATGCCCAATCAACTCAAGCCTTTTAATGATTGATGAAAGAATGATTTGTGCAGGACTTGTCCAAGTTATCCAAAGTATTATACAATATACAAAATATATAAATATAATTAAAATAAATATGTATAAAAAGTAATCGAATTAATGGAAGTGATGTACAGTTTCTATTTAAAGATGACGACCCTCCATTTGCATCTCCGTTCCATTTTAGTTCTCTATTGATTGGCCTTCTTCCCCAACTACTGCCCTCCATTCGAGTTGAATCTTTTGAAAATAGTAAACAAATAGTAAAATAGGGGATCACAGCCCTCGGCTCACAGCTGCCTGAAGGGAAGGAAACTCTGGGTGAAGCACGCTCCACAATTACCCCGGTACCCATGCCGTTCCCCGTTGCCGTTCGATTAGTGTCCTGCGGTGATAATCGCTTAATACAACAACAGATATCGAAGAGAATAGAGAGTCGGTTAGAATGAGGAGCAAAGGGATGGGGATGGGAATGGGGCAGTCCCAGTCAGGCGCCAGGCGGGGCGCCCTAGCCCCAGGACGGGGCAGCTGTGGCAGTAGTCACGTGTTGGAAGCTGACAAAGTGAGCAGATAGAGGGGAGGTGGGGATCAATCATTGAGGGAGCGGTGCACCTATGTGTTTATAATTCGTTGTACGGGGAGATGCCACAGGATGCCTGCCTGCAAGGGTGGGTTTCCATTTCCACTTCCACTTCCATTCGGTTTCCATATCCATTTACCCCGGCCCTTGTGTTCTTTCCCTGCTCCCTGTGCCCTGTGCCTGTGCCGCTTTTTGTTGCATTGTTGTTTTCCCAGCTCATGATTATTATTGCGTTTATTACGATTTCCATTTTTCGAGCCGTGTGGCAAGGGGAGTGGCCCGGGCACCGCCCCCTTTATATTTCATATTATTTCATTTTTTTTTTTTTGTTTTTTTCATTTCTCTCCTCCATTCCTACTTAAATATATTTTTTCCCGTTCCGGTGTCAGCTTTTTCTATAACAATGACACAGACGCGACCATCTCTCTCTCGCTCTCTCTCTCTCTTTCTCTCCCTCCCGATCTCTCTCACTCTTCTGCGTGCGTGTAGCACCTTTGGCCCTTCGATTCAATTTGTGCCTGTTTCTGTCTCTGTGTCTGTGTCCCCCTGTGGCAGCTCCTGTGGCAGCCCTACCCTTATCTGCACTTCCTCTAGCATCCCCATCCTCATACCCCTGCCCTAGACATACCCGTTCCCCTGCCAGATCCTCGGATCCCTAGGTCTTTGTCTCCGAGTATATGCATCTTTTTTCTTACGATTACGAGTATTTTTTGTAATAATTCATAATTCCTTCGGTGGCTTGCAACATGTAATTTGGCAGCTGATGCATTGATGGCACATCGTTGAGGCGGCAGCGGTTGCAATTTGCATGACGGTCGCGGCCATGAAGGTCTGTCGATGCGATGCGATGTGATGCACTTGGCGATCCGATGGATCCTCGGATCGGATCCGATCGTTATGCAAATGTCGGCGGCTTAAATGGGGATCAGAGAAGTAGAACGATCGATGGGATGGGTTTGGGAAACAAATGATGATACGGCAGCGTTACTTTGTTGTGGGAGTCATTGAAAGACAGTCACTGGAATGTCATATCTCGACTTGTACAGGATGTACAGAATTGCATGGAGAGCGATAGGGACTTACGGGTATCAATCTTCTTCTTTCACTGGTCAAATGATAGGAGATCCTTTGCCATTCTACAAGAAGTTGTGCCCACATCATGACATCACTATGGAGATGCTGCCAGTCTGACCAACACACTTCCCCTCCCCCTCCACAGTCCTGTCTTGCCCCTTGGGGGCAAATGGCGCATAATTTCCATTTGGAACGGCCATTTTTGCAGCAGCAATTACAGCAGCCGCCGCCGCAGCAGTGGCAGTGGCAAGAGGCAGCAGCCAACCAAACCTGGAACCTGTCTCAGAGTGCCCACCCGCCCCCCTCTTCCTCTGATCCTCCCCAACAATTTTCAGCGAACGCATTCCCATTTCATTCTGTTTTTTTTTTGTGCGGCAATAAAAATTAAGTTGAAGCTGAATTTGAAATTCAGATGACGGCGACCAACGACCAACGACCAACGACGACGACGACTTGCCCAATTATTATTAATAATAGCAACAACAGCAGCAGCAGCAGCAACAACAACAACAACAACAGCAACACCAACGTTTTGCAGTTGAAGAAAGAGAGAAAAAAAACTGGCTGGGGAGGGGGGTAAGAAAAAAAGTTAATAGGACCGCATTCATTAAATCCATTTAATGCACAGAGAGGCAAATTATTGCGCTAAAAGAAAAGCAACTGGCAAAAAACACAGAGGCGCATTGGGAGAGCAGCAGCAGCAGCAGCAAAAAAAACCTGCAGAAGAAAACAGAGCAAAAAAACAACAAAATAATTGCAGTTGGTTGAACACCCCAAAAGGGGGTGGGGCCGGGGGGGGGTGGGCCAGGGACAGGGGCAAGGAGCCAGAGCCAGAGACGGCGACGTTTGGTCGGCGGCCATTAAAATGGCCAACGAATTGGCCAAGTGAGAAGAAGACGAAGAAGAGGACAGGATGGGGCGGGGGGAGGAAGTTTGGCCATCCAACTGGCCATGTAAACTGGCCCCGAACAGAGCCAAGAAGAGAGAGAGAGAGAGAGAAAACCGGTAGCTCCACTTTAATGAGCGCCAAACGCAAAGAAAGAAAGAAATAAGACCCCAAAGGAGCAGCAACAGCGGCAGCAGCAGCAGCACTCCCAAAAGAAGGGGTATTCGTGGGGCATGCACGAAGTGTCTTCGAGATGCAATTCCAGATTCATCCAGATACTTGCATACATAAATCATACTATAATAAGTAGCTTCGAATCATTACAAATGACCGACTCTAACAGGGCATCTCCTGGGTCGATTCACTGCTGACTTTCGCTCGGTCCGCACTAATTAGTTTCTTGGAAAACACGCGCGCCATTTTGGTTGGCTGGGTCATCTGGCGGAGAGGGGTTGGGGGGGAATGCTTTTCCTCAGCTGCTCAGCTAAATTGTAATTTTCGTTTGGCCCCAAAAGTTTCGCCTTCTCTTTCTTAATCGTCAAACAATTTGCAAATCGCCAGCAATTTTCCTTCTTCCTTCTGACATTTTCTCCCCGAGCCTTCGAGCCTTCGAGCCTTGGCTCTGGCCTCCTTTTTGCCCCCCCTTTCGGGCCGCCTGGCTCTGGCTTGTTATTGCCTTCGTGCTGTTGCATTTCCTGTCGCCATCTGCCATTCCCTTCCCCATCCCCATCCCCATCCCGCCACCATCTTCGGGTTCCCGCATACGTTTTGTATATTACATGATACGTAATGAACACTGCTCCAATTATAGAGAACGAGAAAAAATTACAGAAAAAGTGTGTGAGTGGGGAATAAAACATGCCGCCATATCTCGACTCTCCATATGCGCTGTCCTTGCTCCGCTGGACACTGGACACTGGACACTGGAGACTGAACAGAGGGGAGGCTTGGGAGGCGCCGTGGCCGTGGTCATTTAAATTGTTGTTTTGCATGTGAACTCGACATTTTCCACACCTTTTAATTGACGGGGCACAAGCTCTGCCCCCCCTCCCCGCCCCTTGCCACAAACGAAGTCATTCGCATGGGACGAATAGCAACAACGAGCAGCGTAGAATGTAGAATTGAATGGAAACTGTGGAAATGGGCTGGGGAAATTGTGGAAATGGCAGGCGGGTACAGCAGAGCCAGAGCCAGAGGAAGGGGAAGGGGAAGAGGAAGCGCCACCCTGGGCAGCCACTCTGGGCAGCAATTTCTTCAACTTTCCGGCCAGGTTCCGCCACGTCTTCTGATTGAATTGCAATGCGAAACTGACAGCTGAACCGAATCGATTGATTGGGATCCGATTGGCATTTGATTTGGTTTGGTTTCGTTTCGATTGGCAGAGTACAAAGCTGCTGGCCTCTGGGCCAATTCCTATTAATTGGTTATGGATAGGCAAAAAAACATATATTTGAATATTATTTTTGAGGGCCTAGACTTGCATTAACTTGGAATCAATTGAAAAATTGAAGAGAAGCTACTGTTTAGTTGTGATAATGGTATTCGGGTATTCGATATTCGGGTTTGAAATACAGTAAATATTTATAATATATAACATTTTGAAATAAAATATATTTCTCTTGTCTATAAATTGTATTCATTTATATACTTTTGAAGATTTCATCTCTCGGATGTCCCAAGTATTTGGGTATTTATTTTGAGATCTAAGTGAAACTATTCTTTGGTTGTGGGATTGCATACACCATTCCAATCAAGTTTAGGATCTTATGGTATACGAATGATAATACGAATGATACGAATAGATGCCATAAATAAGTACAGCGCACATCTTACTAGAACAAATATATATATTATTGTTATAAGTACTTATATTTAATACTATAATTCGTATTACAGGATATAGTAGGCCAGTACTACATTTGGCTTGAGGCCCAAACTTGAGGAATTTTTGCTCTGAACTGGTGAAAGATATCACAATAATTGTCTTTGTTAATTAAAGATGAAAAATGCATTAAAAATGTGAATTTTCCAGAAGCATAATAAGCGCTTTAGTGGACCTGCAGAAATGTCCCAAAACCTGTGGGGATCGATATACGATGTACGCTGCTTCCTGCTCCACTTTGCTGAATCTACAGAACTTTATCCCTACAAGTTAAAGAAAACTCTTCTGCTCTGGCATCGCAAGATCATTGGGTATTCCCTTACTATGTTTAAGAGTGTTTAATTACTTGATGCCATTAGTTTTTCCGCCTAGGTTCGATGGCGATCAATGGATTAAGTCGGATAATGGCACTCGTTGGCACTCAATCATCCGTGACAGAGTCTCTGGGAGGCAGAGATCCTGGCCAGCCAGTCCTCGATCGGCAGTGGCGCAGCATTCCGTCACGTAGTCGAAGATAGCATCGTGGCAGTGGCAGTGGCAGTGGCAGTGGCAGGGCCAGTGGCAGTCGGATGTCGGATTGCCACCTGCATTGGTAATAGCCCACAGAAATGGCCAAGGCTAAGACGCAAACTAACGGTTAGCGGGACCCGCAATTCCTGGTCGTAATTGAGCTTATTATTATTCTGTTCTTTTTTTTATTTCGTCTTTTTTGTTGTGCTTTTTGTTATGTTATTATTACTTTTTGGAGTAGCTTTCTTTTCGCTCGAAATGACGCATTTTGTCGCTCCGTTCCCTCAAAATGGCAACAATCTAGTGAGAAAGAGAGAGGCCGATTGCCACAAGAAAGAGAGAGCCATAGAGGGGCAAAGGCAAAGGCCACAGCGAGAGACAGAGAGAGAGAGAGGCAGCTTGAAACGCAAGAGCGAACAACGTTTTGCGATTGGAAGAAGAAGTCGAAACCGGCCCCGCGGGACTTGCAACAACAGCAACAAAAACAGCAAAAGCAACAATAATAATATTAGCCACAGCGGCAACAACAAAAACAACAACAGAAACAACAACAAAAGGCAGTACGGACAACGCCTTTCAACGTGACTGATTGCCACTTGGCACGCAAGCCAAAGCGAGGAGGCACCAGCGTTACCAGAGTTACTGCAGCCCTCCCCCGTCCTCTCTTTACCCTCCCTTGCCCCACCGGTCGCCATTGCGCAGTCGCAGTTGACGTCACAGCCAGCGCCAAAGCAATGGCCGTCCAAAGCGGTTCCCTCAGTGGCTCTGTGTGGCTCTCTGTGGCTCTGTGTGGTTGTTGTATACCATTTTGTGCGTGTGGTGTACGATACTGCGTTTTATTTGCTGCTGGCATGCAAACGTGCCACTCCCCACCGCCCCGTGCAGCGCCCTCTGCCACAGGCAAAACTGGTTGGCTGTGGCTGCCCCAGCACCACCATTCCGATTCCCCTACTGCTGCGGTCTGTCTGTTAGATGCGCGACTCCGACTCCAACTCCGACTCCGACTCCGACTCTGATGATTGACTTCTGTTGTTACACTTTAAGCAGCAGCCATTGCTGCCGTTCGGGATATGCCGTATACTTATCGGGGGCAAGTACATAGTATATGCTACTTTGTTGACGGGGTTTGTCGAGGATGGGAGGATCGATGGGTGGATCAATGGGTGGATCAATGGAGCACGCCATTACGGATCGAGCAAACCAAATAAACTCGCATTTTTAGGAACACTCATTCAACTAATACTAAATTTGGGAAATTCTTGTACGAATCTTATCGTTAAGACTCTTTCATTGGCCAAAGATGTGTGAAATATCATTTTGAACTACAAAATACAGTTCAAACAGTCCGATTTATGGCTTACAAGTGGATTTCCCGACTGATAGAACTGTTTTAGAACAGAGTTTTTCGGAAAACCATCTGAAGGAATACTTAATCGAACCTTTCGGCTACTTTGAGATTGTTTTAAAACTATTTCGAAGGGGTTTACACTGTCAAAGATAACTGTGAATATATCTATGTCTATTTTAGGAATCTGCCAAAAGAAAACTAGGAAATCGGGAATCCCTATTGTACTTGTATGAAAATGTATGAATTTATTGAAACATCAAATGATCTTCCATTTACTCCTTTCCTTCCCTTCCTGTAGCTTCCTTAGGGTATCTCCAGCTTCGTCTTTGCTCCCATCCACTTGGCTATTTTGTCTCTGCCTTATTCTGGCTCTGGCTCTGTCTCTGTCTTTGGCTCCATCCACTGCTGCTGCTGGTGCTGGTGCTGCTGCTGCTGTTATTGTAATTTTATGATAATTTGAGGAATTTTGTTTGCTGCCGTTGAACGTGATTACAAGCATTGTCCGTCCTGTGCTATCCTGGGGCAACAAAAGGGGGCACCAAGTGGCTCCAAGTTCCAGTTCAGTTTCCAGGCCCCGGGCATCAGGAATCGGGCATCAGGAATGGGGCATCGATGGCTGCTGCTGCTGCTGCCCCATCGAGGACTCTGCCGGGGACGAGCATTGTTATTAGGTGCATCTTATCGACAGGAAGCGATCATCGCACATTGGAATGGCTTCAGTTTGAGCTGCTGCTGTTGCATGTGGCCCCCATGCCACATCCATGCCACTGATTGCTGCACTTGCTGTTGCTCTGGCTCTGGCTGTGGCTCTGGCTGTGGCTGTGGCTGCCGCTGCCATTTGCAGTTGCTTATTAAATGGATTTCGTTGTATTATTAAGTTCTCTGGCATTCGTGGAAATTGTTACTTATAAGGCAACTGGTTATTGTTGTGGCCAGCTCCGATTCGTACGAGTTTGTTGCTGCTACTGCATTACAGAGATACAGTGATACCTCGGCAATTTCCATTTGGCATTGTTCGTGCAAGAGATACAACTGGGCCACAGCCACAGCCACAGATACAGATACAAAGTCAGAGATATGAGATGCATTTAGTAGTTTTCCCCCGCACCACCCCACCCCCACCACAAAAGTGTGAATAAATGCATATTAATTTGTTGTTTGTCTTAATTATTAATCATTACTTTGTTAAGGCCAACTAATTGCAGATCTGCAGCTCGAATTTCCCTTTTCTGTTCGCCCGGGGCATGCCACAGCTGAAATGGCAAATAGAGACATTAGAGGGGCATCCATTAAAGTGCCTCGAATTTCGAGGAATACCTACAGATACACACACATGTATGTATAAGTAAGTTCTAGTGGAATGAATGAATCATTAGCTAATTACTGCAAATCAATAACTGAACCAACGCTTCCATCATGCCAGACTATATGACTCTCCGAGTGTCTAAGTAGATCCATCATCTGTCCATCACCATCGCTGGCTCTTGACATTGTTCAGTTTGAGGGATCCGCCTGAAGGACCCCTCAGAGCCAGAGAGCCTGAGAGCCTGGCAGTCAGAGAGCTGGGGAGGCGGAGGTCCTAGCACGTGCTCACTGGCTGGATCCCCCTCTGGGGTAATCAATCTTTCAATTACAGCAACTGCGCGCTGAAATTACGTTTTGCTCGATAATAATTTTCGTTTTTAGTTTTGGAAATCAAATTATTTGGCAACTGTTGTCGCACCCCGGGAACGAGCAGAAGGAGGAGGAGGAGGAGCAGTAGCAGGAGCCAAATAGAGGCAGCTGCAGCTGCAGCAAGGACAAGCGGACGCGGACAGGATGCTTGAAAAACGATACTCGCAGGATTGTGGTGATAATTATATGTTGGCAGATCCCGGCGAAGATTTCGACGAGCGATTGGAGTGGCTTTGGGTCTGCGCAATGGCATTCCATCCATCCATCCATCAGAGACTTGGCTTCCGCTCGCCAGGACACGCCGGGACGCAGTCGCAGTCGCCGTCGCACAAAGCTCTCCTCGGCTGGCTGGCACCCCGTGCCTCTGCCTCTGCATCTGCGATTCGGTGCGAGATTTGGGTGCTGTGAAAGCGCTTCCGGCCCCGGCTCTATAATTATATTAGTGCGGAATTCAATGAAAGAAAAGGGTGCCGCCGAGTCCTGCCTAGAGTCCTGCGTAATTACGACAAATCACAGACGGCCAACCATGGAACAAGAGCAAGGGAGAGCTATGGAATGAAAGAGCGAGAGAGACACAGAGGCGGTACACGTGCCCGAATTTCACATTTCGAAAGCGTTGAGTATTAACCTCGTTTTCTTTAAATACGGAAACGGATTTAGTAATACAAATAATTTATAAAATTAAGCGTTTATTTTGTAAGAATTAAATTAATTAAATTCAGGATTAATTCCAATTAAATTCCTCATAGATTCGCACTCGTTTTCGTACACCTCTTTTCCCGCAGTGTATTTTTTGGCCTTTGGTTTTTCGCACACTTCCGGTTTGACATGTGACAGGCAACGTGTCCTTGCCCCCGCCCCCCATCCCTTGTGCCCTTGCAGAGAGTGGGCGTGTCACGCCCGCCCGTCAAATGAATCGCTGCACCCGTCCTGCGTCTCCCGTGTCCCGTGTCCTGGTCCAGGGCTCGAATGCAAAAAAATAAAACAAGAAAATAATATAATAATAATAAAAACTCGCGCCAGAAATGGGCCGGCTGTCGAAGGTCCTGGCTACTGTAGGGGGGGCGTGGCAGCAGGCACCAGGCAGCATTCGGAATTTTGCACCTCATCAGCGGTCCTGGCTCACGTCCTGCTCCTGGCGGCTCTCCTCCTGCTCCTCCATGGAAAGAGCTCGCGTTTGTCGCTCGTCGTCGCACAATTGGTACGCCCGTCCCGCCTCCGCTGCCGCCTTCTTCAGCATCGAATGCAGGACTGCCCATTGTTCTGGCCTGCATGCTGGCCCGGGCCTTGGCCCTGGCTCTGCACTTGGGCAATCCGCACAAAGCCCTTGGCTGCACACACAATTACGAGGAAGGAAGGAGGAGGCGGTATTGGCAACGGCTGTGGCTGTGCCACCAGGAACCTTCCCCGGAACGTGTCAACCTAATCAGCTGCACGTCCTTGTAATCCTTTTTTGGGAATATTCATAATGCTACCAGGCCATCCCCCCCCCACACCCGATTTCGAGTGGGCGTGCCCACCAGGCTACATAATTGTGTGGGCGCTGATACACTTAAAAATGTTGCTGGAAACCCCGAGCCCATGTGCCGATCCCTAACAGGATTCGCACCCGATTCTAATGCGGATCAGAGACGCTCCTAATGGATGAGAGCTGCGAGGATGTGAGGTGGGGCCCCGGTTATGACAGCCTAATGAGTATCCGGGCCAAAGGATTACGGCGAATCTTCTGCGAATTTGTTTGTGGGCAAATAAACTGAATGGATTATCGGGCCATTAACTTTGAGGGTCTCCATATGTGAGTTGTTGAGGAAGTAGCAGTACTTTAACGATTTATGCTAGAAGAAAAAGCTACTTTCTATTCTAGAAGCTGCACATCGAAGCGGTGAAAGATTGCCTATAATATCGATCTATTCGATTAGATGTTTCCTTCTTTCGACTTAAAAACTAAGGATCTAAGGAATAAGATAGGAATCCATAGGAAATATGTCAATGTTAACCTCACTTGCAATGTTGGGTGGCAACATCCCCGTCCCCAGCCCCTCAGAATCATGGCCATGGGATTCCGATACATGATTCGCCTTCATCCTTCACCGCTGACTGATTCTGACTCTGACTCTAACGCTGCGTGGCTGTGGCATTTGGGCCAAGTTTTTCTAACCAATAGTTGCCTGCTGTGGCCTGTACTTATCCCAATTACACGGTGGCAGGTTGCAAGTTTCATTGAAAAGTGCGTGTGTGCGTGTGTGGCAGCAAAAAAACAAAAAGAAAGGGTTGCCATGGCCCATGTGCGTGACTGCCAAGAAGATGACGATTCTAGGCTTATATACGAGTACATATGTACATAGGATCTGGTGTAGATGCCCCCACCCCCCATTGGTGACCCCTTGGTGCACACTCTGCACTTTGCACGCATGCTGTTTTCTTTGTTTTCCATAATTTTCCATCATTTGATTGTATTCCGATGCGTTATTCAATTTGCAGCTAAATGGCAGTTGCAATACCATGGTGACCGCAAGCCGACCGATTACCAAGGTCTATCGACCATGGCAGATGAGAGTGGGGTTGGGTTTGGAGGAGCAGCAGGAGGAGGTGCTCTTCGCAGATGGTCAAAACGGAAGGAGGTGGACGGATGGCGGACAGAGGCCAAGTGAAGTGAAGCCAATCGGCAGCGGCTTTGGGCCACAACAAACAATCGTTGGCCAAGCCAGGCCAGTCTAGGCCGAGGAGAGGGTTGAATGCTTTCAATCTGCCTTACCCTCTCTCTGTCAGTCATTCTCTATCCATCTCTCTCTCTCTCTCTTTCCCTGCGAGTGTCTCCAACTATGCGTATCATCCGTTCATGGGACACGGCCAGAATAAATAAAAAAAATAGATAGATAGATATATTGTATGTGCTATAAACTGATTATTAACGTTAACCGCGTAATTATAGTCGAAGGCGGCCCCCGATGGGCGTGGCCCTCGTTCCGTTGACAGTTTTTTTCTCTCTCTCTCTCTCTGTCTCTGTTTTTCTGTATTCTGTGGCCATTGTATTGATATCCACCTGAAAAGCTGATTATTGTCCCATTCGCATTTTTCACATTTTCCATTATAATTTCTCGTTCTTTTTTCCAACGTTTATTTGCGGTAATCACATACGACCCCACGACGTAGCCCCCCCCAATGTTTATTTAATTTTGCTCATTGTTGTCCGTGTTTGTTGTAATGTAATCAGGGGGCCGAGCCACGCCCACTTTGGCCAGCGTTTTGTTGAACATTTTGCACAAAACGTTCAATTTTTTTGCTATATCTTTGTGTTTTTTTGTTGTTGTTGTTTTTTTTGAGCAAAGTTTGTGGAAATTATATGTTGTGCGAAATCAAACAAAAAGCCATAAAAATGTATCATTTATTCGGGTTTTAGTTGAGGCGAATCTAAGGAGAGGATCTGTTCTTAGTTGATCTCCGTTTCTCTGTCGATCGGATCCATAGATGGTGGATCTATACTTACATCATCATGTATCCTACTTAGATAAAGCTATACGGATAGATGGGAGGCTAGATCTAATCCAGATCTTATCATGCATCCCACTTAGATCAGTCTCTGGGGAAAGCTATACGGATAGATGTGAGGCTAGATCTTAGCCAGATCTCATCCGATATTGTTGAGAATTGTTGCCAAACATTTGCTCACTCAGGATTGATTGAAAGCCGCACTCTCGCTATCGAGATTCCGATCGGACCACGAATTAGGCAAAAGAGTTTTCAGTAAAGGGTTGTTGGGGAGGGGTAGGGGGGGTGCACTGGAGTGTGGCTAATGCGTCGGGTAGGGGTAGGGTCATTCAGAGGAAGTCGCTCGAATCGACTCGATAAATGCCAATTGTGCAGAAAGTTCGTTAAGCAATTAAAAAGTTTGACAAAACACGGACTTTTTTTTCGCTCTGTCTCCCCCCTCCCCCCGCCCTCTTTCCCCCTCGTTTGTTGTCGGATCGAAATTAACGCACAAACACATCAGGCGCGATTTCCAATTTAAAGTTGTATTCCTCTTTGGCTTAATAATTCGCTTTTTTGTTGGTTTTTTTGTACTATTTTGCCTGTTTTGTTTGAGTTTTGCATGTTTTTGTCCTTGCAGGACGCGTTGGATGGATGGACCACATGCTGGGAACCTGGCTCCTTTGTTGATTGAAATACTCGAGCAGGAGAGCGGGGTCCAGGACGAACGACACTTCTGTGGTTAGCCAGAGGGGAGAGAAGAATGCATCATCATGCCACATGCAATCTGGCTGTGATCGGGGATCAGGACATCGGATCGATCCATCGATCAGACAAATGCTGCTGCTGCTGCTGCAGCAACCGAAAATTGACAGCCATTATCATCGTTTATTGGGATTTACGAGCCCCTGTGCCATTGTCCAAGGCGAGAACATGGACAGGGAAGCGGGGACCAGGATTACGACCAGACAGAAGTTGTCGCTGTGAAAATTTGTCAGCGCATGTCGCGTAATTAGAAGGCCACGTCGCACAACACACAGGGGCACAGGGACACAGTGGCACAGGGGCACAGGGGTACAGGGGAACCGGGGACAAATGGGAAATGGGAAATGGTAAACGGAAAACGGGAAAATTTCCTTTAATTGATAAATTGTGTCGCATGCTGCGTTGTCCTCGACGCCCGACCGCATCCCCCATTGTTGGCTCGACTGTGATCTGTGGACTGTGGACCCAGGACTTAGGGCAACGTGTCCCCGTGTCCCCGTGTCCTGGGCATCATTGTCAGTTACATAAAGTTGACATTTATGCGTGTTATTGTCCTCGGTTCGGGGTCGGGGTCGCTCTCGGTCTTGGGATCGGTCTCGGGCTCTTCCCGCCATTGAGTGAGCGTATCAATTACTTGGGCAAACAATCGACTCACAATCGTTGCCGCATTGAATGGACTTTGACTTCTCTGGGTCTCCCTCTTGCCTTATCCTTATCCTTATCCCTTAGTGGACTTTTTGTTGTTCTGTTATTTGTCGTTTGTCGTTTTCCCTTCAGAGCCAGGGTCCAATTGTTGTCCTGTGGCCAATGTGGAACTTTTTTGCAAGGAGCCTGGCCACTGGCCAGGCCAATTTGTGGCACTCCCTTTTGTGTGGATTGCTGCTTTGTGGCCCGGTAACAACTTCCTGGAAGTGTCTCTCTATTGCGATGATAAGTTCGGCTTCTTTGAGGAGAGAGTGGAGAGACTGGCAGTGTCCCGTCTCTCTGGCTTAAACAAACTTTGCACTAAGCCCAGTGGCAGTTCCACTGCCAGATAACAATTAATAGACAAATTGCACACATTGACTATTGGCTTTTGCCTATTGCCTGTTGGCAGTGGGCCAGTAACAATTGCTATTCCAAGCCCAACCCAATCCAGCCACAGATACAGATATAGATACTTGGATACTTAAAGACAGACATATCTACATATGTACATATGTGGCAGCGGCCTTTGGCAAATTGCAAGGCGCAGCATACCGAATCGAAACAAATCGAATCGAATCGAATTGAATCGCATTGAACTGAACACATTTTTGCAGTGGCAGTGGCAGTGGCAGTGCCAGTTCCAGTTCCAGTGGCTCACACAGAACGACAATTGCTGATCATTTTGTAATTAAATCATTAAACTTAATAACCACTTGTCCGGCTAATAATCGGTAAAATGCCAATGATATGAGTCGAGGCGAGTGGAGTGGAGTGGAGTGGAGTGGAGTCGGGGAGCAACACCAAAGAACTATGTACGAGTGCGAGGGCAAAGGGTTGCTCGCAGGACATTGGTCAGGCCCGTGTTCTCGCACTGCTACTGATACTGGATCTGGTTCGGGTTCAGCTTTCAGGTAACTCTACCCCTCTCTCTCTCTGTGTGTGTGTGTGTGTGTGTTTTTCCTCCGTGATTAATGCTAAATGGATTATGTCAAATTGCGTAAATGTCATTGCCTGTGCGGCTCACTGCCTCACGGTCATTGTTGTCCGCCAGCAAATTCAATTAAGCCAGGAGTCAGCAGTCGGAACAGACTGCTATATCACTATACATATACATATGTATGTATGTATGTACATATATTTTTAAAGTCTCCTTTTTACTGGAAATTAGCACGCACAATTTTTGGGTCTGGCATCGTTGGATCGCTGACAGTCTGTGGTGTTTACTCCACGAGTGAATCATTCTACTTGAGTGGATAGCGACAAATGATTTTCATTAGGAACTCGCGACAACAGCCTTCCTGTGAGAGCAAGGGAGAGATTCTACTCCAAGGAAGAGAGAAAGAGTCTGCCTTCTGCCTTTATCATGGGCATTTCTTGGTCGATTACAGCTCACAGCCAATTTTCAAGTTTCTTTTTGACTGATTTTGCAATCAGCCAACAGCCAAGGACAAGGACAAGGAGAAGGAGAAGACCTGACCAGGTAGGCGTTCAGGCTCCAGTATGGACAACAATTTGTTGCACAATTCTATTTACGTAAGCAGAGCTATTGACTGCAGACGTGGCACGCATGGACATGGACCCATGGAACCATGGAACCCACACATCTGTTGACAAAACACCGGACACGGACACGGACATTGTTACGGACATTGTTGGGACCATCGAGTGGCACCACTGGCGCCGGTTCCCAGGGTTCCCAGGGAGAACTGACAAGGAGCTGAAAACTGGAACTGCCACTAAATCGAAAACTTTTGCAGCTCTATAATTTTCATAACACAAAAACAATGGAAAGAACGGAAAAAATACAATAATTATTAATCGTTTCCGATGGCTTCCTGGCGTTGTTTCCCTGCTCCGTTTTACTTTTTTTTGTGGCACCTCGTTGAGAGAGCGAGCAGCTCCTTTCCCATGCGAAGCTCTCTGAATAATTGATGGTGTCCTGTGGCTGTGGTGCGAAAGGCATGTGCGCCACGATTTACATTTTCCCATTGCACTCTACACAGGGCCAATGGGCATAAACCTTACCCCGAGAAGGTATCTTACATATGTACTTATAGAGATGTTTCTGGGATTGCGGACTCATCTCTGAATTACTCGTTGAAATATAACTTAAGGTACATTATGGATCGATTTGCATGGTCTCTGATCTCCATCGAGTATACATCACAGCCATGGAAAGGGTATCATATGTGGACTGTGGAACTTTTCCCGAACTCTGTGACTCTTAACAAGCTGCACGACAGCAGCGTGAAACCGCAAAAATGCGGTTGATGTCATGTTAAAAAAAAGAAGAGAATACGAGGAATAAAAAAAAATGAAACAAGAAACTAATTGTAATGCCTTTCATTTGAAAAATATTAATTACAAAGTAAGGCAACTTTTGTGGACGGACAGCTGCGTTCACAGAGAATTTCTGATGCTCGTTTGGGCCTCCATTGGATTTCCATTGGCTCTGGATCGAGTTTTGTTTTCTCCTTTTTCTCGGTGTTGTTTTGTTTTTTCAGTTTTCAGTTTTCACGAATGCAATGTTGACAAGTGGGCGTGTTCCGATATGGGAAACAGAACAAAAAAAGGAGGAGCATTTGGAACAGAAACCGACAGAAGGACAGCGGGAGAGTGGGACAGCGGGAGAGTGGGAGAGCGGCAGAGAGGCTAATTGTGAGAATCGAGCAAGTTGTGCCAAAGGGAAATCTGATAAAAACTACTTGATGCCCCGAATACGACTACCAACTACCGACTACCGGGCCCCCTCCTGTCTACTGTCTCCTGTCTCCTGCCTCTCCTGTCGCTCCTGTCGCTCCTGTCTCCGGCTCTAACACATGCTGGCAACGTTGTTCTATGCACCTTTTTTTTTTGGGTTTTTCGTTGGGTTTTTTGTGAAACCGAAAACTTATATTAGCAGGGAATGGCAGGGAATGGCATCGGAATGGAATCATCTAATGTGCGGATGATGGATGATAAGCCGACAAATAGTTCAACACTCTCGCAGCAACTTCCTGTGGTCTTCGTCCTGAGCATCGGCCTCGGCCTCGGCATCGGCATCGGTATCGTCCGTCTCCCATTTCGTCAATGGAAACTATTATTCCTTTCGCAGCGTGGGAAGGACTGACTGGCGGAGGACAACAGGTACAACACAGGAACTCGGGAGAGGGAGAGAGCGGGAGAGCGGGAGAGCGAGCGGGCACCCAGGGATGAATGAATGAAGATTCTGTTCGATTCGATTCAGCAATGAGGAAGGGCTGACACACGATACCACTTCAAATGGCAGAAATGCCTGAAATGGCAGGAGCTCAGGGCGCGCTCACACACATGCGAGGACACAGGAGACACATGCAGCAGTAGCAGCAGCAGCAGCAACAGCAGAAAGGGATAATAACGAGGCTAATAGACGGTATCGAATTTAACTCTAGCAGATAATCATCTCAGCTCTCAGTACAGCTCTCAGTTCAGCTCTCAGTTCAGCTCTCAGCTCAGGGAGATGGTGATGGAAGTGGAGTTGGAGATGGAAGCGCGGTAATTGTCTAAGGATACTTGACGCTGAGCCCCGGCAAGTGTACCAGTCCTTGATGCCGCTGCCGAGGTTAAGGAACTGGCTCCTCTGCTCTCCACTCCACTCTTCTGCACTTCATTCCACTCAACTCTTTGTTCCTGCTCCTTTGGCTCCTGGGCTCCTTTGTCCTTTGTCCTCTGGCCTTGCGTGTCCTGCGTCCCCGTGCGCCAGTTGGCTGCAATGAAGCGTGCACGGAACAGATCCCCGAACAGATCCAATCTGACATAATTAAATGCAACTTTGGGTCGGGTCATAGTCATATCTCTTCCATCGATTCCAGCAGAAGCAGCCAGCCGTCTGGCAGAGTTCTCGCCCATCTCGGGGATTGCGTGCCAGGACCTGCCAGGACCTGCCAGGTCTGGGTGTGGATCTGGTTCGGGGTCTGGGCGCGCCACAATTAAATGGCATTTGGAGTACGCAGAAAAGGGTTTTGGGTTTGGGTTTGGGTTTCTCTCAGCCGCTGCCCCCGAAAACAGTGCCCAAAAATACGCGTTCAATTATTTACATACCAGCCAGGTAGTGTCCACTGTACTTGCACTTTCACAGGCAGGCCTCAGAGTCTCCCAACTGTGTCCAAAGGGGAACGGAACGAAGGGGACAAAGGGGACAAAGGAGGAGGAACCTCCACTTCTACCTCAACCCTTTCACAACTTCCGCTCGTCGTTGACCGCACGCAGCACAAAATGATAGGTTTCGGGAATCGGACTCGGACTCGGAATAGGTGAAACGGAATTAAATATAACAACCATTCGATCCATTCGAAGACTTGTTAACGAACTTATTAGACGTGCCCCCTGCCCCCTGCCCCCTGCCCCATCTGTCCTGCCACTATACATATATGTACATATGTACATTGTATGTACATGTACAACTTGTATATGCCAAAGTACATGCAGTATCTGTAATAGAAACATATTCCGGAACATGTCTATGACCGCCTTTGAGGTATAGTTCGAGTAGAAGAGATAATTGCCTTATGCTTTATGGTGGGGTTAGCAGCAGGAGGAGGAGGAGAAGGAGGAGGAGGGTTCCCTTGGGCTGACTGAGTGGGTGAGGTGTGGGTGTGGTTCAGGTTCAGGCCGTGCCACCGTCTAATTGAGCAATTAGTGGCTAAAAAGGCAACAATCGAGGCCATTTGCTGGAAGACCTGCGGAGAATTATTAATGAATGGGTTCTCTGAATGACTAGAAGGAGAGCAGTCGATATATCCAAGGAAAAAGCTGTCTTTATCCACCATACTATATCCTTGTTTTCGTTATTTGGCGACATATCTTGGAATAATATGTTTTAAATATTCTTTTGACCCCCGAAACTATGCAGCAGAAATGCTGAAGCCTGGAAGGATGGAGTGCTATCTGGAGTCCCTTGAAAGCTATATCGGGGCATCGGGGTATCCCTTTCTTAAGTGACTACACGACAATTTAGCTGCGATTGCATTATCGAGTCGCACGCGACCCTGAGGACAGGACCCTCTCCCTGTACGACCCCTCTCCACTCCCCTACTTGCAAGGGAGTGTGAGAGAAGCCGCAGGACAACAAATGCAATTTGCTTAAATGTTATTGCAGCCACAACAACACAGTTGTAATCAGAAAAGGAATCTGAATCAGAATCAGAATCACAACGAAATGAAACCGAAATCGCGTCGACAGTTAATGAGATTAAAATACCCAGCGGGGGGGAAGCAGCACTGGCAGCACTGGATGGCCTGGATGGTCGTACCCTGATCCCTGATGCCTGGCTTGGCCCGGCCCGGCGTGACGTCCCCCGTATTGCGTAAATTGAGACCCAACTGCAGAGACAGAGCCACGGAGTCACGGAGCAGAGCAGAGCATAGCAGACGGTGAAGGAACGCAGAACGGAACCGGAGCTCAGTGTTCGGTATTCGGTGTTCGGTGTTCGGAGGGAATGCGAGGAATGTGAGAGCGAGGCACACATAAATCACTGCCATAAATTAGTTGGCTTTTAATTACGATTATTATACTGATAATAGCGCGCATTTAACGCGCGATAAACATAAATAATCGTGTCAAATGCAAACAGATGTCGAAAGAAGATGACAACCGACAACCAGAAACAACTCCGAGAACAACTCCCGACCGACCACAACAGCCAGCAAATCACGGAGACTCCATTCAGTCGCCGACCAAAACATTCAAACAAGATTCAAGATGCACACACACACACACACACACACGGCAGAGATAGCGGCAGCGGCCGATGATCGACTCTTGGATTGCCCTAGACTTGTGCAATGATTGCTTTAGTTCTAACAGCAATATATAATATGATTGAAAAGAAGTAGCCTAAACTTGATTGATTCAAAACTAACTTCGAATTGAACACGTATTATTTAAACGTTTTCGAATCGATTGGGAAGGCTTAAGGATCGGTTCTGTGGGCTTTCTTCAGCCTTAAATCATTATACAAATGAATGGTAGAGCAGGTTGCAGCATATATTAGAGCTTAGGTTAGATTAGAGCTTTATTATTCATTCAAAATTTTTGTCAAATTGTGGTTAAACAATATAGTCCACAATGATCTGAGCACAAATTATTAAATTCTTCTCAAACTATATTTTTAATAAAATACAAAATCATTAAATGCCTGTTTTATTTTGAGTTTATTTAATTTGTGTAATATTTATTTATATAATGCCAAAAAAATAATTACAACTAAAACTTAACATGACCTTAAGCTCATTAGAGTTTCAGTTAATGTATGCTTTCTAATATGTTCCTAAGTAGATACATATTCATGTATATTATTGATTTATTGATACAAATAACTGTAAAAGAAAAGGAAAATCTATTCTATAAGAAGCCCAATCCTAAGTGTCAGATATTCTCTGTTCTCTCTGGCGTTATACCCCGTGGGGATGCCTGGGGGAGTACAGGGTATGCAAATATTTTCTGTGTGTCTTTCATTTTTTTCGTGCTTAATGAAAACAATGTGTGAACAAGATTTGTGAACGGGGGCTGGCGAGGGCGTGGCAACCATTAAAAGATTCTTGAAATGCCTTTGGCGTCCTCTCCGCCGGATCTCTGCATCTCTCCCCCCTCCCCACAAAAGGGAAAAGTGTTGACACTTTTTGGTATTCGGGGGGATTCGGGCATTGGGTGTGGGAATGGAAATGGGATTGGGATTGGGATTGGGATTGGGATTCGAGATGGAGATGGAGATCTCTCCGTTCTGGCGCCTAACTCTGCTCAAATGTGTGAAAATCATATTTTAATTAAAGTTTGCTGCTAATGATTTTGTCAGCGCCACTGTGATGGCCATTTATCATCTCCTGCCCCTTTTTGTGTCTCTCCCTCTCTGCTGCTGGGTTCACCTTACCTTTTCAGATCTCCTGGAATGGGGTTTCGCTCTGTTCTGCTTTAGTCCTTACTCACACACACAGCAGTAGTACTATCCATCCATGTCCTTTGCAAACCGATGCCAAACGCATGTCCCGTCTTTTGTTTTATGTCTCTCACTGTCTCTTTTGCGAGCCCTGCTGCTGCTGCTATCCCTTTCTCTTTCTCCTGCGACTGTCTCTCTGTCTCTGTGTGTATTTTTCATTATTTTAATTTACAACTTGCTCTGGCACTCTTTTGAAATTTGACTATAGCCTGACTGCAGAGTGGGAGAACAAGAACGAAACCGAAAACAGAGCACAGCAGGACACGGCTACCATGTGACAAACAATACCCCGAAACAGAAGCAGAAGTCGGCGATTGCACAGGGACAGCCGCCTAGTCCTGCCGCACTTGAAGCCCTGGCCCTGGCCCTGGCCTCCTTCCAGGAACAGATTCATCTTCATTGAGGTTTGCTGGCAGTCAACTTTAATTGCTCGAAACAAAGGAGCCACCAGCAGCTTTCCATAGATGTTAATTTAAAGTCAACACAGTGATAATCCATAGATTCCACGAGGACTCTTCCAGGATTATACATTTCCTTTAATTCTCGATTAATGGCAAGCAAAACTCTCCCCGCGATGGATTCCTTGTGGCTCTCTCAGGCCACTCCCGTCCGGATCCTTGTTCAAACATTCAAAAGTGTATCTTCAATTCATTGCCCTGGCAAATTGTTTTTGCCCTTCATGCGTCCCCCTCTCCCACCGCCGGGAAACCACACCCCCATTGTGAATGTCAAAACACAAGCGGGGAAAATAACTGCGCAGCTTAATCCACTCCCAGAATCAGGAATCAGGACTCGGGAATCAGAGGTCTGAGGAATGTGGAATCTGGATGCTGGAAAAAAAATCTGTAACCAAGAGGGAGAAACAATCTGCACCCACTTCAATCTCAATCTGTTCGGGGTCTGACCAGGGGTTCCGTCGTTCCCTGCCCTGCCCTGCCGTGCCCTGGGCTTCAATGGGGGTGCGGTCCACAAATCTACGGTAATAAAATTTAAATCACCCACACACTCGTCTCGGCAGCACCCACTTGACGGAGATTGCGAGCGTTAAAAGTCGTTAACGACCCATGGACGACTGTCGCTTTGGCAGGACGCAGGAAGCAGAAAGCAGAAAGCAGAAAGCAGGATGCATCCCCCAAAAAAAAGCGCAACCCTCAATCAGAGACATATTTTACGCTTATGAACTGCAGATACAAAGATACAATTTAGCAGAGCCGCTTTGCCAAATTGATTCCGCCTCCCATCTGCCATCCACCGCCCACCGTTCCCCCGTTCGCCCACCGAAGAGTGCCAGTGCCAGTGGCTGTGGCTGTGGCAGTCCCCAAGTCCCAATATCAATCGAGAGTCTCCGGGTTTTGTTGTACATTTATTTTTGAATGAAATTTAAATATTTTATTTTATCTGTATTTGTATTTGTATCTGTATTTGTATTTGTATCTGTATTTTAAATAATTAATTTACATAGACAAAAAAAATAATAGAAGATGATAAATTGCTGATGCGGCGGCTTATCGTCCACATACACATACACATACTCGTACATAAATCCATAAACTAGTCAAAGCACTAATCGGAGTGTGTTTGTGTGTGTTCTGTGTTCTATGTTCTGGGAGGGGGGGTGGGGGTGCTGTGCGGGTGGGTGGGTGTTTGGGTGTTGTATGCTAAGTATCTAATTATCTGCACTAAGCCTACGTTCAAATAAAACAACAAAAACACATTTAGTTTTAGTTTTAGTTTTAGATTCTTGTTTTTTGTTTTGTTTTTTGTTTTGTTTTAGTCTGATAAAGCACTAGTGTCTAAATGTATCTGTATCTGTCTGTAAGTCTATCTGTCTGTCTGTTGGGGGGATAGCAAAAATAGATTGTGAAAGTATTCTAATGTACAAGATAGAGATAGAACTAGAGACGGACTGCTGCCGCTCCAAAGGTATTCGCTTAGCTTTTTACATACAGTTTTCCCCCCTTGAAAAAATCCTATTCGTCACATTTCCCTTTCCCTTCCCTTTCCCTTACCTTCCCTTTCCCCCACATTTGCCGCTTCGTAATTGGACTAGAAATATATTATCTTCCTCTGCTCTCCGCTCTCCGCTCTCCGCACTCTGCTCTCTCTGCCATATCCATATAACTATAGTATATATCTATATATTTGTAAGGGGTGTTTTTTTGTTGTTTAAATTGCATAAAAATGTTCAACAAATAGTTTGAGATTTAATTTACTTAATATTTCCCCCTTAATCTTATCTGTGTGTGTGTTTGTGTGTGTGTGTGTGTGTTTGTGTGTGCTCGAAGCTTGTCTGTTGGTTAATATTCATTCAGAGATTGTTTTAGGATTAACTTACTTAATTACTAAGAAAAAAAAACCAATTCTGCATACATAAATACATACACATATCCATGTATATATACCATACATATATATAGTATTGTATCCTCTACTAACTATTAAAAAAAAGTCGAAAAAAAAATATAGATCGTCCTCGTTCTCGTTCTCGTCCTCGGTAACATCCTAATTCGAATATACTACTGTTGTATGCATACATTTATGTATATTTATGATATATTTCCAGATCTTAAGCTAGCGACAAGCAATGTTTTTTGTTGAGTGCTCGATAAGTGCGCATTCTGCTGGGTGGTTACGGGCATAGACATATAGAGAGTGCATCAAATATATACAATTATACGAGTAATATCTGTATCGTTATCGTTATCTTTATCTATATCTTTATCTTGTGAAGGCAAGAGCCTACTCCTACTCCTACTCCCACTGCATCGATGCATCGCCATAAAATGTATATTTATTCCAGATGTAAGGTAATCACAAAAAAAAACATTATACATTATGCATTATAGATTATATATATTGTATATTATATACGAGCACACTCGATCAGCGGATCAGCTGATCAACGGATCAACTGATCAGACTGATCAACTGATTGTTCGTTCACTCGTAGATATAGTTTAGTAAGCTGCTGGGGTTGCATAGAAATTCCAATTCCAGTTCCGACCAGGAACCCATTTCCGCTCAGTTGGTGAACAGAAAGGGTCCCAGCGACCCTCAGACCATCGGGGGCTTAATGTCCACCAATGCGCTGGGGTCGAGTCGGTCCAGGCGGTGCTCCAGCCCCGGACTGCCCGCCGCCAGATGGTGGTGGTGGTGGTGGTGCAGATGGGCGTGCGGATGCTGCTGCTGCTGCTGTTGCTGCTGCTGCTGCTGCTGGGCGAATTGTTGCTGCTGCTGCTGTTGGTGCTGCTGTTGGAGGTGCTGCTGATGCTGTTGCTGCTGCTGCTGCTGCTGGTGGTGTTGCTGCTGCTGCTGCTGTTGTTGGTGGGGCTGCTGCTGGTGGGGCTGCTGCTGCTGATGCTGCTGGTGCTGGTGAAGCATCACCGGCGACCCGCCCGCGGCGACCATCTGGTGCGGCGAGGCCAGGTGCAGACCGCCGCCCAGCAGGTTGCTGGGCGTGCTAGATGCGCTGTGCGCGTGCAGCGAGGTCGGGGTGCCGGGATGGCTGCCAGAGCCAGAGCCAGACCCCGATCCGGAGCCGGAGCCCGAAACGGAGCCAGAGCCGGAGCCCGAGCCGGAGCCGGCGCTGGTTGGGCCACCCCCGCCGCCACCGGCCGCGCCCGTCTGTTGGCCACTGGTCGCGCCGCCCAGCCCGTTGGACTCACCCGACTGATTGGCAGCCTCCTCGGAGTCGCTGCAGGACTCCGAGGAGCCTTTCTTAATGCCGTTCGGCGCCGTGCCGTTGTGCGTCTTCACGTGCTTTGCCAGATGGTCGCTGCGCATAAATCGCTTGTTGCACACGGGGCATGCAAAGCGCTTCTCGCCGGTGTGCGTCCTCAGATGCCGCTGCAGCTCGTCGGAGCGCGTGAAGCGCTTGCCGCAGAACAGCCAATTGCACACGAAGGGACGCTCGCCGGTGTGCCACCGCAGGTGCGCCTTGAGATGCGACGTCTTGCCGTACACCTTGCCGCAGCCCGGGATGTGGCACGAATGGATGTTCTTCTTCCGCAGATGCACGCCCGCCGGCCCCAGCCGCTCCGCCTCCTGGCAGTTGGGGCAGTCGCAGGTGGCACGCCCCGCATACCGCCGCTGCGACCGGGGCGACGGTGTCGACGGCGTCGACGCCTGTGGGGACACCGCCGCCGTGGCCGCCGCCGAGGGGGAGCTGTGCGGCAGCGAGAAGCCACCGACCCCCTGTCCGGGCAGCATGCTCTTGTACGTATCCTGCAGCAGGTGCTGCCCGGAGCCCAGCAGGTGGGCCGTGTTCGAGAGCGAGTGCGAGAGGGCCGAGGAGTAGTCGGTGCCGGCGGCCGCGGCACTCGCGTAGTTGGCCATGGTCGAGTGCATCCCGGCTGCGGCCGCGCTCCCCATATCCAGCCAGCTGCCCGCAGCGCTGTGCATGTCCCACCACCCGTTCACGCTGTTCACGCTGGCCGCCTCCGCGGCCTTGTGCGACACCGCGTTGAAGGGCCAGTCGTAGGGGTGCCGCGAGTACACGGACCCGAACGCCGCCCCCTCTACCTTGCCCAGGAGCCCCTGGTGCATGTGATGGTTCTCCGCCACCATTCCGGCCGTCGAGGTGCCCGTATTCGGGAAGTACAGATCTCCGCCGTAGGCCGAGACCGATGCCGCCGCCGCTGCCGCCGCCGAGGCCGACACCGAGGCCGAGCCACTCACCGCCGCGCACGAGGAGGCCAATGGGCGACTGTAAGGATAGATGCTGAAATTACTCGCGAGTTGTATAGATCCAGCTGTGTGGGCGGTGCACGCACGCACAGTGGTCCCCAAAAGTATCAGTACTGGAGGAGGTGCCTGGATGGATGTGGATTCTAAATTCTAGATGCTGGATGCTGGATGCTTATTGCTGGATGAATGGGTGCTGGATGATGCTGAAGGTGGAACGAAGGTTCGACCCAATGGGAGCGCTCATCGGTGGTTCTATCATTCATTCAAAGACCTACTGATCTTCGTATTTCCTGGTATATTTCTAATGTTTTTAGTATTTTCTGGTATATTTTTAGTAATTTTCTACATTGTATCTCTAGTATTTTTCTAGCATAAGTCTATAAATTTCTGAAATATTACTAGTTTTTTTCAGGTATATTTTATTTGTATTTTCTGTATTCTATAAATTTGTGAAATATTACTAGCTTTTTTCTGGTTTATTTTTGGTATTTTCTGGTATATTTCTTAGTATTTTCTGGTACATTTCTAGTAATTTTCTAAATTTTATCCCTAGTATTTTTCTAGTATAGTTCCATAAATTTATAAAGAATTACTTGTTTTTGTCTGGTATATTTTCTAGTATTTCTGGTATATTTCTAGTAATTTTCTACATTTAATCTCTAGTATTTTTCTGGTATAATTCTATAAATTCCTGAAATGTTACTAGGTTTTATCTGCTATATTTCTAGTATTTTTTCATGTAAATTTTAAGTATTTTTCTATTATTTACTGGTATATTTGTAGTCTTTTCTAGACAATCGCTTCTACGGGGATCTACGATCCCTAATCCAACACTATATGTGGAATTCCACAAAGTCCTATCTTCCTATGTATACATGTATGTATATCATCTTTCCTAGATCTCTTCCCTTCCCAGGATCATTCTGGATTGTCTTTCTTTTCTCGTTATCATAGCCTGTGGAGAGATAAGACTCCACCAGACCGCTACGTATGTATATCCATCCACCAGAACCTACCCAGGACCTCTTTGGAGACCACTGTGCGCCGTTGCGCTTCTTACCTAGCTGTGATGTTCACCATGGTGCTGGCGCTGGAGGAGAGGCTCCTCGACGACTGTCCTCCACCGCTGGCGCTGCCGCTGGAGCTGGACGAGCTGGCCGCTGATATGGCGCAGGGCGAGTGTTGGCCGGCGCTGCTGCCTCCACCTCCGCCACCGCCACCTCCTCCGCCACCGGAACTGCCGCTGCTTCCTGCGGCCGGGGAGTTGGGGCTCTTCTTCCAGGGGTGGAATCCCTTGCCCACCGCCGCATCGGCGAGCGGGGGCGGTGATTTGTTGGACAGCTTGTTGCACTGGGCGGCCAGCATGGCCAGTGGTGTTCCCCTCAAGCTGGGATGATCCTGAAAAGCAGCAGAGAGATCGGATGAGCAACATGGGAACTGCGCGGCAATCGGGCATTACATTTCTTAATTAAGTCTTGTTCTGCGTTTCGGGGTTCGCGTGAAACTGCAAATTATTCAAATACAAATTAGTTATGCTCAATTTCGCTTCCTGCTGCCAGAAACCAGAAACCAAAAACCAAAAACCGAGAGACCACAAGAGCCACAATGGCGGCTTCTAATGCCGCCGACGCCAATGCCAATGCCAATGCCAGCGAGGATTGTGAAGATGGAGATGGGTTGGAGGATGACGACGACGACGACGACGACGATGATGATGATGGGCCCAGCAACCCACAAAATTAATTCGCCACGTAAATCAAAACTGAAATTCGCTTTTAACGCCGAGAATGAGCCGCATTTTTACGGCCTGAGGATACCCTCGAACGGACAGAGAGGGTAGCGACGACTAGGGGCAGAGCCCAAGGCAAGGGAGAGCTCTCTGCTTGGCAGGGATAAGGGTATCCCCAGGGCGACTCGGTCCAGTCCTTGTCCTTTGGCAGACAGACATTTATAATCGCTCTGGAGTCGAAAGGAAGTCATTAAAAGGCTGCCTGGACGCGGAGGCGGACGCGGGCTTCTTTGCTCAGCCTTGGCCCAAAACTAATTTTCAATTCCGCTTTTTTCTAGCGGCTTCTCCCGACACTTGTGCAGACCCAATCCCAGGCCCAATCCCAAGCCCATCTTTTGACCCATTCCCAGGTCCCATCTATGCCGCATAGGCTATCCCGCTCCCACACTAATTGCTGCCTGATTGACGACGGTCGAGGATTTGTTATTGTGTGGCAGCAGAGAGAGAGAAAGAGAGAGTGAGATAGAGCGAAGGATCTCCAATCTGTGGTCTCTGATCCTCATCAAACACATTTCATGTCTGCACGGCAGATGCTTGAGATGCCATGGAAGAGAATTGTCAACAACAAGTCCAACCACTTGCCACTTGCAACTTGCCTCCTGCCTCTTGCCACTTGCCACTTGCTATGGTAAAAGTAGTTCAATCAAGCGATCGGCCGATCGGGCTATGCACTGATCGAAAATGCTTCCGATATTTCAATTGGAAATCCGAAATCAATGAATCCCCAAACTCTGAGTTTTGGGGCGCTGTTTTTTCTCGGTGCAGCGCCAGCGCCAGGCCAAGACGAGAGGCTTTGGCTGCCAGTTTTCTGGCTGCCCGAGCTCCTCGATTTACAGTTGTCTAGTTTGGCGCTTTTACCGTTGCTTGCCCCCACCCAAAACCACTGCCGAAAAACGGGGACAAAGCGAGAGAGAGAGAGAGAGAGAGAGAGCAGAGGGATCTGCTTTGGCAACCGGCAATCAGGCTGTGATCGGGATTGGATCGGAATCGGGATCGGGATCAGTGGCTCCGCGGAAGCTGCTCTTTTGGTAGCTACCAGTAATTGGCCTCGACCCCCGATCCTCCCACTGCAGCCTCCCATCCGCAGACCCCCATCCCTGGTCGGTGTCTGTGTTTCCGCATTGCAGTGTGGGGCTTAGACGGGGACTGGGACTGGGGCTGGGCTCTGTGGCACGTTTATGTCGCTGCCGTTGATTCTCAATTTGCCAATTTTCAATTCCACTTTGGCCATCCCCAACCCCCAGCACAGTCCTCCCTCCAGACAGGTGCTTTGGCAGCCTAATGACATCACCCATTCGAGAGTCGTGCAGCAGCAGAAGCAGCAGCAGCAGCAGAAGCAGAAGCAGCAGACAGTCAGAGCCAAAAGTCGACAGCCACCGAACTACTTTGGCCTCTGTGGCGGCCAAAAAAGGTAGAAAAACCAAAAAGAAAAAAGAAAAAACGGCACAGCACACACTTAATTGGAGCAATTTCAACGTCGTGCAACTGCGCGTATGAGTAATGGCTGTATCTGTCTGTCTGTGTGTGTGTGTGTCTGTGTGCCACTGTGCCTTAGTGTGTGTGGCATGAAAATTATACAAAATGATATCGGAGCGGCGGCAAGAGGCAAGAGGAAGGAGGCAGAGTCAGTCAGTGAGTTAGTGAGTTAGTCGGTGGCGTTGCAGCAAATTAAAATGCAAAATGATTTGATTAATCGATGCGGAAGAATGGAGGGAGACTCGTTGGGGGTACTCGTACTCTCTGCTATCCCCTTACACCTATCCCTATGCCCAACTCAAGTGTTTTGAAGATCATCTCTCATCTCGTGGCCTGTGGTTCCCCACCGAAAAGCCACAAATCGAATCAGATCAGATCACAGGACAAAAAATAGAACAAAAGTTAACAATTTGTTTGGCATTTATGCAGGCTACGGGGGGCGCCTCTGGCGCCAGTCTGCCTCCATTCCCGTCGCACCCAAATTAGCCACTGCAACGCCCCCCTCAAGGCAGCCGCCCGGCGCTGGACAACGGTCAGGGCAGGCAGATAGAGAGGGGAGAGAGAAGAGAGAAGCGGGAGAGGTAGAGGAGTCTAGACCCATATACTCGTACAATGTGGGCTGATGAATAATGAATTGGTTTTCGATTCTCGTGTGGCTGCAGCACACGGGGGCAACATCAAACAAAGAGCGACGTCTACCACAACGAATTTAGATTTTTCACATTTTTATTGTTGTTTGCCGACACCAAGCCAGGGACAGGGCCCCTGTGCGGAGGTGGAAGATGCAACAAAGTGCACTCTGCCCCTTGCCACTTGCCCCTGACTCATTGTAAATCATTAGCAGCGACACCTGCTGTGAAAATTATGACACCGCCTCCGATTGATGTGCCCAACTTGTTGCCGCTATGCACACAGACACAGCGACACACAGAGAGACAGCGAGAGAGAGAGAGAGAGAGAGAGAGAGAGAGCGCGGTCGGTGGTGTGGCAGAGATAAAAGGTGCTGGAACCTGCAGCGCCATTTGCTGATAGCGCCCGCTGCGAGAGAAGGAGAGATACCTGAGAGACCTCAAACTCCGCATTCGGAACCACCATGGGAACGGGTCACTCTATCTACCCCCCCACTCGCCCCTGGGGCAGTCACCTGCTGCGTTGACCGAATTTGTTTAGCTCGCGCCTTTTGATGCTCGTCGCTCTCTCGTATCCGATTCCCGATCTGATTCCGTTTTCACCTCTGCAGCAGGCAACCCCGAAATGTCATTTTACTGTTTTAATTAGCCCAAAGAACGGACCACCTGAGGGGTGGGCAGGGGCGGCAGAAAGAATCAACCAATCCAAAGAGAGCGATGGCTAGGAATCCTCCGATAGGAATTTACGAAAAGATTTGAGAGTATTGTTTGAAGAGTTTCGTTATCTTCATTGCTTCCTAGTTTCCACACAGAAGAAACCGAAAAACTGCCACACAACTTTCTCTACGTAAAAACGTTGCATAAAAGCCAACCATCGATGACAGGCAGCGATGCCAATCCATCAATACCACATACCACATGCCCCATGCCCCATGCCAATTGGCTCCTTGGCTAATCCTCAAACTTTGTGGCACAGTGTGTGCACATCAACAGAGGGGCAGTGGCAGTGGCAGTGGCAGAGACAGCAGCAGAGAGGCACTCAAAATGATTTTTAACTCGAAAACTCCGGCGCCAAAATGCAAATAAAACAACAAACACAGAACATAAAACATAAAACGGCGAGGCCATGCGATGCGATGCGAAAATAAAATAAACTTAAATTGCGGCAAACGAGGAAAGATCAGGCGAAAGAAGAGTCAGATCTGTGGCAGTGGCAGTGACCGACGAGGCGCGGCAAGAGAGCTACCCGAATACGCTGCCGCTGCCCAGAGAGGCTCCTTCGAGAAGGAGCAGACGCAATTTTCATAGGCAATTAAAAAAACGTTCATTGGTTTCGATTTTACTCTTTGCTCGGCGGCTGCTCCTCCATTCGGAAGCCAGAAGAGCAGTCGAAGGGCTCCAGGCAGTCGACAGTCCACAGTCCACAGTCCGCAGTCCGCAGTCCGACAGAAAGCAGTCTCAGAAGGATCCTCATCCTCATGCTCATGCTCTTGCTCATACTCACACACTCATCCTTCCATTAGCATGTAAAGTGTAAACTAATGGCTTTGATTCTGATTCTGCACCCAGCACCCCAGCATCCCATACCCAATGCCCAGGGAGTAGCCAAGAGAGCACCAGGCAGGGCGCACCTCCGATGGAGGAGAAGCTCACAAATTAAAAGCAGCGTGGGAACTGAGCAACTTCTGTCCAGAGAATCCAGAAGTTTATTAAAAAACGAAAACCCCACCTCGTCTCAAGAGCACAGCTCTGGACTAAGTAGCTGGTCTGGCCTGGCCTGAACTGGACTGGACTCCTTGCTTCCCTGTTCGATTTCGATTTCGAGACCGAGACTTTGTCTTGGACTTTGCCGTGGATGCAGGACCGAGTTCCTTGGAACTGGTCTGCGTCTGGGTATGGTCTGGTCTGGTCTGGTCTGGTCTGCGGATCGTGCCCTGCCTCGTACCCGTGCCCCGTTCTCCGTTCCCCGTACCGTTCCCATAAGTAAGCCATACACGAAAACTCATTAACAATGACGCTCCAAAAAACAACATCCAGGCAGAGCCAGAGCCCGAGCCAGAGCCCGAGCCAGAGTCAGGAGATGATGCCGAACGAGGATGAAGTAGCCGGGCAAAAATTAATGGAGTTTCCAAAGCCCCAGACTTTTTCATCATAATTTTTATTATTATTTTTTGTATTTTTTTCTCTTCAAACTCTTTCTTATCTGCAGAGTCTCTTGCTGCTGCTTCTGCTGCTGCTGCTGCTTCCTTTTTTTTATTATTTATTATTTTTGAGAAATTTTCAAAAATCAAAAAAGGAAACGGCGGAGGGGCACGAGGCACCACACAGCACAGGGGGCACAGGGGGGACTGCGTGGCTGTGTGGGGCACTACGATCTATGAATACCCTACACGGGCAGCCCACGCCCCAATGGAACTTTTTATCATACAAAAAGTATGTCCAGGGTATGTACAGGGTGCACATCCAAAGGTGTTCGGAGAGGCAGAAGCTCAGGTAATTATGGCCGCCTTGAAGGGACTGCTGTCGTAACCCGAATTGATGAGCTGCATTAAAGTGTCTTTAACGGCAGAGGAGTTCTCTTCCTTCAGTCTCCTTCCTCCTGCCTCCTGCGTACAGGATTTTAATTTCGAGAATGCTTTAATTTTATGTTCGAGTACTTTGCTGCTCATTTGGCTGCCATCGGTTGCGCATCATCAGTCGCAGCATATCCTGGCGCTCCCAAGCACTCACGCCCACTCACCACTCCCACTCCCACTCCAAGGGCCACTTCCACGCCCACTGGAATATCCATGATTAACTGACCGCTCATTAGAGCCACATGACATTTTCGATGGCCCCATCCCCATCCTAGCATCTCTGGTTCGAGGGGATGGCTGGTGGGCGGTGGGTCACATTTAATGTGCCTCGGATTGCAATTAATTTGAACCCGAACTTAGCTGAGTGCCCGGGCCTGTTCGGGTGTTTAAGTTCAGGACCAGAGGCCGTAATTGGGGTTGATTATGATTTCCACTGGTCGGAGTACCAGTGGGGGTGTGCCGGGTTGGGTAATACGAGAGGAATACGAGCCCTAGACTTTCCTGGAAAGCTAGGATTTCCCATGCATATGTCACCCATGAAGAGTGTGCGTCTTCCTCTAAGCATTGCTAGGATGTTGGGGCTCACCCTTCCCTCTCTCCCCATTCCTTTCCCCACTGCCATTTCACACATTTTCCCCTCTCTCTCTCTCTGTCTGTCTCTGGGGCTGGCTCTCCTCCCCTCTCTTCCCCATCTGATGACGTGCTCAACTCACATTACACTTAGAGCCTGCTTAAAACTTCATAAAACTCGCACAACTTTCAGCAGGGACCATGGTGCAGGGGAAGGGGAAGGGCCAGGCGGAATTGAAGCCAAATAAACGCTGACAGGCAACAAGAACCACACATTTGCAACGTCATTAGCGTGCAACAACAACAACAAGGGCAGCAAAGGCAGCAACGGCAGTCGATGGTGTGCCCAAATTTGAAGGGGAAAGCACTCGAAAGTTTATGGCGGCACCTGGCCACACTGTTCTGGCCAGATCCCCGATCCCAGATCGAGTAGGTATATGCATATATGCATACTTGTACGAGAAGTACTGGCACTGCCTATAATTACTCACTAGTTCGTGGCTAATTTATGCAATTTATGAGCCGCTTTCATTGCGGCAATTAAATCAAATCAAATTAATTGAATTATGTGTGTGCACAGCTCTCAAAGGTGTTGTTCCTGTGTTGCTGTAGTTGTAGTTGTAGCTGTAGTTGTAGCTGTAGTTGTAGCTATAGCTGTTGCTTTGGTTTCCACTGTAGTTGTTGCCAGTCCCTGTACCTGCCCCTGCCTCTGAGAGAGGCAAGGTTTGCATGTCTGCCTTATGTCTGCGAGCTAAACAAAAACTAAAAAACCACACAGCAAAATAAAGACAAAACATTTGCCACAGGCACAGCAACAACAACAACAACAACCGAAACAGCAACAAAAGATACATCAAAAATGCAAACAACATTTCTTTCCAGTCCGAGATAGACGAATTCGGAATGCCCTTCTACTGTACATCTATAAGAACATGCCACTATTCTCAAATGATCTTCTGGGGGAATGGCCTCCTCCAAATACTAAACCCTCTCCATTGAATTATCAAGTGATCTGCAATAATCCTACAATGATATTCTGGGAATGCCCTATAGATGATGTCATCCCCGCCGTCACATACGAGTAGTTGGCACTTGGAAGTTGGCTAGAGATCAGAGTTGTACGAGATCCAGTAGTAGAGATCCATCCCCCTACAATCACCCTGGCAAATTAGCATCTTCATCTCCATCTCCGCTGTTCCACTGCTCCGCTGCTCTGCTCCTCCGCTGCTCTGCTCCTCCGCTGCTCTGCTGTGTTTTCCCAGAGAGTTATGGCAGCTGTAGCTGTAGCTGATGCTGATGCTGATGCTGATCTCTAATGATCAGTCATAGGGTGATCATTTAGAGTGCAAATCAAATTAAGTAAAATTGCCGAGTATTAGCCTAATCGTTTGTCAGCCATCAAGGGGGGAGGAGGCGACTTATCAACCTGCGATCTGCTGCCAGTACATCAATCAATGATCCAAGTGCACTCACTACTATATAGTAACATACATATATACGATTTATACGAGTAGTCTGACAAAGCGAATGAAGAACTGGAATGCCGAATGCCTGGGCTTGGACTTGAACAGAGATCGGCGAGGAGCGGAGCCATCGATTCGATATGAAAAATTAAAATTTTTGAAACTTTTCAGTTGAAAGCTTAATTTTAACAAATATTTACACGAACAGATAGAATCTTCAGCTCATTTTGTTTATAGTATGAACAAATTTAAACGTCGCCGCAAGCTGTCGATGCTCGGCTGCTCGGCTGCTCGATGTTCATGTCGATGGTCAGGCATTCGACGATCATCATCATGATGCGAGGGGCACTGGAGAGAGAGAGAAGAGCCCCAGAGCCCCAGAGCCACAGACCAGACCCGACAAGTTAGTCAAGAGTCAAGAGGTGGATGGATCCGATCCGATCCGATCCCATGCGATTCGAGGCGAGTCAGTCAAGTCTCGTCTCGAGTCAACTCGATTCACTCACTCACTTAGTCAGCCAGCAGCTGGAACGACAGTCTGCATAGCTGTATGTTTGAATGTGTGTGTGTGTGTGTGTGTGTGTGTGTAGGCGTGTGCAGCTGTGTGTCTTCATTAGCATAATGAGTTTGATTGAAAGCCAACTTGATATGGATATTGATATTTATGGCCAGAAAGAGAACTGATTGATTTCATCTCTCTCTCTTGAATAATCAGAGAAGTGACTCCATCGATTACTCTACCGATTACCAACGATAACTGTGTCTTAGCTGCTAAACGATTCGATTGAGAACAAACAAAATATTTAGAAACATTACTTCAGGATTAATTTGAATTAATCCCACTCTAGTGTTCAGAAATTATGCATTTTTATAGAAATCCAATCGAAACACTACAAATATCCAAATGTTATCGATGACTGTACTTGTGTCCCGTGGAATCATTGGAATGAGGAGCAGGAAAGATACCAATGGCAGAGGGAGATGGATGGACGGACGGATGGATGGATGGATGGTTGAACTAAGTGCCGCTAAATGCTTCAAATGGCGCAGTAGGAGACCAAGGTCAAAGGGCAAGGCCGACAATGAATGAAGGGAAGGTAAGGGAAGGTAAGGAAAGGAAAGAAGGGAGGACCAGAAAGAGGAGGCAACTGCCAAATGGCCGTGATGGATGGCCCACAGACAGACAGAGAGAGCGAGGGAGACAGAATGAGCGAGAGAGGGATGCTATGAGGATGCGGATGCGCCACCCCATGACGTGCTGGGAACGACAGCCAAATGTGCAAATTTTGTAACAAATTAGCGGTCTATAAGGGGGGTAGCTCTCACTCTCTCTCTGTCTCTCTTCCCCTCTCTTTCTCTCTTTGATCCTCTCAACGATTATCGCTGCAGGATGTCGCTGGCGAGTGAGAGAGAGAGAGAGAGAGAGCTGGCAATAATCCCGCAGTTGATCCTTCAAATCCTTTAATGCGAGTGCACACGCAAAAAGACATTTGCTCTAAATGTGCGCTCTAATGAGGTCCTCGTCCTGAATGCCTGAATGCCTGAATGCTGTTCGCTGTCGAGATCAAGTGCGATCCTGGACAAACATCACACACACACACACACAGACGCACACACGGACAAAAACAAGCGGCTCAAGCGGACAAAGCCTCCATTGTGCTGCACCACTTGACCGAACCACAACACAGCACACAGGACACTCGAAAACACTCTCAGAATCCGGGGCCAGGACAGGACAATGGGCCAGGACAAAAGCTGGCTCCTGGCTCTCTATTCATCCATTCTGTTCCTTTATTTTTCTTTTGGGTAAACAGCACCCCGGGCGCACTTGATTCTGAAACTGTGCCAGAGCCGGAGCCGGAGCCACAGAAGGGACAGGGCCTAAAACAACATCGCCATGCCAGAAACTTTAGGCCATTGCGGAATTCCTGCAAATTCTGATGCAAAAAAAAAGAGAAATAAGAAAATCCTTTGAGCGTTTTTCATGCGAAATGTTCCTCTTTTTTTGCTCTTTCACTCTTTCCCTCTCTCTTTCTCTCTCTCTGTCTTTCTCTCTGCGACTGCCTCGAGTGCAGACACACTTAAAAGCTAGTTTCCTGCCACGCCCATCAGCCGCCCCAACTGCAGTGGCACATAGCCCCCTGCCGCCTGGCCCCTTGTATGTGTTATCATTAAAACCACGCGAAAAGTGTTCTAATTGCAAAACTTTTGCCATGCCACATGCCAGGGCCCCTGACTGCGACTGCGGCTGCGGCTGCGGGGCTGCTCCTGTGCCGCGTGTTTGTGGTAATTGCAAATTGCAGTGGCATGCAGCACTATGCTGCAGCACCACCACACCGCCACACACACACACACACACACACCCCAGGAAACAGCCTGGCCAATAAGCACACACACACGCAAAGGGGCATTGCCATTGCGGTGGTGGTGGCGGTGGCGGTGGCAGTGGCGAAGGCGGAAGCAGGGAGGAAGGCTCCAGAGAGTGGAACAGGCGGCGACTTTTAATTAAAAGTGACGAGTGTTTAATAAGTGCCCGGATTACACAAACCCCCCCTAACCATCACCTATCCATCTTGTCATCGTTCCATCTTTCAATGTGTATCCATTCCATTCCCCAAATTGAATGCACAAGGATTTGATCAGTGAATGCTAGGAGTCATGTACCCACATTTGATCCCAGTCAGATCGGATGTTCCATCAATATTGTTTATCCCTGAGCAGCACTTATTCCAGGATAGATCCCTAATGCATTTCTATCATGCGAAAAGGCATTCCTGGTGGCTGGTGACCCCGATGCTCTTCTTCTTCGATATATCCCTCCTCGCATGAGCAGCATTGCTTCTAGGATAAATCCCTGTTGAAATCCCCAAACAGCGACTCCAACTAATGCATTTCTACCATGTTAAAAGCCATTCCCAGAGACTGCTGCCTGGTGACTGCTGCCAGGTGACTGCCGCTTGGTGACTGGTGACTGGTGCCTGGCGTGACTCGATTAATGGTTGTACAATGTGCAATCAGATTTGTTTCGTATATGGATGGCATGGCATTGTTTGGTTAGCAGCGATCGGGCGATATCTACTATAACTGGGCCAGACACACACACACAGTGCATTATGGGCCATTATCTCTGGCCAGTTTAGCGGAGCAAATAAGCAGCTTTGGGGCCGAAAGAGCTGCTTAAATGGCTAAATAAATAGACAAAAACCCTTTTCGTGCCAATGGCAAATAAATGTGGTCATCTCTCCTCCGGCGTACCCAGTGCGACCACATTATAAAGATAAATACATACATATATCTCTCTGTGGGACATGGCAACATTTTATTGTTGTTCTGCTAAAGTGCGACAATTTGTGTTCAACAAAAGACTCGGACAGTCAAAGAGACACAGCAGCAGGAGCAGCAGAAGCAGCAGCAGGAATGGCAACAGGAGCAACAGCAGCAGAAACTCAAGGCGGAATTGGGGGGCCAACTCCTTTCATACGGAATGTGTTTATAATTGGATATGCAAATCAATTTGTTGCCGCTGTTGCCGCTGCCCCAAAATGTTGATAAATTGCAAAACGCATCCCATAAAATCGCTTTCAGCCGTTCGTTCGGTTCGGTTCGGTTCGTTTTGCTCAAAGGAGATTTCGGGTTGGGTTTTAGCTCAGGGCCTGTGGAGATGGTTTACTTTGGAATACTCTATAGTTTGTGTTGGTTCTTGGGACCCCTTTACTCTCAGTCATCGCTATACTTTCTAGGGTATCCCGCATTCGTTGGGAATGCTCGGGCCCTCTGTGGCCCAACTGCTTGTTTGCAGCTCATTTAAATTAGCTAAATAAGAGCGGGAGCCAATACTCCAATACCCCCACCATGTCCCATGCCCCATGCCCCATTCCCATCTCCGGATCTGTCTGCTTCTGCTGCTGCTGCTGCTGCTGCTGCTTCTCCCGCTGTGAAGAGGGCTTGTCCAGCTGTCTGGTCTGCTGCTCCGAAATGCTGCCGGTTTTGGGCCTCGTCCGCAGCTCGACTCGACTCGGCCTTCCCCCTTTTCTTGTTTTATTTTTGTTTTGTTTTATTTATTCTCTGCCGTCTGTGGTCCGTTGTCCGTTGTCTGCTCTTTTGCATATTCATTTGGAATGGAACTGACTGAAGATGGGCAGTGGGAATGGGCAGTGGCAGTGGCAGTGGCACTGGAAGTGGAAGTGGAAGTGGGAATGGCGAATGGCTGTTGGAGAAGAGTGGAGAAGACCGGTAGCCAATTGCTTTGGCAGCTAAGGTTGCACCAATTCGTTTAATAATAAATAATGAAAATGCCCCAACTCCCGACTTGGACTTGGACTCCGACTTGGACTCAAGCTGGAACTCCTCCGAACCGATGCGAACCAATGCGAACCGATCCGATGCTGGCAATTTGACTTATTGATTTCTTTATTCGTTTATTCGGCGGCATTTCTCGCTCCACGGGTTGACACTGTCCGAACGAACGAACAGCCCCTTTGGGGCTGACTTTGATTAATGATGGGCTCCCCTCCCCCCCTCCTCTATCCGTATACGTTTTAATTTCGTAATCCCCCTGCCTAGGAGCATCTTGCATCGGTTTTGATGAATGTATCTGGGGAAGGTGTCAAGCAGACAGATCGCAGATACCTTAGATGCTGCACATGCGGCTGGAGGTGCAAAGACACTCATGCAGAGGTGTCGGGACATCCTCAAATGTAAATCTCAGACTCTTTTGCTGTTCGAAATCCGACAAAATCCCAAGCCAATGAAATATTAAAACGAAACCTACGAAAATTAACAAAGTAATCAATCAAATATTTTTCAGAATTATTTAAATGATATTTACAAAGTTGTGGTGGCATTTGTCGGTGGAACCTCTTCGAGGCATTTCCATAATCAAACAGAAACCCCAACAAAGATTGAAATTATCAACGTTTTTTTGCTATAATCTTTTTATAGTTTCTGCTTGTCGGTGTGTGTGTGTGAGTGTGTGTGTGTGTGTGTTGGCTTAAAACTTTAGCTGCTAAACAAGAAAATTATGATTATTATTTAATGACTCAATAAATCAAAAATCGTGTTGTGACTCCGATACCGATTCCGATTCCGATTGCGATGCCAACTGTGGAGCTGTGGAGCTGGCTAATGGCATTGCCATTGTGTTTGTTGCCTCTTTTTATTGGGCATTAAATGGCTAATTAACAAAAAGCAAAAACAGCAACACCAACACCAACACCAAAGCCACAAAGCCCCATCCCCAGTGCCGATCAGATCGGATTGTACAGCTCATTATATCATTAGAGGTGACCGCCGACCGCCGACTGCCCCGATGTGTGAGATTTGTTTTGTCCGATTGAAAAAACATGAACATTGGGGAGGCAGAGAGAGTATTTTATAGAGCATTTGCTGCTGGATCTGTTGATCTACCATATAGAGTCGGAGCCACAGCCAAACAATACTTTTACGAGCAGTTAACAAGCTCGCCTCTGTCTCTGCCTCTGCCATGGTTATGAGACGCCCTGGGAGTGGGTCATAATGATCCCCGAACTGCGGCCAACTGCAGCTGCAACTATCTATCGGTTATGGCAAGGGTTTTCCCCGCTTTCTTTGTGTCTTTGGGGTCTTCTTTTGGGTTTTGGGTTTCGGCTTTCGGATTTTCCAGGCGCAAAGTAGAAAATTACAACCTGCACACACGCTAATGTAACCGGGAGAGGGTAACCCCGAAAATTACCCACAATTTTCAGCCAGACAACGTTTAAGATTTTGCTCCGGAGTCGGAGTCAGAGTCCGGGTCCAGGGTCTGGCGTTTGACTTGCTGGCCCTCGAGGCCATTTTCTCAGCTTTCCCCTTACAGACAGACAGACAGGCAGACAGGCAGACAGACAGAGAGACAGACAGAGAGAGAGACAGATATTTTCACAGCCTCGTCTCGTCTTGTCTGACGAATGTGGGAACCGCGTTTTGGGGGCTGAAAGTTTTGAGTTGAGTTTTCAATTTGGATTTTGTTAAACGTTTTCGAGTAGCTGCTGATGCTGCTGCTGCTGCTGCTGTTGCTGCTGCCCCAAAAATTCATTTGGTGTCTGCCAACTAATTGCATTTGTTGGACAAGAGACGCCACAGGAGCCACAGGAGCCACAGTGGTTCAACAACAGGACACTCGGACTTTCATGTATCAATCATGCGTTGATTTTGTTCCTGCATCATCATCGCCACGGTGCATGCCACAGGCTCCATGGCTCCGTGGCTGCCTTGCCGGGGCGCCTGTCAGGCGGCCTGACAAACAACTCGAAGGGTCAAAGGTGAGCCTGGTGATTTTCATCAATGGAAAACTCTGCTGCCAGTAGTTTGCCATTGAGAAAATTGTGTGCCCTGGAATTTAATTCATTGCAAACAAATTGCTGCTGCCGTTGCTGCTGCTGCTGCTGCTGTTGCAGTGGCAATTGTTGCTATTTGCATGCAACTTATTTGTCAAACGGGCATTTGCCACTGCAACAATTTTCGCGTACACATTTCAATTGGGAAATTGTTGTGTGGCAGTTTCCGCAATGAAAATCAGATCGAAGACGAAGACGAAGGCAACTCGAGGCAAAAATGTAAAAATAAATACTTGAGTCGCAGTCGCAGTTGCAGCCCCAGTTGCTGTGGCTGTGGAGGTTGCCCGTTGCCCATGTTGATGTCGATGTTGCCTGCTTTTGTGGCAAGTAGGCGTTGCACAATTTTTTCGTTGCGTTTCAATTGCATTTGGGGGCTTTGCATATTTTGTCGCCGTGTCGCTGCCTGCTGGCCTGCTGGCTCCCCTCCCTCTCCCTCTCCCTCTGCACCCTCCCTCTCTCATTTTTAGATAGATTTTGGCACGCCGGCAACAAGAACGCCCACTTTTGGCGTGGTGACTGTGTGGCAGGGGCTCGCAGCTCTGTGGCAGGAAAAATGCCTTTAAAAATGAAATTGAAACTGAAACGAGTTTGCAACGTGGCCAACGTCTTGGCTCAGCTTCGTGCCGTGGCAAATCAATCAATTTGTGGCATATTTTTACAGCCCGTGTTGCAGTTGTTGCAGAGAGACTCTTGTGGATGTTGCTGTTGCAGTTGCTGTTGCTGTTGCTGTTGCCGGGGATAATCGTTGCGCTTCATCAAGCCACAAACATGAAACATGAACATCATCAACGCCATTTCAACGCGCGCCTTGGCGCAAAGTTATAAACCCAATTTCGGAGCTGCCTCTCCCCAGCCCCAGTCCCCAGTCCCCATCCCCAGTCCCAGTCCCAGCTTTAGCCTCAGCTCCGGAGAGAGTGAGAGAGCTTCACTCCACTCCACTCCGGCATCGGATGGGATGCTGCACAAGGACAAGATGGCATAAAAAAGCATATAAAATGCTTAAGTACACGCTCGCCTGGTGGTAATCACAGCAGATACATCTTAAGCAGGCATCAGGCGGCGGCATGGGGCATGCACCATGCAGCATACAACAGGCGCAGGCGCAACAGCGAGTCATGTTGCTGGCGGCGGGCTCTGCTCTCTCGACAAGCAACAATGTTTCGCTGGAATATCTGCACTGGAATCATCTCTCTCGCTGATTGTATGGGTGAGTATCCGTCTGTGTGTGTGTGTGTGTGTGTGTGTGTGTGTGTGTGTGTGTGTCGCGCGCTTTTAAGCACGAATCGCTTGGAGCATTATGTGGCAGTGCTGCAAGTTGTTGCAAGTTTTTGCCCGTTGCCGTTGCCGATGCCATTGCAGCGTTGATAATGCACACAGCTTGACCTTATGACTAGACTCCAGCAACCATTTGACTTTGACGGTGGGGCAGGGGCTGGTTGTGGGGTTGGGGCTGCAGCTGCAGCACTTGTTGGGGCACCACCACCAATCAGAGGAATTCTCCATAGAGAAACACATTCTTCTCCTCACAGAAGTTTCCAGCATAGTTCTCCGCATTTAGATGTATGATTTTTGGCCAATTTCTAATCTCTTTCTCGCTGAAAAGAAAGTGCTCTTGTGGTAAGTGCAGGCATGGCCCTGATGGCCCTGATGTGGGTCTGGTTTATGGTCTCCCTAATTGCCTCAGAACTTGTGAAAAACGAAGGGCAGAGGCAGAGAGTGCTGAGGAACCATACAGAGTTCCAATTGCATGGCAACTTACACGCAACACGACGATTGAAAGAGGGAGAGAGAGAGAGTGTGTGTGTGTGTGTGTGTTTGTGCAACATGCAACACATGCTATGTATGTGCGATTTTTACTAGCCATGAATAATGAGGCGGAATGCGCAAATGCGGCAGCCGAAAAGTGTTTTGCATGCATTTGTCAATTTAGCATGCCATCAAACATCCTTTCAATTCCTTTTGACAACCGCCGCCGCCGCCCGAGTAGGCGTGGCAGGCTGCTGCAGTCATGCCCGTTGACTCTGCTCCGCCTCAACAGAGACGGTGGCAGTGGCACTGACAGAAACAGAAACAGAAGCATGATGCCATGATGCCATGAGGCAGGGACAGGGGACAGGGGGCAGGGGGCAGGGGCAGCAGGCATCGCTTCACTTGTCAACGCGAGTGACTAACGAGTGCATCATTAAATGATTTTAACGACTTCATTTAATGTTTAACACAATATTTACAGCCTCTGAACGAAGCTCAGATTTCTTCGCTGCCCTGCAACTGGGAAAATGGAAAATCTCCATCGGTATCCACAGATTCGATTATTGGAACATAATTCTAGGTGTCGGTTTTTCCCGCCCCCAAGTCTGATGAGGCTGAGGCTGATACTGTGCGAGGACAGGACTATCGGCTATCAAACTGAAGGGGATCTAAACCTCAACCCTTTGGCCATAAATGGGGCCATAAATCAGGCCAGGAGATCAGCTGGCACTCGACGGCACGACACTTTAGGGGTAAGGTATTGAAAGAAAGGAAAAAGATAAAAAAGAAAGAGAGAAACAGAGAAAGAAAGCCCGTTTCTTGACACTCGTCTGAGATATTTGCAGGCATAAACACTAACTGCAATTAAAAATGTTGAAAAAGTTGAAGAGTTTTACGGCTCGGCGCTCGTTTCCTGTCACAGACGCAGCGCCCACACCCACACCCACACCCTCCCCGTACCCCTCGACATGGACTTGGACTTGGACGAGATGTTGGACGGGCACACTTCAACACTTGAAAGAAATATGGCCACATAAAAAGACTGGAAATGCACAGCCAACAGGGCACCGAGAGGGTGCCTGCCTGGAAAATATGGAATGGGTGGATAGTAAAGTACGACTAAGTCCATAAGAATTTCACTCCAGTGTGTCTATGGCTTTGGCTCTGAATGTGGCTCTGGTTGTGGCTCTCGTTGTGGCTGTGGCTGTGGCAGTTGCTAAGCCGCCTAAGCAAATAAACCAAAGGCAAGGCGCTTGAGCCTGAGATGAGCCGAGCGGAGCCGAGGCGAGCCAGAGTGGCAGTCCCAGAGTCCCAGTTGCAAGCACTAAATAGCCGTAACGAAAACAAACTGAACTGCATCTTGCGGATACAAAGATGTGGCACAATGGGCCCGTCATCATCGTCATCATCAGGCAACACATTGTTGTCGCCGTTGTCGCTCTGTGGCTCTGTGGCAGAGTCGCAGCCGCCTGTTGTGCCTTGTTAAGTTGTGCCTCTGAGCCGAAAATCCTGCCGAAATCCCCTCCGCCCGATCTGCCCTGCTTCCCTGGCCCACACATCCTTCCATCCATCCATCCATCCCTTCGTTCTCTATAATTTGGTCTTTGGCCTCTCTGCCGTTTCCCTTTTTGTTCTTTTTTTTTGTTTCGTTTTGTTGGGAAATTAGCAAAAATCGTTTTTATTTAGAATGGCAGCAGGGCCACAAAAGGGGAATTGGACTAAGTGATACCCATTGATGCGATGCATAGGAGATGGGGGGGGGGGGGGGGTTGATCATTGCTAAACCTGTAGATACATAGATACGTAGAGATGCAACTGAAAGAAAGAGAGCATCAAGGCCAGTCTCTTGCCCCAAAAAACTTGGAAGATACTTCTGGGAGCCAGACACTCCTTGAATAAACACACAACAAAGTAGATCACAACCCCCCATCATACATACATATGTATATCCGAAACTATTAAGCCTCTGGCTACCCTTTTGCTCCGAGAAATGAAATCTTTTATGCATTTTAGACACGCATCCCCATCACCGCTCCCTGCACCACTCGAAAGAAGCAGAAGTTCCCGCTTTATATGGCTGCCCTCACTCCGCTCTCCACTCTCCGCTCTCCACTCTCCGCTCTTCTCTCCACTCCTCTGATTTTCTCTGTGAGTGTTTTAGCCCGATTTTTATATCGATTTCAGGCCAAAAAAAAACAAAAACAAAAAAAACGCCAGACAACTCGGAGAAATATCTGCAAATGCGAACTGCGCCCGAACCTTTTCGGTATGATTATCACAATTATCTGTAATTCAGACCATAAATCATTTCATTCTGCAAGCGCACAAAACTTTTAAACGTAACCCAATCTTGTGCCTGCCCCACCATGCCCTCACCGCCCCTCACACCCCTCTCAACCGCACTCCCTGCTCCGTGCTCCGTGCTCCGTGCTCCGTGTTGCTGTTGCTGTTGTTTTTATCAAGTTATACAAGGCTTTATAAAAAATACATATAAATAAATAATGTCTTGGCTGTGTGTGGACTGGGTACCGGGAGACCGTATAAGGCATAGCCATAGCCCCGGCTTGAGACCCAGCAGACTCCATCGCCATAGCCACAGCCATAGCCATAGCCATAGCCACAGCCACAGCCATTGCTATAGCCATAGCCATAGCCATAGCCATCGCCATTGCCGTCACCAAGTTGGAAATACTGGTGTGTACTCGTATAAGCAGAAATTTACAACACGATCAAACAATTCGATGCTGTTCGAGGCGAGGCGAGGCGAGGCGAGGCGAGGCTGGATCGATTGATTGCTTGAGAGAGGCGAGGGGTGCAAAGACGAAACGAGACGAGACGAGGCATCGATCTGGCATCGATCGATGTGTAGACGTGCCCAGATCCGATCCGATCCGATGCAGGCGGCTTGATGTGGTCCCCCCATTGCCGTTGCCGTTGCCGTTGCTGTTGCTGTTGCCGTTGCCGGGCATTAAAATTGATTAACTCATGAACTTGCATTCAAATCAACGCTGCCTCAAAACGCTTTGACTTCGTGTCAACAAAATTTATAACGAGTTATGGTTGCTGTTAGCCAGTTGCCAGTTGCCGGTTGTGCAATCGTCGCTTTTGCACTTGGCCCGAAACCAGATGAAAATTGCCACGCAAATGAATCGGCCCACTCCCCGCTCCCCGCTTGCCTGATGGGGCAGCTGCTGGCTGCCAATGCGGGCTGCGATTAACCAGAAAGTGTTGGCCCTCTAAAGGCTACCCCAAGCAGGGGTTAAGCGACAGTCGAAAGGTGTGATACTCGCGCACAAGGGATACCAGGGAAGAACAGCCTTTGCAGTCCAGCTGCAGTCCGTTATTCGGGAGTTTCAGATCAATAAACGGATTGATATTACTTCCAAAAGACAGACAGGCCTGGCAGTTGAACTTTTGCTGTGTTTAACTAGTAACTTTGATCTATAAATAGTTTTTTGTATCCAACTATCTATCAGTTATCTCCAAATTGTCTTTTACTTATGAATGGTAGCATGTTTGTATCTTTGATATATGAATTGTCGAATCTTAGTATCTTTTACCTATAAACGGTAATGCTAGTATGTCTCCAAGTATCTTTGATCTATAAATTCTAGAACCTAAGTATCTCTGATCTTTGATTCAAAGACTCCCATGAATATTTCCGTTCTGTGCCTTCCATTTTGCACCTCTTTGATACACTTTTACCCCAAATACGGACACTAGATATTTACGATATATACGGGGGCGGGGGGCGTGTCTTATCACTCTTCTGGTGGCGGCGGCACCCTCACTCGGCGGCGGCTCCTACCGATTGTCAGCGGTTGTCACCTGCAGCGTATTCGATGTCAGTTCAAATTAGTCGTGAATAATAGAACGAACACTCGCTGTTCAGAGCGGAGGGTGCTGCTGTCGAAGAGTGTGGAGAGAGTGTGGAGAGTGAGGCTTAAGGGTACCCCCATCGCCATTCACACACACACACACACACAGGAGAGACACACAGATACTTTGGAAATATGTTCAAAGTGTAAGGTGTAAAGCGCACACGTTGCTGCTCGGTTGCTCGGTCGCTCTTCGGTCCCCCGTCGCTCATTAGAAGCGCATTCAGACCATTCACCAATGAATGATTGTTGCTGTTGTTGTCTGTTGTCTGTTGGTGTTGCATTTGCCAGTGTGCGGTGTGGTGTTGTTGCAGATAATTGCCCTGCCATCTAATATGCACTTGGCCGGTAGTCAGTCATTCTGTCAGTCACTCACTCACTCACTCACTCGCTTTAGTCCACTCACTCCAGTCAATCAGTATTCAAATTCCAATTCATATTCATTAGAAGACCGTATGCAATGCCAGCGAAAGAAGGGAAATTCTCCAGAGGCCTGCCCGTACATATTTTCAATTAGTATTTGCATTTTTTCAACATTCTCATTTCAAAAGAGCAATTCATTTGCATAAATTCTATTTGGCATTTAAATTGTTTATTACAATACCTTTCAATGTGCCAGTGAAAGCCAGTGGGAGGCCAGTGAGAGGCCAGTGGGAGCCCAGTGAAAGGAGTGGCCGGGGCAGAGGCAGAGGCCACTTGAATGGCAGTTAACACGTGTTGCAATCTCAATTAGGGGCAGGCAGCTACTGGGAGCCGAGAAATTCCATATGAATAGTTGGATAATTTGTAATCCTCTCTAGTCCAAGTACACTTGAAGACTGAGAAGACTCAGGCTTTCACTTCTCTTCCCAATCATCGAATATTCCTTGAAGTTCGTATCTAAATACAAACCCCAGTTTAGTTACAATCAATTATTTAGTTGATTTATTGATTTGGCGAAAGCAATTTCAAATTCTGGTCAGGGTCTATTCGGGCCTGGTCTCGCATTTTCGCATGCAAATTGTCCCCCAAGCAGCGCAGTGCGTATACGCACTGGTTGGCGGGCTCCCCCACCCCCACCCATCACTCCACCATTGACTGACATACTGACTGACGTTCTGACGGACAGACGGCCTATTAAATGACGTTTTTTATTATGGCCTGAAAACTGCAAGTCAGATACAAGATACACTGCACAACACGAACCACGAACCACGAACTTTTGGTGCGTGGTTTTTGTAATTGAAATAAAACAACAACAAAATAGGAAAAACCAAATTGAAAAATGCTTTTTCAGGCGGCGCTTTTGAAGCCAGCCAGCCAGAAGCGACCTTGCCGCGCTCTCTCTCCCTCACTCTCTCCCTTTCTCCCTCTCTCGATGGACTCTTATAGTTTTTTTTGCAGCATCATGGCAACTAATTTTCCAAATGACGCAAGTTAATTGCGTTCGAGCTCAGCCTTTTGTCAAAGGTGAAAAATGCGGACAGAGAGCTGCAGGAGGAGGAGGAGGAGGAGGAGGAGAGGGAATGCTGCAGGAAGAACAGGGGGCGGGGCGGGGAGGGGAGCACAAAGGCAAGGCGCATTCATTAAGCCAAAATCATATTAAGTAAATATGTCGAGCAGAGGAAGGAGGTGCACTCAGGTGCACTGAGAGAAAACGAAGGGAACCAAAAGATAGTTGCACTGAAAGGGAATCAAATTCACAATTTTACACAGATAGATACATAGATACACGGCAGCTATCTTGAAGATACTTTAAGCGCGCTTCCAAATAAAGATAAAGTATCTTCTCATACAATTTCTTGAATAATATATATGCTATACTCCGATATCCACCGATAACAGATTTCTTTCAGTGTTGTATCTATGGGGCGCCTGCTGCTTTTGTTCGAGCCCCTGTCAGGGCTACCGCTCGCCACTCCCCTCCTCTTCTGTTCTCCCTCCAGCTCTCTCTCTCTCTCTCTCCTCCCATTGGGCTATTCAGCGACGCCCTGGCGCCTTCCACTTTTATGGGAGCCGATCGGTACCCGCAAATAGGAGAAAGAAGCCCGAGAACTACAAACAAATTAGTCAATGACGCGGCGATCTTCTCTCCCATTCCCCACTCCTCATACCTCATACCCCATACCTTATACCCCTTTCTATACATACATATGTGTGAGTGTATTTTCATTAATATTTTATTGCTTAATTCCTTTTGTTATGCTGATTATGCCGACGAGCACACCGAACACCGAACACTGAACACCGAACACTGGAACAGTGAACAAATGAGGCTGCCTGCCTGCCGCCTGCCGCCTGCCTGCCTGCCTGCCTGCCAACTGAGAGATGTTCATGGGAAAAACGGACCGTTGGGATCGTTGCATGATTTTCAATAATTTAACAGCGGCTTTCAATAATCTCCTCTTCAAGCTTTTACCCCCGACCACCGGACAAACCGGCAAGACGCTGCCCCTCTCTCGCTGGCCGGGATCTGTGTGTGTGTGTGTGTGTGTGTTGGCTTGGCTTTTTGTTTTCAGGCACACAAATGTTAATTTCAGTTTGTCTCGGTAATTTATCATCTTTCTTCTGCTTCTGCTTCAGCTTCAGCTTCATCTCTGACTATAGCTATGGCTTTGGCTGCTGTTGTATCTTTTTGTGATGTCTTTAAACGCTTTTAATTAAAACCAATGCGCATGTGTAACTTTCTTAAGCAGGGCCTCAGCTACAGCCACATCTCTCGGATACATAGAGATCCCTCATAGACGCAGTCTAGTCTCAAACTCCGTGGCAGTCTTTGAACTTGGCCGACAGGCGCGTTTGTTAAATGATTGATGTGGTATTAATTTTAATAAACGTTTACCTCTCTCTCTCTCTCTCTCTCTCTCTTTCGCTCTCTGTCTGTGGTAGCTCCATCAATATGTAGATGTGAAGCCTGGCCTGTTGGCCAGCTCGGACCGGACCCGTTTAAACCCAACTCTGACTATGTTCTGTGTGGTTCTGCGGCTCTGTGGCTTTGCGGTTTGGAACACCATATTTTATGGGCACACGCAAATGCGTGGCGTCTGCAGTTTGCAGCTCAAGGCAGGCGCAGCAGAGCGGTGCGGTGCGGTGCGGATTGGGGCAGGGATACGAGTCGGAGTACCAGTAGTAGATTGCCTTAGCCTCAATCTCTTTGGCGTTTGCCAACTCTATTAAAAGTGTCATGCAATTGCCAGTCAATTGCCATGCACGGCCCCCATCATCATCAGCAGCATCAAGGACACAGATCGAGGAATTGGGGACTCCATTGCCAGAAATTAGCATAACTCTTCGAGCCGAGCCGAGCCGAGCCGAGCCGCTAATTGAAAATTGAACCAATATCGAGAGCAGGCCCAGAGCCTCCTCACAATCATCATTAATATTAACACAGCAGCAGCAGGAAATCTGCTGGAAATCTGCCTTAGTTTCAGTTTCAGTTTTCGGTTTCGGCGCGGATCAAAGAGATGTTGAGGGGACGGTATTGATGAGCGAATTCAGATCGAGGCCAGATCATTATGATCTCTGTTAGCCTTTAAGTGTGGGCTTCCGCTCGCAGAGCCACCGAATCAATTAGCCAGCCGCCACTGCCACAATGGGAATATGTGTTGAAAAGTCAGATCCAGAGTCAGATCCAGAATCAGATCTCGAGAGCTAGGGACTCGTAATACGATCCGTAGATTGCGAAAAATAATCCCATCCCAGCGAAAGGCACATCATTCAATCGTTAGCTTCACACCTCAAGTGAGCCTGAATAATTGATTTCAGCCTGAGTCCCGAAAACGAGCGAGAGAGAGAGAGAGAGAGGGAGAGAGAGGCGCTTACCTGAAGGCTGAAGGGCCGCCTATAGCACATCTATCTGTATCTGTATCTCTGCATCTCTGTATCTCTGCCTGTGGCCTGCCTGTATCTGCTAAGCCCTAGCGTGAAATTCGTCTGCACACAGCACAGCACTGAACAAGCCGCATCCAATCGATTTGTGAGCATTCTCTCCCGTGCTCGCCCAGCATTAGATACTCGTACTTTCAGCTCAATCATCGACTCTCGAAAGAGAAAAGCAGACAAAAGGATGCCCAGCTGAGCCTCGGTTACCGATTCCCATTCTACGACTACAACTGCGATTCCGATGCGGATGCGGATGCGGATTCCGATTCTAATTCAGATTCAGATTCCAAGGGTCGTACAAAACGTATCCGTGTATCCGTGAATCCGTGATGTATCCGCATCGGGGCGGCGTCTAGCGATTCTTGTTTCCATTGTTTGTTTAGCCCCTGGGCTATTGTCGAAATAATGCCATGTAAGTGGTTGATTTGCCAGATTTGTCAGATTTCCGTCGCCGCAGAACATAAGTATCTAATCGATTTTAGGGTTAAATTATCGTTGGCGACCTTGTGGATGGGTGTTTTTGGCAAGTATACATATGTATCTTTCAGATGCAGTTCAAAATAGTGCTGCCAGCTGCAAGTACGAAGCAACGGGTTGTTGCTAGCTATCGGGATGCCCTGTATACATATGTATCTGTATCTCCGAGAAAGGGATGCCCTCAAGTAAATACGAGTTCTAACTTGGGGCTGATCGTGCAGATATGTATGATATCCTTTTGGATATTATTGATAAGGTAGAATATTTCAATGACAATGCATCCAAATGTATCCCTGAGTAAATTCTCCTAATCTATCTGTCAGATGCATCTAAATACACTTGGAATCAACGAAAGTTGTATCTGGAGTTGTTGGAGATCTCTTTGGAGTATCTCTCGAAGTGAATCGTCTGAAAATGTATCCATCTATCTGTCCGATTGATCTCGATGTCCGTAAATTGTATCTTAAGCGATTACTTTAGCTACATTTCCCCACAACAAACATTCTCTGAGCTCTGGGCTCTAAGTAATTGTTGCCCCTCTATTCAAAGCTGCAACAGATACAGATGTATCTGGTATCTGCTGCACTCTGGAGTTGTGTATCTGTATCTGTATCTTTTGTGTGTGCGGCTTACCGGATTAACTTGTGGCTTCTGCAAGTGTGTGGCGATGTTGCTGATGTTCATGCCCATGGCCGGTATCTGAGAGCCATACAACTGACCGGCCGTCGGCGTCATGTCCGTGAGCATCTTTGCTGTTGCTAGTGTTGTATCTGTATCTGCTCCTGCTGCTGCTGCTGCTGCGGCTCCTGCGGCTGCTGCTGCTCCTGCTGCTGCTGCTGCTCCTGCGCCTGCTGCTGCTTCTCTGGCTGTCAGTTTGAGGCGCACAATGATGGTATCTTTTCTTCGCTTTTCTTTCTGGTTGTCTCTCTGTTTTTCTTGGCTTTTCCACAATGGGAAAACTGTTTCGTTGCTGTTGTTGTTGCTGTTGTTGTTTCTATTGTTATCGCTGGACAAACACTGGGCGGAGGGAGAGACAGAGGGACATGGAGTGGAAGGACACACACACAGGACACACACGTACACACGCACGCACGCACGCACGTCGCTTGCAAAAGAAAAATCAACAAAAATATGCAACAAAAAGGCTGAAAAGTATCTCCGATGGATGGTATGCCGACGGATACTTTTCTCAGGCTTTTCCCCTTGGCACTTTTCACTCTTTTGCTGTTGCTCTATTTCGGTATCTGTATCTGTATCTGTATCTGTATCTGCATGCATCAACGCATTCAAGTATCTTCTTTTTTATGTATTTTTCATGTATGGTTTATGGGTTTTAGTTTTGTTTTTCTTTTGTTTTTGGCTTATGTTCACTTGGGCCGTCGGCCTGTCGCTACTGTCGCTCTCTGGTGGTTCCGGCTACGGACTACGGGCTACGGGCTACGGTCTACGGCTGCGGCTCTGTCACTGGCACTGACAGCCGCCTACTGGGTCTCCGTTCTGCCAATTTGAATATATTTAGCGGCACGGAGAGCGAGTTGCAGCGACTGAGAGACAGAGATGGAGAGACACAGAGAAGTAGACAGAGAGAGCGAGAGAGAAGCGAGTCTTCTGCTCTCCTGCTGTTTGTTTTTTTGGTTTCGCTTTTACTTTAGGCACAACAAAAAATAAATCAAATTTATGTTTAATTAACGAAAAAAAACGGAAGAGAAAATTTATACGGATTTTGGATGATTGGAATGCACTCGCACTTCTGTTGTTGTTGTTGTTGGTTGTTGGTTGTTGGTTGTTGTTGTTTGTTGGTAACTTTTTTCGGTTTGTATCTTTGTATCTTTTTGTTTGTTTGTTTGTTTGTTTGTTTTTCTGTTTGTTTGTTTCTGTTTTGTGTTTTTAGCTGCTGTGCTGCTGCTGCTGGGTGCCGTTGGTGCGGTGCTGGTGCTGCCGCTTCTTGGTCTCGTGCTGCTGCTGCTGCTTGCGGAGGGTGACAGAGGCGTCAACGTGTCAGGAGCCAGCCGCCAGGCGCCTGCTTAAACAAACGAAAAAAAAATCTGCTGTATCCGCGCCAAAGTTAACGCCGTCGTCGCTGATCGTTCAAAGGCTTGCAACTGTTTCACGCGAACAAAAAGCTTGGCCAAATGTCGACGTCGCCACACTCCAAGCGGCAATGCTGCAGCAGCGCTCTGCCAAGGGGCGCGTCCGTCCCACACAAGAGCGCGAGCGGGAGAGAGCTAGCCAAGGCCGTGGCGGCCAGAGAGAGCGAAAGAGAGTCCCAATTCCGATTTTAATTCCGCCAAAGCGCTGCGCCAACAGCAGCAGCAGCACCACCACCACCACCACCACCAGCAGCAGCAGCAGCAGCACCCATTGCTCGCCCTCTGGCCGAAGGCAGAGCAAGCGGGACGACCATAGGAAGCCGAACGAACCACCACCGAGAGATCAGAGGCGCCCTCATCGTCATCGTTGTCATCATCATCGTAGTCGTCGTCGTCGTCGTCGGCTATGATGGATGGAGGCTTTGAGCGTGGAGAGCGAGAGAGAGAGAGAGAGAGAGAGCGCGCGAGAGAGTGTGCGAGCGAGCGTGGGCCCTGGCGGCAGCTGCGGGGCTCGGGTTTCATTCATAAAAACCGACTGGCGGCCGTGCGGCCCGAAAACGAGTTTCGGCCAGCCCCCCCGCCGGCCGACACCCAGCGCCGTTCGGCCAATCGCAGCATTGTCTTTGGCCGAGAGCGCCCTAACCTATAATTAGAGCGATGGCCGCTGTGCGAGCGGGATGGCAGCTGCCTGGCACGCGCATGGCTATCTATTGTCGTCTCGCTCTACATCTCTGCAGGACTGCGCTGCCCCTGCTCTCTCGCTCTAGCGTTCTCTCTCACTCTCAGCTCGCGTGAGCCCCTGACGTCAAAGGGAAAACAAAACAGGGCCCAAAAGGCAGCGCAGCGCTGTTTTTCCTTCGTGTTCCTCGCCTTATTTTTGTTCCTTTTTGTGGCTTTTTTTCCCCCCATTTTTATGTTAAATTAAATGTTCTCCAATGTTGTTTCTCGGAATTGGACTGTGGCTGATTGTGAAAAATCTACGCGCTCGCCGAAATGACAAATTGTTTTCCATTTCCAGTTTTTCCCTTTGCTATCGCTCGCTGGTATCTGGTATCGGGTTCTTTGGCATTTCCACCCAAACACCAAAAGAGCGTCATTAACCCATTCTGAATCCAGGATTCAGGAACACTTTGATAGGCGCTCTTGGTGGGGGCTTTGGCCCCTAAAAGTAGACTTCGAGCTGCATGGTCAAGTTCAAGGGGCCATATGAAAGCTCTACTTAGGGAAGAACCCCAAAGGATCCTTTTGCATTCTCAACTCAATTATGAGCTAGGGTCTGCCAGCCCCTAGGGGAAGTGTTTCCGGATGGATCAAAGCTGGCCAGCACCCTGGTCCGCCCCCAGCTGATGGAATGAACTGTTGCATCTGGGCTTCAGCTTCAGCCTGGGCAGTAAGCTAATTGAACCACACCCCGGATTGGCAGCTGCCGCACTGCATCCACCCAGCACCACGCCACGCCACCCCGTTTCATGGCACTGCCCCGCCCCGCCCCTGCCCAGCCCCTCCCCACGCGACGCCCTGTGCAAACAGAACGCCCAGGCAGCCGAAAAATGCCCAGCCCCCTGTAACCGCCGCCCGACAACAGAAAAGCTGAAAACAGCCCAAAACAGCCAGCAGCCAGCAGCCGCCGGACGGAGGACGGAGGACGGAGGGTCCGCCTGGCCGAGGGAAGTGTGCTCGGCACAAGCCACTGGGCCGCGGGAGACTCGTGGAAACCCGATGCACTGCGAGGAAATCTAGGAAGCACGACAGGCTTTAGAGAGGGAAAAACTACCGGTAGAGAAGGGGAAACCAAAGGAGAGTCTACAGATCGCAAGGAGAGGCTTTGCTTAGAGCCTTAGTCTCAGTAGAGCAATGGATCCACAGGGCTGGGACCCTTTCTGGTTTGTTTCTTTGAGTGCACTGGAGGAGAGCACAGAACTGGAACTGGTACTGGTACGCTCTGCAGGGTTTCGGGGCAGACATTGTCTGCTGCGCATATCTCACGACATGGCTGCAGGACAAATGCAACACATTAAGCGGCAGCCTGGGCTAGGGCTAGGGACTGGCTCTCTAGGTGGCAGGAGGTGGCTGGTCGGATATGGAGATGGAAATGGAAATGGAGGAGTATGGAGCATGGAGGATGGCATGGGGGTGTGCCCCAAAGTCGCAGGCAAGGCCAACTAACTTCCTGCCTTGTCATGGCCTGGAGGAGGCTGCGGTCGGTGGTCATCAGCTGACCAAACTTGATACAGCTACAACATCAGCAGCTCTCGCACTTGGCTGGCCAACAGACTGACTGACTGATTGCAGTGTGGTAGCCACCCCCCACCCCCCACCCTCTGTCTCGAAGGTTCTTCTCTCCCTCATCACTCCTGAAGGTCCTTCCCTGTCGACAGAAGTACTCTCGGCATCGCTCTGCTGTGATTTGTGCGGGCGAATCAGCTTTTTGCTAGCCATCTCTCTCTCGCTCGCCCTCTCTATCTGTCTCTCTTGGACAGGGTGGTCTGCCTTCTCCCACACATATTGTGGGTGGTTACCTCTCGACATTGTTGCCTTTTTTGAGTGCCCTGATTGCCTCTACCTCTGCCTCCGACTCAGCCTCTGCGATGGCACACATCAGCTTGATACAAAGCTCCATATTTGTGTGTTGTTTGTGTGTGTGTGGGTGTGCAGGTACAGTGACCACTGGCTATGTGGTTGGAAGATTGATTGGGTGGCATAAGCATACTCCCTCTCTCTCTCTCTCTCTCTTTCTCTGAGACTCGCAGTTCTCGGTCGTCTCGTTTCTCTGGTCGCTTCTCATGGGTTGCCACTGTGGCTTCATGTTTCACTGTGGCTCTGAGCACGACTTTATTTACGATTTCATTAATTCAATGCACGCACTGCACGAAATCGTCGTCGTCAACATTCTCCCCACCTTCTCTCTCTCTCTCTATCTCTTTCTCTTTCTGCCCCTCTCTCTTTCTCCCTCTGGTGCCGGACTAGCAATTTTCCAACTTCATTTTGGGGCGTTGCCCGTTGCTCGATTTGCGGGCGCCGCATGTACAGTGCCCCCCTCCCCAAGAAGGGCAGTTGGGTGTGGGGTGTGGGGTGTGGGGTGCACTGGTGTGGTGGTCCTTTGGCGAGGTCCTGGCGATGATTTGCACTTTCGTTCATTGTGCCTGTCAACAATTATAATGACACTCTTACTGTCCGTCCGCCATTCGAGACATTTGGCTTCACTTCGCTTCGTTTCGCTTTGCTTTGCTTTCGCTTAATTAAACCATTTTGCAATTTCGTTAAGGGTAACCCTGTGAGGGGCCAGCAACCCCCCCAATCCCACTGCCAGCCAACTACTCCAATTGCTGGCCACGCCCACCCACCTCTGGAAGGGCCCTTGAGCCCTTGAGCCCACGAGTGGCAGCCAAAGAAGTCGTCGCGTCGCGTCTTTTATGCATTTAATTAAAAATTAAATTTTTAATTGCACTTTTTCTGATGATGATTTTCTCCCCACCACCCACCCACCCGCCACCCTTCACTCTCTCATTTTCTGTGTCTCTTAGTACTCGGTGCTTTTTTTATTGCGCTTTTTAATTAAATTGTTTGCAACACCCACAAAATGACAGCCGACGACAGACACAGGGCCAGGGAGCTGATAGGAGGAGCGTGGCAGGGGCAGGGGCAGGGGCGAGGGTGGGGGCGGGGGCAGTGCCAGTGGCAGTCATCATCAAATGAGTTTTCATTTAGTTAGTTGATGTCTCTCTCCCCTGATATGTCTCAATTAAAAACTGCTCACTTAATTACAGAGTTTAGCGACCGCCTGAATCGATTAGCATACGATCTACCCCACCGCCCTCTACACCGCCTAACCGGCAAACCGCCTAGCGATGATATGATCCCCAATCCCCAATGCCCGAAACCCCCCCCCCCCCCCCCCCCCCCCCCCCCCGCGAGAGCCAATTAAAGCCAATTGCCAAAATTGTTGTCGCAATTGAGTGATTTATGGGCAATGGATGGACTCGGACTTGGAATCGTAACCCGGTGGATATCTATCTAACATTTATTCAGATCTATGGACCCCCCCGGTCCACTCCGCTCCGTCAGTCATTTGTCAGCATTCGATTTGCACAATGGATTTGAAGTTTAGAGCACTACTTAGAGTCTTTATTTATTTATTTCTATATCTACATATCATTCCAACTTTAAACTTATTTTTATATATTTTTTTAAATATCTTTTCTTTATTCTAACAATATTTTCAAGTATTTTTTGAACATCTTCTGCCGTGAAGAGACTTTCCCGAATGCGAAAATCCTGAGTTGCCTATAGAACTGAAAGGAGATTTCATAAGGATGCCAAGACTTTCCTGAAATGATCAAATGGAAGTGGAAATGGAGTATTCATCAGGCAGTAACAAAGGTTACCGTCTATATTCTGATCCTTAGACTTCCAAGAGACTCTCCTGAAGGTTTCCCCAAGAAGTACAATGCAACGGGTAGCTTGGGCCGTGAAGCCGCCTCTGAAGTGGGGAAAAACTCTTACTTAAATTACTCCATTAGTGAGTGCTGCTGCTCCATCATCGACCATCAACTACTGGCGTTTCCTGCTTGATTTTCTCCAACTATTTATTTGGTGGTTGACTTTTCTTTCATTGCAAACGTATTGCCCAGCTAGGGCGTGGGTGCAGGCGGGGTGCAGGGGGATAAAAGTAACCCCCGTTAATGTACAGCAAGAACTATACAGAAACTACTCGAGGGCTATTTTACGGATATCAAAATACGATTCCAACAAATCCAAGGGGGAGAAGGACAGAGGAGAGGGCAAACCCATGAGGGGTTCGTGGCTCATGAATGCGAATGTAAATGTTGTGTCCATCCATCGTTGTTGCTTCAGTTGCTTCGGTTGTTTGCTGGTTGTTGTTGGCTGTTGGTTGTTGGTTGTTCTTGATGGGGTTTGGGCTGTGGTTGTGGCTGGGGTTGGGGGTTGGGGGTTTGGGGGATTTCGGGGTAAAAGTACAAGTTCTGTGCGTCAAAATAACGCCAAGGGGAGGGCGGGGCGGTTCGCTGACGGTATCTGGAGCGGGACGAGGAGTCCAAGTTCATTCCTCCAAATTGCTAGGCGAGGGCGTGGCACAGAATCGTAAATCACTTTGAAGTGGGTCGTAGACGTCCGAGAGCTCCGTTCGAGACAACATAAAAAGCAACAGCAGCGGCAGCAGCAGCAGACACTGAACCCCTCTCGGTTTGCGTGCCCCGTGGCCCGTGCCCCCTCCCGCATGCCCCTTGCCAGCATACGAAACCGCAGTCGCGATGCCCCGCGGCGACAGGAAAAAGCACGCTAGGCGCTGCCAAAGCTGCTTATCCTGACACACGGTAGCCGTTAAGTGTCTAAGTCAAAGAAAAAGAGAGAAAGAGGAAGAGGGAGAGACAGAGACAGAGAGCAGAACAGGAAGAAGCACAAAGAGATCGATCGCCCAGCGGGACAGGAACAGGAGCAGCAGGAGGAGCATCAGCAGGAGGAGCGGAGCCCCCAAGCAAATCAATCAACAAATTTATTGATATCACTCAACGCTCAACGCCAGTTTTCGGCAACTGCCAGACCAGTCGGAGAGCCAGGCCCAAACCGAGAGCGAGAGCAAGAGCCAACCCATTTAATAACAATAATTACTAACCAAATTAAGCCTCACGCATCCTGAAAGTGCACCATGACCAGCCATGACCAGCCAAGACCATGCCCCATGCTCCATGCTCCCTGCTCCATGCACCATGCCCCATGTCAAACCACAATCGATCTTCGATCCGATCTGCCTGTCGATCTGCACAGTTTCGGTGTTGATGACGGGTCCTGCCCCTTCCTGCCATGGCCTGCTCTGCTCTGGGGAGCCCTATTGAACTGTAAAGCCAAAGCAGATACTCGGATATTACCGAGTATCCGGAAACTATAAGGAGAGAGGATCTTTCGTTCAGTAGAGCTAAGACCGATGTTGCTTTCACTGTATCTTCACTTATCGTGAACCAACTTTGATCACGTATTTAAGACCACTTTGAATGGGAGAGTATGCCATTATTGGGAAGGGAAATCTATCAAAAGGTGGAAGCTACAATCAGATCAGTAAGAGTTTCCATTTCCAGACTAAACGTGTGTCTTAGGTGGCTTTAATTTCGGATTTCGGATGATTTCGGATGGTTTTAATAGAGCTATCAAGGTGAAATCTGTTCGGCGGGTGAAATGGAGGCGCGCTGCGCAATCAACGCCAACATATTGCACAATGCCATACATAAATTCCAGGGTGAGGCCCCAACTTACCATATAATGACTACCTACCTTGATTACACACTCTCCTTCACTCTCCGTCCGTGGCATGTAGAGGGTGTTGCTGCCTCTGCCTCTCACTCTGGCTCTGACTCTGACTCTGGAGCAACTGTTGCTTCTGCTGTTGGGATGGTTCGGATGGTGTGGATGGTTCGGATGGTGCGGATGGTGGATGCTGCGTAGCCCAAAACCTGTGTTTAAGCTGAAGAGGGTGCCAACATTCGGCGGCCCGGGAGACCCACAGAGAGTAAGAGAGAAAGAGAGCGTCCAAGTCGCAAGTCCAGCGAGTACTCCACTCGAGGCACGGATCTGGGGCTGCGTGCCACATGCCGACGCCTGATTGGGCCCTCTGATGCTCCCTCTGATGCCTGTTGCTTGATGCCTGATGCCTGCTGATTCTGTTGTATTTTGCTGGCTTCATTGCACTTAATTATTGTTATTTATTATTTTTATATTGTTTTGATGAGATGTTCAGCAGCATGTTGACGAAATGTCGAATTTGCAAATTGTTTATCTCAGAGAAGAGAGCAGAGAGGGGTCCTGCCCCGCCCGTCCTGCCCTCCCCTGCACAAAGGAGCTAAAAATGGAGATGGAGATGGAGATGGAGACGGAGATGGAAGCTCTGGATAATTGATCGATTGCAGGCTCGGGGCGTTCTGGGAAAATGATCATAATTAGACTAAATGCATGCCCCCAAAAGAGCTACCGATGGCACCTCGTTGCCACTGCCACTGCCGCTGCCACTGCCTCACCATCTCTCTCTCTCTCTATCTGTGGCTCTCTCTCTCTCTCTGTCTCTCTCTCTCTTGACACTTGTGATTTTATTGATGGCGCCATGGAATGGCTTAAATGGAATGGAATGGCCTGCTTTGGCCTGGTCGAGATTGAGCATTTGGTGCATTCAAATTTAATTGAATAATTGCCTATAATTACACAGAGAGCGATTAAATCCTCCGGCAATATATCCTGTCCGTGCTGTCCGATCGAGTTGTAATAACTGCCAGCGATTATAGCTGAATGCCGACTCAATTGAGCGATTAATTAGCCAGGACTTTGTTTTTGTCCCGAACTTTTAAATATTTTTTGCGAATTTCCCATCAAATTCCAGGTGTCGTTTGCCCAAACGGTAGCTGGAAATGTGTCAGGGAAAACTAATGAAAACAGCCACAGTTGCAGCCACAGTTAAAGCCATTGCCCGAGCAACAGCCAGAGCTCTGGCCAGGTCCAAACCCGTTCCCAGTGCCCCGTCCCTGGGTCTTGGCTGCAAATAGTTTTGGCTTGAACAATTTCTGCTTTTCAGCTTTTATGTTTTTGCTTTTTTGTTTTTGGCGCGTCCACACAATTAATTACACAAAAAGTCGGCAAAAGTCCCGGGCCAGACCATAAAAAAAAAGAGGGACACACACACGTACACACGTACAGATACAGATGCAGATACAAACGGGAGGAGGAGGAGGAGGAGGAGGAGGAGGTGAAAAAAGAGAGACTCTGGGATACATTTTTCTTGTGCGGAGCGCAACCTGTAATTATCGTTCGATACAAATCGAAAAGCGAGAGACACAAAACAATTTATTATTGTGAATTAATAAATTTTATTTTTTTTCTCTTCTGTTCGTTCTTTTTGTATCTCTCTCCCTGTTTTCTTCTTTCCCTCTCACACTTATGTGCATGCCTTCCATTTTCCTTTGCTGAAATACACCAGAAATATTAATGTGTATCTGTGTTTGTGTCTGTGTCTGTGTGTGTCTGACAAGGCGCATATATCTTGGGCATTATCTTGTCATACGATCTGGCAGCGGCATTAAAATGCTAAAATGTGAAAAAGTCAAGAGTTACAGCAGCAGAAATACTCGCAGTACATACATACACTCGTACATATACATATATCTCTTTTTTATGGCTTTGCTCAGCTAATTCCGAATGGATTGGAATTGGAATTGGAATTGGGACTGGGATTGGGACTGCCAGTGAAGGGGAGATGTTGTGCAAATTTTTACGGCTAACAGCTCACAAAATACTATTTCAAACAGCAAAACAAAGTCAGACATTCGGTTAAAATAAACAGAAATTAAACAGGGTACAAAAATGAAGATTATTTGAGGTATTTTCATAGATGTCTCCATGGTTTTTCCTAGATGTCTTCGAATTTGTACTCAAAATACCTGGAAATGTTCATTCAGTCCATTCAGTCGGTTGTTTGGAACAAAGCAGTAAAAATGCATTACAAATATTACGCATACGCCGGGTGTAGCGCTTATTTATCCGCCCAACATCGAGGGGGCGCTACCCTCGTCGGATGGGGCGTGGCTGTTCCATGGAAATTTCACTTTTTTCCATCCTTCCTTTCCCCTGCTTTAGTCTATCTCTTTTTTTTATGACAACTTTCAACATGAAAACAACAAAAGGCAACATTTAATGAAGTTTCAATAAAAAAGGAATAGAAAACAGACAACAAGAGGACAAATACATAAAAAAAAAGGGGGGAAAGAGTGGGAAGAAAACGAGGAAGATAAAAAATCAAATAAAGAAATCAAACAACAAGCAACAGAAACGAAACGAAACGAAATAAAGAGGAACGAAGGCGATGACAATGACAAAATAAGAAAGAAAAGGTCACGGGGAGGAACGGGGAGGAACGGGGGAGGTGGTAGGTGGAAAGGAAGGATCTATTTGGATAGATAAAGCGATAGATGAATGGACGGATGGACGGATGGATGGATGGTACGGTGTTACCTCTCTCCCTCCCTCAGGAATCTGGCACACAGCCATCTCCACTCCGCACTCCGCACTCCTCACTCCCCACTCCCCACTCCCAACCCCACCACAGGCCTCGTCTCTCGATTGAAATTAACGCAAAAAAGGCGTGGCCTGTGCCGTTGACAACAACAGGGACAGGAAGAGAGGGCAGGCAGAGCGAGTGGGGTAAAGAGTGGGTGGTTTGTGTGGTGGCAGGCTGTGGTGCTTAAGAGAAGCAACAACACAACCGCCAAAGTGCAATAAACAAACAGAGAAAACCAAAGAAAGGGAACACTCCACTGCAAGGGATTCCAAATATCAGATACCCTCTAGAGGATTAGGATTAAAAGAACAAGTACCGTCATTGAATCATAGCTGATCATAGATATACATACATACATATAGTAAGTATGTATATGTAGGTGCATATATCATGCATATATATATGCAATGTCGACTGATTGTGATACCCTTTGGGAGAGTGTAGCAAGCGACAACGATACAACAAAGGGGAGTTGTGGACTTACAAAAAGAGGGGGTGCCCTGTTGTTCTTGTTGCTTTCGTTGTTTGCTGCAAGGGAGGAATGCAGGGGTGGTGCTGGTGCTGGTGCAAGCAAAGAGTCAGCCAGGAATCAGCCAGCCTTTGACTGCCACTCAATTAGTTTTTATTGCGCTGTCAGCAAACTGGGCCCCGAAAAGACACCAAAATGGGGGGCGATTGAAATGGATTTACCTCGTTTTGTCAGCTCATAAAAATGTCACAGCAGCTAATTAAAATGAAAAGACCGAGACAGAGACAGAGAGAGAGAGAGAGAGAGAGAGAGTGAGAGAGTGCAGTCTACTTGTTGTGACAGACTCTGACAAACAACCAAATCGATGCACGTGTCTACCCCGCAACCAAAAACAGAAAGCAGAAAGCAGAGCAGAGCAGAGCAGATCCCAGTCCTCAGACCACAGACCACAGATGATTGACAGCTCCAAAAGATTGCTAGACCGATCCCCAGGTTCCCTCCCTACCCCACCACATAACATGGGGCTAATCACCTGGCTCCGCCGCCGAGTGTTGCGCAAATTGATTTTCATTAGCGTCCAACTAATTAATTGGCAGCCGAACCACAAGCCGCCTCCTCCCTGATTAATTTGCATGTCGATTTGTTGAACAGAACCAAGAAACGAAGAAACAAGAAACATGAAATCATGTACAATGGTGACTCCGAGGAGAACATCTTGCTAACGGATGTACTTTCTCTAGAAAGCTGTCCCCTAAGGTAGTCACTGAACTGTTTCGCTTTTATATGTGACATTTTTCTAGCTTCTTCCAATATAAGTATATTTATAGCCTGTGCATGATCCCCTTGGCTATGGCCAGCCCAGCCATTGGACTTGGATCTTGTCCATTGGAGTTTCTCTCAAAGCTTGCCGCTCACTCATTAGCAGCAGCCACAATTAATACAAGCATGTCTTTAACTATATATATATATGATATATATTGGACCAAAGTAGGCGTGGCTCAAGCCTAGTTGAGCACCGCGAGAAAAGCTGAAACAAAACGCCGAAAAAAACACCAAAATGTAATAATTACGAGAGTGCCAAGCGATCCATTAACGAATGGACAAATCATTCATTTTGTGCACACTTTTGTGTGCTTTTTCCCTCGGCCATTTCCACGTTTCGTGAAATGTTTTATGGAACTTGGCCGAGTGAAATTTCCATGTCAAAAGCGGCGGCCTCCATCCCCATTGGCCATGCTAAATTTTCGTGATGCTGCGAAAGTCAAATATGAACCGAAAAACGAACGAAAAAAACACACAAAAAAAGACCAACTTCAAAACGAAAAATGCCGACAGAAAGAGGAGAAAAATATGCCAAAGAAAAGACGGACAAAAAACGGACAAAAAAAGCGAAAAAAAAAAGAAGGAAAAAGAATATAAAAGCCAAAACATTTTCGCAACGCTCTCGAAAACCGAAAGCTTGCCAAAGTTGAAAAAGCCGGAGATGCAGATGGATAGACGGGCGGCGGAAGGGGGGACGGACTGCATTATGAGAGGAGCGGGGAAGAGCGGGCCTTCTGGGGGTCTCACCTGCCCCAATCCACAATCCACAATCCTCAATTCCAGGCATCTGCATCTTTAACCTCGACGACTTGACGACTTTGACTTTTGCTTAGCTCTCGAGACCCGCGAGTCGTCTCGAAGCTCGGGACTCGCGACTTGGGATTTGGGACTTGGGACTCGGGACTCGGGACTGTCTCTCTGTCTCCTCCGGTTGCCCACGGGCCTCAGATACCGACGCGTTGAAGATTTTGTGCCAACCCACTTTTTGGCCACAGAGACAAGGAGACTGCCGGTGCTGTAGACGTAGCTGTAGCTGCCACCACTGGGGCCACTGGCACTGGCAGACATCGGGCCGAAAGAGACCCGAGAAACCCGAGAGACCCGAGAGAAGCATTTGCCTTCTTTCTGCGCTCATTTATTTAACGTTGCCATGAGAATTATTAAAAATTTTATTCGCATAATTTGTGAATTATTTTGTGTCTGGTTTCTTTTTGTTTTGGTTTTGTTTTTGTTTTTGGTTCTGCGCCCAAACGCCTTCAATGGCCGCCACGCCAACGTTGTACCATGGAGCCCCAACTGCAGTCCCTTCTATGGAGACGCGAATTAACCCTTCGGCGGGTCCGCAGGGCCAAGAGTGCCACCATGAACCACCATTCAAGCGCTGTCCAAGATACAAGTCCCTCCTTTGAGCGGATTTCCATGGAATATTCAACAAATGGACAAGCCAGAGGGAAGGCAAGACTTTGCCGTGGCCTTGCCAGTGCTCTTTCTCTCTCCCATGGGCGCTTAGCAGTAAAGCTAACCCATCATAAGCATTCATGTACGCAAGCCATTGTAAGGGTTAAAAAGATCATGGCGTCTTTCCCCCGTTCTCCCGTCTACTCCTGCTTGTCTAGCTTTCCCCTCTCCACTTGCTGTGCTCCTCCAGCTTTCCCCCTGGCGGGGCCCCCACCCGAGGAGCGAGGACTACCCACGCCAACAGCCAAGTGAAATCTCGTTGGGAAATATCGTTTGTTTAACCACGCGATAAACATTTTTTAATGCATAATAATAGCGAAAAACTAATTAAATTGTTGTTGGCCGAAAGGCGACCATCTCTCACCCCACCATCTGATGGTTTTGCATTTGTATCTGTGTTGCTGGAGAGTATCGGCGGGGAGTGGACGAAGGGGCAGGGATTTCTCATATAAAGTGGGCCATTTCCAAGGCAAGGCTGGGCCTCCTTGAAGATGCCTCTGAAAGGGAGAATGGGACGTTGGAAGAGGTTCGATTATTTGCATTCAAATCCCATAATGACAGAGGAATCACTTACGAGCAGAGCGAGGAGCGAGGAGCGGGGACTGGGATGCGAATTAGAGCTCTCCTTCAAAGAGATTCCCGCAAAGGCAGTGGCCTATAGTTAGCCCGAGTCCTGTTCGGGCCATAATTATCCTTTGGCATAGATTTGACATCATTAGGCCCCCGCTGGACGTTGCCAAAATTCGGCAGCTGTCGGTCGGCAGTGCATGGTGCATGCTACATGCTGCATGGTGGTGGTGCATCATCTAGTTCATCTTTCCCTCTGTATCCTATGCGCTGCAGGTGCTCCAGCCTTGACCCATGCCGCCATGCCGCCACGCCGTTGGAGAGGCACGGAGAGAACTCATTAGCTCTCGCCCGGAATTCGGGTGCAGTTCCAGGAATCGCACGGGCAAAAACCATCGGGCAACCGGCAAATTCATTCAGCAATTGCACTAATTACACCTTCAAGTGGCAGCGGCAGTGGCAGTGGCAGGTCGGTGGTTCATTCATTCATAGGACAAATCCATTTATCACTCCGGAACTTTTCGGCAGGCCTTTCGGCCCTTCGGCCTCGGCCTCGTCCTCGTCCTCGGCATCGGCCTGGAATGCCTGAAATGCCTGTCTGCTGTCCTGCTGCGTTTAATTAGCCAGAAACGAGAGGTGAAAGGAGAGCCAGTGAGGAGCAGACAGGACTGGACAGGAGAGGACTCCTAACAATTCCTATGACAAATTGTTAGTTGCTGCCAGCAATTTGCTGCACCAAGAAACAATTTTGTAATGAAATTAATTGAACTCCAGCACGGTTTGCTTGCTCCAATTTCGGTCAACGCCCAACCGACGAAAATCTAATAAATGTTTCCAGAAGGCAGTGCGACTGAGACCGAGTCCCTGACTCCCTGAGTCTTGGCCTGGCTCTGGCCCTAGGCATCCTTTTGACACCTGTTTGTCATGCGGTCGAGACGGAGCTACAGACGGAGACGGAGATGGAGACGGAGGCTGAGACGGAGGCTACCTCCTCTCGACTTGATGTCTGTCTGAGTTTTGAGTTCTGAGTTCTGGGTTCTTGGTTCTGGCCTTTCTCTCTCTCTCTCTCTCGAGCAAAAACTGTCTACAAATCATTCATCATTGACCCCAGAGCAACATTAACATTTAGGAGCTCTACTGCTCCTGCTCCTTCGCCTTCTCCTTTACCTTTTTACTCCTTTCGCAACTTCTTCACTTTGCTCATCGTTCATATAAATGATTTCTTCGTTTCGCTGCGTTTCGTTTCGTTCTGTTCTGTTCTGTTTTTCTGTATTTCTCTTACTGTATGTCCGCTAACCCATAATTATGCGTCTTGTGACCCATTCCGCTGGGCCGTTGGAGAACAAAATAAAAAGGGGCTGGAGCACTCTCTGTTCCCAGTTCTCTGTTCTCTGCTCCAAAAAATACTCGGAATTTCCAGATACATATATCACTCACCCTGGCACTTGGCACTGGGCATTGGGCACTGGTCATTGGTAGTGGCGGGGCTCAAGGATATACAATATATGGCTAACATCAAATCAGCCAAAACATAAGCATGGAATGGAAAATAAATGATGCAGCTCTGAGCTCTGATCTGTCTACAGGTGCATCCCATTCGTGGGAATGGTTATCCCTCTGCTGAAGCTATCCTTTGCTCAGCCAAGGATCACCTCCACCCCAGCCATGGTGGAGCTTTTGCTTCGCTTTGCTCCGTTTCCAATTTCCATTTCCATTCATGGCATGTGAAAATCCTCTGGGTACTCGTATTCGATTTAATTATAATTGATTTCGGTTGCAGCCTCCTTCTCCTACTTCTCCTTCTTTGAGTGGAAATCGATTAATGCAACCCGAAAGAAAATTAATAAAACACAAATTTCTGGTCTGCGGGGAGGGGCGAGCAGAGGCAGAGCAGAGGCAGAGGCGAGGCGGCCCATTCAGAGGGCATTCTGTGGCGCCACTTTGGGCCGGCGCATAATTAACTAAACAAAGAGGCTCTGCTCTCCGCCGCATAAGCCGTTAAAGTGTCGAAGTTGAAGCTGAAGTTGAAGCTGAAGTTGAGGCTGGAACTGGAGTTCAGACACAAAAGACCGTAAAAAAAAGGAACAGGCGCAAGAGAGAGGGGAGCCAGAGCCTGGGCCGAAAAAACCAAATCAAAAATGCGGCAAACTACAAAGAAGCCCAACGAGAGAATGAGGATTGGAAACTGTAACGAAACGAACACTCTCTCACTCTCTCTGTATCTGTATCTGTATCTGCAAATGCATTTGTATCTGTATCTGTATCTATGTACATATATCTGTGGTGCTGGTGTTAACCACCTACATACGTTCCAAAATTGATCGACGAACGAGGAGGCCCCAGACATAGGCATGAGATGATGATGAGAATGAGAATGAGTGTAAGGATATTGTTGATGATGGAAGGGGAGGAAAGGCACGGCAAGGCAAGGAAGGGTCGTGTCGAAGGGCTCGCTCTCAGGGTCTCCGCAGCAGAAATCATTAAGCGTGATTAAAATGCGCGAAAGGATGAAATGTTTTCCCTCTTAGATGAGTGCGAAGCCCAGTTTTGGGCTGGGCAAAAACAACAAAAACGAAACTCAATCAATATAACATTTTTCACTTTTGCTTTCAAGTTCCTTTGCCCTCCCCCCCCCTTCAAAAAGGAACCCAAAACTGTGTGGGAAATTAACAAATTTGCTCATTTGATGAAGGAACGAAGGATCGGTGTGCGGTTGTGGGAAGATCGAGGTTGGGATTCAAAGAACCAAGAAAAGCCTGAGAGATCTAAGAAATACGGGGTGTATATTACGAAACGATTGGCCGCACTTTGATCAGCGATCAGTGATATATTTGATACAATTTTTGGCATCACATGTAGCGTACAAATAGTAGCCACCACAGCACTCACTTACACACTCCTTGTGGCTTCTTTTGGCTTCTTATGGCCTTCTTGTTTGGGTTCTCGAGACAGACCCCTTCTTTGGCCTGGGACAAATGCAAATAAAGCGGCAGCAATGGCAGGCAGCAGCCAGAATATATCATTTCTCGGGGGCTTGTTGCTGTCGTTGTCGTTGTTTCTGTTTCTGTTTCAGTTGTTGTTGCTTGTGGCAGCCTGTAATTAGCCGCAGACGTTGCCTGCCACTCGCCTTCATCTCTGAGCCTCAGAGACCCCATATCTTTGCTGCCGCTGCTGCTGCTGCTGCTGCTGCTGCTGGCGGCGTATCTGCAAGTTTCTAACTTTTCAAATCCAAGAAGAGCCCCAGTCTCCAGCTCCAGTCACCAGTCTGCAGTCTCCAGTCAAGTCCATGGCCAAAAGTTGTTGCCGGTGTTTGGGGCTCGTCGTTGCGGCATTTTGACGTTGCCCGTTTGACCTGCCAACCAAAAAGAGAGTCCCGTCCACGTCCACGTCCATGGACAGGCGCTGCAGTTCTCGTTCTTCCACACACACACACACACACACACACAGAGGTATCTCTGTATCTGGGTATCTTTGTGTGTGTGTGTACAAGTTTTGTATAAGTTTGTTGTTTCTCCGTTCCTTATTTTTTTTTTGTTGTTTTGTAGGCGCAACTCGTAAAAGTCTAGACGTGATTGTATCACGATTTCTATCGCCATTTTTGTTGTATTTTCCCCTTCTTCGATTCCATTTTTGTTGGCTTGGCTTGGCTCCATCTCTGTGTAAAAAATTCCTGGGAATTCTCTCCGCTTCTCCACTTCTCTGCTCCTCTCGTCTCGTCGTTGGCAAAAAATATATCAAAATTTCTCATTAGCCAGGCTCTGCTATAATCCAGCAGCGCCCCGCGTGCGTGGGGGAGCTCCAGTTCTTAATGAGTTTTAAAATAAAATAAAATATTAATATGCGGAACCCATGAGAGCAACGCCGAACATCGAACACCGAACACCGAACCGTACGGTAAATGTAGAAACTTATCGCTGAAATTCTTGGAGGGTGGGAAGCTCTTGGAGCATCAGGGATAAAGGATGAAGGTTGGTATGTATCTGCAGCTACGAGTAGTTTAGAACTCTTCAAATAGGGTTAGGATTCCCACATGCTCGAAGTGAAAGGCTTTCGTTGAAATGTAAATGTAAATTCTTGGAGCGAAATGATTGAGTTGTCACGCCATAGCAGAGGGTTCGAGTTGCCGGTTACGGGTTGCGGGTTACGGGTTTCTGGACTCCCTTCCAATCATTAATCAATAACAAGCTTAACCCCTTGGCGGCCATGGCCAATATTCTCGTGCCCGTGCCCGTGCTCGTGCTCGTACAATATTTTAATTTATACAAATGACAAAATAATTAAAATTAAGCAACGACCCCTCAACGGCCAGTCGCAAGTCGCGAGTCGCGAGTCTCGCCGTCAACTAGGCCATATATCATTAGTGGTAACAATGGCCGCACGAAGGGGGTGGGCAGCGGGAGCCCTACCTGTCCGTCCACCCCTGTTGTCCCTGGGCTCCCGCCCCTGGTGACAATTTCCATTATTGACAAATTAATTGTCACCTTTTAACAAAATGCAGCCAAGCGGCCCGTAGACACAGAGACAGGCGGGAGCAGAGGCGGAGGCACAGGCAGAGGCACAGGCAGAGGCCCATGGGGCACTTTCCAGAGACATTTCCAGGGTCTAATGTCCGATGTCTGAGCCATTCCGATTCCTGTGGCTCATTTCAATACAAATTACAGTACAAAAAGCAACACTTTCTTGTCTGCCATTGTGGAGTGAAGAAATCAGATGATGATGATTAGATCTCTCTGCCGCAGATAGGGAAACAAACGACCCAAGGATACCCTAAGAGTTACAGGAGCTATGAAAAAAGCATGCCCTTGACATGCCCCTGTCTGGTGTACCGTGTACACCCTGTATTGTCTATACATCTATCAGGTGGCCCAAAAGAGCGTAAATGCCGAACACGTCAAACTTAGATTAGCGCCTTTTGTACGACCCACACCAACCCCCTGCCAAGAGGCAACCCCAGCGGACAGGAGCAAGAACAGAAACAGAAACAGGACAGGGCAGGCCACCTTCCAAGGGTCATTAGTTAACGCAGGATACGGCGGAACAGGTCCTGAAAGCAAGGGGGGAAAGCAGGGGGAAAGCAGGCACTGCGGCATGGCTTCACTTCTAATTAAATAGACACGACAATGGCACGAACCGCAGAAGTTAATCATATTTTAATGTTCCAGTCAACCCCCCCACAAAGACCTTGAGGATAGATACATAGACAGATAGTTAGATAGATAGGTGGATAGATTTTGGAGTGGGGTTGGGTGTGTGGGTGGGGCGACCCCTTGGCTAATTACAATAACAAAAAGGGGAGCTCCTTCAGCTCCTCGGGAGTGTCATTAGACCTTCGCGTCGATTGCCATCGAAATGCTTTAGTGGCAATTTGTACAAGTAGAGGCCGCCCCAGGAGCCAGGACCCAGGACCCTGACTTTGACTACCGCAGCGAAGGTCTTGACTGGCGTTGGTGTTGTACTCTCTGCACATTTCCCTGCTTGTCACTTAATAATTGAAGAGCCAACAATACACGGAGGCACTGGCAATGGCTAGCAGCTGGAATGGAATGTAATTTATCTAATGCAGTCATTAATTTCGTATTAACAAGGTGTGGATGGATGGTAAACTATACAGACAGACAGACGGTAGAGATAGTGACAGTGACAGTGAGGGAACGCCTTGGAGGTGTCCATGAGGAAGGGCTAAGGAACAAAAGTATACTCGTAGAAGTTCGCAAGTGAGACATTTCCAATGAAAAAGATCCTCCTTACCCTCCTTACAATCGGGTATCAGGCAGCAGGCATCATCCATCTCCCCTTTCACTCATTAGCCTTGGCCTTCCCCCTACCAGGTTGGATCCGTTTCAAGTTCAGACACCACCCACCCAGGACCACCCACCACTCCATACCGCCCCATACACACATCCACAGCCATTCGTTGCCATCGCATCCCTCCCGTCCGCACTTTCGATGAGCGCCGCACTGAGAGATAAATCTACAAATGTCGCAAACGAATGCCACGTGACCTTTGACACATTAGTGTCAGTTGTTGCCCATCGCCCATCGCTCTACTGCTCTACCGCTCTCCTCTGATATGGGGACTTTAAAGCAGTATACAGTACGCACTGGGATATAGAATGCATAGCGAGCAAATCCGAGTCCAAAGTCAAAGGACAAACAGCAGAACGAGGCAATTTACACAATTGTTGTCAAATTAAAGTGCATCCGCTTCGTTGGTCATTTAAAGCCAAAAGGCATCCCCCATCCTTGCCAGAAGCTTCCCTTCCCTGATTCGAAGCTGGTAATGAGGCATCAGGCACAAGGCATCAGCCAGGCATCGGGGGGCATCATGTACGCTTCTCAAAAACAGTTCCAGCCTGATTTGGCCACAAAAACGGGAATGAGCCTGAGAATGAGAATGGCAATGGAAACTTCAGATGGTGGATGAGACGGGATGGGATGGCTGTGGTGGGGTTTGGTGTGCTTGTAGACAATGTTGACGTTAATAAATTATAAAATGAAACTAATGACAAAACACATAACGAAGCAGTCCATGCCCATGGCCATGGCCACTAGGGGGAGTTTATTTTCGTTGCGATTTTAAAACACCCCCCACCTCACCCCCCACGAGATTGCTGCGAGGGTTGAAACAATTTCAACCGCGTAACGAGCGCAAATTGTTTGCTTCCCTTTCCCCCAGAGGACCCCCAGACTGTAAAAGCGATCCGGGAAGGACATCGACGGCCACGTGACCATGAGCTCCAGGAAAACATATTCGAAGACCCAAGCTGGGCGTCCGCTTTCGCACACATGAATTTGTCTCCTTTTTTCAGTTTTCTATAGATTAGTGGAAGTAGATCTGCGGCGTTTGCCGCGGCTCACAAAGTTTCCGCTCGTTTTTATTAGTTTTTCAAAGAAACGACAAACGCTCCATGGTTTTTGCATCCTACAATGTATATCCTCTCGTTTCTCTCTCTCCCTCTCATTCTGTCTTCCTCAATCTTCCCTGTCTCTCCCCTTCTCTTGCGCACTCTTCTGGGCAATGATTTAATATTACTCATACGCCATGTAAGTTAATTAAAAATTCTTTCGAACATGAAATTAATTTTTAGCGTCGCGTTGTGCATTGCCCCGGCCGCTCCCCCCCTTTTTGCCTCCCCCTTGCCCACAACTTTGGTTGCGTCCCGTTGATCTTTCTAGTTGCTGGCACACCTGCAGAGTGTCAGGGCTGCCGGCAGTCGAGGAGGCTTCGGGGGAGACCACAACGTCGTCGGCTCGTCGTTCAGATCCGCACGATTCGATAGTGCAAAGTGTGCCGCACAACGTTGCAACAAGAGCCACAAAAAAACTCCAACGTAGCACCAAAGATGCAACAACGAGGTACAAAATCAAGAAATCAAGCAAAAATACAACGCAGCGCAAAATGCAATAGCAACAACAACAACAACGACAAGAAAAACAACAAAAAAGGAGAAAAATTATTAAAAAATAATTTCCAGAAATTGCTTGCCTCTCCACGTGTCGGCCATACCATTCTCCTGCGGTTCTCCTTGGACTCCCCCGGTGCCCCGATGCCCCGATGCCCCGATGCCGGCGCACTTTATTAGATTTTTATCGGCTATAGGCCCATGCTTAAAATGACTTTGGGGTCTTTGTGGCATGTACACATGTACATATGTATGTATGCATCAGCCTTGCAACATGGCCACGGACAGAGAGCGAGGTGTGGCCAAAGAGTTGTCCTTGAAAGACAACCGGTAAGACTTTCGGGAGTCCTGGAAGGGAAAACCCAAGATGGCACTCCAATGTGGTTCTCATGGATAGCCCAAAACATCGATGGGCTTTCCCACACTTATCACCCGAAAAGAGATCAGCATTCAAAAAGAGCTTTGCTTCTGTGCACCCACCCACCCATCCACCCACCCCACCATCCTGGCGTTATTATCATCATCGATTATTATCGATTATCCAGTCGTCGATGTGCATTTATGGATAAACTATAAAGCGGCGAAAACGTTCGACAAATTGCATTTAAAATGCGAAGAAGCCCAGCGGCCTCATCGACTCTCCAGCCCCTCTCCAGCCTCGCTCCCCTCTCCGCTCCTCCGTAATCGTAATCTACGACTCATCCAATTTGCTGACACCCATCAATCAAAGCATCAATCTTCAATCGCTGAGTGTGCGCTTCTCCGCTCCACTCCATTCAGTGCCCAATGTGGTTGTAGTTGTGGTTGTGGCTGTGGCTCTGGCTGGTTGGGGGAGGAGTTGGAGGGCGTACAACAAAATGATCGCCGGTTCATGCGCTCAATTGAGCATTCAATCAATGCGCACGCCCCAACGCCCCAGAGAGAGTTCTTTTTGTTGCTTTTTGGGCTATCTGCAGCAGCTGGGCAGCACAGTAGTTGCTGCTAGGGATAGGCGCGTGAGTCACTCGTGGAATAGAAAGCGTCCTGTGTTTGCCACAGAAAGTAGCAGAATATTCGAATGAATGAATCGTGAGTGAGCCTGTAGGTTCTCCTGCACAGGCCAGGCAGCCAGCTCGTGTCACGCATCCATCTGCAGCTGCGGCAGGGAGGCGCGGGGGCTTCCTATGGAGTAACGCACCACACCGTCTGACATTCAATTAAGCCACACGAAGAGCCACAGAAGAAACCACTGAAAGAAAGCGACGCAAAGCAATGCGACGGCTGACTGCAATTTTCATCGAACCAAAGATCTGAGAGATCTTTTGCGGTGGGTGTTGCACTTCAGTGGTTCGATGGCTCGATGGCTCGATGGTGGTGGCTCCAGTGGCTCCACTGCTGCTCCAGTGGCTGCTGCTGCTGCTGTTGCTGCTGCTGCACTGCACCTGTACATAATTTGCCTATTCATGGCAATGGGCAATCGGACAACGGACAACGGCCACAGCGTCAGCGTTGGCGTCGGCGGCTTTTGAAATCAAATTAACAGCCACAATAACGGCAGGGAAGGGAGAGCAGGAGGGGAGGGGGAGGTGGAGGGAGGTAGATTTTCGAAGAGAAATCCCAGATTTTCTGTTTTCTGTTTGGTCATCTTTACATCAGCAGTTTTGCCGGTGGCTTTGGACTGGGGCTGGGGCTTGGGGCTGCTGCTTGGGGCTGGGGCTGTTGGCTCGCAAAACTTAAAAGCATTTTTGAGTGCGGCTTTAACAGAAGCCAAGCCAGGCCGAGCCCTGACTCCTTTGCTGCGGCTGAATCGTTGATTGATGTCATGTTAAAAGTAGCAAAATGTTGCGTAGAAGCCAGTGCTGCTTATCGCTTTAGGATCAACGATGCCGTCATCATCATTGCCATCAGCGTCATTCCCTGACTGGATGGGATCCGTGGACATGCCGTAGGATTTTCCCAGGCAATCTCTACGGCCATCGGGGCTGGCTGCCAAGGTCGCCAATGATTCCCAATCTATTTTTCGATTAATAGATGGGATACCAAATCTTACAATAGCATTTCCAGGGCTCAAATGTTTGCTCTTCTGATCAATGATGAAATGTTTGAGACTTGTTGCTGCACTCGATCCCTCGTAGTCTGCAGCCCTTCTGCCGCACTCTCGAATGTGGCACACAGCATTGTGGCAAATGGGAAATGGCAAATGGCTGGCAAAAGAGCATCAGTATGCGAGAGCTACTTATTTCTAAGAAATAAAAACCATTTGGGCGTGTCCCCACCGCCTGAACCGCCCCAGAATCCAGCCCAGGACCAGCATCAACATCAGCATCAGAGTCAGAGCTGGAGACGGAGACGGAGCCAGAGCCGACACTCGGTTGGCTGGGCCTTCAGCCTTTGGCACTCATGCGCGCCGCCACTTTCAATAAAACACCCACTTTTCAGGGCAGTCCCTTCCCTGCCCTGCCCTGCCCTACCCTTCCCTTTCTTTAGGGATAACAGAGCTACGTGCTTTTTTTTTTGTTATTGTGTGCTTTTGCCAACGCTAACGGAGAGTGCTTGCCGCAAATCAGTGGCAAGGAAAAAAATGCCACAATCGAGAGGCCAACCCTTTGGAAATTAACTGCCTGCCCACGCACTTGGGGCCCAAGTGATGCAGAAGGGGGAGGTGGAGGCATCGAGGATGGTCTCGGCTTTCGCTTTCATTTGATATTGGAAACGGGAAAATGATGATGGCTCACCAGAGATCTACTTGGAGCGAAAATCGAATACTCTACTACAGCTTTAAGAACGCAATCCACTCGGGCGGGGGAGGGGACGGGGGCCCATTGGGGGGGGCACACAAGTGCGTTCTCGACAAGTGCGTAGAGCCTCCACTGTGAAGTCTCCACGGAAATAGTTCCAGGCAAACTTTTCAGCGGGCCAGTGGCCTCGTTAGAGCTATCGATCCGCGAAAGTTGCAAAGCTCATAAACAATGCATGTGACCCCTGACCCGACTGGAGGCTAAGCCGATGAGTTTGCTTTGGATATACATAGATGGATGGATGGTTGGATGGATGGATGGATGGATGGTAGACTCTCTAGCAGCATATTGGCAGCGTGTGTCGGGCCTGAAAATGGGTGTCAACGCATGAAAAGCTACAAACACTCATTTCGGTCACGAGCAGGAGCAGCAGGAGCAGGACAAGTCGAGCAGAATGCAGGGCAGGACTTCAAAGGGTTTTGCCAAACTCAAATAACCCAAGCGAACCCCAGCGAAGCGTTAACCCCATCGCAGGAGGGCAGGAGGGCAGGAGGAGGCGCAGGCCCCACCTCCTGGACTGGTGTGAGTCTAAGGACTGAAAAAGGGTTCACCAAATTGTTGGGCGACGACGACGACAACGACAACGACGACGACGACAGTGAAGTCCATTCATTTGAATGGAGCGACGTTCGACTGATTTTGCGTTTTGTGCTGCGTTGTGCCAGGATGTGCGTGAGGAGGAATGTCGGGGAATGGGGTACTGGGGGGGGGGGGAGGGAGGCTAATGCTAATGCGGGCATCCAGGCAATTGGAAAATTTATTCAATTGTTGGCAATTCAACTAAATCACTCATTGGCTTTATTATGTGCGCCTAATTTAAATACACGCGCGCTGCTCTCTCCCTGCTTTCCCTGTTTTCCCCGCTCCTGCTCTCTCCTTCTCTCTCTGCTGTTTGACTCTTCTTTTGCCAACAGCCAACGCCCCCAGCATTGGGCTTCAGCTTCTGTTTGGGCTGCTTGCTGGAAATAATTCGAAAATTGAAATTACTTTTGTCTTCTGCGGCTTGATTAAAGGCATATTGCTAGTCGTCAGCTGCGGGGGGAGGCGGTCGAGGGGGCGGAGACTCCGTTGTGGCATCTCGCCTTTTTCAGGATTTGAAAATAAAGAAGAGACAGGCGCCAGTCATAACATTTGATGATATTTCATGGTATTTCAACCGCGTTAATCAACACTGTTCTTGCTATTTCGATGGTACTCGAAAAAAAGCCAAGAATGTATCATAAAGGTCTATGAAAATGATAGATTTATAACAGATTTGGTGGCATTGGGCAATCAAAGAATCTTTATTGTGAAGCAAATGTTGTTGACCAACACTGTAATCATTCAAGCTGCTGCTGGTATGCTTTATTGTGAACACTGTATATCCAACATCTATGCAACACATTAAAGCTCCAGCTGAAACTGTACAGTCGAAGCTTGACAATCGTTTTCCAACACTCCTTTGGTCCGTCTGTGCTATAGCCCTGCCCCGCCGCTCACATTTCAATGTCCAAGCCGCTGTCCAAAAAGGGAAGATACATGAGAACTCACGAGAGCCCCGAACCGAACCCTTTTTCCATGTTTCTCGGTTATAATTTGGCTTTGGCTCTGACTAATGCCAGTAAGAGAAGATGAAGCAGCAGCAGCAGCAGATGAAGAGCCTACGTACGCATTCGAATTTCGAATGAGAGCAGTAGAGAGCAATGCTAAAAATATTTCAAATACGATAAATCAGTGGCATTACACGGGCGGCAAGCGGCAAGCAGCAAGCGGCAAGCGGTATGCGGCAGTAATCGGCCCAAGGGCAAGAAACTTCAACTTGATATTTTCCATTCCTACATGTGTATCTGCTGCTGCTGCTGCTCGATAATTATAGACTACAGTTAACAGGCAACATAAAGCATAAAATGGCATTTCATATGCGGCAGAGGATCGGTCTGGGGCAGCGACTGCGGCAGTGGCAGCGGCAGCTGGGCCGCCAATGTGCCATGTCAATTGATATGAAATATAACGAAGCCAAAAGGGAATCCGCACAGAAAAAGGTAACAAAATTGGAATCGGAATCGGGATGGGAGCTGCCGAGAGGAGGATGCACAGAGGGACGCACAGAAGGACACTTCCCGTCAGGTGTTGGTGTCGCACGGTGTTCGATCGCCGAGCGAAATGCGAAATTCGAGCAGGCTAATCACTGAATAGAGAGCATCGCATCCAGATCGCATCGCATCGCATAAATGTATCTATGTACATGCGAATGTATCTTTCGAATTGCGCACAATGCTCAAGTGCGCGCGGCAGTGACAGGATATGTCAAGGATATCCGTTGCCGCATAAGTCTCTCATGTTCTGAGGGGGGGGATGGGGAGCGCTGTGTTTGCGTTGTGTTTAATTTTTCCGCTCCGGCTCAAGATGATAAATGCGATTTGGCAATGCCAGGGACATTCATGGTGTATCGACGATGCGAGGCGAGTATCCCTCGGATTGAGGCTGCAGGAGTGGGAGGAGGTGTCGCCATACAGGAAGCCCAAGCTTGACACATGAAACGTCCTGTGCGAGGACAAGGGGACAGGACAATGTTTCGAACGATTCCCCCCGCGATTCAACGAAGTTTGAATGCCCTACAGCTCGCCTCTCAGTTAATGATGCCTATCCCATTTATAGAACTATTTTCCAATAGTACAATAAAGAGTTTCCATATCCTAGAAAACTCAATGACATCCCCCCTCCCCTCCCATCCCATCGTTTGCCCTTAAAGCAGCAAATTCTATTAGAAAGTCGGGAAAACTCTCCGGCAGAAACTGTAGGACAGGACTATGTCCCACTCTCTCTCTCTCTCTTTCTGCAATTCCTCTCTCATCCTGTTCTACCCCATTGTTCCCGGTTGTGTTTGGCGCTTTTTATGCATTTTTTATGTATATCGAATACACGATTTGGTTGTTGTTTGCCGACGTTGTTGTACGACAAGTTCATAAAAAATGCAAACATGCTGCTTCAACTGCGAACTCCCCCAGCCCCCACATCCGCATCCCCATCCCTTGCCCAGCCATTCGTGATTTATGCATTCAAGTGGAGAGCTCTTTGGAGAGCTGCTCCATTGTTGAGTGCCGGACCTCGACGGACCACCACGGACCACGACTGGTATCGGTGCCAAGTCCGCAGTCGGACGGGAGTCCCTGATTCCTGTTCGGTTATCGAACACACACTGCTGACCGTGCGGCATCCATTTCCGCTTCCGCTGACCATGTTTTTTATGCTTCTCCCCCACCCCAACCCCAACCCCCTGCGTGCCCTCCATTCTTTCGAGAGACAAGCATAACATATAGCATAAAAAACGTTCATGCAAATCGCTTGTTGTTTACACTGTCAGCGCTTATTTCTTTTCCTTTTTTTGTATTCGTTGTTGAAGTGTCGATTTCAAGTGGCAACAAAACAGGCGTAGCATGGGGCAGGTTCGAGGACATTCAAGCTGCCATCAGAGTTACAGTTGTCTTCAGGATGGGTAAAGGAATAACCCAAACTTATCCCATTCATGAGAATCAAAGAAACTTTCATCAGAGATACATTTTGGGGCACCCAAAAGTCAAGTGAATAGTTTTGGGTTTCATAGGTTTTCTGGCCTACTTTGAAGATCTACAGATATTGCCCACCTTCGGGAACTCCATAAAGTTGGCGAATGCTTGGCGAACCTCGAAATAAATATTTATTTTGAGGCTTGGTTTATTGCTCGGTTATAAATAATAGAAATGGCCCACTAGAAGTCACCGACAACAACACGGCGCAGTTCTCTATTGTTCTCGGCATCGGCTTTCGGTCTTTCGGTATTCTCACACATTGTTGTTAGGTAGGAAATCTCTGCCTATGCCTCTGCCTCTGCCTCGGCCTGTGCCTCAACCCTCCTGATGGCCAAGAGAGAGAGAGCGAGGCGACCCGACAGCCGGTGACTGGTGACTGCTGACTGGTGACTGGTGACGGTGCCGGGGCCACACACTTTGTAAGTGTTTTGCGGCCATAAATAATCCGGAATAGTTTCGCTGGATTGTTGCTGAAGTTTGTTACATGGCATAAATCAAATTCTTGATTTATAATAATTGCAAAAACACTCACTCAATGTGTGTATGGAGCCAGCGAGAGAGGGCAGTCAGAGGAGATGGAAAAGAGAGAACTTGCAACTGTCCGACACATGTCACCCCGGCAACAGCGAGGTTCCCGGGGAGTGGTGGGGCCCCCACAGGGCAAGCGTAATTGTTGGCGCACACGTCAACGCCAGACAAACAAACAAATGGAATCCGAATAGGAATAGGAATAGCAGAAGGAATAGAAACAGGAACAGGACCACGAATGGGGTATCCAAATCAGAAACAGGGCCACTCGGCGCCACTCGAAACAACAAAATCCCCAAGACACGAACGAACAGGATCCACTCGAAAGGGAAATACAGAAGTAGATCCATTATGTACCCATTATATAGGCCCAAAGAGCTTAAGAAAGAGTCCCGCTTGAAGCCTACAAAGTTGCCTCAAATTACAACAAAAAACATTCAAATGTTGCAATTTATTATAACTTATTAATAAGTTAATTAGTTAATCTTGTAACACTAGGACAAAGACCAAATAAATAACTAAATGTTCATTGAAAGTTCCTCGTTTTCATATGAATGTACAATTAATGATGAAAGAAGATACATTCATATGTATGTACCTTTCGTCAAGCGATCTCCATTCTTTCCTCAAGTTTTTCCTGGTCATTTGATGGGTCCTTTCGTATCCTGTAAATATACTCTGAGACAGTAGTAGTTCACTCACTCATTTGTACCCTCTGGCAACGGAAATCACATCAAAAAGCAGGCGCAGCAAATCGATTTATATCCCCATCCCCCACCCCACGCAACCCCACCCCATTCCAAATCGGGTGGAGGTGGGGTAGAGGGAAAAGTGGAAAATGGAAAAGGAAAACCTAATCAATTCGCAACGCTCTTTTGTGGCTATAATGCGGATTATTCAAACAGACATCTATACACATGTTAGGGGCGCCTCAGTCTGAGAGGGGGGCGTGGCCGGTGGTTGAGAATGGTTAGAGGACGGGTGTGTGTGTGTGTGTGGGGGGGGGGGGAGGATGGCGATGGGGAGATGCAGACATTTAAATGCATTTTAATAGATTTCCCACTTTTTTCCATTTATTTTTCTTCGTTTTTTTTTGTTTTTTGCGTTCAACATTAGTTTGTTGTTTTGTGGCGCCCCCGGAAATGAGCGGTGGGGAGGGGGAGGGGGGACATACAACACACGCGTGTGGTTGTGGTTGTGGGTGCGGGCGTGGGCGTGGCCCACACATAAATATATGTACATATGTATGTATGTATGTATGTATATCGATAAGCCGAAGCCGAAACCAAATCGAAAGCAACCGTTTCGTTTTGACGCAAACAAATAATCGGAGCGCGAACAATAAAATCAAATTAAATGCACCAGAAAAAGGAGCAATTTACTCGACGAGGCCTCGCACACAGGACTTTGCCACTGAGTGTGTGCGTGTGTGTGTGTTCGTGTGCGTGTGTGTGTTGTGGCAAATACGCCTGGTCATTGTGGAGCCATTAGCGGCTCGAGAGTCGCTCGTTTTGCGTTGTCGTTTTCGTTGTCGCTGTTTTTCCTCCGCTTTTCTGTGCTGTCAGCATGAAAAGTGGAAAATTTATTGACTGCACATATGTCGCACTTTTCCATTGGCTCTGGCTCTTGCCTGCCGCCGTTGTGTCCTTAACGTGTGTCCTTAGTCCTAATACACACATAAATATTTTAATTTGTATGCCACAGATGCCGCCAACAATTGAGTTGTTCCCTTTCCTGCCTCCTGCCTCCTGCCTCCTGCTCTTGCCCCAACTCCTTGCTGGTCGTTTGGCCACTTCGATGTGAATGTGGATGTGTATGTTTGTGTGTCTTTCTTTCCCCCACAATACTTCATACAATGTATATCCTTGACGATTGTCACGGCCTGATGTCCTCGGCATTGATTGGGTCACGTGCCGCCCCCCGTTTCGGGGCCACTCTTCGCGGATGGATGTATAATCGATCGATTCATCGGTATTCATGATTCTAATTATTTGCTTCAAATTTGAATTCAAATGCAAAACTGATTTCTGCATTCATACTCTCATAATTCCCCTCATAAAGTGATATATTTTGCACCCTTAATCCGGAAAAGTTGAAAAACATTAAAAATTGTAGAAAACTAAAAGTGCGGATTGCTATATCTTCGGGCATATCCACTTTAACAGATTTTGTGGATATATTGCCAATTCCAAGTGGGATCCTCAGCCCCCCACACCCCCCACATGCCATGGGAAACCATACTACACACACACATATCTGTACAAAAGGCAACAGCAAATTAAGACATTATCCACCGAACCCCCCCGGCATGCCAACACTGTGGTAATCCCCGCAGCAAATAGCAATCCATCTTCATAGTTTATCTTTTGGCAAAAGGCAATCGAGATTGCGATCCTGTTGCGCGAGATTATCCTTTAAACACATGTCTCTCTCTCTTGCTCTCTCTCTCTATCTCTCTCTGTGAACCCGCATCGGTCCCAAGCACCGACTCCCGAGAAGAATGGCCATATGCCGCAACGAGGCTCTCGGATAAACAAAAGGGAGAACCCACACAGGACCTCGGACTCGGATACAGACTCGGACCTCGACCGCAAGACACGACCGAAATTTATAATCACCGATGACCATGTCAAACACGCCCCCTGCCCAGCCTCCACCCCCCAAAAGAAAGAGAGAACGAGGGAAATATGAAAAGTGAAAAGTAAAAACTAATAAATACCAAGTGCCAAGAGTTCCAAGAGTGCCTGCCAGACATCGGTCGATGAAACATAAAACATTTTCTAGTTAAGTCATGTTCGATCATCTCTCTCCTGCGCTGGCAGGACTGGCAGGACTGGTAGGACCCTTTTGGACACGCTTACTTAGCGCAGGTCCTGCCGCCGGGCCAGCGATAATCTCAACTCAATTTGCTTTGTCCCTTTTGTGTGTGCTGCCAAAGGACCCAAAGGATCTGCGATCAGCGATCAGCAAGGCGCGCAACATCAAAACATCGTTTCCCTGGAAAATGTCGCAATGTCAAGTCAAGTGGCTCTTGTGCAACCATACCGATTATTTATAGCATTGATCAAAATTAGAACGATCTCTGGTTACCCGTGAGGCTCGTGAGTTCGGGGGAGGAGACCCACTTGAGCCACTCTCTGCGAAGCGTGCCCATGCCCATGACCATGCCCATGACCAGGAGGAGAGAGACGAGAGACGATTCGGTTCGAGTATGTGTGACAACACTCTGGATTATGTGCCACTCGAGTGGAGTCGAAGGCAGAGACTAGGACTAGGACTAGGAGTCTCCCTCCCATGCATACATAGGTGTGGTGTCAGTTGGCCAACAATTCTGGGAACTTCTGTGGCTGCTGCTGATCTACATAATTCCCATTTTCAAGTGGAAAACACTTCTGGGATGATTTCATTAGGAGCTGTTTAATCTGTGCATTCTGGCAGACACTCAACAGTGCACGGAGAGGCTCGGAGTAACTTCAACTTTGCAAACAATAGAACTGATTAATTTCGGATAAAGACACATTCTAGATAGAGAAGGAATTATATTATAAGGTATTCCCCTTCTACCAAAAGGGAGATGGAGCGTCTCAGCCCCTGGGGCCTCTCTGTAAACGAAATCATTTGAAGAGCCACAGCCAAACCACAGTTGGAGCCAGAGATGAATCATCAACAAATCACTTGCCTATTAGAGACATCTCTGCATGTTTCTGTAACCCATACTTAAAATTACACTTTCGCCCCGGAGAGCGTTAGAGAGGCGAAGGCGGAGGACTGCTGGAGGTTTGGGTGGAGGCGGCGGAGCCATTAAACTGACCAAAACAGAAACTAAACAACGAATATTCGAAAAGAAAGAGTCTCATGTTTCGGGCTAACTCCTTCACTGGCGACTGGCGACTGGCAACTGGTAACTGGCGACCACTGGGGGCACAACACGCAATAAAAGCGAGACGAACCTGAAGACTGGGACTTGAAGAAAAATTAACAAATCATAACATCATCATTTATCATCATTAAGCCGCCGCCAGAGAGCAACTTCGTTCGGGATTGTAGGTATTTTATTTTATTTTCCATTTTTCCCTCGGCCTCTCCAGACTCCAGACTTCAGTTATAAATCAATCAGATTTTGTTTGCCATTTAGGGTTTTTTTTTTGTGTTTTTGGTGGGCGAATGGTATGTTGCGGTATGGTATCGTAAATGCTTTGCGGTCAATGCGGCGTATGATTAACGTGCGTGTGAAGTTGTTGCGCTGCCCCATCACACCCCCAGCGGTGGATGGTGGATGAATATACAAGAAAGAAGAGTGTAGGGGAGGGGAGCGGTCTTGGGGAATCTACGAGTACCAATGGGATACAACTACCTCTGAGGTTGTCAACCGCCGCTGCACCAGGGATCTGGAACTGGTCTCGTGTTTCGGGACTGGCATCGGGTGAGGCGTGGGGGACGTGGGGCGTGGGCTCGTGGGGCGTGGGCCCGTGAGGGCTTGGCGCTCACTCAACTTGAAAATTGATTGATGCCCCAGGAAAGCCCCCAAGAAGCATAAATCAATATTTTATATTGGCCGCAATCGATCTGCTATCCTCCATCTGCATCGTATAGTAGGACCGCTCTGCGCGTATGCCATGGCATGGCATGGTATGGTATGGTATGGCATGGTACGGCGGTATCTTCACGCCATCGTTGGGGCAACGACAAAGTTGGCCATTTAATTATAAAAAACTCTGTTGCTCATCCATTTGGCCTGCGATTGGGTGCGGGGCTGGCCAAGTGGGATAGTCCGGGTGCGAGCAAATTGACTCTCATTGGTTGCCTCCCTCCCTCCCTTCCCCGCCCCGTCCACCTGACGATATGATCCCTGAGTAATTATTCCAATCTGCGCGAAAGAGATGGTGGGAAATTTCTGAATTAAATTCAATATTGGGAATCGATCGTATCGCATCGATCTATTTTCTACTCCTGAATGTTGATTGGAATCTTTATTAAACAAAAACTGTAGATATAGAAAAGAAGATAAGATACGATCTGCTCACTAGGGAATGTTCTCTGTAGATACCGTAGATAGCTCTGAAAATGGAACCTCTTTCTTCTGGCTGCTATACTATTTCTGTACTCTATGAACTGGATGTTTACCCCAGAGTTATACGATATTCAACCCTTAAAACTGTTGGGAAAATGTCTGATCTCCATTGATCCTCCGCACCCAAAAAGCTATACAAATGCAAACAGGAAGTAAAGAAGAAGCTTCCGACATACACCAGGCCTCTCCCTTTTCGGTGATCAGTAACCCCTGCACTGGACCCAAGGGTGAGTCGTGGATCAAGGGATCAGATCTGGTTCTGGTTCTGTTCTGTTGTGGAAAGAAATAAACTGGAATTCGCCTTTGTTTTCGATATAATTTTGTTCGTTTTTTTTTTATTATCGTTAGGATTTTGTTGTGTGTTTTTTGTGGATTTTGTCGCCCTTTGTTGTACGATTTGTTGTACGATTACGAGTATATATAATTTATCTTAAAGACAATTAACAATTATTACAATTATTATGGTACACAACTAGATGGTTTCTCTCCTCTCATACACCCCTTACATATAGGATCGTATATCGTTCTATATAGAGTTATGTACACACATGCAAAAAAAAAATCACTTTTTCCTAGGACTATTAAAAAAAAATAGGACAAAAAAAATGGTCTCCCCTTATGGCTAACGATTATATATGTATATGTAGATTATATATAGTAATATCTATCTGTATAATATAGACTTCTGCATCTGCACTTTTTTCTGTAGATTTATCAACAATAAACACATTTATATATAAAAAAAAAACACTAGATGGATCTCGTTCTACGGTTTTCTTCTCCTCAAAGAATCATTCGAATATCTGTAGAGTCACACGTGGCTCGACATCAAGATACCCGATACTCACTTGGAGAGAATAAGAGAGAGAGAGAGAGAGGGAGAGATGGGGGATCAGGATCAAGTATTAGGGTTTAGGGATTAGGGGCATGGCATCGGTTTCAACCGTCAACAACAACGAGGATGAGGACAAGGATAAGGATTAGGAGGACGTGGATTGCGGATTGTGAATGGTGGAGCCTTAGGCAGTGGCATGCGGATGATAGGCCGCTGCCCAGGCATTGTGATGATGATGCGGATGCGCATGCGGATGATGCGGATGCGAATGCGGGTACCCATAGCCAGAGGAGCCGGTGGCAAACTCCGTGGGATAGCTGGCCGCATACTCAGACTTCATGTGGCCAATGAGGCTGGAGTAGCCGCCACCGCTGCTGGAGTGGCTCGTTACTGCATTGGCGGCGGCACAGCTCGAGCTGGAGTCCTGGCTGGCGCCACTGGCGAGGCCAGACATGGTCAATCCATACTCCGCCGCCAACTGAGATTCGCTCTGCATGGCCAGGGCGGCGTAGTGCTGCTGCTGCGAGGCCAAAGCGGCCACAGCTGCCGATGCAGAGGCGGACACAGATGCGGATGTCGATGCCGATGCAGATGCAGATGCCGATGGGGATCTGGCCGATGTGGAGGAGGAGGACGGGGAGCTGGCCGTGACGGGTACTGAGGTGACGGTCGCTGAGGTAGTCGGTAGTTGTATGGCACGATTGTTGGCGGCACTGCTCCACGGCTCGTAGCTGCTCCCCAGCCCAATCTGCGACTGCGACTGCTGTTGCTGTTGCTGCTGCTGGTGATGGTGGAGCGACGACTGCTGCTGGAAGAGTGGGGGCGGTGGGGGTGGGGCCACCAGCGAGGTGGTGGAGGCGGAGGATGACTGCTGGTAGAGATTGGCATAGGGGGCATAGCTGTGGAGCAGAGCGCTATCCGGCTGCTCTTGCTTGAACTCCACAGGTGGCAAGTGGGTCTTGGACTTCTTTTGGAGCTTCTCCGCCTTCTCCTGCTTGATGGAGCTGGAGCCAGAGCCAATGGCGGCCGCCGCCTGCTCCTTGGCCTCGGCGGCGAGGGCCTTCTTGCTCTTCTTGTCCTTGAAGTGGGTCTTCTTGTGCTTGCTGAGGTGGTCGCTGCGGGAGAACTTCTTGGAGCAGATGGGGCAGGCGTACGGGCGATAGTTGGTGTGAGTGCGTCCGTGCCGCTGCAGCTCGTCGGAGCGGGAGAAGCGCTTGCCGCAGGTGAGGCAGAGGAACGGCCGCTCGCCCGTGTGCCACCGCAAGTGTGTCTTCAGGTGGGAGGCCTTGCCGTACAGCCGCTCGCAGCCGGGTATGTGGCAGATGTGCTGCTTGCGACCCCGCTCGTCCGGGCCCACAATGGGCGGCAGGCCGCTCATCTCGTTGGTGCAATTGGGGCAGGTGCATCGCACCGAGCGCCGCTGGAGCTGCGTCTGGAAGGCGATGTCGTCGAAGTTGAAGCTCGGATAGCTCTGCGAGGACCACGGCTGGTACAGACGCTCCTGGTGCGAGAACCAGGCTGCCGACGAGGACATGCCCACCGCATTTCCGTAGTAATCCGACGCGTATTGTGCGTACGGGAATTGACTTCTGCAAGGACCGCAAAAAAAAGGGTGGAAATGGGGGATTAGTTGGTGTTCAGGGGGGTATCATGGGAGGAGCACTTTCTTCTTTGCTTCCATTCTTTCTTTCTTTCTTCCTTCCTTCCTTCCGGAGATATTTACCTTGCGGGCAGACCCGAGTAGGCGGCTGCTGCCGTGTTCCATCCGTAGGCGGCGCTGGCCACCGCCGCTGCCCCCAGATCCGCGGCTGCCGCTGCAGCTGCTGCTGCCGCCGCCGCTGCCGCCGTTGCCGAAGAAGAGGGTGTGGATGCGGATGCGGATGCTGATGCGGATGCGGAGGATGTGGCTGCTGTGGAGGCGGCCACTGCCGCTGCAGCTGCCGATGGCACGGCGATCCTGCTCTCCCCCGTGGCGGTGGGACTGGCCGAGATGCTGGCAAAGGACTGGGCCGGCGAGGGGAAGATGCTGGGCGACACGCTCGCCGAGGATGGTGCCGACTGGATGCTGGAGTTGGGCGAGGCCGTGCCCGTGGAGGAGGCCTGTGGCGGATATTGCATTTCCATCTTCATTCCGGGTTTCCCGATGCCAATCCCGATGCCGATTCCAATGCCGTACAGCGGGGAGCTGCTGGTGCTGCAGCCGCTGACGCTGGAACTGGAGCTGCTGGAGTTGGGGGTGGTGCCACTGGAGGCGCTGGCGCTAATGAAATCATGCGACGATTGCTGCTGCTGCTGCTGGGCATGTTGCATCTGCTGTTGTTGCTGTTGCAAGTGGAGCTGCTGCTGTTGCTGTTGCTGCTGCTGGTGCTCCTGCTGCTGTTGCAAGTGGAGTTGCTGCAGGGGCTGCTGTTGCTGCTGGAGATGCGGATGGGGATGCTGCTGCTGGTGGGGATGCGGATGGGAATGGGGATGCTGCTGCTGCTGCAGCTGCTGGGGCAGGGCATAGGGATTCAGGTAATTGCAGGCCGCATCAATCATATTGTAAATGCAATTTGTGTGGTGATTGGATGCTGATTCCCGAATGGAGGAGGATGGTGCCGGTGACGGTGCCGGTGTCTCCTCTGGTATGATGATGGTGATGGTGATGATGATGCCTCTGGATGCTGCTGCTCCTTCTTTTGCCTTAACAATTTTCGCACATTTCGCTCTCGCACTTATTGATATTTGTCTTGTAATTATGGCACGCTTTTCACTTTAGTTTTATAATTATAGTCTTTCCACAGCCGCTGGTTGCTACCACTACCGCTGCTTCTGCCACTGCTTCTGCCACTGCCACTGCCGCTGCTCCTCAATAATTGCCGACGTCGGTCGATGCGTCGTCGCACACACGCGAAATGGAGCCGCAAAAAAAAGCCAACGTCCGATCGAACGAAGCAAATTAAAGGCTGAAACGCAACCAAAAATTCACAAGTCCCCGAAATCGCGTGGTATATGTATATCGTGTATATCGTATATATAGTATATAGATCCGAAACAAAGTTGCAGTTTTTAATGTTGGAGGGTGCGCAAGGGGGGGCCGCGCGCAGCTCTCGTTCTCGGATTCGAATTCGTGTTCGATGTCGATGTGTCGGATGTGTCGATGGTCGGATTCTCTTCTTCGTGCTCTTCTCTGCTGCTTTGGTGCTCTGTTCTGCTGCTTTGCTGCTTTGCTGCTGCTGCGCGTGATGTGATACAACCACCGTTAATTATCGTTCTCGACTGAATTCCAAAACGCAGCGAGAGAGTCTAACAACGTACAAAACGAATCACTGATGACGGCAGCAGCGGCGTCGTCGTCGTCGTTGTGCGGGTAGCGGCGGGCAGCATAGCATGCCAGCAGCAGCAGCAGCAGCAGCGGCACATCATAGTGCTGTGCTCTTCTCGCCCACTGCTCGGCTCTCTGCCTCACTGCTGTTGCTCTCTCTGTCGCTCGCTCGCTCGCTGGCTGTCTGCGGCCTGCTGCTGGTGGTTGTTTTTGGATTTGCCTTTAGGGCAGCACTATCTGTCTCACTTGCTCTCCAGCACTGCCATGCTGGCGGCAGTTGCTTTCGCTCTCTCTCTCTCCCGCTCTCTTCCTCTCTCTCGTGTGTACTTCTTCTTTTCGGGTATCCGCAGGCGTTTTGTTTTAATTTCTATGTGTGGGTTTGTGTGTCAAAGCAATTGGGTGAGCATTCCATTTGTATGGTGTGTGGTTGTTGTTGTTCTTGTTTATTTTGTTGTTGTTGCTTTAGTTCCTCCTATGGTCAGTATTGTTGCTCCTAAGCTGTGATATCTCCTATGTATAGCACATGCACATGCACATGTGTCTGTACATATGTATGTACATAACTAACGATCGTTGTCCGATCTATCCAGAAATATGTAAATATATTCTAGTTTTTGTTATCTTTTATAATTATATAACGTAATTACTTTATAATAATATAATGGTTGAAACAATTGAAGTTACTGTGTATTACACTTATTTATATCATTATATATATTTCGTATTCTTACAATTTCATCAAAATCGACAAACTATATCCGATATAAGGGCATAAAAACTTCGATTTGGTTAATTGGAATTTAGTTTTTTAATGTTCTCAGTGAAGAATGGCAAAGTAAATATTCAGATTTGTACTATATTGTACTTTCCCAATCCCCATTATTACCCCATATATACATACATACATATGTACATATGTATGGTAGTTATACACATTTATTCTCATTTGTTTTCATGTAATTTATTTTGTTTTTTCATAAGAGAACAGAACTAACAATTTCTCAAGTGCCAATGAGAGAGGGAGAAAGAAACAAACAGGCATTGCTCATCACTTTAATTAAATTAAAATTTCTGTTTTATGGCATTTAATTTTTCATTTTACACCATCTATCTTCCCCTCTCACTCTCACATCATCACAGAAAAGGGATCACAACATCGCAAGTAAAAGCAAGAAGAAAGGAGAGGAGTGAGAGCTAAAGACGGTGATGGGAGAGGGGATGGGGGTTGGGGGGGGGCATAATTCAAATATCAATACAATAACAATAAAAACTAATAAATTTGTGGTCGCGGCCCAATGAAATAACTGTATTTAAAGGGGCGTTAACCAAACACCACCACAAAAGAGAGACGCAGAGCGGGTGAAGGCGAGCGCAAGACGTCGACAGCAGCAGCAGAAGCAGCAGCAGGCAGCGGGTCTCTCTCTCTGTCTCTCTTTCTCTCTCTCTCTCTCTTGCACTTATGCACACTCCTGTTGTGTGTGTGTGTGCGTCTGTGTGTGTGCCCATGCCATGCGCTTGCCTTTGCCTTTGTGTGTTTTTGTGTGTGTGCACATTAATCACAATTGTTGTTGGTTCTCCTCCCAGCTACCTCCCCCCCACCACCACCACCACCATCCCAACCCCATCCCATCCCCATCCGCACCCTTTCCTTCTGGCTATCCATTTTTATTATGCGGCGTCTTTTTTATTACGCATACGCAACGTGGCTCCCCAGCCACCAATTTTACGATTTGCTGCCGCTGCTGTGAAAAGATAATGATGACTCCTAAACCGAAACGAGCCACGAAGCCACAGTCGCACAGAATGATCGACGGAAAGGCTACCCAGTAGCACAGTAGCCCAGTGCCCCATGAAATCTGCAAGTTGGGATGACTGTCGTCCCTTTAAAGAGGGAATACTGCGACGAGGAAGGATACAAGTTTCATAGAGATGCGTTCTTGGAGTGACATATGGGATTTCGACCCCCAATTCATCCAACACCTTTCCAATGCTGCAACCCCATTGATCACTCACTCAGCAAACTCTTCGCTATGTCCGATACTCCCTGGACTTGTGTGGCGCTGGATATCCTCTGACTGGGACTGGGAAGCTCCGACTCTCTTTGGGGTAACATGTAATGAAACGGAAGATACAATTATACTGAGGCAACAACAGCAACGAGCAGAAGCAGAAGGAGGATGAGGATGGGGATAAGGAGGAGAAGCACTGTCTCGTGCTGCCAGAGGAGCGCTGTCTTCTGTCCTTTTCACCCGTTTGGCGGCGTGGCTCCTCCGTTGGCGAAGATTTATGACAATGCTGAAGTCAACTAGACCTGAAGACTGTCCTGTCTGCCCTTCCACTGGCCCCCTGCACGGTCTACCCGGCCAGGCCGACGTCTCCTGTTTCTCCAGCTTTTGTCCTTGTTCTTGTTCTTGTTGTTGGCCTTGGGCCACAGCGTTGCCGCATAATCAATTAGCAAAAAAAAGCAGCAAGGAAAGTTCTACCTCACGCTACGCCCCTTTTTATTCCTGCCAGTGGGTCAAGTGAGATGGAAAATGGGAGATGAGAGATGAGAGAGTGCTTCCTGATTGTCTGTTTGTCTGTCTGTCTGTCTGCCTGTCTGTCTGTCTGTCTGCCTGCCTGTCTGAGTGGAGGAGGAATTAGATGCCAGATCTTTGCAGCAATCTTCGCAACAAAGATCTGAAGAAGTGGATACAAAGGAGGATCTAACCAGATGCTAAAACGCTGAACAGAAGATCAGGGGAAACTGTAAATATTTATGTAGGGTTATCAAGGGAAGGACACTGCACTGCAAAGGAGAACTTTGAAAGGAGAAGTCCTCCCAAACAAATCTCCACAAATATTGTGCAATCTGAATCCAAATCCAGTCTCAAGCCTACACAAACAGTCAACCTACATGCATGCCACATCCTTTCTGGCAATCCTGCCCTTCCCCAACGCAATCCTGATTCAATCCCCGATTCAATCCATGGCGATAATCAATTGATTAGCCAGGACGAGCCCACCAAACAGACACAAACAACTGTCCTTCGTAGTGTCTTGAGCGGATCAGGGGATCAGCACCAGGGATCACAGGGATTCACAAAGATTCACGGGGATTCAGGTAGGGATAGCAAAAGTTTTGACTTCTGTGCATTTAGCGACAGCAAAGCTCCTCCATCCTCATCCGCGCTGGGGATTTCTGGACTAGATCGCCGCTAATCCATGCCAGGAGCCAGCAGCGAAGCGGAGCTGGTGAGGATTACCGGGAGGGAATGTTGTGCTACCTAGCCCCTGACTCGGTTACGCCTGAATCGTAATTATTGATTCCCTGATTCTCTGACTATCCATCCATCCATCCATCCACACATCCATCCATCCACCACCCATCGAGCAGATTAATATCATATCTTCCTGGTCTCGGATTAAACCGCACCCCTGGTCGAGAGTGTGTATGTGTGTGTGTGTGGGTCGGTGTGTGTGTCTGTGTGCCTGTGAGGCCATAAATGCATAATCCACGTTTTACGATCGCTTAGCAGGAAAAGTCAAGGGATCGTCTGCGGTAATCCGCAACCAGAGCGAAGGAGAGAGACAGATATATACACTGGCCATCGAGTGGGAGTGAGAGACAGACAGATAGAGAGGGAGAAGTCGAGAATCGCGAGAGTCACAGGTATATGGGAATCTTATTCAATTGAAATTTCGCATTCCGTTCTAATCCTTTCGGTGCCTAACCCTTGCGCTCCTGCAGCCTCCTGCCCACTGCCTACTGCCTCACGATTCCGACTCCGACTCCGAATCCTTCGATTGCCGTCCCGTTAACCCGTTATGCAGATTTATGTTAATTGGATTTATGGGGATTTTCGCATTTAAATCCTTTCACTGTCTGCAAATATTTTGGCCTTTCTATCGTCTTGGCCCCTGCTCTTGCCCAGAGATTAGCAACGAAACCTAATCTCCCAGGGTTTTTCTCGCCAATTGACTTTGAACTCCGATCTATACAGTCTCTCTCTCTACCACTCTCTCTCTCCTTCGCTCTCTGTTTATCTCTATATACCCCTTTCTGTATACCTATTCCTATATGTGTACATATCTGTTAAATCTTTCTGATCTGTCGCAAAAATGAACCAAAAAATGCATCTCATTAAATTCAATTTAATATCGGAACGTTTTTGTCGAGGCACACGTGGTATTCGGTTCAAAAAATAACTAAAAATAAATAAAAAAATAAATAAAAAATAACTATTACTGCAACATATCAGATTATCCCCTGGAAAAACAGATCAAGAAACGTACATTTATGTTTTTTTTTCTTTAATTATTATTCTTTTTAGCCAAAATCTTTATATAGTCGTTAATATGCAGAGGCAATAGACCCTAAGGTATATTCATGGTTGTTTAAGCATCCAATTTCCACCCAAAATTATCCTGCGCCTTGCTGTAGTTCTTGCAATCGTGAATTGGGGATTGTGGGAGTCTTCCAGCAAGACCTCAAAGTATTTTCTATATAATTAAATCGATAATTAAATAAATCAACATATTATTAATGATATTCGCTTACTTTTTGATGCCATAAGTCCTCTGAAATTTCGTAAATCTATCAGTAACATATCTTTGCATCCATAGACCACTTGGTATTCGAGATCTCTGGGTGAAGAACAACAACAGCTGGCTGCTCACCGAAATCGATCTATCGATCCAAATGGGAATCGGGGAACGCCTTCTACTCGGCCTTCGGTCTACCGACTCTGGACTCTCGACTCTCGACTGTGCCGCTTGTGGCCCCTCTTTCTGTGCGACAGATTGCGCAATGCCTCGATTTTGGCCCAAGGCCAGGGCGCGCCTCCTTTGACCTTTTCGGGGCGCTGGGGGCGGGGGGCGCACTTGCAACCGAATCTTCATCTTCTTCCAGGGAATTCTCTAATCAAGCGGCTCCGATGCAAAAAAAAGAAACACACACAAACAATAGAATCAAACAATAAATTTTAATTTCAATAATAAATATTTCTCGTGTGCGTGTGCGTGTGCGTTAGGGGCAAGTGACAAGGGGCACTGGCACTGGCACTGGCACAGGCAGGGGCCGAACCGCGAACAAGATATTAGAGATCTCCTAGGAGACCATTTTGCACTAAAAATGTCAACAGCATCAATTTACAGGGCCCCGAAACAAGAGAAGGAGAGAACGGAGGAGAGAGCGAGGGAGCGAGAGAGGGAGAGTGCCGAAACAAGAGGATTCTAACACTTCCAGGGAAATCACTTTAGCCAAGCAAAAGGAAAATCCTACCCAAAGGAAGGCTCAAACGGCAAGGCACTTGTTCGCCGCTGGCCGGGTGGAAAGGGGGAAGGGGGAACAGGAGCTGCAAGCGCTGCCGCAGCCGCAACGAGAGAAAGAGACTCCGATTCCGACTCTCCGCTGGAGAAGAAGAGAAGAAGCCGCCGGGACCATAAATGGGGTGTCGAAATGATCATCAGTTTGAGGGCGCCCCGCGGCGGCCTTCGGCCCTCTGATCTGGCACCGCACGTCCCGCTGGGAGCGAAACCGGGAGGGAGAGTGACAGAGATAGAGAGAGAGAGGAAAACAGTGGCAACTGTGTGAAAGAGACAGAGACAGAGAGGAAAAGAGCTATGGGAAAAATCGATTGGATTTTTGCAAAAAGAAAAGAAAAAAAACAAAACAAAACAAAAAATTGGGAAAACAAGGCGACAAAGCAGGTCGCAGGTCACAATGAACAAAGGACGACTAATTGGTTCGATACTAAATTGCGAAAGACTCTAAGCGGAGACCGCTGTTCCTTTCAAAGTCCTTAGATGTCCTGCCGCTGCTCCTTTGTCGGCCTTACGGCATGGCATGAGAGAGTTTGGTGTCAGCGCAGAAGAAAGTATACACTATCTAGTATCAATATTTCTATATTAACGTTGGCTAGTGTTTCCTAAAGGTTTACATTTTTGAATTTGAATTCCAACGGAAATTTTCTCAACAGACAGCAACAGATGGCGCATTGCATTGCGCCGTTAGCAAAGACACACACCGCAAGAATTTAGTGCTGACGCTACACTATAGAGGACGCTGTCTTTTTGTCATTTGACAGCACTAAGTATTTGGTATTCTCACATTTAACAACACTTGATGTTATACAGTCATACTTAGAGAAGGGCCTTCTCGCGGTAGGCAATACCGATAGTATACCATGTCAACCTTTGTAGTTTTGTACGATTTTTAAGGGCATTTGTAAATGTAAAGTTGTGTGGGATTTTTTAGGGTATTTGTAAAGTTGTGTAGGATTTTTTAGGGTATTTGTAAATGTTTTTAAAGTTTTGTAAATGTTCGTAGGCATTTGTTAATGTTTCTAGTTTTGTAAACTCTTTGAGTGGCAGCAGCGCAGCGCACTCTCAGAGAATACACTCACTCGCTGACATGACTCGTTCGAGTGCGTCACGCCAGTTGGCCTGTTCGCACGCACGCTGAGTAAATCTGAGAGAGCGGCTTTGTCTGTCTCGCTTACATTCGTGCCAACGTGTCTGTCTGCGTGTATGAGTGAGAGTGCTCTCTTTCTGAACATGCATCTGTGTGTGTGGCCCAGCAGCCGAGCCGCCATAACAAAAAAATTGTAAATAAATATGCTGCCGCCATAGAAAGCGCGCGCCAAAAAGAACCGAATGTAAATACGAATCCTGATGAAATGCGCTGCGGAGAAATTGTTGAAACTGTGGGCCAGCAGCTTTTGTTCTTTTATTGGGAAATAATTCACAAATAAATGCTTGATTCCGTGCGCTGTTGTTTCGATGGCCACCGGTTCGTCGGACAAGGACAACACTAGTGGTGCGTCCTGTGCGGATGTTTGCGGCCTGTTGTCGCTCTCCTCTCTCTGCAGCCGCCCGCTCTCAGAAAACATGCTACTCCGCGCGTTGTCTAACACTGAGGTCAATAGAGATGCGTCAAAGTAGCGCAAGTAGCAGAATGCTACATATGCGCATATGTATATTTCTTTTGAGACAAAATGCTTTCATGCAACCATGCATTTGTTCCGCAATTTAAATATTCATGGTGGTTGCAAGGTATACTTAACAAGGTAGCCGCACTGAGAGAGCCACTACTTCTCACTTTAGTGAAGAAGAACAACAACAAGAAAATATCGTACGCGGAGGTGCGTCGCTACAACTGCTGCTAGGCAGACTGAAATTTAAGTAAGTAAAGAGGGCAAGAGTGCAAGTGCGGCTACCTTGCTAAGTATACCTTGGGTGGTTCTATGAAAAGAGTTGTTCGAGTGGAGTTTGATTCGATATTTGCTTAAAGAAATAATACTCCGTTACTGTAGTGGGTTAGTGCCCATGCCCATGTTTCCATTAATTTCCTTTTATTATGAAATTCATTTTATGAACGGAGTTTTCAATATGACAGCAAAACGTGCATATGTGTGTATGTATTGTATATCATGTTGTGCGCTTGTTCGTATTCATTTCTGCCCGGAAAATGTACTGAAAAAGTAACATGATCGCACATGATCGTGAAAGTAGTGATCTAGTGGCTTAAAAATACTTTGCCAACAAGTCATGACATCACTACTCGACCATTACTCGCTGCTGCTTGTTATCTGGCCCGCTCTCTCGCACTCCGCTCTCTCGCGCTCCGCTCCCGTAGTAGCGGCCGCAGTCGTTTCAGCTTCAGTCTTTCTTTCTAGTTCTGTTGCTACTCGTTCGCGAAATCAGTTGACTTTCTGCTGCAACACAAGCGGATGAAATTTTTTTGTTTTAGTGTTGCGAAAAAGTTTGCAGGAATTGCCAAAAATCGGGGAAAAATGTGAAAATTATACGGTATAAATGCGAAATTCGAGAAAACTCCATAGAATAATACAAAATTAAGTGCGTGGCAAAAAGTTGAAGTTTACAAAATTAATTCGCCGAACAGAATAACTTGAAATTTTTTCCTAATTAACTACGATATTTTTCCGAATTATGAATTTGCCGGCCATAATTTTGTGATTTTTTGCGGAGCCGCCAAAATTCCCCAATGCCCGGACACAACACAAAAAATTTCTGCAATAGAAACTTTGAAGCGACGTGAAGAAGAAAACGACGAGCGGAGCGACACAAAAAATGGAATATATTTCTGTCGTCGTCTCTGTTTTTCTTTCCTTTTCCAATGCTCCTCGCACTCGCTGGCCGCTTACCCATACTGTGTGTATGCGCACACACCAATACCATTAAAATGCTAGCAGCACACTAGCAAACGTGCGAGAGCGTGTTAATCTCTTTCTCTCTCTGAGTCGTGTCGTTCGTGTGTGTGTGTGTGTGTGTGTGTGCTTGTGTGTAGTGAAAACTCACGAGAATATCTGTACTCGCGTTCCGTCCTGCTCTGGCGACCGCCTCCACCGTAGCCACCGTTGGTGGAGCTTGGTCAGCATGACGAGTGACAGACAGAGACCCCAGAGGCCCAACTCAAAGCAAACGCAGAGGCGCAAAAAGCTTTTCGTCCAAAAAGTTGCGAGTAGCCTCTCGATTGAAATCTCGTACGATGATGGCCGCCCTCTGCTGCGCCTCCAATGCGGAAGCAAAATCAAAATAATGCAATTTTAGCTTGTGTAAAAAAACCAACGGTCATAGTACTGTTTGGGGAGTAATTAATTGAGTGAAAATTTTCCCAATTCGTTCTGCCATATATTTCGTGGGTAAATCGACACTGTTACAAAAAGGGCGGCACTTTTTGGCCCTGGCGGCAAAACGATTTGATTATTTTTCCTATTTTTTGAACTGCTGCGCAAGAGTGAGAGGGGCTACACGTCCATGTCTGGTTAGAAATAGCGAGTGGGTGAATAATTGCGAGTGTGGGAGCGAGTTCGAGTGCCGTTGTCAAGTCGTGTACGTCTGTCTGTGGCGGCGGCGGTGGCGGCGGCGTAGGAGTCTGTGTCTCCGTCTCGTCTCTGTCTCGCCGACAGGAGGCTGTGGTGTGGCAGGAGGCAGAGAAGCCCGGCCAGAAGGCGGCTAAAAAGATAAATAAATATTGGCAATCGGTAGCAGCCGCAGTGGCCAAAATAGCGGGAATGACAGTGTTGCAGTCGCAGTTCTATGGACCTCTCTCACGCACACCACTATACCGCCAACCCCATGTGTAGCTGTGTCCTGTGTTTTATGCTGTGTTTATGTTTTTTTTTACAGTTAAAGTGCAATGTTAGAGCAAAGACAACGAGAAACGACGACGGAGCAACAACGAAGGATGCAGAAGCAGAAGCAACGGCAGAACTACGTTACAAACGCAACGCAACAACAACAATAGTAATAAGTGCAACAATTACCATTACAAGCAAAACGACGACAACAAACAACAACCAACATGTGAATTGCGTTTTTTTTTTGTACCAAAACAAAACCACGAAGAACAAGTGTAGCCAGAGCCTGAGAGAGAGGGAGAGTGAGAGAAGGAGAAAGCGAAAAGCGAAGAGCGCCATAAGAAAGAGACAAAGAAAGAAAAAGCCGCCAAAATGTTATAACAGCGACAAAAACCGAAACAACAACAACAACAACAAACAAACCAACAAGGAGCAAATTAAAACAACAAAAATTGCCGAAAATTACAATAACAACAACAGCAATCGCAGCAAATGTAATGTAATAAAAATATATAAATAACGGTTCAATCAAAACTAAAAACAATTTCGCGCTCTTTTTCCTTCAACCCTTTGTTTCTCTCAAAGAAGGACGAGGGAACACTGAAAACACACAAAAACAAAACAAAAAACAACCTCTGCTTCTACGAAATCTATATTGTTCGTCAAACGTATTTTTTTTGTTTTAAAGTTCACCATCGACATTATAACCACCCCACAAAACAACCTCCCGCAATATTCCGGAAACAACAAAACAAACAAACGAACAACAAGAAAACTAGCAACAATAGCATAACCAACTTTTTAAAGTTGCTTAAACAGAAACAAAAGAACAAGAACAACAAACAGAACAGAAGAAATTGGACAGAAAGAAAGAAAGAAAGGAGCCACCATCAACCAACAACACCCCCCCATCCCCAAACCAAGGTCATCTCTTTGGTGGGGCAAACCAACACAAAAATGCACGCGAGCGATGACTGGTGTTCCATAAACCAAATCTGCCAATACTTAATCCGAGAAGTCAAGTGGCAACTGGAAAAAGAACTGGAAGGCCTGGTGTACTGGGGGAGTGACGAAGCCCAAGCATACATAGCCACAGACAAATTACACTTCACAGCGTCTGTACCGCCGCCAGGAGAGAATTCTTCTTTGTCTTCCTCTTCTTCGAGGAACAGAACGTCGAGATCATCTGGAGGAGCAGCAACAGGCGGAGGAGGAGCAGGAGCAGGAACAGCAAAAGAAACAGGAACAGGAGGAGGAAGATCAACAGCTAAAGCTGCCACAAACCACAAAACAGAAACCTCAACTACAAGTAAAACTAAAAACAAAAGAGGAGCAGCTGGAACATTAGCAGCAGCAGCAGCAGCAGCAGCAAAGGCAAAAACAGAAAATCGGGAGTTGACAGCTTTGTCAAAGTTGGATAAGCATCAAAAGATTCAACAACTGAAAATCCATAAATTTTCAAATCCCATATCGGTTTTTGCCATTTGAGTCCCAGACGTCGGACAAGTAATATTTCCAACCGTGCCTGTGCTTGTTTCTGTACTTGTGCTCCGTGTTCACGTCGTTTGAGCTCGAGTTCGAATTTAAATTCGAATTCTCGTTCCCGCGTTTTGCGTTCCCCGTTTTATCGTGTATATCGTAAAGTGTGTAAAATTACAACCACAACAAGAAAGAAAAGGAAACGGAAAGGAAAAGCAAAAAAAAACACAAAAGAAAAATTCATCGACGAAATCAGATCAAACAAGAAATAATTAAAAAATTAAAACAAAATTGTGCAAATTTTGGACAGATATACAAAAACAAAACAAAACACACTCGAAAATTGAAAGGAAGTTTTCGAAAACATTTTTTCGGCAAAGCAGCAGCAGGCGGCGTCTCCCCGGCGTTCGTGCATCGTCGTGCAGCGCCGTGTGGCTGGCTATATAGCATCGGTATCGTGCATATCCATCATCATACATTCGCATTGGACTATCCGTACAATCATTTATGTTGTTATTCAATTTACTTTCGAATTAAAATTTAATTTCAATTTGGATTTCGATTTGGATTTCAATTTGGATTTCGGTTCAAAGGAACTGCAACTTTTCTGCAAAACTCTGCAGAACCCAACGCGATCTTCATGATGGCGGATCACCTGGACGAGCCGCCCACAAAGCGGGTTAAAATGGATCCAAGTGAGTAATCAGTAAACCTTCCAGCATCCTGCAGGACCCATATTTAACATTGTGTATTTTTATTGTTAATTGTTTTTTTTTCTTTCTTTCGTTCGTTTAGCGGATATCTCGTTCTTTCTGGAAGAGAATCTGCCCGACGAGCTGGTGTCCTCAAACAGCGGCTGGTCGGATCAGCTGAGTGGTGGTGGCGGTGGCGCCTCGAATGTTGGCGTCACCAACACAAACTCAACAGCTGGCGGCGGCGGCGGACCCCAAACCGTTGTCGGCGTTGGCGTCGGACCAAACAAACAGACAGGCCCCGGCCCTGGCTCTGGACCAGGCGTCGGCCAGGTTGTTGTTACCTCACAGATGAACGGAGCCGGCGGCGCTGGCTCCCAGCAGCCAGGTGGTGGCGGCGACGACGGCAGCGGCAACAGCAGCAGCGGAGGTGGCGGCGGCGGAGGTGGAGCGGGCAACCAGCAGCAACTCCGCCAAATGCAGCAGCACCAGCAGCAGCTGCAGCACCTGCTCCAACAGCAACAGCAGCAGCAGGGCCAGAAAGGGGCCATGGTGGTGCCGGGGATGAACCAATTGGGCAGCAAATCCCCCAATCTGCAGTCGCCCAATCAGGGCGGTATGCAGCAGGTTGCCACACAGATGGGCATGGTCAATTCGATGCCCATGTCGATATCAAATAATGGAAACAATGGCATGAATGCCATACCAGGTAAGTGCTTGATCCCAGATCCCAAATCCTTGGTCACATCACATATGACATGATGTGCAATCCTGCCTACAGGAATGAACACAATCGCCCAAGGGAATCTGGGGAACATGGTCCTCACAAACAGCGTCGGCGGCGGCGGAATGGGCGGCATGGTCAACCAGCTGAAGCAGCAGCCAGGCGGTGGCATGATCAATGCCGTTTCAGTGGCAGGCGGACCTGGCGGACCCGTGGGCGCTGGCAGCGGCTCGGTGGCCCCCAACCAGCAGGGGATGCACATGCAGAACGGTCCGATGATGGGTCGCATGGTCGGACAGCAGCAGATGCTGCGCGGTCCCCACATAATGGGCGCTGCCGGAGGTGGAAACGGACCAGGCGGACCAGGGAATGGACCCGGCGGCGGAGGACCACGCATGCAGAACCCCAACATGCAGATGGGTATGTGCACAGGAGAACGAGATCCTTCTCTCCTTCTGCCCCACAGCTAATTGTTATCCTAATCATTTCGTTGCTCGTTTTTTCCGCAGGACAACTCAATAGCATGCCCTACGGCGTAGGCCAGTACGGCGGACCCGGCGGCAACAATTCCCAGCAGCAACAGCATCAGCAGCAGCAGCAGTTACTTGCCCAGCAGATGGCACAGCGTGTCGGTGTCGGAGTCATGCCGCAGGGCAATCGTCCCGTAGGGACTGTTGTTCCGATGCCCAGTTTGGGCGGCGACGGCACAGGAGGACCCACTGGCCAGCTAGTGGGCGGCAATCCCCAGCAGCAGCAGCAGATGCTCGGGCAGCAGCAGCAGCCGGGTACCCTTGGACCCCGTCCCCCGCAGCCGAACCAATTACTGGGACATCCGCAGCAGCAACAGCAGCAGCAGCCAGGAACCTCACAGCAGCAGCAGCAACAGGGAGTCCAGGGTGTCCAGGTGGGAGCCGCAGGAGGAGCTGTGACGGCTGCAGTCGGGGGAGGAGGAGCGGGAAATCCGCAGGGGAATCGCCAGGATGTCCCTGACGACCGCAAGCGACAGATCCAGCAGCAGCTGATGCTCCTGCTGCACGCGCACAAGTGCAACCGACGGGAGAACCTCAATCCGAACCGCGAGGTCTGCAACGTCAACTACTGCAAGGCGATGAAGGCTGTTCTGGCGCACATGGGGACCTGCAAGCAGAGCAAGGACTGCACCATGCAGCACTGTGCCTCCTCGCGACAAATCCTCCTGCACTACAAGACCTGCATCAACAGCACCTGCATTATCTGCTATCCGTTCCGCCAGAACCATTCGGTGTTCCAGAACGCCAATGTCGGAGGCGGCGGCGTTGGCGGTGGCGGTGGTGGTGGCCAAGGAGCCGGAGGCGGTGGTGCCGCCCCTGGTGGTGGACCACCAGTTAGCGGAGTTGCAGGCGGTCTCCAGCAACAGCAACAGAACCAACCTCTTACGGGGCTAGGTGGCGTCGGAGGAGCACTCGACGGCAAGCAGCAGCAGCAACAGGTAGGAGCCCCAGGAGGAGCCCAAAACACGGGTCTCGTGATGCCCCAACAGCAGCAGCAGGGCGGTGCACCCAAATCCAATGCCGAAATGGCCCAACAACTCGCCCAGCAGCAGCAGCAAGTACAGCAGCAGCAGCAACAGCAACAACAACAGCAGCACCACCAGGCCCTACAGCAGGAGCTGCGACGCTTCGATGCCATGGGCCAGGTGGGACTCTCTCCCGTGACGGCCGGCAATATGATCGGCGGTGGTGCGGGTGTCGGCGCGGGCCAGCAGCAGCAGCAAGGGATGCCTCCGAGCATTCGAATGCAGGGCACCCCGCCCACAGTGCGAGTTCTGGGACCCACGGGTCCCGGTTCCGGTTCCGTCCTGCCCAATGATGTCAATAGCCTCCAGCAGCAACAGCAGCAACAGCAGCAGCAGCAACAGATGCTGCAGGGCCAGTGCAATGCTGCCAATGCTGGCAATCGGCGACGCGGCGGCCTCGCCAACATGGTCGACCAGCAGCAACAGCAGCAGCAGCAAACGAATTCCGCCCAGCAGCAGTTGGGAAACATTCCCACGCCGCTGTCTGTGAACGTCGGCGGCTTCGGCAGCGCCAATTTTGGCGGAGGAGCGGCAGACAAGCAGCAGCAACTTGTGGGGCAGGCGGATCAGCTGTCGAAGCTGAAGGTGCCCCAAGTACATCCCCCAAGTGCAGGACCCGGTGGTGCGACTGGAGTGTCTGTCGGTGGCCAGGGATCCAGTGTCCTGATGCCCGCCGACACGACGGGTGCCAGCGGGGGAAATGCGAATGTGAATCCCAATCAGAATGCGACCGGAGGAGGCGGTGCCGGAGCAGGCGGAGCAGGAGGGACGGGTGCCCCAGGCAACGACAGCGAAAAGGACTGGCGGGAATCGGTGACGGCGGATCTGCGGAATCATCTCGTCCACAAGCTCGTGCAGGCCATCTTCCCCACCTCCGATCCGACGACGATGCAGGACAAGCGGATGCATAATCTTGTCTCCTACGCGGAGAAGGTCGAGAAGGACATGTACGAGATGGCCAAGAGCCGCTCCGAGTACTACCACCTGCTCGCTGAGAAGATCTACAAGATTCAGAAGGAGCTCGAGGAGAAGCGACTAAAGCGCAAGGAACAGCACCAGCAGATGCTCATGCAGCAGGCGGGCACGGGCCCTGTAGCCGGCTCCGGTCCCGTGGTCGTTCCCGGTGGCGGCCCCGTTGGAGTGCCAGGAGGCGTTGGTGGAGTCCCCGGCTCCGTCTCCAACCCTACGGTGGGCGGTGGCCTGCAGGGCGTCGTAGGTGTGCCGCAACAACAGGCACAGCAGCAGCAGCAGCAACAATCCGTTGGCGGAGTCCGTCCCATAATCAGTCCCATGGGGGGCGTGATGCAGCCACAGCAGCTCCGTCCCCAGGGTCCTGGCGGCATGGTCGTCGGTCAGCAGCAGCAGCAGCCGGTGGGCGGAGGTCCCGTCGGTGTCGCAGGACTCGCAGGAGCACTCGGTGTTGGCGTCGGTGTAGGCGTTGGAGGCCAGGCGAACATGGTGACGATGCGTAGCCACTCGCCCGGCGGCAACATGCTCACGTTGCAGCAGCAGCAGCGCATGCAATTCCCGCAACAGCAACAGCAGCAGCAACAACAGCAGGCTGGTAATATGCTGGTGGGTCCTCCAGGACCCAGTCCCGGCGGCATGGTAGTCAATCCCGTGCTCTCCCCCTTCCAGACGGCCGCTGGAGCGGCCAATGTCCTCACCAGTCCAGTGCCTGGCCAACAGCAACAGCAGCAGCAGCAGTTCCTTAACGCCAATGGCGGCACCGTAGCAGGCAGCAATCCGCAGCTGAGCGAAATGATGAAGCAGCGACACCTCCACCAACAGGCAGCGGCGGCGGCGGGCATGCTCATGCCCCAGTCACCCTTCAGCAATGCCACGTCCATGCAACAGCAGCCGAACAGCAACAGCTTCAACTCTCCCATGCAGCAGCAGAAGCCACCTGGAAGTGTACTCAACAACATGCCACCGACTCCCACGAGCCTCGATTCAGCCTTGAGCGCAGGTGGGGCGGGTTCTGGTGCGACGGGTAGCGGCGGTGCGAGTGGAGGAGGATCAGCAGGAGGAGTACCCTCGAGTGCAGGTGGAATGACGGTTTCAGCCCCCAGTCCCTCCCCTGGTGGCGGCGGCGGCAGTGGAGGAGGATTCCTCTCCAATGGACCCGTCGGCACTCCCTCCAACAGCAGTAACAACAACACCAACAACAGCAACACCAACAACAACAACAGCAGCAACAGCATCATCAATCCCCCGTCGGTGAATAGCCTAATGCAGCCAATGAGCAATCGAGCCAACACTCCGCCCTACGTCCCGGCCTCCCCCGTGCCGGCGACCAGTGCCTCCGGTCTGGCGACCAACAGTGCCCCCACCTCGGCGGCAGCAACGTGTGCCAGCAGTAGCAACAGCAACAGCAATAGCAACAGCAACAGCAATGGCAGCAACGGAAGCAACAGCAACGGCAGCAATAGCAACGGAAGCAATTGCGGCAGCGGCAGTGGCAGTGGGAGTGGGAGCGGCAGTGTGGGAGGAGTCGGAGGCGTTATGGCCACCACAACGACCACAACGACGTCGGCAACGACGCCGCTCAGCTGCAACTCATCTTCTTCAGCGACGGCAACGATTGCATCGAGCGGACCGGGCAGCGGAGGCTCTCTTTCGGCGCCGAACAGTAATCCCCACATGCTGGCAGCGACCTCCTCCGGCGGCAGTGGCGGTGGCAGCAGCAACCAGCAGCAGCCACAGCCGAGCCGCATGATGAGCAGCTCGAGCAGCCTCTCCTCCCAAATGGCCGCCCTGGAGGCAGCGGCGCGTGATAACGACGACGACACACCATCGCCCACGAACGACACAAACGGCAGCGGCGGCGGTGGCAAGGCCTCCAAGGGGAAACTGGACTCGATCAAGCAGGAGGACGAGATCAAGAAGGAGTTCATGGATGACAGCTGCGGCGGCAACAACGACAGCTCCCAGATGGACTGCTCCACGGGCGGCAAGGGCAAGAATGTCAACAACGATGGCACCAGCATGATCAAAATGGAGATCAAATCGGAAGACGCCGACGGCGAGGGCGGTGTCAAGATCAAGACCGAACCCATGGATGTCGACGAGAGTGCCTCATCGGCCACGCACGAAGGCGGCGGTGGCGGCAAGGATGATATCAACGGTGCCCACGATGGCGTCTCCGGAACGGGTGGCATGGATATCAAGCCCAAGATCGAGCCAAAGCCATTGGTTCCAGAGCCACTGGCCCTCCAAGCTGGCGACAAGAAGAAGAAATGCCGTAAGTAACGACCAAGAGTCAAACACCTGAGGATAGTCCTCTGTCCCAGGACCAGAATAGTCCCCCCGCCCCCTGTAGGGATCATTCTCCTTCAGAGATTCCTTTTGATAGCTGCCTGCCGGTACAGGCCCCTGACACTACTCTCATTCTTATCCTTAAACTCGGGCAGCACTTTTGGGGGGTTCCACTTTTTGGAGAGCTGCCTCTCACAATCCTCTGAATTCCACTATCCCTGCCGTTTATCATTGCCGTTTAGGCACATTCATTTCAATTATCACAGATAGCTGACACACTCCAGTCTCTTCGTTAAAAAGGGGGCTTAAACTTCTGACTCACTTATTTCTATCTCAAGGGAAAGTGTGGACTCTGCAGCAAATGAAATGCATACCTTAACCGCCGAGTGCAGGGATTACGTGTAAACATAAACGAATGCAATCCCCAGACAGCAATCGGATAACCTAAACCCACGGAGGGCTCCCAACAAGAAAATCATCAGTTTTTTCACTAATTAACTTTCATTATCGTATCAGCCATTCACAACTAACCATAACCAAAAACCGAATGTTGACAATTCAGACGGCGGGATTTTTGCTCTTAAATTTGAATTTCGATTATAAAATTCTAAATGCTAAATTACAGAATTCAATCCGGAGGAGCTGCGCACCGCATTGCTGCCAACGTTGGAGAAATTGCTCCGCCAGGAGCCGGAATCGGTGCCGTTTCGGTATCCGGTGGATCCGCAGGCGCTGGGCATACCCGACTACTTTGAGATCGTTAAGAAGCCGATGGATCTGGGCACGATACGCAACAACATCCAGAACGGCAAGTACAGCGATCCCTGGGAGTATGTGGACGATGTCTGGCTGATGTTCGACAATGCGTGGCTCTACAACCGCAAGACCTCACGCGTCTACCGCTACTGTACCAAGGTAACTTAACGCCAAGGATACTAATCCTAGTAATCCTACTACAGCCATGCTCCAATCGATGCGATGCGATGCTAATACTTGTTCCCCATCTTTCAATCTATCTTTTGTTCAGCTTTCCGAGGTGTTCGAGGCCGAGATCGATCCAGTGATGCAGGCCCTGGGCTACTGTTGCGGCAGGAAGTACACCTTCAATCCCCAAGTGCTGTGCTGCTATGGCAAGCAGCTGTGCACGATACCGCGCGACGCTAAATACTATAGCTATCAAAACAGGTACGTGCTGCCCTGCCCCTCCCACTCGATCTTCCAGTTCATCCTTCTCCTGAGTCTCCCCACTCCCACTCCACACATAATTTTTGGTCTTGCCAGGGACTCTCCTCGTGTTTATCTGTTTGCTAAAATTTAGAGCCGGTACAAGGCACTTCACCGCTCCAGAGCCTCAATACCACTTCGCTTCGGCTTCGGCTTCTGCTTTCCGTGCATCCAATAAAGATCCGATCCACCAATAAAAATTATCAAATAAATAAATGTAATCAAAAATGCATATTCCAGTAGAAACAGCAGAACAAAAACAATAAGAGATGATCTTTTGTATACGATTTTATTAATGATTACCCCTAGATTCATTATCCGATCTAAAGATGCATCAATCATTATATTTGCAAGGATATGGAGCCGTTCCTTTCCGACCAATCACCCATCCTTCCACGTTCCAACTTCCAACATCCAACCTCCTCCGCCTTCCGTTTCTAATTGTTGTAATAATTGTGTGTAAACAAATTTTAATGCAAATTACCTAACACTTTTTGTTTCTCTTCCTTTCTTTCTTTCTTGCATTCTTTTCCATTCCCACTCCCTGTGTCTGTGTGTGTGTGTGTGCTCTTTCCTCCCGCCAAAACCAAAACCAATAAACAAAAACCAACCAAAAACAATTCCCGTTAACCTGTGTTGCATTGCGCCTCCTAAATGTGCATATCTGTGTCTGTGTATTTGTGTTTCTGTGTTACGTGTCGTCTCTTTATCCACACATATAATAATTATAATAACAATACGTGTATTCAAAATGATCTGTGCCTCTGTTTCTGTGTGTGTATTCGTGTGTCGTAATAATTAATTAATTAACAAAACAAAAAAAAACAAAAACAAAAACAAAACAATCAAAACGATGCGTTCCGATCGCCACACTCTCTACATTACACTCTTTTTCTCTCACGCACGCACTCATCTCCAAAATGCACTCATACCCACACACACCACACACATGCGCTCTCGCTCAACAACAATGATGACGATGATGACCATTCTCGCTCGCACCCACACCCACCCACCATACCATCTGCAACCTGCCAACACTTGACAACACTGCTCCAATCAAACCAACCTGTAAACCTGTACCAACACTCGCCACTCCACTTGCCTGCTCGTTCGTTCGTTCGTTGGTTGTGTTGTTATTTTTGGCTGCCATCTTCAAAAACTCTCGTACATCGCATCCAAAAACAAAACTAAATCTTCGTAAACAAAAAACGTAAACCAAAAACCAGTCTAAAGGAATACGGTGTCGCCTCAAATAGATACACCTTCTGCCAAAAGTGCTTTAACGACATCCAGGGAGACACGGTCACACTGGGTGACGATCCGTTGCAGTCACAAACGTAAGTATAATCTACCCCTTCTTATCCTTTCCCCCTGATCCGATCCGATGCTTATTCGAATCTCTCTGTAGACAAATCAAAAAGGACCAATTCAAGGAGATGAAAAACGATCATCTGGAGCTGGAGCCTTTTGTGGACTGCCAGGAATGCGGCCGCAAACAGCATCAGATCTGTGTCCTCTGGCTGGACTCCATCTGGCCCGGCGGCTTTGTCTGCGACAATTGCCTCAAGAAGAAGAACTCGAAGCGGAAGGAGAACAAATTCAATGCCAAGCGCCTGCCCACTACGAAGCTCGGCGTCTACATTGAGACGCGCGTGAATAACTTCCTCAAGAAGAAGGAGGCTGGAGCGGGCGAGGTGCACATACGCGTTGTCAGCTCCTCGGAAAAGTGCGTGGAGGTGAAGCCGGGCATGCGGCGTCGCTTTGTCGAGGGCGGGGACATGATGAACGAGTTCCCTTATCGGGCGAAGGCCCTGTTCGCCTTCGAGGAGGTGGACGGCATCGATGTATGCTTTTTTGGCATGCACGTACAGGAGTACGGCTCCGAGTGCCCGGCACCCAACACGCGACGCGTCTACATTGCCTACCTCGACTCGGTGCACTTCTTCCGGCCGCGCCAATACCGCACCGCTGTCTATCACGAGATTCTGCTCGGGTACATGGATTATGTGAAGCAGCTGGGCTATACGATGGCCCACATTTGGGCGTGTCCGCCCTCGGAGGGGGACGACTACATCTTCCACTGCCATCCGACGGACCAGAAGATACCGAAGCCAAAGCGCCTGCAGGAGTGGTATAAGAAGATGCTTGACAAGGGCATGATCGAGCGCATCATCCAAGACTACAAGGACATACTCAAGCAGGCGATGGAGGACAAGCTGGGCTCTGCCGCCGAGCTGCCCTACTTCGAGGGCGACTTCTGGCCAAATGTCCTCGAAGAGAGCATCAAGGAGCTCGACCAAGAGGAAGAGGAAAAGCGTAAACAGGCAGAGGCAGCTGAGGCAGCTGCAGCGGCGAATGTAAGCCGATATTCCGAGGTGTTCATCACTTCTTAACTTTCGTTTTCCCCCCTCTAATAATTGTCTTTTTTGATCGTCGCCCAGCTCTTCTCCATTGAGGACAACGAGGTGAGTGGAGATGGTAAGAAGAAGGGCCAGAAGAAGGCCAAGAAGTCCAACAAGTCGAAGGCCGCCCAGCGGAAGAACAGCAAGAAGTCCAACGAGCACCAGTCGGGGAATGATCTCTCCGCGAAGATCTATGCCACGATGGAGAAGCACAAGGAAGTCTTTTTCGTGATACGCCTGCACTCGGCACAGTCTGCTGCCAGTTTAGCGGTGAGTCCATATCCATGTGCCCAGAAGGGAGGGAATCCAGAATCCAAATTTATAATTCTTTCTGTCCCACAGCCCATTCAAGACCCCGATCCTTTGCTAACCTGCGATCTGATGGACGGACGCGATGCATTCCTCACGCTGGCCCGCGACAAGCACTTTGAGTTCTCGTCGCTGCGGCGCGCTCAATTCTCGACGCTCTCAATGCTGTACGAGCTGCACAATCAGGGCCAGGACAAGTTCGTGTACACGTGCAACAATTGCAAGACGGCGGTTGAGACGCGCTATCATTGCACCGTCTGTGATGTAAGACAGAACTTCAGAACCTCAGAACGAAGAAGATTCATCCAAAAACGTTAATCCCATTTTGCTCTTTCGCAGGACTTTGATCTTTGCATTGTGTGCAAGGAGAAGGTCGGACATCCCCATAAAATGGAGAAGCTCGGCTTCGACATTGATGACGGCTCTGCACCGGCGGACCATAAGCAGGCCAATCCCCAGGAGGCGCGCAAACAGTCCATCCAGCGGTGCATCCAGTCCCTGGTGCACGCCTGCCAGTGCCGCGACGCCAATTGTCGCCTGCCCTCGTGCCAGAAGATGAAGCGCGTCGTCCAGCACACCAAGAACTGCAAGAGAAAGACGAACGGCGGCTGCCCCATCTGCAAGCAGCTGATTGCCCTCTGCTGCTACCATGCGAAGCACTGTCAGGAGCAGAAGTGTCCCGTGCCCTTCTGTCCGAACATCAAGCACAAGCTGAAACAGCAACAGCTCCAGCAGAAGTGAGTACTCCAGCACTCCGTACAGAAGCCTGTACCGTACCTCTTATCCTTATTCTCATCCTCTAATCCAATCTCTTTCCCAAACAGACTCCAACAGCAACAGTTACTGCGTCGTCGTGTGGCCCTCATGTCGCGGACAGCCGCTCCTTCGGCACTGCCCGGACCGGCGGTTAGCGGGCCGACAGTCGTCGCTGGCGGTGTGCCCGTTGTGGGCATGGCCAATGTGATGCCCGGCGGTCAGGCGGCCGTTCTTCTGCCAGGAGTGGGCGGACATTCGCCGTCTGCTGTGCCAGTGCCTTCACCAGTGTCTGGCAGTGGAATGGGCGGCATGACCTCACCGCATCCTCATCAGCCGGGCATCGGCATGAAGCCCGGAGGCGGTGGCGGACACCCGCCGTCGCCGAATGTCCTGCAGGTGGTGAAGCAGGTGCAGGAGGAGGCCGCACGCCAGCAGGTGCCGCATGGCGGTGGCTTTGGCAAAGGCGTCCCTATGGCCCCGCCCGTCATGAACCGCGCCCTCGTCGGAGGAGTCGGAGGCGTCGGAGGAGTACCCAACCAGAATGTGAATCAACTGGGAGTGGGCATGGTTGGTGGAGTGGGCGTCGGAGTCGGAGGTGTCAGTGTCGGAGGCATGGAAGTGAATTTGAACCAGCTGGGACCTCGCATCGGCGGAGGTGGCAATCCCTCGGGTGGCCCCCTGCCTGGTGCCGGTGGCTGTGCCAACGTCCTGAATGCCAACAACCTGCTTTCCATGGACCAGTGGGGTGCCGGCGGTGGTGGTGCGGGTGTGCCCCAGCCGCGGTACGTAAACAACGCCACGGGAATGCGTCCGATTATACAGCAGCAGCAGCAGAACGTCCTACAGCAGCAGCAACAGCAACAACAGCAGCAGCAACAACAACAACAACAGCAGCAGCAGCAGCAGATGATGCTGACGAACCCGATGGGGAGCGGAGTGGTTGGCGGTGGCGGTCAGATGCCCGTTGGCGGACAACACGGCATGGGTATGGGCGGCATGGGTGCGGCCGGTGCCGGAGGCGTTCGCCCACCGCCCGGAGGTGGCGGTGGCCAGGCAGCCGGCGGCTTGAACACACACCAGCTGGCCCAGATCATGCAAAAGATCAAGAACAACCCAACCAACGAAAGCAACCAGCACATCCTTACCATTCTCAAGCAGAATCCCCAGATCATGGCAGCCATCATCAAGCAGCGCCAGCAGACACAGGTCAATGCAGCTGCCGTGGGCGGTGGTGCACCCGGCGGTGGTCTCCAAGCGGGCAATGGACCCCAGAATCCCCAGCAGCAACAGCAGCAGCAGCAACAACAACAGCAGCAACAACAGCAACAACAACAGCAGCAGCAACAGCAGGTCATTCAGCAGCAGCAGCAGATGCAGCACATGATGAACCAGCAGCAGCAGCAGCAGGCGGGCGGTCCCCAGCAGCAGCAGCAGTTAAATCCCAACCAGCAGCAGCAGCAACAAGTAAATCTGATGCAGCCGGGTGGACCGGGAGGCCCCCACCAGCGTATGCCCAATATGCAACAGCAGAACTCTGCCCAAATGATGCTCCAAAACCTGCCACCGGGCGTTACTTCTCAGGGAGGAATGGTAAGTCGAAGAAGACACAGTGATTAAGTGGCCAAGTGGCAAGTGGCAGACGCTTCTGTCGAATAGAATTAAATACGCATGTTTTTTTTTTGTGGCTTGTAGTTTGTGTTCTAAGGTTTCAAATTTGTTAATATAATTACCTGTAACCCCCTCCCGTACACCTCGTACACCCCCCTAACGTGTTAACAGATAAGCATTGCGAATATATATCTCTATGAGATATTCTTAGCCATAAAACTCTTAATAAATGGAGAGCATGGCCTGCAGGGGCTTAAAGGGCAAGAGAAGAGCATATTGCTGGCATTTATATGCAATTCCAACCAAATTCCAAGTACAAGTAAATCTAAACGCGTTAAATGAGAGGCTGAGCGCCAGAGACCCAGAGCAGAAGAAGAAGCCCCCGAAATCAAGTCGAAGGCTTTCAATGCCAATTTCAAGCCCGTGCCAGAAAAGCAAGCAATTGATCAGCAATCAGTGCCATGCAATCCTGACGTCCCATTGATTCTTCAATCCACAAGATCTTCGCTTGTGAATATACATATTTATATATTTTATATCCAAGGAAATACACTTTGACACATTCCCATTTATCATAAAATATTTCAAAATAATAAATTCCCTTACATTTATTAAAACTCTATACCCACTCAAATATCCCGATTTTGTAGATGATTAGAGGTCACAGAGGTCACGTCTTTTTGTTGGTACCCCATGTTAAATGGGATGGAAACGTGAACAAGGCTAAAACGCTCAAGACCACTAGAGCGAGCGCAAAACCATACTAATGTAGAACACGTCCCAAAAATGCTAACAAATATTCAGAAAACACTTAGAGCTCGTTCAAAGACACACGAAACAAAAAACGCTTAAGCAAAAAACATTCAAGCTCAAACCCAAAAGAAAAACAAAAAAGCCCACTCCTGAGAAACTTTCAAGATCAAAAACTCGTGGAAAAAATCTCAAGAACCAAGCCGGGAAAGCGAGTCCTGAAGGCGAATTTAATCTCAGAACTCTTCCACACCGTCGCTATCGTTTATTCTTCATTTACGGTGATCGTGATGGTGGTGGCGGTTTTTATTTGTCGACGTGCCTGGATATCGCCTGAGGGAGTATGATGTCCAGATTTCTTGCTTGTGAAGGACATCAGAGGCATAACTATTTTATTTTTTATAAATTTGTTGTACTTGGAAGGACCAACGTCCTTGCAGAAGTGTTCTCCCAATGCACCCCTTCTGGCTCACCATTCCGTCATTTCCATTTCCAGAATTCAGTCAAAATACCTTCTGCAGGGGCGAGTCATCCGTCGAAACAGTAGAATATTGAGTGCATTAGAATAACGGTTGATATCCTTAGGTCGCACACTTTTATCCCTCTCCCATAGAAATATCGCTTTTATGATTTTGCGCCGTTCTTTTGATGGTTCCCTTCCTTTGAGTATCGGATATCTGTATCCCTTACCCGCATCCCTACCCCTACCCCTACACCTACCCGTAGATATTATGCTTTGCGCGTGCCCAAATAAGATCGAATACTCACATATATATTGTCTGTCCCGTGTAGGTGCCGAACCAGAGCTGGAACAAGATGCGCTACGTGCAAATGAACCAATATCCACCTCCGTATCCGCAGAGGCAGCGCGGTCCGACGTTCCCATGTGTCGGCGGAGCGGGCAACTTTAATGCTGGTGGCGGGGCAGGAGCCGTGGGAGTGCCTGGCGGTGTGACTGGGGGTGGCGGCGGAGGAGCAGCTGGCCCCGGAGCGGATCAGTACTCCATGGCGAATGCGGCTGTGGTGGCAGCGGCATCCAACATACTGCAGCAGGGCCAAGGCGGCGCCGGTGTCGGAGTGGGAGTTGGTGTCGGAGTGGGCGTGAAGCCTGGTCCCGGTCAGCAGCAGCATCAGCAGCAGCAGATGGGCGTGCTGCCACCAGGGATGCAGCAACAGCAACAGCAGCAACCTCTCCAGCAGCAAATGATGCAACAGGTGTCGATGCCAAACGCCCAGAATGCACAGCAGAATCCCGCCGTTGTGGGTCCTGGAGGAGGTCCCGGCTCCCAGGTGATGGGCCCTCCAACGCCGCACTCCCTCCAACAGCAGCTAATGCAGTCCGCGCGCTCCTCTCCGCCCATCCGCTCACCGCAGCCGACGCCCTCGCCCCGCTCAGCGCCTTCGCCACGCGCAGCGCCGTCCGCTTCGCCGCGGGCCCAGCCCTCACCACACCACGTTATGAGCAGCCACTCGCCAGCGCCTCAGGGCCCACACGACGGCATGCACAACCATGGGATGCACCACCAGTCACCGCTGCCCGGTGTCCCCCAGGACGTTGGCGTCGGTGTGGGTGTAGGCGTCGGTGTGGGCGTTAACGTTGGCAACCTAAATGTCGGCAATGCCGGCGGAGCTCTACCCGATGCCTCTGATCAGCTAACGAAATTTGTGGAGCGGCTCTAGTGCAGCAGCAACATTGGCCACTCCATTCACAACCACAACAACAGCAACAACATTGGTGGCCACATCAACATCAACAGCAACAGCAACAGCAGCAACATCACGAACATCGGCAATGACATTGTCAACTATCGCTACAACGAACAGTCGCCGCACTACTTCTGATGGTAGCGACAGACACAGTGATTTGAGACATCTAGCAGAGAATCCAGAAGAGAATGCAGCAGAGACAGAGCCAGAGCCAGGGATCCCACTGTGTTAATCGTATTGTTAAATTCTTTTTTAAACTTTTACTCTTCCGGAGCGATCGCTCCACACACTATCACAATTATCATATACTTTTTAAGATTAAGATGCGTCCCACAGCCAGCAGCAGCAGCCAGTAGCAGTCTTGATTGCATTCGCAACTAAAAAAATATACCCTCGATGTATAGCAGGAGAGAGAGGAGAGTAGAGAAGTGAGGGAGGTAGAGGGTAAGGCAATGCAGTTGCGAATGCTTCTGCTCCTGCTGCTGTTGGTGGATGTTGGGGGCGATTTTCGTACACCTCCACACGCTCCACACACACGGATTATTTGTAGGCTTAGGACAACATTTGAACAAAAGAGGAAACACAAATGCATTGATTAAGATTACAGTTATGATTAGCAATTATCGATCACTAATTCGATTACGATCCTTTTATTTTTTTTATAGTGTAATACTACTAAGTTTAAATAGATCATACATACGTTACTATCGCATTATAAACCTATCGCACTAATACCCCATTACATACATACATACACACATATATATATATATATATTTATACACACACAAACACGAAAAACACACACACACATGCAAATATCTTCTTACACATATATAAGCTTTATATATTCCCCCCTCCCCCCAGAAGACCCCAACAACAAATAGACCCCACTGACACACACACATGCATATGTTCCGAATCTATGTCCATTCATTCATGAATGAGCGAGCAAGAAGCAGAGTAGGAAATGAAGAGAAGAGGAGTAGAGAGAGAGAGCACAACCTCATTTGCAACAGTTAACAGCAAGAGCAACACTTGCAACAGCAACATTAAAAGCAAAAGCAAAAGAAATGAAAAGAAAAGACGAATGCAGACTACCACTGTCGATGATGTAGAACCCACCACCCTCTCCCGAACGTCTAACGTGTTCCCCTTCCCCCCATTGACCCTTAGTAGATCTACAATTTAAGAGCATTTTTCTACCCAAAAAACAAAAAAAAAAAAAAGAAAGACACGCTACAGCTACATTAACGGTTACAGCAAAAAATATTTCTTTGGTAAAAAGGTAAACAAAAAACGTCAAATTTAGAAGCAGAAACCTTGCTATCTGCAATGTGAAACATGAAAACTGAAATGAATCAGTGCAGTCGTACATTTAATTGAAATTCTAATATTCGATACAAGGAAGTGACTAATATGTTTAATTTTTTTGTACCTACATACAATAAAGCATAGAGTATAAAATAGTATATATATATATACGGAAATACGGAAATAACGGATGCGAAATACAGAGTAGATTATTATTAAGCAAATTGAGCAATTGAAAGCCACAACCCCAAATTTAAATCAGGCGACTATCAGAGAGAATCAGAATCACCCAGACATCATCAATCTCCATACCATAATGTGCATCCATCCGATCGGATAGGCAGTTATATAAAAGTGCTCCTTATAGGAGCTTCCAATTTGGGAACAGAGAACACCATACGCGAATAGAGAGTAGAATACATACGATACATATTTTTATACCAATCGAATCGAAAATCAAATTAACGTAATACTTAAAATTAAACTAAAACTGAAACTAAAGAGAACTAAACTCAGAAAAACAATGAAAATAATTCACCCCAGCCCCGGCCCAAGACACAACCTCATCCAAAGACCTAAAGAAACTCAGGTTTCAGTACCAGGTAGCACTTCCAATTGACACGACAACAGGAGGAGCACCAGATACCAGGCCCACCCATTCGGGTGGTGGTGTGGTATGGTGAGGCGTGTGGTTAGGGAGGGGTAGGGTTGGGTTATGAAATCAGAATCAGGAGACAAAAACGATGCCACATAAAACCTTAAATTAAATTAAATTAACAAATATACAAAACTTACAAATCAATGAAATCGAAGACACCAAACAAACAAACAATCGATGATGTTGAAGAAGGACTTGGAGGCGTGTAGAATAGAAGAGGAGAGGATTAATCAGGATGAACATGAACATTACAAAACATGTGAAACAAAATAGCAATAGACACAATGCTTTGTAAACCGTTAAAGTACTTCTAATATATATAAATATATATGTATACTTTGATACTTAGGATATAGGCAAATGAGACGAAACAAATGAAAACAAATCGAAAGTAAAGTAAAGTAAACTAAAGTGAAGCAAAAGAAAACACGTTGTAGCTTGTAATAGAATCGTTCTTGCGTTTTTTTTTTTTTTTTTGTAACCGTAATCGATGTTTGTTTGCGTGTTGCATGTTGTGTGTGTCTTCTCTTTTGTATTGTGTGTGTGTACCCTCACCCCAAATCCCCAATTCGCAGTACGCAATCCTCAAACCCGACAAACAAATTTACATAGTCTTAAGCAAAAAGTAAGAAGCGTCAAAAATCAACAGCGAACGAATGTGCGCGTGCCCAGTGGGTGTGTGGATGCGATAGAGAAGAAGAGAAGAATACTTTAAGGATCTTTAACTTAGTATTTGATTTTGTGATAGCCAATATGGAGAGAGGAGGAGCAGAGATCGACACAGCTGGCTACCCAAACAACAACAACAACAAAAAACAGCAGGATGTCTCAAACAAAACAAAGAAACAGACGAGAAATAGTAGACCGAGAATGAGTAGGAATAGGAATAGGAGTAGGAAAAAAGTGTTTAATTGGAATCCCAATGGATTCCAACAATGATACCGATAAAATGCGATAGACGTCATGGAGAATGCTATTTATTAATGCTAGAAAACATAGGAATAAGCCACGGGTATATACCACATATGTATATGTATGTAGGACAAGGCCAAGCAGATGTGCCGATCTGCAGCAACCGAACGAAACTGAAACCGATGATGATGGATTCATTCTAGAATAGATTTTAAATGTTTTTGTAATGTTAGAAGTGTTAGAAGGGAGGGAGGGAGGGAGCGTGCGCTGCGCTTCTCACTTTACGTTTTCAAACTGTGTTTTTTTCTTTTTGTACACCAGTTGCCGCCGCCCAAAACTACTACTACTCGTACTACACGATAGAAAGTAAGTACTAGAAGGGGAGAGACAGGAAGCGAAAGCGAATATATATATATATATATGTTGAGAGAAAGAGAGAGCGCAAGGTAGAGGTTGGGGGAGATAGAGACGAGTTTTGTACATTATAAATACTAGAATTATAGTACATCAAATCTTAAACTGCGCATAACAAATGCCTTCAATTGCGCTACGAGCAAGTAACACATTAACCTTTAACTGTAAATATATACATACATTACCTTATATACAAGATATATACATAAATATGAATATATATACTTACTACATACACATTGTAGTTCGGTAGTTATCCTAGGTGGCCCTGGTCCCCTTCCTCCCCCCGCCGAGAGAGGAGCGGAGCAGAACAGAAACCGTTTGTAAAATCCATTGGCCCCTAGTGTGTAAGCGGAAACGCATTATTATATGATATATTGGAAATATGATATAAGGAAATAGATCTACACGAAAGCGTTTATACATACAGATTTATATATACATATATCGGAACATATACACACACATATATATATATATATACATCTACTTTATATATAGTATATATTTTAGTTAGTTTGTGTGTGTTTTTTAAACTCGTAGTACCATGTAGTAGACGATCCGCGCGTAGAATCAACAAATTACAAACAAAATAACATAGAAACATAGAAACGAGTATAAGAGGAGGAGAAGAAGGAGGAGGAGTGTAGAAGGAGGTGTCCTGCGCTTCCTGCGCCCCACTGCCACTGCCGTCAAGTCAAGAATCAGAAACAGAATCAGAATCATAAGAAGAACAAATAAATACAAAACACACAGAGATCAGATCCGAGTGATATGTAGAAAATGATCATCCAACTGAATGCGAACCCGCGCTGCGCTGCACACAATCAAAAAACAGACACCAAAAAAAAAAAACCCAACAAGTTAATTGTTAAAGTAAATATATATATTAATATATGTGTAAAGAAAAAACAAAACAAAACGCGATTAAGAAAAACGAAAAAAAAAGATTATCAAAAAAAAAACTTAAAAAAAGAATAAGGTAAAAAAAAAAAAACACAAACAAAATACTTAAACATACTCAAGTCACAGGGCTCTGCCGCCGTATGCCTTTGTACTTTTAATGTATGGATCAATCGATAACGTAACGATTACGATTCCGATTGCGATAACGAAACCGTAATATGACGCTGCCTTCATGCGCAGTCGCCGCGTGGTGGACGTGGACGCTTGACGGAGCCGCACAGTGCTCGGGCGCAGCGGAGCCGCAGAAGAAAACAAAGTAAAAGCCAGAAAAAATAAATAACAACAGCAACACACAGTAGCCACCAAATAACAAAAAAAAAAAAACAAAACAGGAAGGAGGGAGAGTGTAGAGTGTAGAGAGATGAAGAGCAAGCTTGCAGTTTCTGTTTTTTATTATGTATTTTATTTTTTACTTTGTAAACCGTTATATGTTTTAAGTACAGTCAGCAGCGATGAACAAAGCATTAGATGGAAAGTGGGAGAATGTGAAAAATCGATGTGTTCTTTTCGTTTCATTTATGGCAAGCGATGGAGAAGATGGAGACGGAGATTGAGAGAGAAGAGGAAGTAGTAGGTAGGAGGTAGCAAGAGAGCGAGAGCATATTCCAAAACTATTTGTGATTACAATTATATATGAACAGAAATAGAGAGCAACCACAAAACGCATTAAGCATTACGCAAAACGAGAGTTAGCCCCCTAAGAGCCTTAGTCTACACAAACGCTATATAAATACAAATCTATATACATACATAAATACATGCATACATACATAGTTATATATATATAGTATATACGATCACACAGACACATACACACACCGACGCATGCGACCCTTATATGACAAGGAATTAGTTAAGAAGCACGATTAGAACATGGAAATGGACAGACACTTTGCTAGAAAACAGCGTTTATATTATTATGCATACGAAGAATGTAATATCTAAAAAACAAAAGAACAGGGAAACCTAACAAAAAAAAAACCACAAAGCAAGATTGCGAGGAGGAGGGCAAGGAGTGTTTAAGCCTAGTTAAGTCAAGTGTAAACCAAGCCTTAGTAAAAACTAGTTCTAACACGACAACAAAACAGAAACAACCACAAAACCAATAAAACAAAACAAAAGAATAACAGCTAAAAACTATGAGTACGAGTAATATTAACAAAATGATTATGATGATAATGATTACGAATAATTATAGCGATTAAAGATGAAGAGAAATGATGAAAGATGAACGGAAGAACCGTTGATCAGTTGTAAAATAGAGATGAGGCGACCGATGCGTTGATTACTGATGACAAAAAAACGATAAACGATTAGGCGTTAGACGTTAGAGGATTTGTGAGACGATACCGTTTTTTCATTAATTTTAACGAAAAATACACCCTCTTAAATAAGTATATTGTATGCATTGTATCCATTGCATGATAAAATTATATACACGTTTTTTTTACTACTATTACGATGATTATTATTATTAATTATTATATAAATGCATATTTGTATTCTTATTGAATGATTATTCTAATTTTTTCACCAATCTCTATCTCTTATATTTAATTTAATTCCCCCCTTATTTTTTTGTCGTATGTCGTACCCCAAAAAAAATCACAGCAAACGAAAAAAACAACAACAAACACCACTGTAATTAACTAAAAATACTTTGCTTGAAAGTGTAAAATAAATTAATTTAAATAAAAACGATGAAATTCAAATGAAAGAAAATCCTTTTTTTTTATAAAACAAAGATGGGACATACGAACATACGATTCGGTGGGATTCGGGATTCGCTTCGTTCGGTCTGATTCGGCGCTGATTCGAATCTGACTTCAGGCAGGATTCTTATTGATCGAACGGATTCAAGGGGCAGGAGTATAGTTGTGCTTTTATGAATACTAAAGATTCTTGCAGGGCTGTATTACATACCCAAGACGAAGCCAAAACCGAAGCTTCTTACTTGCGGATACTAGACAGAGGGGCTGTGCAGCATAATGCATGACAGTGCCAGATTATCACGGTATTGGATGGGTGGGAGTAAAACTCAAGTGGATGAATATGATATCCCCAATCTATCTGATTTCTATCTAAATATTAAATTAAGATTATATAAGGCACGGCACAGCAGGCCAGAGCCCCACACTCCTGATAACCGATAGCTGAACCCCCCAAAAAAATAGTAGCGAATATCATTCCAAATCCAAAATGACACAATCCGATAAGGTACCATAGCAGAGTGAGAGAGAGAGAGAGAGAGAGTAAACCACCATAAAAGGTCCGCTGATTTACAGAGGGTACTATCCCGAGTGTGTGTAAGGATCTATATAACCAATGTGATTCACTGACCGTCAATTGATTTACTGCACTCTTGGGTTTCGTCTCACTTTCCCCCGTGAAACGATATTACCAGGCGGAAGTCGGGAGACGGCACGGGAGGAGGCTCTGTTGTGTTCTGTTCTATTCAGCTGTTTGGGATCGAAGTCCAATACGGTTTATAAAGACTGGGAATTATCCGTATCATTATCAACCCGTGCCATCGTCATATGGAACATCTATAAATAATGTGTCGAAAACACTTTCAAAGGTTTCAAGTGCCACCGCAATTGACGTTAGTTTCGATATGTATGGTCGATGAATGGTCAAATCGTGTCAAATCGAATCGGATCTGATCGGATCTGATCTTTGATAGCCACAGGAGGGAAGCACAGCTGCTGCCTTCAGTGGGGGGTCGCAAGTCCAGTCCACAACTCAAGAACTCGAGAACTCAACAATGGAGGCAATCAATCGATGGGGCGACCTTGCAAGCGATTATCTTCAAAACAATAAAAACATGAAACACCTTTCTCTCTCTCTCTCTTTCCGACTCTCTTGCTTTTATTTGGTCTTGAAGCTCAATGTCCTCAAGGAGAAGAAGAATGAGAACATCTGAAAATTATGACCACAAATTCCTCATTCTTTATGATTATTTCCTGTGCTTGTAAATTCAATGATAAATTCACTTAATCCCAGAAAAGCCATAACCAAACCAAAGGCAAAATTGAAGCCTGGAACGAGGCTAATCTTTAGATAAGATTGGGTTCTACTATGACTACACGATTTGGGTATTATCATGGAAGAACTGAAGGACCCACCATCCCGGCTTGTTGTTCCCACGGCACAAGACCGACCGGGCATTACCATCCTCTACCATCTATCTAACCGTGTTGGAGAGTGAACAGTGGAATTCCTGAAGCTTTGCACTCGATTTCAAGTGACTGTCACATAAATTATCGAGGTGCGATATACCGACGCCAATCATCGACTCCCGCCGCTCACACTCGTTCCTAATGGAGAGGCAAGTGCCGTGCCCCAAGTGTTCCCAAAGTGGATGGATGGCCCGGATCAAAGATACCGTCCCCACCCAATTGCCTAATACAATAAATGCCTCTGATTATCGATTGTTGTTGTAGCTTATAGCCCCACACCCCAACCCATTCACGTGATATGTATGATTCGATTCGATTCTATTCGCTTCCTATATGCATCCCGTATTACGCATTGAACCGAGTGTTATCATTTTTGTTCGGTTACTGCAAATCTGATCTACGATTCTTGAGAAACCTTCTCCGATGAGGGTTCCGTTTTTCGGGTAGAATATACAGCATTTAATTAAATGATATTCCACTATTTTTAGGTGCGAATTCCATCTAACTTGTATTTAATTTTCTATTTTTATGTAAGCCAATCACAACTACTACCTCAATCCATTCTATTCCTGTGTGTACTATCCCATCGGACTCCGTTCTATTAGATTTATATATTTCATCCTATAAAATTCCTTTCATCATATTTGCTCATTTCTTTTATAAATATATTCCTTCTATTTTTATCATTTACCATACCAAAGTCTCTCCGCCAACCCCTCCTCATATCGACCTTGAGTGTGGACTACCCACGGATCTATCTCTTCCCGATATCTGCTGATATCTCTGGCCAACCGAAATTATCCGATAATTGTCTGTTTTGGGCGTTCAAAGTCCGAAAACTTTCCAGTAATTTAATTAAACCAAATCTCGGTGTGGATCCGTCATAGGTTTGTCGTTGGGTCGCTGGAGCCATTGGGCGGGAGCAGTGCTTATCGTTGCATGAACCGTCTGCAATCTTAGCCCACAGCTCTGGCGATTACTATTTTTGGCTTTAACATGAATTTATGAATTTTTTCCACCTAGGACCGTCCGTACGTCCGTTCGCGGAGCTAAATCCGTCAGCTAAATCCATGCCGGAGAACGGAGACCGAAACACGAGAAAGGCCAGGCCAGTAAGAGCCAGATAAGACAGTACCTTGATAATGTGGAGCCAATGCAAGCCAATTGATTAGGAGACGCGTTCTATCGTCTTATCGTTCGGTTTGCGGCTAAGAGAGAGAGAGAGAGACCTGTACCTTTAGCTGTATCTATGCTGGAAATATTTATAGATCCCAGGGGCGGCCAGTGCTTGGTCATCGCCGCTTTCGGTCCCGGCGACTCAAGTGCCCCCACTCCACAGCCACTCCCACTCACACTGCCCACTGCCACTGCCAGAGCCACTCCCCCGCCCCAATCGATAGCCTATAAAAGCCACCGATCCCGCTGATCGCCACTCAGTTCTCCATCCTTCCGCAACGCTGCGCGCTCGCGTCTAGTCGTATGAGCAGCAGTTCCCCGAGAGCGCAAACAGGATCCACACACTCCCGCAGGATTATGGGACGCTTCCATGTCCTGGCAGCCGCGCTGCCGCTGCTCCTGATTGCGGCGGCATCTGCTGAATCACCATCGAACCACCTGCTCAGCGGCTACTCCTCACCCATGGAGAGCAGCATGGCCCACAAGTTCTTCGCTCTGGCCGCCGACCAGGCCATCCTTGCCAATGCCACCGCCACCGCTAGCCAAGTGTCGCGCAACCGTCGCGATGTCGGGGACGAGGACTCCCCGTACGACGATGACATGTGCGACCGGGACCTGATCCGTATCCGGGACGCCATCGACAACACAGAGGAATGGGCCCTCGAATGTAAGCTAAGCTGGAAATGTGATTTGTGTTTTCTGTTTTGTGTTTTGTCATTTCAAAGCAAACCGCGATCTCTCTCAACTGGAAGAGTTTTCTGTTCCTTTTTCGTTGCAAAAGTCATTGAGAATTGACCGGAGGAGATCATTTTAGTCTTTGATCCCTTCGTTTCCTGTGGTTCGGTGTGAATCATTTCAGTGAAAACAATTGCCTGACATTTGAAGCTTCAGTGCTATCATAAATGATCAACCATTTTAAGATCCCATATCGTTCAATGAAGATTATCCAATCTACTCTATGCTGCCATTCTTATCCGTCGTTTATGAACCATTCCTCACTTAGCTTAGCTTTCCCTCTTTGCTTTGCCCATTCATAAATCCATTTTAGCCCCGTTTTCGCTTTTATGATTGGCTGTAAATTCAATTGCCATACTATTGCCATACCCTTAATCACTGCATAACAAATCAAAATTTGATTGTCCCAATTCTTCGGTTAGCAATTACCGGCGATTAGATCTGGTTAATGTCCGTGAAATTGACCCCAAAATCATGAAATCAACGCTATATCCGTACTTGTATTATGGGTGGGATTAAGATAAAGATCTTGAAAAGCAGACAGGAAATCCTTTGTTTTGTTTAAGGATTCCATTGACTTTTAATTTAATTGATTGCACCTTGATTTCATTCATGCATTCTAAAATATTCGATTCGGTCGTATTTCATGTTGTGTATCGATAGAGAACCCCGCCATCTGGGGACTGTAAGCAGAAGAGTGAATTTTATGGGGCTTATAAATCAGTGAACGTTATGCAAGAACGCACCAGAGGCACCTAGTGGCTAATTGCACAATATAATCTTAGAACTTGGGGAGAAACCCGAACCTAATCACCTCCTGGTTATCGCTGCAAATCCCCAATGCAGGTGGAGCCACCGATATCGATAAGCATTCCAGATGTGTCCATGGGCTCTTGTGGCATTATTAAACATTGAGATGACTCAACCCCTGTTCTGTTCTTCTTTGCAGTTCCCGACACTTGGGGCCGCCTGCCCATGGGTCTCTTCTGGGGCCACACGATCAGCATGGGCCAGTACGAGGAGTGCGTGGCCGCCATCAGCACCTACGGGGACGAGATCCGCGGGCAGTACTGCCTGGCGAGCCTGAACATCACCATGTTCTACAAGGAGGTCAAGAAACGAGGCGAGGAGTTCCCAACAGCACGCATCAGCTACAAGCAGACCGATCCCGAGGTCTTCGAGCTCGGCATCTGCGTTCCCAGCACGTGCAGACCCTCCAAGTCGGATGCACTGCTCAAGCACGTGATCAGCCACTTCTATGGCGACGATGTCGTTGATATGGACCTCACTATGGTCACCGAGACCCGATGCAAATACGATGCCCCCATCAAGCTGCGAGGCATTGATATATTTGCCATGTAAGTGATCAATTTTTAGATCGATTTAAAGATGGAGAATTCAATTAAGAGTGAGCGGGAAATATTTGATAGATTTAGGGGAATGGGGGTAGATGTATGTAGATATATGTACGTAGATATACCTCTATACATACAACGTATGGAACACAGTTGGGATAAAGTACTATTTAATTATACGAAGCCGAATAACCACCGAGGGGCGCTGCTGCATGACCCACCACACGAGAGATTTCTCTGTGAGAACTTGGTGGAATAGATCCGGAATTAGGAAGTTTTTGGCAATGCCAATTCAAAAGTGAAACTGATAATAATAGGCCTGTTCCCCACCCCCCCGATAAGATAACAGAAAGAATTAAAGTACCTGTATTGGACTGTGATAAGAGCCTACCTTAGAGTAGAGTACCTTTTCAAATTAAATAAATCAGTGGGGGTCGCAATGGAATGGCAAAGATCTATGTACATACATATATTATATATTTATTCTTGATTCTGCTTTCTACAGCGTCTTCTTCTCGCTGATTGTGTTCTTTATGGTTGCCAGCAGTGTCTACGACTACATGCAGACCCGCAAAAATGGTAAGTGATCATCCCCAACCATGCCACATACCACCCTAGAGAACTCTTATAATGATCTTGTTTGATCTCTTTTTGTTAGCTCCAAAGAAGCCACTACTGATCGCCTTCTCTGTGCTGCACAATGCCCCGAAGATCTTCACGGTGAAGAAGGTGGACAATCCGAATGTGATCCACTGCCTCAACGGGCTGCGCTGCTTCAGCATGATGTGGGTGGTGTTCGGTCATGGGTACATGACCTTCTACGATCTGCCGCACATCAATCGGAATAAGTTCTACACGTGGGTGGAGACCCCCTACTCGATGCTCGTCCAGAACGGATCCCTTTGCGTGGACACGTTCTTCTTCATGTCCGGTCTGCTGATGTGCTGGGGCGCCTTCCGGGAGATGGAGCGAACCAAGGGCAAGCTGAACATCCCGATGATGTACTTCCATCGGTATATTCGGCTCACACCTGTGGTGGCCGTAGTCGTGCTGTACATCATGTCGCTGTACAAGTATTCGGGCGAGGGACCCATGTGGTTCAAGCTCGGCACCCAGGACAAGCGCTGCGAGGACTCCTGGTGGGCCACGCTCGTCTATGTCCAGAACTATGCTTACCCCTATCACATTGTGAGTCCAATATCTGAAACTGAAACGCTGAACCTCTCTCTGAAACTCTCTCTGAAACTCTCTCTCTTTGAATCTTCAACCCAACGAAATTTTAGTGCGTGTCGCAATCCTGGTATCTGGCTGTCGATACGCAGCTGTACTTCCTCTCTCCCCTGTTCCTCATTCCGCTGTGGAAGTGGGGCAAGAAGGCCCTCATACCCATCTCGATCTTCGGACTGATCTGCTTGGCAGGCACCTTTATCACGTTCATGCTGGAGGACTTCACCCTGTTCCGCGTGCAGGACGAGCATGTGGATCTGCGGCAGAAGATGACCTACTATCCCACCCACACACGCATACCCACGTGGCTGATCGGCGTGATATTCGGCTACTTCCTGTTCACCCGCAACCGCGGCCGCAAGATCCCACTGTCCAAGGGCTGGGTGATCACTGGCTGGACGGTGGCCTTCGGCACCATGCTGGCGGATATGTGGGGCCCCTACTGGCGCATCCTGCCCCACACACCTGACTCGCCGCTGATTGAGGGCGCCTTCTTCGAGCCGCTCAGCCGTTCCTCCTGGGCCCTGTCCATTGGATGGATCGTGTGGGCCTGCTACAACGGCCACGGGGGTCTGATCAACGATTTCCTCTCGTGGAGCTTCTTCACCGGCTTCAGTCGTCTCACCTACTGCATGTACGTCATCCATCGCATTGTCCAGCTGGTGAATGCCGCCCGCCTCCAGCACGACACTCATTTCTCCAACTACGATGCGGTAAGTGTTTCCCTCAATCTCTGATCTCTCATCACTCTCTCATGACTCTCTCGAATCTCTTGGTTGCAGATCCTCCGCTGGTGGCATGACTTTGGCATCACCCTGACGGCCTCCATATTCGCGACGCTGGCCTTCGAGGCTCCCATCTTGGGCATCGAGAAGGCCATCTTTGGTGGGTCCAAGCCAGCGCCCAAGAAGCCCTCGCCCGGCGACCTCGCTAAGAGTGCCGCCCCGGAGGTCAAGGAAGTCAAGACGACCACCACCTCTGAACCTGCTCCTGCCTCAGGCCCTGCCACAGTGGAGACTGAGGCCGAGATCACACCCTCGTCCGGAAGCACCGCCGAGGAGCTATCAAAGGCTTAAACCCTCCGAGCAGTGAACAGAGAAAGAGCAAACACGAACAGCCAAACTTATTTTTTTTCTTGTATTTAGTTAGTTTTATTTATTAAAAAATATTAAAAAGAATTATCGTTTAAATATTTAGCGCCAACCACACTGAATTGCCACCTTTCGACGTATTCGAGGTACCAATCGATAGTAGCAGACTGTAATCGATAGTAGCATCTATCAATTGCAGAGGTGTATTTGTACAACGAGGTGACAACAACATACAGCAACACGCAAGCAACATGCGACTTGTTGAATACCCTACGTTCTTACAATATGGGCAAGGAGTATCAAGTATTTATGTAACCTTGGGAGAATAAAGATTTTATAAAATTAACGAGATGGTTTTCACTCATAGTACATATATACATACATTGATCTTGAATGGAATGGATAAACAAAAAGCTCTATAGCACTTCAATCAAAGGTACGACTCGAACAAAGAATAAGTCATCAATTTGAGATTCAATGCCAATTAAAGAAAAAATAGGGTATTCAAACGTATATACTCAACAAAACGTAGCATGCAACCGGTTTACAAGCAACATGAGTTGAAATGATCAGGCAACACGCAAACTGGGCAACATTCAGCTGTGACACAGTCGCCGGTAGTCAGAAATATCGATGTCGTAAAAAATCGAAAGCTATCATGGTATATTAAGGCAAAGAGGTAAGTATTTCCTTGCATTGCGTTGTGTGTTCTGTGGCGTTTTACCTGTTGGCCATACCGCTCTTACATGCCTTGCGCTCGTATGTGTTCGATTGCAACTGCAAGTAGAACTGTAAAAAACTACGTACTCGGGGTGGTATGGAATATAAATGTTAAACGGCGCGAACAACGAAACAACACACAAAAAAGCGAATTTTTTTCTAAGTTACGAAAAGTTATGATATATACCGCAGAAATATTTTCGCCAAATAAAATATCACAAACAAATAGATTATCAAAAAAACATATATAGCAATATTCGATATACCAATAATGGCGTCGGAGGCAGAACAACAAGAATTTGTAAGTGTTCCTCGAAACAAAAATTTAACTTTAAAATTGTTATTAATTTGGAAAAGCTAAAATTTAAATAAAGTGATATGACTGCGGGGCAGCGGGGGTAAATATATGCTTGCTCCAGAGCGATTTGCAGGCGTTGCCACAAACAGAACACAAAAAACAACAAAAGATGGAAAAAACTACACCGAAATTTTTTGCGTGCGTGTTTTCAACCTGTATTTCTTTGCTGGTATTTGTGTGCGTGTTCATAGGAGTGTGGGTGTGTGTTGAAATTTCGTCAGAGTGGTGCAGCCGAATGCGAGTATATGTATATATATATATGTGTGTGTGTGTGTGTGTGTACCGCAATTGCATCTTCGAGTGCGTGTTCGTGTATGTGTGCCTGTTTATGTTTGCCAACACGTGTCGCCTCCTGCCTAACCAGGCATCACATCCCTCCCACTCTCTGGAATTCCAATGCACTGCAATTCCCGTTCACCAACATTCTTGTTCCAGTTACCCTTCACCTCTCCGCTCTCGTTCCAGTGGCAGGGTACACTGTTATCAGCTTATAATCGTAACTGTAACAGTGATACCATGTGTGTGTGTGTGTTATTGCTAGTGTTAGTGTGCCCGGGTCTCGCTTCATTAGGGAAAGTGATTTCCGGGGGCTGTGTGTTGCAAGCAAAAGGGCCACAAAAACCAGTTTCGGCCAACAGGCGGCACGGCACAGCCACAGGCAGAAGCAGAGGCCCAGGAAAAACGCTTTCCCTTTGCCAAATGCCTTTTGTGGTGTGCTGCTGTTACTCTTTCTTCTGGCCCCGTCTCTGTCTGTCCCTATGTTGGCCAATTGTGTTACCATTCCGTTGCACAAATCTTCGTTCCCAATCCCTCACCCACACACACACACACACAGCACAAACACAAAGCGCACACAGACACACACATAGTCAGCTGATGTCGCGGGTTCATTGTTTGTTTAATCGCCCCGCCAAAGGGAAGTGTGAGAAGTAGGGAGAGGGGTGAAATGCAAAAATTCACATATTCCCCCCCTATAGGGGGAGGAGGGGTAGAGATGTTTCCCATTTTCGCCATATTTTGGGAAATATTTTCTTTTTTCCAGAAACACACAAGTACAAATCTATTTCAGGCGGAGGAAGGTGTGCAATATAGGGTATCTTCTAGTCTTATGCACAGCTTCTGTGATTTTTCTTTTTATTACTGCGGAAATTTACTTAGATTCCCATTTCCATTTGCATTTTCTCCTGAAACGAATCGGAAACTCTGACGCTCTGGCGCTTCTGCTTGCTGGTTGTCTTTTTTTTTTTGTTTATGTTTTTTCCACTGTGAATTTATTTGTGTTCCAATCTCTCTTTCCCTCTCGCCCCACTTTTCCGCATAAACCTCGTTAATTGGTGCCTCCCTAGTTCTTTGGAAATCTAGTATTTGTATCTTGTATTCTTCCTAAATGTTCATTCATTTCGATTTTTGCAAAAGATACAACATTGGAAAGGGGGTTGGGGGGGTGTACAATGTTTTTTTTCGGAAAATTGATGATTTCAATTACAATATTCCGTAGAAAACGATTGCCATTTCAATTTCGGAAAACCTAAAATGAAATTTAATGAAAACCTTCTCTACACGGAGATCATCTTGCTCGTCTTTCATAGATAAAATATTCCGGTAACTAAATGGCACTTTCATAAAAATGAAACTATTTTTGGGTATTTGTAAAGTGGAATTTACTTGACTTACTCGTATAAGAAAGATTAAAGTTTACCTCAAAGTCTCCTTTACATTATGAGTTAACTAAAAATATATCAAAAATCGGTTAATAGTATATTTTTTAACTTTCATTAAGCCCTGACTAAAAACTTAAAATCATACTTACGTAAAATTTTGAATATTAAATGGGACATCAATGCACAACAGTTATCAGAAATCCGCATCGATATATTATCGATAAACTTTCGCTGAAATCTGAGTTTGAATCGATCGCCAATCGATCTAAGCACCAATTATAGGGTTAAACAAGAGCTATGTGACCTATTTACTACTTGCAATATGTACGATTGTCCCTTTAGAACTGTTCGGCATCATGGAAATGCTCGATAGGCACAAAAGTATCTCATGAATAGAATATTCAATTAACGAATTATGTATGTACATATGTATTTCTTTCTCACTGGCATATCCTTTTTGATCATGTTATGTGTCATCTCATCCAGGGGGTAGGGATGCCCCCCATCCCCATTCCCATCCCCGTCATTGTATGTGCATCAATTTGTGGTTACTTCTGTGTGTGGTGTGTGTGTGTGTGGCATACAACACAATTGATTTCGCTTGAATTGACATTACAGACTACAAATTGTTGCATTTTCATTGTTGCACATTTGCCAACTTTTGTGGATGCCACACCACACGCCTGCCAGTCCACTGTCTGTTTGTTCGGTGCATAAATCAAATTGCTCATAAAAAAGTGCAGACACTCGGGCAACAGCAGCGGCAGCAGCAACAACACTTCAGTCATCTCTGCCTCTGCCGCTGCCTCTGCCGCTGCCTCTGCCGCTCTTTGTGTGCACACAAATAAATTTATTCGACTTCATGTGTGGATTAGTGTGTGCGTGTGTGTGTGTGTATTCCACTAAATAAAGCAATGGCGGGGACAGTGGGGCAGGTGGGGGTAGGGGTAAAACCCCTCTTGGGGATCCCCCCCCCTGACTCTGCCTCAAAAACTTATGAAATATTTGTATCCTGGTGCTGTTCGTCGCCGGCCTTTTTGGGCTTGCCCTGAATTTATTATAGCATCCTCACGGATTGGATGGTTTGGGTTGGGTTGGGGGGGACACAGTACAATAACCCACGTGGTAGGCGTGGGGCAGGATGTGGCATGCCATGCCACGGCAGTGGTACCGCCTGTTGCTATGCCTGAGGTTTCTGCTCTTTTCTTTTCTTCCTCATTTGCGTTGATTAAGCCGCAAGGGCTGCCACCGCAGATAACAGCAGCAGCAGCAGCCACAGCCACAATAACTTTCATTAAAAACAAAAACCAAAAGAATACAAGTAACAAAAAATAAAAATAAATGAGAATGAGCATGAAACACAAACTGCGTTGTGCAACGAAAACACACACATGCGGAGGCACACACACACACAAACACACACATATACTCGTGTATCCCATGAAAATGGGTCAGACTCTTATCAACAGACAAACACCAGAGAACAACCCACCAACAAACAATCGAGAAACACCAAAAACACCCGAATCACCCACCCAACAACCCACCAACCCAACAACAACCCGAAACCGAAATCAAAACTGGGACAGGGCGCAACGACAGATAGATAGAGGGGGAGAGAGAGAGAGAATGAAGCCCTGGAGCTCTGGGCCTACTATCCAATCCAAATGAAAGTCGGGAGCCATTGCAGAAGAATGCAGTAAAAGCCACTGTTATTCGAGAGGGAATGCAATAATTTACCCAAAATAAAAAAACCTTTAAATCACGAAATTTGTACCATAAAAATGAGGTATCTTTGGTGAAAATATATAGTATTTTTATGGAATTGATTGGGGAAGAATGCGAAATTGTAACTTAAAAATTAAGCTGTTTGAAGCTGTTCGTATGAACACTTGAAATGATATCCAAATGAAAGTTTTTCTCGATTTTTAATTCGATTTTAAAAGAGTATAGGGATTTGTGGTGGTAGAGGATCACAATATCATATCGTACTGAATCAAGTTTGTATCAACATTTTGGCCCCCAATAAGGTCCCCACAATTAGTATGCTACAAGAAAACTGAGAACGCAGAATCATAGATAATAACCATATCTACCAGATTGTCGGATCTGGATCAGATCGTATCATTTTTATAGCCAGAAGGAAGATGAGAAATCGCATTAAATCTCTGTTCCTGTCCATCTCACACACACTCACATTCTTCTTCATGCAGTGTGCGCCCTCTGGCTGAGGACAGCGAAAAAGGAGGAATTGGCAGCACTGTTTGTATACTGCATATTTCTGAATTCGCTTATAACTTACAGTTAAATATATAGCATATAATCAGACTCGTGAATTATATTTCCTCGATGATTGTCGATTGCTGATTTGGAGCGCAACGTACGAGTACTCGTATGATTGCAATAGAGCAGATATACTAAGTACAGTATAGAGTAAATATATACATACTCGATATAAACTATTCTCATTTTGTATATTCAAATATGAACAATATGCATGGTATACTCGTACACAATATATATTGTTGCATTTCAAGGAAATTGCGTTGTAGTCGTGGTAGGTAGGAACTTACCCTGATGGAAATATGCCATAGTTGATGGTAAAAACCCCACATTTATGGTTCATTAATGCCAATACTCTCATGTGCCTATGTATAGCTTCTAGAAAGCTAGCTAGGACTTATAAACCATTCAACAATCCAAAAATCCCAATCCAATCCTCTAGTTGCAATGTGAATTCTGTCTGGGATATGTTTGAAAGGGGCGGAGGCGAGTGCCTACGCTGTGCTGTGCTGTGGCTATAGTTTATAGTTAATTGAACTCTATAAGCACTTTGCCGGCCACAATTGGCTATCAAATGTCACCGCTCTTCCCCATCCTCATCCTCCCCCATGCCATGGCCATGCTCTGCTTCCGCATGCAATTGTTGGTTATTGCCTGTTGTTAGGGCCTCTCCCCCAGGGAGGTGCCACCAGCCCACCAGCCCACCAGCCCACCAACCCACCACCCACTAAATGGACATATTGCTTCCGAAGTGGGTCAAATGTATGCCGACTGTTTGCCTGGATGCCTGCTGCACGGTTTAATCACGGCAGGGATCTCTCCTGGTCCGAAGTTTATTACGATTTTCCCTTTATTTATGCATAATTGGAGGAACCATTGCTATGTGATGCGATGCCTGCGACAGTGTGGGAGTGGCAGTGGGCGCTGTGGATGGGATAGGGCAATGTATTGTTGTTTCCCCACCCCCCATCATTCCTCTCTTCTTATTCGTTTCTATCGCAATCCGTGGCTTCTCTGTGGGAGGTTGTTGAACCCCACACAAACATATATGTACATATATATATATACCATATGTATGTATGGGAGGAGAGGCCACGACCGGGCGAGTGGCTCTCAGAGAATCGCGAAGCGGAGGCTGCCGCTGCTGCTTCTACTGCTTCTGGCATGGATTTGACGTCGTTGGCTTCTTGCTGCTTCTGCTTCGGCTTCCGCAATGATTCCCCTCCATCTCTACACCCTCCGCCAACCCAACAGCAGTACGCGAAGAACAGTGATTCTTGTCTAATGTCAACACGAAGAAGAATTCAATAGAATAATAGTAAAAAAAAAAACCAGAAACTGATCGATAAAATCATCGATGATTTGAAACTCATCGATAAATCAAAAAGTCCTTGATTTCGCCATAAAATGACGGAAAAATACCAGAAACTCATCTATACTTTAATAGCATGGTGGAGAAAATACTAGAAAGTCATCGATATTGAAATGAAATAATGGAAGTGGTAGCAAAAGCGATAAAACCGATTCATTCGATTATCTCTGTGAAGATACCTGGAATTCTCCTTTGGTTCTCATACTCGTAGATTATCCACGAAAGCACGAAAGCAATAAACGGAGAGGAGGATGCTGTGTGTGCTCTTCCATATGTACATATGTATATACATATGTGTACTTACATATCTAGTGCCTACCGTACTCTTATCGCTGATTTGCCTGCAGAGTTCTCCATCTTCCTCTCCCTCGCCTGTTCTCCTTGGTTCTTTTTCTTTAGCTTTCTTTTCGGAGTCGGTCGGTCGGTCGGTCTTTTTTGTATAAAAATCTGTAGTTTCTAATGCGGGGTCCCATTGTGTCTGGTGGTGTCTTCGTTTCCGCCTTTTGTTCTTGTTGTTGTTGCTGCTGTCGCTCTTCCCTTGTGGCCGCCGCGTGCTCAAGTCTCGGTTGCAATATTCTCTCTCTCTCTACCTCTCCCTTCCTCTTTCGATGGCATTTGCAGGCGGTCGCTCGGGATAGAGTCTAGGGTTAGGGCTTCGGCCTGACAATGACGTGGACATCGCTTCACTTCGCATCACATTCTCTACCCAAATCCCAATCCCCATTTCGTTTCATTTCATTCTCGATCCCATCCACAACACTTTCCAATGCCGCGGGCCTGGCTTGGAAACATTTTTGTTCGTGTTGTCTTCACAAAATAGCAGCCAAAAGAGCAGCACAAAAAGCCATCACTATCCAGTTGAAAGAACTCTTACAGAGAGAGAGAGAGAGAGAGGGGAGAGATTATAGGGCATTGTGGCTATATCTTTTTTTTTTTCCTTTTTGATTGGTTTGACCGATTTACATTGTGCAAAAGAAATGAGTTTCAAGAGGCAGTGGCTAGGGCTGGGGGTGAGGCAGGGGCGAGTGAGCGGTAGCGGTAGCGGGAGTTTAGATCTAGCTTCGCAGTGAAGAGCTTTTTCATTTGGCTGTCTGTTGGCCTACATGAGGCCCAGCCCCCCCCTCGCGGGCTCGGAGTTCTCTCTGGGCTCTTAGTTTCTTTTGACATTCCATTTGGGGTTTGGGGTCTCTGTCCATCTCCGGTGCACACACACACACACACACACTTGGGATAATTAAAATGGCAAACATTCGCCACAGCTTCTGCTTTTGGCAGAATGCCCATGGACCTTACTTTGTGTTTATTATGTTGCATAGAAAAGAGCGAAATCTGGGAAGAACCGAATGGAGGAACGAATGGCCACTCAACGAACGAGTGCTACTGCAAATACGAATGACAAGAAACTCGTTACTCGTTACTCTCTTTCATTCTCTTCTTAAGATTTTGATACTTTCGATACTTTGTTATTGTGTTCTTTAATATTTGCAAAGTAATTCCCTCTGGATCAAGTCAAGTTAGAACTGAACTCATCGTTACAATGACATCTCCAGGCTATGGTCATAGGGCGCTATTCTTCTGAGATTGGGGGTTGGTCTTTGCTGAAAAATAGGAAATATCTGAAGTTGCAGTTCTGTTATGGGTGGAAAATGACGCAATTGGAGGAGTATCTGGGGGGTTGGTGTTCACGTTCCATCGGCTCCCTCGGAAATATGTCGCCTCATCGGGTGGTCCCCTCCCCCACACCACCCCACAACTATGAATGTTGCGTAATCGAGTGCTGGCGTCGCAGCAGCAGCAGCTCCACTAATCCCATTTGCGGGATCACTTTCTATGCGGCATGAAACGGGGGCAGCAAAGCACAGCGCGCGTCGCGTCGCGTCTGTCGTCTGTCTTCTAATTTGTGGATCAAACTCGTTTTGCTGCAGGGCTGCCTGCGAAATGTTATGTTGTTTGTGTGTTGGAAAGAAAGAAAAGAAAATAAATAAGCATAAATGATGTGATTTCTTTTCGATGCGATGCGAGCCGAGCCGAGGCGTGGCAAGGCGATGCGCGGATTTGCTCAGTGTAAACGCATCGAAAAGAAAGTTTTTCTTTTGGCTTTGAAATACTCGCGTACATGCATGGATGGAAATGGAAGCTTGGAAGCTTTTGTCTTGTCTCAATGTCACGCCCTCTCGGGCCACAGAGGCGAGGCCCCAGACAAAGACAGACAGACAGCTAAAGCGTCGAGCATTTTGTTTATAATAATCGAGCGCCATAAGAAAGCGTAGTAATAATCGTAATAATAAACAAAATAATGGCAATAATCATAAGTATGAGCGAGCGATACCCCGATACTCACCTCTCCGCATTCGAACTCGTACACTCGTACTCATGGATATGGATATGGATGAAGAGCATACATAAGTGAAACTTTTCCAGCGACACTCGAAACTGTGGCGAAATTTCTTAACACTTTCCCATAAGAAGTCATAAAAGCTGAAGAGCGAGCGCAGTGGAGACAGTGGAGAGTGGAGTGGAGAACGAGAGCAGCAGTAGAAAATAAAATAAACTAAGTTACGAGTAAATCACCAGCACAAAAGCCGTTCCACGAGCCAGGCTTGGACTGGAGGTGGGGGCCTGAGATTTTAGCACTTTTTTTTCGCAAAAGGAATATTGATGGTATTCGAGAGAAAGATGTTAATGATGGATTTACTTATAGCTGAACCACAGCTTCATACATATTTATAGAAAACATGAGAACTGATGCTCTTACGGGAATACCACTAACAGCGGCATCCCTTTACAAGAATCAATCACTCTCTCGGCTGTCCGATCTCTTTCTTCCATTCTCCCATTCCCCCATTCCCATAACCAGCTCCAGCGCTGACATTGAACTGTGTCAGTGGCAGCGGCAGCAGCAGCAGCAGCGGCAGTAGCAGAATGCACCAAAAACAATGAACGACAGGCTAGCGGCTGCAATGGGGCGGTCGGGCTGCTGCTGCCGCCGCCTCGTGTGCGCAATCGCTCTCTTTCTTTCACTTTACTCCAGCGCTCGAGTCGATCTGCACAATGTGCATTAATGTAAGGTGGAGCTTTTGAACCACTCTCAAGTCGCATATTTTCTTACCACTCTTTCATTTGCCAACGCGTGCATGCGAATGCGCAAACAAAAAAATAACAAGAAGAAAAAACATAACATATACCCACTATCTGTGTGAGTGGCTAACCTTTCATTAATACACCTTGGAGCCAGCCGAAAGCCTCTGCTCTTGCGCAGCAGCGACGCGACTAGCTTGGAACGGCACGGACCGGCAGAAGCAGAGGCAGAGGCGATGTTGTGTATGCCGTTGTTTCATTGTTGTTTCAGTCGTCGCGTGTTCATCTCTCGTCTCTTTTTCGGGGACGATCGCGCGCCCGTCCTCGTTGGCTTCTCGTTTTCTACTCGCGGGAGAAGAGAGAGCATGCATGGCAATATGTTCTAGTTATTAAATATATTTAATTTAATTTATTTATTTTACTGTGTTACTGTATGTGTGTGTGAGATCAGTGTTTCGTGTGTGCGTTTGTGTATATGTGAAATGCAGCAAGATGCACCGACGACAGCAGAACAAGGATCAACGGGAGTCTAATGACGATTGCAGTGACAGCAATAACAACAACAGCAGAAACCACAACAACAGGAGCAGCAGAAACAACGGCTGTCATCAGCGTCTCTTTCTGTGTGTTGCCAAGGTGTGTTAGTGTGTGTGCGCGCTCTCTCCTGACGTCTCCCCTCATTAACCATGCCCATGCTTCCTCATATTTACTTTCTAAGTTTTATCTTCTCTCAGTTTTGCTTTTTTTGCTTTCGCCTCCTCTGCATCCATCTTGTCCTGCCCTGCAGCTCTCTGCTCGTTTTACTTTTCTTTTAAGCTTCATCTTACTGCCGTGTGCTGTGTGCTGTGCGCTGTCCCTTTCCCCCCTCCATCTGTTTCCATCAGTTGCAGTTTGGCTGCTACTTCTGCTGCTGCCTTTGGGCTATTTATAGACTAACTTCATTAGTTTTTGCTCTGTCTTCTGTCTGCTCCTTCTCCTTTTCGCCTCGTCTCAAGTCTCAAGCTGGACTTGTAGCTCCCCCTCTCCTCTGTCATGTGCATCTCTGCTTCTGTGTCTGTATCATCTCTGCGCTACTGCTGCAGCTGCCGATGAACCTTTGAGCCTATTCTCTCGCTCTGTCCCTGTGCCTTGGCAGAGAAAAAGCTTTGATGTTCAGTAGGGGTACTCATGTAAACGGAGCATATGTATGTTACAGCACGGCTATGCACTCCCATATGGAAATATCATACGCTTTTTTTGATTAAGCGAATTTCCATAAATTTGTATAAGCTCGTATGTAAGATCCGGTTCCATAGCGGTTCCAGTAACAGAGACAGCAGCAGCAGCAGCAGCTGTTTGGCTGAGCTCTATTGTCTCTTACGGGGCTCTTTCTTCTTGGCCAAGTTTCGTTTTTGGCATGAATTTGGACTCCGATTCAGACTCGGATTCGGATTCGGATTCGGACACAGACAATATTTCTCTTTGAAATTAGAAATTAGATTTAATATGCAAATGGGTGTGGAAGTTCATAAACCGTTTGAGCATCATCGCAGCAACGGCAGCGACAGCAGAAAGTGCAAATTGCGAACAGAGGGATGCCCCTCGTTACCCACAACCCTACCCTCTTTTATGTTCAGCAATTGACCTGCAGTCCGCTCGGTTCCCCAGCTTCCCCAGCTCAAGCCGACTCTCAATTGTCGACCGACCGGCGACTGCCTGCCCATCGGACAGAAGCGTGTTAAACGTGCGCTTACAAAAAGACCATTTCGCTATATCCAAAGCATTTCCAATGCGATGCTGTGAAAGGAACTTCCTTTCCCGCATTTCCCATTCCCCCAGTCTGTGCCCTCCACTGCTCACTGCTCACTTCTCACGCTGTTCATTTCCTGCTGCTGTGTGGCTGTAAAATATACATTCTCCGACTCTCCGACAATAATCTGTCAGTAATATCCTGCACCCTGAGCTCCGTGAAACGAGCAAATTGTTTGGACACTTAAAAAGCAAGCAGCAAGAGTCGTAGATAGAGCAGGATGAATAATGATAGTAAAGCTGTGGAGAGGTTTCTGTGGATCATCTGCTTTTCAAGCAGTTATAGTAAATCTGAAGCTGAAGCTAAAGCCAAAGCTTCTTCTTGGTCTTCTCTTCCATTCTTCATTCGTCATCAATCACTACGATTAGGTATCTTGTATCTTTCGCCAAGAATGGATAACTGTGTCTCTGTTCAGAGTGTCTTTCCAATCGTTGGCTGGCTGATCATTGGGTTTCAGAGCAGAGCCAAAGCCAGAGCCAAAGAACTGCTGTCATGCTCCTCAGAGCCCGTTAAAAGTCTTCATCCATCCATAGCTCCATATCGCGATCTACTATTATGCCTCCGAGTCTCTCGCGAAAGTTTTACAGTTTTTCAGAACCGAACCGAACCGATCCGAACCCCAGTGCAGAGCGGAACGGAACTGAACGGAACTGATGTCGCGTTGAGTGCTTTTACTTTGCATGATGCACAGTTGTACAGTTATGAGTGGATGGATGGATGCTGGAACAAACGGAGGTGTAGAGATGAAGAGAGAGACAGCGAGAGAGAGATAGATGGAAAGACAGAAGTAAACTCTTGTTGTTGTTGCTCTATTAACTTGCTCGCGCTAATGGCTAAGATATTTACGAGATTCAAAGCAGAATAAAAACTACTGGAGAGAACCGGAAGTGACTGGTGCCATGCCTATCGGCATGGCCCTCCCCTTGCCCACCACTCTTCCTTCTCCTCCTCCACTTTACAGACGAATATTTTGGTTTTTCCTTCTGTGATATTAATAGATTGCTTGGTATCGTTGGGATTCCTTAAAATTAGCTCTGGCTTTCCAGGAGACTTATAGGCTTTTTACACTGGGTGCGTTACCTATCGATATCGGGAAAGACGCAGAGAAGCAGAATGAAATATGTATGTCTGAAATAGGGTTGATTCTTTTAACTGCGGTGGCGCAAAGTGAGGAAAATCTTTTGAAGTGCATGGAAGTGTTTGAGTTATCCTCAGAAAAGTTGCACTACGTCTTGCAACTGCAACGTCCTCCTCGCGCTTGGACCCTTGTAAGAAATGAGTAGATAATGTTCTCTTGTCAATTAAATAATGTATTCTACATTGCAATAGCCACGATCTGGTTCATTTTGAGAGAAAGATGTGGTAAACAACTCCGACGCATTCTTCAAAGACAACTTCCGCACGATGAGGAGTACGTTCGACATTCCAGTGGGACTGCTGCTTAATATCCTAATCAGGACACTAATTTTCGACTGGCAATCCCTTTGGTGAACAGGATAGACATAGCGCTAAATTGCCTGGGATCGTCTGCGGAATGTCGCACAATAGGGAACTTATTTGAATCAAGACGCAGCCTCAGTGTAAACGACACATTACTCTGAACTGGAGCTGGTTCCGAAAACAGCTGTTCCCCCAATTCCCAGTTCCAGTCGCAGGGCCCCCAGGCCAACGAATGGATAATACCTTCCATAGCTGCCCCTGCTCCCATTTAACTGGAAATAATATCAAATTTAAGCGACATGGCATTCCAATCCCATCCCCAATGACTCCTAAAAGGATCGATCCGATCGTGTCGGCCCCAAAGTGCAAACTGGAAAGAGAAAGAGCAGTGGAAAGGAAACACTGCCTTTCCATCATCGGATGGATGGGACGATGAGACCCCGATAACCGATAATGTATTCAGTAGAAAGAAGGAATGGAACAAGAGAGAGAGATAAATGTGAAAACACACAAAAGTGAACGAAATGTGAACAAAAAAAAACAACAAAAAAAAGGTGATAATCATAAATGCAGTGACGCATCAACGTTCGACTCCGCGCTCACCTTCGTACGTTCGCTCGCTCGATCCATCCATCTCTCCATTCGACGGATCGAAATCCGCTTCGGAGGAATCCCACCCGCTAACAGTGGGCGTCATCATCCATTTACCGAGTAGAAACATATCTAAGGGCATTCTGCGAAGCCTCGAACAGCCTCGCAGATAAACGAAAAGTAAAATTCACACGAATATAATTTGATCGACAACAGCCTATGTATCTATCTGTCTGTCTGTCTGTCTTTTTGTATCGCATGTCGAACAACTAATCAAACATTTCAGGGGGTTCTATCGCCCATCAAAAGGGTGACATATGGTAGCAGGCAGCAGCAGCAGCAGCGACAGCGTTGGTGCCTCACGTCGTCGTCTCCCGCCGGCGTCGCCAACGCATGACTCAAATTTTTGGTATGCCATGCTCCTCCAGCGACAGCCTGGCGTCCGTCTTCTCTGCCTGTTGCTGTTACTGGCGCTGCCGACGCTGACGCCACCGCCGCTGTTGCTGGTGTCTAATGGTTCTTGGAATTGCCGCCAACGCAACTCTGCGGCCATGGAAACAGCCAGAAGATGGCTGGAAACTGTAACCGACTTTTGCTGCCAAAAAGTTTTGAAAAAGCTAGAAAACAGAAAGCTACGAATAACCAAACCGTTAATAACATTATGTTTCTATTTGCAATGAAATAAGTATATTTCTGTATAATCGTGACAATCTTTTTAAGATTTAAAATCCCTAGTCAAAGAAAAAGCCCTGAAAAATGTATAGATTCTCCGAGACAAAATTTGTTCACTAACATTTTAATATTAATATGAAGATAAAATAGATTTAAATACATTTTACATGTATGAAAATAATATACCTATAAAATAAATATATTTCATATTAATATGAAATAGCAAAAAAGATTCTATGATCTGACAGGAAATCGGCCAAAACGGCATCACTGCTGCTGCTGCTATCGTCCGAGTGTATTGAACCAAGCGCTGCAGCTACAGCAGCAACAGAAACAACAACAGAAACAACAACAGAAACAACATCAGATGGAGTAGAGCTGCTGGTATCTGCCGATGACGACGACGACGACGACGGCGGCGACGTCGACGACGCGATCGAAGTGCCGCCGCCGCCGTCAGTCGTCAGTAAACTTTGAGCACAGCGGAACGTCGCGAATGAAGGGAAATAGGGAAACAGAATAAATCGAAGAACAGCCAAAGCAAAGCAAAAGCAAAAGAAAAGAGGAAGTGATAAGCGGAGGATATTTTGTTGTTTTCGTGTGTGCGTGGAAGTTGGTGAATGATCCATCCGATCCTCTGAATATAATATAATACAACACGATACGATACGATGGTTCATCTTTACCAGCGACGTCGCAGCCGTGAACAGGTGGGTGGGGTGGGGTGGGGTGGGTTGTGGAGAACCAGAGAACCGGAGGTCCGCTTCATTCCGGGCGGCACGCGTCATCAATCTTCTAAAGAAATGTGGAAGTTTGTAGCTCTGTGTGTGTGTGTGGAAGTGTGTATCTTGTGTGAGCTTCGTGTCGTGCATGGCATACGGATTGTCTAATTAATTTCCCATATAAATTGCGCTTGAATGAGTGAAAGAATCGAAACGTTCATGGAATTTGTACCATGCCATGGATACGGAAATGTATCTATACTCTTATCAGAGGGAGGGAGAGAGCGAGAGAGTTAGCCGTGTAAACATCCACTGTGTGGAGAGATTCGAGCGAGAGAGAGAGACAGAGTCGGCGGGGAAGACTACTTTTTTGCATGGGCTCTCGTTCGGAATGGAAACGAGGTCAAGAGGTTGCTGCTGAAACTTGCACTTTTTTTTGGCACCCCAAAAAAAAAAAAGAAGAAAAAAGAAAAGAACAACTCAACGAATAATATAAATGAAAGAGAATTCGAATGACACGCAACTTTGTTGGTAATCAAATTTTACTTTTCGATTCGCGCGAAAGATCTGCACAGAGAGATTTCCCATTGGCAATTTCTGATTGGATTCCGTGGAACGAATACCATTCCACGTACTTCCAGGAATGTTTAAACCTCTCCAGTGAACCCAATGAATGAGAGGGCCTAATAAATCTTGCATGCTAAGGAGCTCAGATTGTCCAGCCAAATTATTTCGGGGAATCGTCGGCTTGAAGCTTAATTGATGCTTAATCATCATTAATAATAATAATACCAATCTCTTATACAAATTATGAGCTAACTAACTAGTATGAGTGTACATCCAACGGGTGTTGCAGTGGCAACAACTCTCCGATCTTCGATCACCGATCTTCGATTTCCGATTTGCGATCTCCCTCCAATGTGATGGATCATCGAATGAGTAACTTGCTTACAATTATAGTAGGATGATCGATTAATTAAATTATCATCTTGATCGCGTATAGCGATCCAATGTCACGATGTTTCGATGGAAACTTGTAATTTGTGTTCTGTTTGCATCATCATTCGCATTTGCTGTGACAAAACAGGGGAACAATTTTCTTATGAGCTTTTGTTTCTCTTCTCGTTTCAGGCTGTGAAACAATTCATAGATCTCTGCAACAATCTTGGTGCCACATCAACAGCAACGGCAGCAGGGACTTTGACATCATCCACGTCCACATTGTCAGCAGCCTCTGCTTCTGCCTCCTCCACAGCCTCCGCCAGTAGCACACAGCAGCCAGTGGCCTTTACAGCGCCGCCAACAGAAACTGCCACAGCAGGAGCGATAGCAGCAGCAGCAGGAGGAGTAGGAGGAGAAGGGTACCCAGTACCCATCGCCAGGCGACACATTTCACACACAACAGCCGTCAAGTTTTTGTACGCCCGTAAATTCGATATACCACGCGCCGTGTCGCTCTACGAACAGCATGAGCAGATCCGCCAGAAGGAGTATCTCTACAACATCGATCCGGATGTGGAGCCCCTACGCTCTGAGCTGCAGACTGGAAAATTTACAATACTCGTAAGAGTACAACATGCTTTGCATCCTTTGTCCCCGAAACTAAACTCAATTTATGTTTCTTTCTTCGAACAGCCCGCCCGGACTTCCAGTGGAGCGGCGATTGCCTTGTTCACCGCCAACAGACACAGTCCGTTGAGCGTGGGTCATACGACGACGCTACAGGGGATCGTTTATCAACTGGACAGCGCCCTACAGGACGCAGAGACGCAGCGTGCGGGACTGGTGTTCATCTACGATATGAGCGGCTCCAAGTATTCAAACTTTGACTACGACCTCTCACAGAAGATACTCACACTGCTAAAGGTGAGTCGGAAACGGAAACCGAGTCCTCTCTAACGGAGGAGATTTAGGGAACAAAATGTCTCGGGCTACAGTACACAGCCCAGGAGCTTAGTTTTGATCACTCGTATATGTCCTATGTCTGTATTTCCCCATCTTCCCCATCTATCTTCAATATTTATAGCAGCGATCTATGAATAATCGTCCTAGAACAATTATACTTTAAGGCTTTAAGTTCCCAGAGATAATATCTATGTACATACTCGTATTTGGCGAACACTAAAGGGCTCATATGTATACACGTGTACATAGTAGTTCCCATTAAAAGTCAGGCCTTTGCTCCATCAGGCCTAACTACCATCAATGTCAGCCTAGGAGACTCTTCCGAGTGCAGTCGGAGGCGGAGTTTGTGCCTCGTTTCCGGCCTAGTCCCAAGTCAAGTCGCGTGTGTCGTCGTGTGTCGACTCAACTCCAATCTGAGCTTGCCCCAAAAAGTCACGGAGCGTGGCAGTCAGCCCCTGGAAATTACAAATATTAAAACACAATGTCTTCTATTAATATTTCCATATGCTACTGTCGCAGCTTTTGTATCTACATACATACATATGTATCTAATAGTACGTGGTGGGGCATGTACGTATCTGCGTATCTGTGCCATGGGGAGGGCCTCTGCCTGTGCGCTGGCGGATTCATTCTCCTATCAACAAAAAGGTTGGGAAATGTCTTCAAGCTGAAAATTTCTGTTTCGTTTCGTTGGCTTTTCATGTCATGCGTCAAATTTTCTTTATTTACTTGCATTTTAGTTGTGAGGAGTAGAGGAGAGGAGAGGGGAACTTGGCTTCGCTGCAGTCAGTGCTGGAAAGCACAGTATAGTACATAATTATTGTATGCAAATTATTCTGCCTCCGTTCGCCTCTTAACAGAGCTTTTTCCAGTGGTTGAAGATCATTTCTGTTAGCCAACAGCCTTCTTTTAGCATTCTGTTACCTAACAGTGTCAGTGGTTCTCTTTGTTTGATCTGCTAACTGTTAAGCAACATTCTCCACTGTTGGTCTTAACATGAAACGAACAGTCTGTTTTTCCTGTTAATGTTACTTTTAGTTAACATTTCACTGTTACCCGTTCCTGCTCTGCTGGCAGGGGCTTACATTTTGTCTGTAAGCTTAGTTTTCTAGGCTTTTGGCTCCCATAGAAACGAATGACCCGGAAATCCTTCGCCGGGCAACACCCACACACAAGCACACGAGTCTTTGAGAGAACAAGAGAGCGTCACAGAAGCACAGCAGCAGCCGCAGTAGCCCTCCCAGAGCAGCATCAAGCATTAACCGGGCGATGCGTGGGCGTTGATGCTTCTCTGTGTCGGCGTCTCTGCCCACGCAAGACCTGGGAGGTGGCAACAACAACAACAGCAAAGACAAAAGCTCAAATTACTCTACCCTTAGTCAGAATAAGACGCAATTTTGATTGGAGACAAGCCGTAGCCCGCAGCCCGTAGCCCACAGTCCGCAGCCTGTCTGCCCCCATTTCCCTGTCTGCCCCGTTCCCTCTTCTCCTCCGTGTCTGACTCCTTCCCTACCCTCTCCTCCACGCTTTTCATCCGCTTATTTGCATACAGTGGCGGCAGAAAAAACAACAACAGGTAGCTGTTATCATCACTCTTGTTGCTAACAGCCCTGCGCGGATACTCTTCCATGGGGCGCAGGGCGTATCCGTGATATTGAATCGGAATTGCTCTATGCGAAGAAGATTTCTGGAGTATATCTTCGTATATCTGTAATTCTCACAAGTAGATGTACCAAAGGTACCCATGGGAATGGTAGGGTACCTAAAGCGTCGGTCCTTCATCGAATTTATCTTTCCGTTCGTGTTATTTTCCATCTCATTGGCTGCTGGGCTGGCTTCCCCCCCGCTAAGCCGAAGCACACTTTCCATGATCTTTGTTTCGTTTGTTTTTGTTTACTTTGCAATTGCGTTTTACTTTTCCCCGGTCAGTGGTGCCGTTGCTGCTGGATCATAAATACGTACCTACGGGTGGGACGGGGAAGGGGAAGGAGATGAGAGAGGGCAGACATTGCCGGCCGGCTGCTTGGGGGGGCAGAGCTAGCCATCCTTGACCCGAAGGAGGACATCATGGGGTATAATCTACCCACATACTATATATGTATATACCATATATATTCCACAGTACGAAATCAAAACGCACATAAAATAAAGTTAACAATGAAAATGATTTGCGTGGGCGCTCTCTCATTCACTCATTCACTCATTCCATCTCTGTCTCCCTCGTTTTCTATTGAAACGCAAATGGAACACAACACAGCTGTGGGAAGGTATATTAAATAATAGGTGAGGCAGAGTCGCTTCGAATTTGTAGCGAGAGAGCGGATTACGTTACCTTCACATTGCACGCAGGGGAGAGAGAGAGAGAGAGAAGCGGGAGTGTGAGAGAGCATATACCTACGATGTAGGTGTGCGTAGGTGTTCGTTCTCTTTGGCCCACGTACGCTGGTGTGTGTGTGTGTTGCAGAGCGAGACAAAACGATAGAAGGTAGGCGGGAAAAGATAAATAGCGGTTAATCTCCCTCTCTCTCTCTCTCCCTTTGGTAGAGGGCACTGGGACAGGGTGCCTCAGGGTGTTGCGTATGCGCAATATTCGAGCATTATCACGCATACGCAACATTTTGGTGCTTGGATGGAAATTAAATCAATGAAAAGATCAGACCAGATGAGATCGTTGAAAGCGTAAATACATATACATTCACACTGACACACACACACACTCGTATGCGTCATAGTGTATGCCTACGCTTTTTCACTCTCACTTTTCAGTCAGTGGAAAGAGGGAGAGGAAGTCGCCAGCTAGCGTAAGTGAGCGTGCCAAAGCTCTCTCTCACTCGTTGTCACTCTCTCCCACGCTCTTGGCGCTCTCGCTCTCCTGCTCTTTCCGTGTGCTGTGCGCTGTCTGTTGTGTGCTTGGCGCTACGTGAATACGTCGCTTGTGGCTATCTTTTGCCTGATTAACTAATTCAGTTGACGTGTTCTAGTCGACGTTTATAGATTGTATCCGAAAGTATCCACACACCAGCAGACACAGAGGAAACAAAGAGGAGATCAACAACAAGCAGAAGTAGGAGAAGAACAGAAACAGAAACCGAAACAGAGACCGAAAAGAAGCGGAACATGTGCGTGTGTAGAATGATTGCTGTGAAAAGCATTTTCCAATATGGAAAAACCATTTCCGATACGCCGCCGCCGATACGCGATACGAAACGCGCGCGTGTGTTAAATATTTCGAATAATAATAATAATACATAAATAAATAGTGCTTTTATTTCACTTGTCGTATGGGATGTGGTTGGCTTGCACTTGGCCCAAAAAACACTTGACCAAAACTCGATTGACAGATGGGATATCGACTCTCCCTTTGAGTTATTTATAGTACCAGAAAGTACACAGAAAGAGAGAAAGAGAGAGGGAGAGCGAGAGAGCGTTCATTCATTCATTCACTCACTCAAAATGGCTTAAATACGATTTTTGTGTTATTTTTACAACGTGCTTTTAGTCTTTTTGTTGGTTTTTGCCAGTGCCCCGACATTGACGCAAATATGTTAAGCATTATTCTCCCTCTTTCTCTCTCTCTCTCTATCTATCTGTGCTTGTGTGTGCGTAAATGCAAATTCGATCAAGAAACAACGGAATAGTGTGTGCAACCCACCTTCTACCTCTACCGGAATTATCACGGAATTACCACGGAATTGAATTTCCGCATTACAACAGAACATAGCTGTAATTTTGGCCAATTGGGTGGTAACCCTGGTCTCTGGTGGTCTCCCTCCTCCCACCCCACACACTCGGAGTCTTTTTCTTAAACTTTAAAATCTGATTGAAATCATTGGGGCTAGTTTTTGAGCACACAAAAGCAGACCCTGTAATTCTTTTGGTTAAGTGGCAACCCTGGTGGCAATTAACGGTTACCCTGAAGAGCAATGGCAGCCTCTCCTTTTGCTGCTTCCGGTGCGAGGATTTTCAAAGAGTCAACAACAAGAAACCAACTTACGAAAACATCTGTTCACCTCTCATTCAAAATGTGAAATTCTGGCAATGTTCTGTGATTACTGAGGGCCTATGTGGCAACCCCCTGTGCCACAGACAGCGATGGCAACCCTGGCAGCGAGCAACCACCACCCACTCCAGGCAGTAGCAGTAGCGATAGCAGCAGCAGCTGCAGCGTCAACAGAGACACATGCTACCTTGCAGCCGGAACAACGGAACAACCCCCACAGTAGCAACAGTACTCTTTCTTCTCTTCTCCGGCAGGCAGCAACCCTATGCTTAGCCGCCTCTCTCTCTCTCTCTGATGGCTCGTGCCGTCACAGAGAGAGAGAGCGAGAGAGAGATGGTTATGGTGATGGGGTGGGAGAGAGCGACGGTCGCGGAAGGTGGTGGTGGCAGAGAGCGCGTGCGCCGAGAACGAGAAAAAAAAAGCAAGCGAAAAAGCGAAAAGCGAAAACGAAACGAAAAAAAAATAAAGGCAGCCGCCGGAGCAGCAGCCGTCAGACGTAGTTCAGCTTTCCACGAGACGACGCGCGAGACGAAACGATATTCTCACACATATATTCATTCAATATTCAATAACTATTCAAACACCCAATTGCCACATATATCTATATACGAATCGGGGCACGGCAGCACTCCACTCCACGTGTGAAACATATACATACATACATATTTTGTAAAATAAACCCAATCATCGAATTTTTTCCAAGTGCAAAAACGACGGAACGACGGAACACAGTGACTGCCAAAAGAAAACCCACTCTTTGTGCGTGTGTGTGTGTGTGTGTGTGTCGGTGTCTCTCTCTCTGTGTGTCTGTCTGTGTCTGTGTGTATCTACAGAAACCAAAATTTTGGTTTTTAGTTTGTTGAATGTTTTGACAGCAGCAGCAGCAGCAGAACAACACAAAAAAAGAACAGGATACATTACCGAGAAAGAGAGAGTGAGTGAGAGAGAAAGGGAGAAAAGTATCTACAAGTGCAGGCCAAACATCGCCGCCTCGCGTCGCGTCTTCCACCTGGCCAAGGTGCAGGATCCCCCCGAATAAGAAATTCAAGAGAAAAGAACTTTAAATTTTGTTTTGTTTTTTTTCGGTAACAACCCAAAACCATCCCAAAACCCAAACCCTCCCCCGTCTATGTCCTTACCGGGCGACGTGTCGAACAGAGAACAGAACAGAGGATGTGGATGTGGATGAGCATGTGCATCTCTGCCTGCCTCTCATTGTGTAATGTGACAGGCGATTGTTGAAACAAAACAACAACAGAAAAAGTAATACAACAACAAAACAAAACAAAAAACCAACACAATCAAAAAGAAAAGTTATGTAAATACAAAAATTGTTCAATTGGAAGTGCAACCAAAAAAAGTCAAAAGAAAATTAGCATTTAATTGTGCGAATCAGCCAACAGAGCAACCAACAGAGCAGCCAGCGGCAGATCCCATGCCCCCATGCCGCCCCACTACCACTGCGACCCCCACCATTCGTCCCTCGAAACTATATAGAGTGCTTTTACGATATAAATCTGAATAATTAGACAAGAGAAACAGCAAAAGCAACAATCACTCAAGAAGCAGCCACAAAATAAGCTCCATTCAGAGGTATTACAAATTTAATTGAATATATAAAGATAAATACCTATATAATAGATGCAATATACATGCATATACATATAGTAGTAGGTACACTCGATTTACTAGATATAATAATAATACTAGCTATAATACTACACAGAGATTCGTATTCGGACGAGAGTCGCCCCCTCATTACTCTCTCTCTCTCTGTCCATCTCTCGTTGTCTCTGTCTTTCTCTCTCTGTTAAGTTTTTGTTTTTTGTGGTTTTTTTTGTTTCAAGGTATTTGTAGACAAACATTTAAATATAATTTGATTTTTTGTTGTCTGTTTGTCGTCTTTTTTCGTGGGTTTTTTATGATTCATTAGCTTTCGAAATGTATTCAGTGTATTCAGTGATTCACTGGATTCACTGGATTCACAGATTCACTTACGGATTCACTCTACCAGCAATTGATCATTGATGAATCGCACAATATTCTCTCTCTCTCTCTTAAATTTTATTTTGGGTATTAATCAATAATTTAGGTGCAGGTGCAGGTGCAAGTGCAGGTGTTGCGCCTGTCAATTAGCCAGGACTCTTCCTGGCTTCCTAATAAGTAGGTCAACTAATTGGGTGGCTGTGGCTTTGGCTGCAGGTGGCTGCTGGTGTTGTCTGCAGTATGCAAATTCTGGCATATTCGATAGAGGAAATTGGTCTAATTGGACTCTCACCGAGATGGCGACGAGTAATGAAAGTTAGAACTAGGAATAGGCAGGGGATTCCCGTCCATTCCGAGATGGAATCGGATTGTAGAAAGGCAATCTGTGATTGCAGAATGCAGTAAACAGGACAGAAGACAGGAAACAGGAGAAAGGTGTGAATAGTAAGAACTACCTGGGCTCTCTTCTGTTCTCTTCTGTTCTGCAGTTGGTGTTTGCTGCTGGTGGAACTCTTGTCTTCTCTGCGGTTTGGCTCTAAGAAAGCTGTCATCTGTCAGCCACAGAAGAACAAAAACGACCACAGCACAAACCAAGAAGGAGGAGCAGAAGGAGGAGGCCAAAGATAGAAGGATTCTGCCCCATCAGGCAGGAGCAAAGACAATCAAACACAGCGGTTGGCTTTGGCTTAATATCTTGGCAGATTGAGGGGAACTATTTTATTGTATCAAACAGAATGAGGAAGGTGCTCGATCGATATCGTTATCGATCGAATCGGTCATCGAATCGAGACGGATGATTATTTATCGTTTGTGGATACCGTAGGAGATCGATTTTTCGATCACTTGGACTTTGATATGTGCTTACCGTTTAGTTATCGATGCAATGGGTCTATCGCTTATCGTTTGTCGTCGAATGCAACCGATAGATCGATCAAAAGCACTGATGAGTGTTCGTTTGCCGTCAGGTCCTAAAATATTAAGCAGAAAAGCCCAAAACGAAATCATAAATAATATTCGAATGTAGGAATAACGGACACGCATCCCACACCCCGACACACATCCCACATCTCACACTCCACACTTCACATTCCGCATTCCGCACAGAAATGTAGAAATGTGCCATAGTGGAAAAGGTGGAATCAATATTTGATGACTTTGGATCAAGGTTTGTGGCTCTCACTGTTTCTCGAGGAGGAGGAGGAGAAGGCGGAGGCGAAGGTGGATGTCTGGGGATACGAATACGGATACGGGAATAAGCCATGCTAATTTGAGAGCTCTTTACATCGATTGAGTGACACACAATACACATGATGCCACATGCCACACACACACACGAAATGCCACATTCATGCCACATGCCAAATGCCAAACTCAACGCAAATGGAAACCTACATATGCCAAAAAGCTAATCAATTGGAAATCCCCCAGAGATAACCCCCTATCCCACCCCCACCCTATTTGTATCTGTTCGATTTATTGTTTGACACAAAAACGAGAAAATTTCAAGGAAAAACTTCCGAAAATTGCACATTTTAGCAGAAGCCGAGGGCCTGCCTGGACCTAGTCCTGAACTCCCCTCCCCCGAGACCATGCCTGGAAGGTATGGTGGCTCTGGCTATAGCTTTCCAAAAGTAGAATACGATCTCTTGTAGCTCGGCTCTTCAAGGCTCTTCTGGCAGAAGATCTAAAGCGAGAGAGAGAGAGAGAGGGAGAGTGATATATGGAAATATTACGAGTAATCTAATGTGTCTTTTCTTGGATATATCTATGTATATATATTTACATATCTCCAAAAAGCCAATATTTCCATTTCCCTTTGGAAACAACTGATGACTGGATCTCTGACCAAACAGTTGTTGTTTTTTCTTCTTCCGCTTCATTCATCCATTCATTCATTCAGTTCCCCTCTCCTCCTTTTTCCTTCTTCTTCGTCTATGTGTCTCTCCTTCTCTCCCGCTGTTTGAGTGCGTGCTGCTTTCGCCTTTTTTGGTGACGGACGGACGACCGACCGACGACGAATTCGTTTCATGCCCAAAGCCGGCAACAAAGCTTTAAACAAAAAAAATAAACGAAAAAAAAACAGAAACAGAAAAAAAGCATTACCTATTTTGGTCAGTGACTAATTTTACATACATATGTACATATATTTTATTTATTTATTTATTGTTTCTATGCCCACGGCAATCGTCGCACTCCTCTCACTCGTCGCACTCCTCCCAATCCTCCCACTCGTTCCAATCCTCCCACTCTGCAGCTCCTTTGGCACTTTTCTAGCACTCTTTCCCGCCCCGAAAATTAGTTTACAATAATATTTTTTGGGACAAATGAGAGAAACATGCGTAGAGCATAGGCAAATCTATGGATGTATTATTTGTGGCATCAATTTTATTATCTAGAATTTCTAATTTATAATTTCCAGGAGAAAAGTCATTGATTTCCCTTTCTTAACCGTTTGCAATGAATCTCTTCTCCTAATTGGTTTGGCATTTCCAATTCTCTTGAAGCATAAATTCATGCAACAATTGCCTTTTAATTGTGATGCCACCCCCCGCCCACAGAACAGAAGCTTTGACTTTAGAGATTTAAATGGAAGCAACGTTTCGGTTGTATCGGTTGTAATTGAGATTCCTCCCCTTCCTCCCACTCCCCCAATGAACAAACGATCTTTCGTGGAAGAGTTTTTCTTGTGGATGGATTACTTTTCTCAGGAAAAGTAGTAGATACTCGTTGGTGCAATTTTCATTGGAAAATTGGCAAAATGGAAATATTAAAGTTGAAATAAAGAAACAATCATTCAATTTAAATTTCAGTTTCGATGGGATTTCCAGGAAGCACAGAAGCAGCAGCAGCAGCAGCAGATTCTAGTATTTCCAATTTTCATTTCATGGAAATATATGTACATAGTATATGATATTAAATTCGATTGTAGATTGCAGATACCTTCCATATTCTGAGAAACAAAGCCAGACACCCACCCAACCATACAACCATCCAACCACCCACCCATCTGGGTGTTTTCCTTTGAAACAGAGGCTCCTGGTATTCAGTGGCTGGCACCTATTTTTAGCCACAGCCTTCGTTTTCTGCCATTTGCATCCTGTTTTCATCCTCATCTACGATATCAAAAGCATCCCCCACACAAACACACACACGCAAACGCAAATTCGCCAAAGGCAAAGGCAAAGCAAAGGATTTGGGGGCGTCTGAAATGAATAAGAGTCATGCCCAGGCACGTTACTCCATGGCCCACTCGAGAGATTCATCCTCTACATGGTTCTACGGGGGAGAAATCCATCCAGAGTTCTCCTTTTAGCAAAGCAAAGCAAAGCCCCGCGACGTTTCATTCAACTTCAACTTTTCCCCACACACACACACAGACACAGACTTTTGACCCTCAAGGCAATCAAAAAGAACACTGTGTGTGTGTGGGTGCCACCTGCCACCTGCGCCCCGCTCTGCCTCTTTCCAGTGATTGTTCCTGTTGCCATGTGGCCTGGACGTTTGTCAATTAAATTTCTATATATACGAGTACACGGAATACAATACACAACCATGGGACACATCCATCTGGGAGAAGCGAGGAGGAGTGGAGTCCACGAGTCAGCGTCAGCGTCATCGTCAGATTCTGTTTCTGATTATTGGAGCATTATTATGTATTATCGCCCCCCGTCTAAACACATTCATATTCGTATCTGTATTTCTGACAGTCAGCCAGTCGTAGTCGTCCCCGTCATCGTACCCGTCCTCAATTCAATTATAATTGAATGTGTGGGACAGCCATAGAGCCATGGAGATAGCCGCCGACATAGGGGGCCAAATGTGGATCGAGGAGTGTTGGTTGGATTGTGTGTGTGGGTGGGATGACCCTGAAATGTTGTTAGGCCAAAGTTCGATCTGTTTGAATAGCCTGGAAGCATCTCCACTTCATACGACTGGAAAGGAGCAGCAGAAGGAGCCGCGCAGGAGCTACCACAATACGAATTCTCTGTTCAGATTTGTATAATTCTCAAACCAGACCAAAAAAAAGCCAACTTTCACTGCCACAGGAAGAGGGAGGAGGAGAGTGTTGTGTGTAATCCAATTAGAGGGAAAATGTTCACATTTTCCGAGTGCAGGAGCAGCTGCAGCTTCGGCTTTCAACCCAATTATGACTCATATTTCGCCGTTACTCTTGACCAGCAACTCAATACTTTTCCATGTACATTTCAATACATCCCATGGAGGATGGAATGGGATGCAAATTGGAAAACGAAGCAGGAGGAGTGCTTTTCCATTCAGAGACCAACCGACCGACCGACCGACCGAATGAATGTTTGCACTGCAATGCAATGGGAATGGGAGTGGAATGGGTATACATTGATATGAATATGGAATGCCATTCTCCGCCATTGCCTACTTTCGAGCGCGACCCCACCTTTCGGGGCAAACAAGTGCCTGTCCTCCGGTCTGGCCCAAGTGAAAGTATGCACCAACACAAGGAAACCCATGTGGGATGTGGGATGGGGGAGTGTAGATGTCGGAAAGGGGGGCAGAGCAGCCATAAAGCATCGACAAGTAACCCAAAGGAACCCACTAAATGTGTGTGTATTCTTGTATTATTTCGAGTATTTTCTCTACTCATAATATTGTTTATACATTTCATTGTAGTTTTTCGGGTATTTTGTAGTGACATTACCCGATTTCGACTTTTCCAAGACAAAGATTAAGATTCCAATTCCGTCCAATGATGACTTTGGTATTATTTGGTAAATTTTTCGTTCTGGTATTATTTGCTGTCCAATTTTGTTCTCTTTACGATTGCATTATCTTGTATTTATTGGTAAATTATGGAGTACTTTTTAATAGGATTATTCTAGTATTTTTGATGACTTTTTTCTACTGTGAGTCTTGTATTATTTTAGAAAGCACTTGGTATTTTTTCAAAAAATGATCTTTTATTAATATTATATCTCTGGTATTAACTCGACACTCGTTATTGTACACCTGCACACATACAAAAAGCGGGGAAGTGCCATACCTTCTGTTGAATATACCTTGCCATCAGACGACAAAAAGTGATAGGGGGAGCAGGTCCTTTCGTAGTTTCCCCGTAGAAGATGCATAATGGGAAACTACTGACAATTAGAGTATTAACGGGAATTTATTGAGCCACAGTGAGAGAGAGAGAGAGAAAGAGAAAGAGAGCGAGAGCGAAAGAACACGAGACGGACAGAGTGCCAGTGTAGGAAAATACTTTTTAGTAGTAGAAAAGCTGCGACTGCAACAAACGACCAAAACGATGGAGAACTTTAATTAAAAATTTCCATGTACATGAAATTATTTTCCTTTACTTTTCACCAAACACACAAAAACACGCACACACTCTGTGCACTCTCTCTCCCTCTTTCTCTTTATTGCGATTTTGCTTTTAATTAAAGTGCCCGCATGCACCTCCCTCCCCTCTCCTCCCTCGCATTGCAGTATTTACAAATTTGAAAATGCAGGTCATGCAGATAGATAGTATAGTATTCCCTTCGACACATCCTGTTCTACGCAGGATTCAAGAAGATACGGAATACAAGCTAGGATTGGAGGATAATCTAAGGCAATTCCTAATATTTTTCTAATTCTTAAATTTAAGAACTGCAGAACTCTGTACGATATATGTGTGTATCTATGTATGTATCTTGAGGCTAAGCTCTTTCCCTGTAAACTAAACTAAACTAAACGCAGGGCGTTTGCCTCTTGTTGATTTTGGCTTTGCCCTGCTTTTCCTCTGCGCTTTCCCTCACCCCCCCACAAGCCCAAGCTCATTCTGCAACGATGGGGCACTAGGCCGCTGACCTTAATCTGGCTGTGGCTGCACTGTACTCTGCCTTTAGGCGGACGGGGAGGACGATGGCTAGGGGGAGGGGGAGGCGGAGGCCAATAAACCAAATGATGATGACACGGATACACAGAAAAAGCAAACATACAAACGGACAGACAGACAGATGGACAGACGGATGGACGGACGGAGAGATTCTTTTTCCTTTGCGGCCTCTCGAGAGAGGCTGAGGCTTCACTGTACTTTTTGTAGTACCTTTAAGTGAAGCCAAGTATCCATTCATTCACTCCCCTCTCCCACTCTCGCCTATCGCCTCTTCTTGACTTCCATCCGTTGCAATCGAGAAAAGAAAAAATACCGCAATGAAATTGGTTCCCAAAAAGTGGGTGAAGGTCTATCTCTCTCCCTCTCTTCTCTCTCTCTGTGCGAGTGTCGCATTTTTCTTTTAGTTGCTGCTGCAGTCCACAACTTAATCATGGGCCATGTGGCACGCAACCTTAGCATCTCTGTCGCTGGCGCTGTCGCTGTCTCTGGCTCCTGCAATGCGGCGCGGCTCGTGTCGGTAACCAAATGCTGGAGCTTTTCCACTGATTTTTCATGCTGTTTGTTTACTTTTACTTGGGGCTTGTCTGTGGTTCTGATTCTGATGGGTTTTTAATGGTAAATGCACACATTTCTACACCTCCCACGCACACGCACACGTTGCCGTTGCGCAACACTCCACCCAAACGTTGTGCAACACTTTGGAAATTCATGCAAAATCTCGCAAAACAATCGACACTCCACACGCCGCACGCCCCACCTGTGGAGAGGATTGAGGGGATTGGGTCGATTGAGGATTAGGCTGAAAGTGCAGGGAAAGTGCCATGAAATCCAGAGATTGAAATTCCATGGAATTTCTCGATAATTTTCTATTCAAAATTGTTGCTCCAGCAAGGACTCTCTGAAAGGGGAACGTTGCTATAAATTGAATTTCCCAGCATGTTGGGATGGGATTCGATGGGGGACTATCTATCTATCTATCGTTTGATTAAACTTCTTGTTTAATATTTAACTAATATCCTGTTTCGTCTTTCGTTTCGTTTTCTTTTGCACAGGGTGGCTATCCGGCGCGTCTGAAGAAAGTCCTGATCGTCACGGCACCGCTGTGGTTCAAGGCCCCCTTTAAGATCCTGCGCCTGTTCGTTCGCGAGAAGCTGCGCGAGCGGGTGTTCACTGTATCGGTGCCGCAGTTGGGCCTGCACGTGCCGCGCAAGGCGCTGCCCCTGCATCTGGGCGGCACGCTGGAGATCGATCACGCCACATGGTTGCTGAATTGCCGCCAATCGATGACGAATCGTGAGGACGAACTGCTTGCCAATATCACAGTGGGTGTCACTGGTGTGGCAAGTGTGGCAGCCGTGGCGGATGTGGCAGCATCCACCAATGGCAGTAGCAATGGCAGTGGAACTGCTGCTGCTGCAACTTCAACCATCATAAGTGCCGTCCATCAGCTGGCGGACAACAACACCACTGTGGTAACTGTCAGCAATGGCGAGGGCAACGATGCCGCCGCCATGCTTGTGGCAGGCTCTGGTGGTGGCAGCATAGAGCCCAACGAGAACATCACAATCAATGGTCTCAGTCCCAGTCATCGCGGTGCCAGCGGCGGCGGCGTCGGCGGTACATCACCCCTCAAGCTCAACACCAGCGGCATTCCCTTGGACACCGGCGTCCCAGAAGCCACCACAGGAGCGACAGGTGCAGCCGTAGCAGGAATAGCGGTACGGGCCACCGGTGGCGGCCCCGGTGCTGGAGCCACCAATGGCGGAGAGTTCTGGTCGGAGAATCCGCCCAGCAGCGCCTCGTCGGGCTTCAGCGATGACGACAGTCTGGCCGGACAGGAGGGCGATCCCAAGCCCATCGAGCAGATTGTTCAGATGGTGAAGCAGCGGGGACGCCACGGACTGGTGAAGGAGTATACGGACATTAGGAACCGGACGCCCGATGGCACCTTCCTACATGCGCGGTGAGTGTCTCGGTGATTCGATTGTTTGGACTCTCGATAACTAATTTTGATCGATTCCATATACTTGCAGAATGCGCTCCAACCTGACCAAAAACCGATACACAGATGTCCTCTGCTTCGATCACAGTCGAGTGGTGCTGGCACAGGAGGACGGCGTCGAGGAGCTGTCCGATTACATAAATGCGAATTTCGTCGATGGCTATAAACAGAAGAATGCATATATTTCAACTCAAGGTGTGAAAAATAGGATCCCTAAGATACGAAACAAATGGAAAGATCCCTCCGAAGTAGGACTGGTGCTCGTATAGCAAACATTCACTAGGAACGGAACTTTTCTATGTTTCCGTTCTATTCCGATTGTTACGCATCAATCCGATATTCGATAGGACACGATACACCGGCCCACCAATCGCAGGGTGATGCGCGGTAGCCATAGACCACAGGGTCGTCGAAAAGTAGAAAATATCCTGATGAATTTCATGAGAACAGAGGGATATACTTATATGTATGTAGCAGGTCTTTTGGGGGGACATGTATTCCTGATAATTCCTGAGGATGGGATGGGCATTTTAGAGCGATGACTGTGTAGGCGTTCCTGTTCCTGAATTTCGAACTGTTACTCAATGAATATCTCTTTTGCTATCTCAGGTCCATTACCAAAGACATCCCATGACTTTTGGCGCATGATCTGGGAGCAACATTGTTTAGTTATAGTAATGACAACGCGCGTGATGGAGCGCGGGCGTGTGAAATGCGGCCAATACTGGGAGCCGACTGAAGATAGTTCCTTAGAGTATGGCGACTTCCATGTGCGAACAATTAGCGTTGAGTGCAACGAGGACTATACGGTTGCCTCGTTGGAATTGAGAAACATAAAGGTAGGGGAAAAGGTTGCATGCCACAGCCACAGCAATTGCCACTGCCACTGCATCAATAAACTATAATCTACAATAAATCGATCACCCTTTTTCACAGACTGACGAAATTCGCAATGTCTCACATTGGCAGTTCACCAGCTGGCCGGATTATGGTGTTCCCAGCTCGGCCATGGCCATGCTGAACTTCCTCCAGAAGGTGCGCGACAAGCAGGCGGAGCTCGTCGATGCTTTGGGAGATACCTGGGCGGGACATCCGCGCGGTCCACCGATTGTGGTGCACTGCAGCGCTGGCATCGGGCGTACAGGTGAGTGTCCATCAGAAATTGTCCCTCGTGTATGTAGATCCTAATTGTCTGTACTCTCCTACAGGAACATTCATCACTTTGGACATTTGCATATCGCGTCTGGAGGATGTGGGCACGGCGGATATACGCGGCACCGTCGAGAAGATACGCTCGCAGCGCGCCTACTCCATCCAAATGCCCGATCAGTATGTGTTCTGCCATCTGGCCCTCATCGAGTATGCCTACTCGCGTGGCATGCTCCAGACGGTCGATCTGGCAGGCTTTGATGAGCGCGAACCGGACTCGGAGTAGAGGAGGGGAGGACTTCTCCTCTAGGAGAAGGAGCAACAATTAGCAAATAGAGGAGGAGCCGGAGGAGAAGGAGGATAGAAAATAGGGGAGAGGAACCCAATAAATAACGGAACGACAGACAAAACACACACAAATTGTATACAGATTAATTTTATGTTTCTATTTTTCAAATTTGGAATTGTAATTATATTTTCGTACTTCGAAGTTTGTCCTGCAAATATGTGAAAATAGGAGAAAGGATTGCAAGGGAGAGAGGGAGAAGAAGAGGTATAGAGACGTGAGGAAGAGCAGAAGAGGAGTAGGAAGTGTAGAGTAACCAATTTACGTTAATGGACTCTTTTTTTTTATTATTATTATTAAAACTATTATTATGACATACCAATGCTATAGTCGATGTATAGCGAAAACACACACATTTATAAATATATACATACATTATTTAAATTAAATTAAATTTAAACTAAATGAAAATGAAACAACAAATAGCTAAAAATAAAGAAGAAACAATTTAAAACTAAAGAAAAAACTCAAACAAACCAGCAGCATTAGCAAACAAAACAAAAACAAATGCAAAAGCCAAGAAAATGAATCAACAGGATAGAGGAATGTGAGAGGAGAATGTTAACTAAACTGAGATGAGAGGAGGAGACATTAGAGAGTACAACGAAGGCAAAGGACGCGAGTAGATCAGCCACCAAGCAAAGCAAAACCGTCCGGAGCAAAGGGCAAATACGGAGAGTCAATGCGGAAATTAAAATGGAAACGGAGGGGAAGCAAGTACGGAGACGAAAGAGCGTGCAAACGATTTCCTACAATCAACTATGAAGCCGAGGCCCCCCCCACCCAAAGGAGGCAGCGGCATATAACTTAATATATATAGCATACGGCATATACATATAAATATATACATATAGCATACATACAGGCATGTGTATGTGCTCAGATCTATCTATTGTATACAGCATATAGGATATATACATACATATGCATAGAGCAGATTTAAGCAATGTTGTACAATGTTGTTGCATACCCCAAGACAAACAGCTCCAAAAAAGAAAACAGGAACGCAATCCTCCAATCCTTTTCCCACCACCCACAGCGCTCTCTTCCCCCAGCCCTCCCAGACAGCTGTTAAATGTGTATTCTTTTCATTCAATTTATCATTATTTTTGTTTACAACAGAATATTTATATACCTATATAGAGCAAAAGAAGAAAGAGCAAAAACAAGAACAACAAAATTGTAAATTGCAGGCGAGTTTGTAGTGAATTTTACTAAATAATACTAAAGAAACCACACATACATATACACACACACATGAAGAGAATGGTGGATGAGTAAAATACGTTTCGCATATGAAGAAAATCTAAAGAATTTTTCTTAACTTTCCTACGCTTTTCATATGCCAAGCGGATACGCGATCCGTAATCTTAATCTGAATCTGAATCCGATGGGAAAGGTGAAAGTAGACGGATGCGGATACGGAATAATATTGAAATAAACGGAAAGGAAAACCAAAAAATATTTTGTATTACTTTTTTAAATAACAAACAATAAAAAAAGAAACAACCGATGAAGAAAATGAATATATATACATATAATAATAATAATGATAATATTAGTTGTGTGGAAATGGAGCCGGAGCCGAATCGAAACCAAATTCCAAGTCGAATGATACAGTTTTCTTAAACAACACACAGAAAATAATTAAAAAGAAGAATACATACAAGAATACAAATAGAAATATATAAATGTGTAATACTGTGTGTGTAAATGCATTTTCTCTGTGCAAAAAGTATTATAAAATATTTACATAATATATAGATACATATACGTATAGATATAAATCGATTGAGAGGACAAAAAAAGATGGAGGCAACTGTTTTTTTTTTCTTCCCAATATACATATGTATGTACTATATGCATGAACACAGTATTTTTCGGTGCGAATTTAAACAAAATTACGAAATATATAAAAAAAGGTACATACAATCGTAAACTTTGTTGGCTGCACTATGCCCCACACACACACACACGCACACACCAATTCATAAAGACTCTCATAAAACATATATCATTAGAATTGTAAAAGCTGTGATCAAACCCCGAAAACTGATAGATGAAAAAGCGAGCAGATAGCAGATGAAAAACAGATAGATACCGAAATTATTACAAGAGATTCTCCACATCCACACGCCCACACACACACGCACACATCCAGATAGACAGACAGATAGACCGACAAACAGACAGACAGAACATAGTATAATATTATATGAAAGTAAATATTATGTATATCGAAAATAGTATCTGCCTATGTACTTTACTCACCACAGAACAACTTTCAATTCTTTCAAAGGCCTTTTCCGAGGGAAACAAAATACATACTACTCGTAGCCGTAACCATAACCGTAACTGTTACCGTAAACCCCCAGAAAAAGTGTGGTAAATATTCAGCTCCTTCCCCCAATCGAGGAATGCTCTATTTTTATAATGCTTGAGACATGAAATAACCCTATACATAAACATGCATATACAAATATGTATATATATACATATATTGGATAATCTGAAAAGCAGAGAATAGAACCGAACCCTCTATGCATACATACATAGATATACACACAGATGTACTCGTAGATTAGTGCCATATGTATGTATTTTTTGTAGGAGGAGTTAGGAGATGTCCGAGAGTAGGTGTCGGTGATGAATGAATGAATTTATTTAAAATATATCCATGTATCTTACAGATATTTACACATATATGTACATATGATATGTAGATATACATACTCGTATGTACATACATATATGTTTGTGAAATGAAAATTAGCAAAAATTTCTTCAAGTGTAATGTAAAATGTAGCTAGAGTTACAAAAACGCCCTTGTTTTCCGTTCAATATTGTATTGATTACCAGCTTAGTGTGCGCGCACCCACACCCCCACCCCCACCCCCTTGTGTTCTAGTACGTACTCGACTCCACTCCCGATGTGTTGCATGCGACACGCGATGCTTTCTGAAAGCTTTTGCCACGCACACATGGATACACACAAACACATACATATGTTAACAAGAGGATATACGAAACCAGAAACCAGATCGATTGATCTCCAGCCCACCCTTAATCAAATCTTAAAGAGATCTATCCACTAGCATCTACCACTACCTTTACTCTCTCTCTGCCGCCACTTTCCCTACATATTGAATAAGAACTCGCATAAGCCCAAATACGCAAACACGGACACGGATCCGAAGACCATTTAACTTCCATTAATACCCAGCTCAAGACTTACGCGAGACAATGTACATACAAACGCGCGGGACAGCGAGACAGCGGGACGGCGACCGAGACGGCCGGAGATGGCCCAGCATTAAGCAGATTGCAATATCTACATACTATATCGTATGTGTATAGTATAGTATACCCCCCAGATACCACACCAGACAACAGACACAAGGAACTCTTAGCCTACAGAAATGGTCGCATAATATTTAAGGACATAGGCATATGTACATATGTATATGTACTATGTTATCATTTCACAGCAAGGAAACCAAAATGGAAATTGATGTATCTGCAAATTGCATATTGCAAAAAAAAGAAAAAGAAAATTGTGGATAAAATATATAGAAAACAAAGCCGATGCGTTTCATTTCTCAAGGGCCAAGGTGTGGGAGGATCAACGATTTCGAGAAGGTATGATACGTCTAGATCGCACCACACGTAACACTGATGCAGAGAAGAGAGTATGTCCTTGGTCGATCTAGCGTGAAAATAACAGCCTTTTTGCGGGGATTTTTGACAATTTCAGTAATATAACCATCATGATTTTTCGCGAAAGGATGTTGGCAGGACTCTTCCGATCACGAAAATGTATGCAACGCCCAGATCGGTACTGCTTGCCACCTGTTGTCTATTAGTCGCATATATTGCTCCTTTATTATGAGCCTACATGTGGCCATCGGCATACGAGTATCCTCCTTATCTTGGAGAAGGGGTATTGTAGTCCCAGATCTGGCCAGCTCGTCTGCAATACAGTTGCCTTCGATGTACTGGTGGTATGGGACCCATATAAGGCTGATACAAATTGCTGAGCCATCTCGTGAAAAGATTTGCGGCAATCCATTGATGCCCATTGGTCGGAGTCTCTCAGAACCTTCACCTTTTTGCGATGAAGTTTGATAGACTATAAAAATTGGAAACAAATTTGCTTTTGAAGTAAAAGGCTCACATTTATTTGTTTATAATTATAGTTAATTTGTTCATAAATACACGCACATTAATAATAATAATAATTCATTAAAACACATTCGTCGTTTATCAATAAGTAGTTCAAAAAGCGTTTCTCTTTCTCAGCTTCTGTCTCTTTCTCTGGCATGTCTCTATCGCTGTCTCTCTTCAAATCATCGTTGCCAGCAGCGTATCTCAATCTCTGTCTGTCATTTCGTATGCCTGTCTTTTGTAATGCCAAAATACATACATACATACTCGTACATGTAAAGAAATCACCATTTCGTTAGCTTTCGTTTTTGCTTGCTATCAATAATAATCATAAAAACGTCTTTTGTTTGTTTCATAATTTGTTCAATTATTTAGCTAAGTGTTGAATGGTTTTCGTGTTTTTTGGGTTTTTGCTTTGTTTTTTTAAATATTATCGTAATAATCGAATTGTATTATCGTTAAATTGTATGCGTCGAAAGAACCAATAAAGCCAAAGCAACGCTCACTGGACCAATAATCCAAATCATTCATCTTTGTTTTGGCAAAACAGCAGCCAATTCGTGTATATATAATATACTTATACTTATATAGGCCCCCGCTATGGGACGGGACTCCTCTGTACGTGCACGTATGCGGGTGGTATGTGGCATATCCTTTTCGGAGATGTATCCATCTCCATTTTTCCAGAACAGGACACACGTGCATACACAGAGCAAGCGGCATTACATTATGGGTTGGGTTTCGGGGAAGTAAAAGCATAAATGTATATAATAATAACTAACATCCATATACGCTCAATCCCTATACTCCATCTCTAATGCAAAAGGGAATGCACATCATCTTTGCCTTAAGACTGTTCTTGAGTTGAGTTGTTGAGGAATTAGGATTAGGACATTACAACATTACAAGCTAGTTAAGTATTGGCATAGAATTGCTCTCTTGACCACTCTGCGTCTATCTCTCAGCATTGTGTCTCTTTGGGGAATGCTACTACGTTGGAGTTTTATTCTGCAAAAGCTTGGGTTACTCTCTGCTTACGGGGGCTGGAAATTTCTCTAGTGGCAACGTCAAGCCACGGGGGTTGAGGTTCTTAAGTTCTAGGGTGTCTCTGGCTCGTGTATAAATCTTAGGACTAGTGACTGGCGGCGCTGGCTGCAAACCTTTGCTCTTTGCTCTTGAGGTAACTTCAATTCAATTCAATTCAGTAAACGGCAAACGAAGCAGAAGGATCTACGAACTAGGGTACTGGGAGGATGCCATGCATAAAGAAGCGTAGGTCTGTCATGAGATTGAAATTCCTGTGGAGGTGGCATCCAACATATACTATATGTACATGCATATGTATAAATAACTACAGTACAATAACTAACAGTAGAACTAGGCAAGTAAATAAAGAATCTAAAATCAACATACAGCGCTTCGGAATGCTTGGGGAGGGGATACTCAAGCGAGTGTAACAATTGGGAAGGGATGGGGGATGGAGGAGGCAATATCACTCGGGGGCCCTCCTCTGTCTCTACTCGATGCCGAACGTGTTGGTCTCCTCAACGGCCAGTAGCAGCTTCTCGTAGAGGAGCTCCGGTGTGGGGTAGGGCGGAAGGTCCAGCCGATTGAAGCAGGTGTGGGCACGCGGCAGGGCGTTCGGCTTGCCCCACTTCTCGATGCAAAAACGACGTGGCCCCGTGGAGCCGCGCAGCGCCGAGAAGCCCTCGTACGGGATACTAGAGGTGCCCGTCACGAACTGCAGCAGGCGAAGTCGCTGCTCGTTGCTGAAGCGCTCGATCACCTGCCAGAACCAGACGATCACCTGGTGGTTGTCGTGGTAACCCGAGCGATACTCGGTGTTCAGGCGCCAGTCATTGGTGTCGATCTCGGCAGTGCCAGCGATCACAAGCTCCAGCTCCCGGGCATCGAACACAGAGACGAGGCGCGAATCGACCACCTCGTAGAATCCGCGCACCAGCGACTCGGTCTGCTCCTGGACACCACGCTCCAGCCGCCACTTGATCATCCGCTCCAGATACTCCTTCTTGTTCTTCTCGTTGACAATCATGTTCTTGCCGCCCGGCTTCAGCTCGCGCTCGACGACGCGCCCCAGCAGCTCCTCCGTGACGCAGAAGGTGAGGCCCAGGTCGACGCCCGTGCCGATGTCGTTGTCTCGTATCCACTGCAGCGACTGATGGAACTCGTTGTCCAGCGATTCAAGATCGCTGAGGGCCACCGGCAGACGCAGCAGGGCCTTGTAGAAGGGACGCGTGAAGAAGGCATCCAGCAGATACTGGTGGACAAGGGCCAGGCCCAGGACACGGCCGCTGAAACGGAACCAGTCGTGGCAGTTGTCCACGAACGCTGACAGCGGCGACACCTGCACCGTGTACGTGTCGTTGGCCGAGTACTCAAACAGGCCGTAGTAGGGGTTGAACAGCTCCCGCGACAGTAGGAAAAAGAACTCCCGCGACGGACCGCCATAGTCCAGGCCCTCTTCAGTGTCCCACAGCACGGCCAGACGTCCGCGCTGCAAGTCCTTCTTATTGGCGGACATTATCCGACGGAAGGCGTCCTCCAGCAGGTGGCTGCGACGAATGTGTAATCTGTAAAGGAGGCTCTTTATTCGATTCTTGCTTAGGTTTGGGTTTCGGTTTGGGACTTACTTGAGCTTGTGCGGCCCCTGGCCGTAGCCCTTGGACTCCAGTTTGCGGTAGAAGCTGCGCAGCTTCGCCTCAAAGTCGCGTCGGAAAGGCGGCGGCGCCCGCTGTGGCATCCTCGAGCTGAGCACCGGCGAGCCCTGTGGACTCCGCTCTTCAATAGGAACATAGCTCATGATCTCCTGCTCGAACAGGCTATAGAGAAAATACAAAAATACAAATCCATGTAAAATAGTGTGGTGTGAGTTGGGAGTGCATTTGATAGAGTTGATAGTTGGTGGATTGGCGGTGTCATAATTCAACTCCTCCCCGTGCCTCCCCCAAACCGACGTCATTCGCCAATGTCCCAATGCTACAATGCCAGTGGGAGGTGATGCAATTGATTGCAAGCACATGCGCCTCGTTTATGGCTGCCACATGTGTTTCGAACGGCCACTAAGCCGACAATTGATTACCTGGAAAACAAACATCCGACCAGGAAAGGAGTGCATCCAGGGAGGAGGTGGATGTACAGTTGTGCTTCCACTTTGGGATGGACAGGCAACAGGCAACTTGGATTCTTAGCTTCCATTCCAAAGGGGAACCAACATCAGCATGGGGTGCTGGCCAATCAATCAACCAATCAACCAACCAAACGAATGACAGAATCTCATTCCAAATAATTCATACGGCAATAGAATCATGACCAACAAAGGCAAAAGGCAAAAGGGGTCGTAAGAGCAAGTTATTTGTCATAGGAATTAATGTATTCCATCTACATTTGCACTTGCACTTGCACTCGCACTTACAGTTGCATTTGCATTGCACAATGCCACATTCATTCATCAAGGAGAAGATGGCACCATAGAGCACCATAGAGCATAGAATGGTATGGTATGGGAGGGGATGGGGATGGGGATGTAATGGGGATGGAATTAGGTAGATTCAGAACACAGTCCAGGAATGAAGGTTCTTCTGTGATTCAGAATCGGAAATCGGAAATGTTCCCTTCGGAATCACAAAGCGGAAGAATCGATCAATCGATGAAATCGAATGACCTTTGCTGGCCAGTGGCCAGTAAGAGGGGAGGGAGGTCTTGGGGCGTTCTATCGATTGGTGTGAATTATTAGTAGCAAATAATACATAATGGAATGGCATGGAGTATTCTAAGTAGTCGTAATCCGTAATTTAAATGTTTCTGTTGCTGTTTTGTTGCGCCTTTTGCTTCCAATTTGGCCTTCAACTTGAAAATTGAAAATTGGCCAATTAATAACGAAAAATTATGACGGTCAACCGCATATCGGAGGGGGGATTGGATCGGGGAACGGGGATTGGGATCGTGGGTAGGTGCGGAGGTGAGGTGCGCTGTATGAGAAGGGGGGTGTGTTGTGTTGTGGTGTGCTTTGGTGTGGTGCGGTGGCCCAATAGTGACAACAGTTTTGCGTGCAATTATCGCCCCTCGGAAATGACTAATTTCCAAATTGGAGCTGCTGCTGCGGCTACCCCTGCCTGTTCCCCCTGCTTGTTCTCGTTCTCTCATTATTATTATTGCTCATTTTTGGAAATGGAAACTGATCAATTAATGGGGGGTTCTATAGCGTATATATATGTACATATATCTGCTATGGCTATGGCTATGCCCCGTGTCAAATTACTTTCAAATTTAATGAAATTTTTACAAATTATTGGCAACTGAAAAGAACAACAGGAAACCGAAATTAACGCCAATTCTCAAATTTAGCAGAAAACAGAAGCCAATGGTAAGCGCGTGCGTTTTTAAACGTTCCAAAACAGAGCCGTGCGAGAATCGCATGCGTTTTAAAACGCGCCAAAGCAAAGGCCTGCGCCTGCGATCAGTCCCTGCACAAAGAAGTGCTGCTGGCCATTGTTGATTGTTGGGGTTAATGTGCGATAGGGCAGCCGCTAGTGGGCGTGGTGCCCAAGGCGGAAGAATATCTACGATATGTCTTTAATGTCATTAAGAAATATAACGCAATCGGGGCGGGCTAAAAGCTAAGCACTCCCTGGGGTCACTGACTTCTTTCGTCGCTCTGCAAATTCCCGGGGACTCGATATGGATACGCGTTGTGATAGAGAAGGAAGACATAAGATGGAATACATACATTCTCTCTGATAAAGATGAGAATGATCTCTAAAGAAACGTCGTATTCCTAGCGGAGTACACATGTCTTATCCCCAATGGTATCGACCAGTATATGATTACCAGTAAGGGATTCCAACAACAACGATAACAACAACAGCAAAAGGCAAAAAAACAAACAAAAAACCACTTACGGCTCCCACATGTGGAGGTTGTAGACAAACTTGGAGAAGAGACCCATTTCATGGGTCTGCCGGATTTTGGGGTTGTAAAACTCAAATGGATTCTCAATTAGCGATGCACTAAATCCACCAAAAAAACAACAACAACAAAAAGGTATCACTCGCGGCCAAAACTTTTTTTGAAATCAATTCTCAATTCCACGATATTTGATATTTGATACTCGAAAGAGGCACAAAAGGCGCAAGGCAATAGGCAACAGGCAGGCGACGACGACAGGCAACAGGCAACTGATTTTGGGCTCTGTGTGAACTGCAGCAGTAGCCGACCGACTGTGGACTGTGGGTGGCGTCGGTGGGAGTGGTTTTGATAAGCTGATAAGCGGACAGGCGGGAGGGTGATGATAATGAAGCGAGCCTTAACCCATTTCGGCATTCTGCCTCGAGAGAGTCAGAGTGAGAGTGAGAGAGTGAACAGTTATCTGGGGTGTTGCGACAGCAACTAGTACATCGTTAAACCATAAGTGGTTGCAACATACCATCCCACCCCATCCGATCGAACGGATTGACCAACCGCCGAAATTTAGAAGAAGAAAAAAAAATGATTAAGAGCCTCAAAGGCATACCACAACATTGTAATATGAAGAAACCACTTGCATTCGAGGTCCCAACTGAAGAATCTTTGTGGACACCCGATACTAAATACTAGGAAACAATGTGGCACAACACAATATGAGTGTAGTGGAGGGTAGTACAGCAAATCACATCAGTTTTTCAAATGGACAATTTATGGGAATTGTTTACTTGGCGTTCTATTTGCTATTATTGCCCATTTCTGTAACCCAAGAGTACCAAGTACCTCCTGCCACAATCACTTCTGCCCTTTCTACCCTTCCTTCCCGACAGGGACAGTTGTTCTGGTCTATGCAATAGAACGCGGAATCGTGGGAATGGAATGGGAGCCGAGCAGAGCAGAGCAAACCCCCAGACGTTAGAACTCGATCTACGATCTACGGGTTCCGATGCAGCGGCCGACAAAAAATGCAAGCAACACGGAATCGCTCTCTCAATGGTGAAGTGGGAAGTGGGGCAAAAGAGGTGGAGAGATAGCAAACAAAAATCGGATGCAACCGACGGACAGGATGTGGATACATGTATGTTGTTTTGCATGCCCAAGCAGTTATGAGATACAGATACAAAGCCATACAGAGATATACATATATGTATAATATGTATGTATGTATGTAAATTCAAGATTCGGTGGGAACATTCCGAAGGGATGGAACAGGGGGCAGATTCTTGGAAGAGTGCGCTTCAGAAATACTTATACGAAGGCACATTTCCTAAGGGATGGATTGGAGAAAACTAGGAACTGCTTCCATATGAAACTGAATAGAAGCTGGATACATTTTTTAACAATAATCGTACCTGATGGTAAGGATGGACAGGATGTACAGAGTACCCGCTTGGCTCGAAAGGACGAACGCTTCAACTGATTCTGATTCCACGGACGGATGCCATGGACTGCGAAAATATGGACTGAGGCTTGTAAAATATTGATTTCAGGAGGAAATTTTTACAAAGTCCAATTATGCCAATTTAAGGTGCACGGTAATCGCCTCTAGAAACTTGCAACCGAAGCAAATTTAATGAGTTTCAAAACAGTTATCCTGCCGTGTCCTGCTGCTAAGTGCTACTGCGTTTACGGCTAAGGCGAAAGCTTTGAAAGCTGCTGCAGGAATCGACAGGCTAAAGCTTTTGGAAAGCTTTGACAAAATACAAGTAATTACGCATCATCACATTACAGCGAGTGGTGGATCACCGTATCACCTCATCGCAAGTACAATATGTAATCTAACGGCGTTTTCACACACCTCAAACTTCTCTGTAATACGACAAGAATGATGAGTAAACCCAAAAGGGGGATTCTAGGGGTGTGTTAGATGGATGTGTGGATGGATGGATGGATGATTGCACTTACACAGCCCAAACGATGTAGGCAGCCTTCGATAGAAAGCCCATTTTGTTGCGTTCGCAATAGGTTGAAGCACCGAAAAGTTAACCATTCCGTTTCACCTGGGATCAAGATCTCCAGGATATTTGTATGTATATTCACCACGGAACGGTACAAGCACACAATCTACGGATAACGTTTAACGCGTAATGCACTGCACAGAATAAAAACAGTTTTTTTTGGGGGTTGGTTCGTCGGGATCAACGGATCGACCTGCACGCGCTTTGACAGTTGGAACAGAAATGCTTCTGCTGCCTCGACTGCTTCTGTGGATTGAAAGCTACGCAAATCGAATAGCCGAACGGCACGGCATACGGCGAATGGATCGAAGCCGAGCGGAGCGGAAGAGAGAGCGCGAGCTAAAGCGAACGGAACTGAAGCGGCTTTGGACTTAGTTGGGGAGTCATAGATAAAAGAGACGCAGACACCGAGCTCCGACCCCCTAAACGCAGACAGAGTTTACTCTCGCTTTCTGACGGCTCCCGGCCAGAGAGGGGTAGCTTATGGTTATGCTTTATGCTTTATGTTGTGCTTCTGCTGTGCTGCGCCCTTCCGATATGCTCCTTCCGATATGCCTGACAACTGCTGAATGTTGGAATTTTTTCCAACTTCGCCTAGCCGATAAATATGAGAGGAAAATGAAAATTGAAATTACGCGGCAAAGAATATTATTTGATTATTTTCTGTCTCTGTGTTTTTTTCGGGTTTTGTTTTGTTCTGTTTGCTGTGCGAGCGATACAAGACGATCGATCGGTTAGCAGCGTTCGCCAGTGCAGCGCAGCGCAGCGCAGCCGAAGACAAAGCAGAATCAGAATCTGCCGAACTCTTTGCCGAAGTTCTGACGTCTTCGTTGGCGCAGAAACAGCGCACGCCCCTGCACAGTGGCGCTGGCAGGCAGAGCCCAGCAGCGGACCATCGTATAAACTGAGGAAGAGGGGGCAAAGAGAGAGCAAAGATCAGGGGGTAATTATCTAGCGCCACTGTGCCCGCTGCCGTCAGATGTGGCCTGCATGACACGACCCGCTCTCTCTCTTTCTCTCTCAATCTCCTGACTCACCACCCACGAGGATTGCACTCGGCTGAGAGAGCAGAGCAGTGCATAGCAGAGCAGCGGCTGCATGATTGGGCTCTGTGCCTATGTGTGTGTGTGTGTGCTTGTGTGTTCATGTGTGTGGCATTGGTCATGGTCAAAGCATGTTAAATAGAGGGTAAAGGCAAGTGCATACACCAGGAATTAATTCTCGGCCCGTCTTACCTTCCACTCAATATACCCTGGTCATTGTTATGCTTGTAATTGTTCGCTGATCATCGCTCAAGCCGGCAATGGCCCTGCCTAACTTCACCACGCCCTGCATTTAGCACGCCCCAAAACGGAAGCCGCAACAGAACGTAGACGGAGACGGTTACGGAGACAGAGACTGACAGACGCATATCACTGTTCACTGTTCACTCTGTGTGTCTCCAAATTGTAGCCAACTGCACGCATGCGCGCGCGTCCATCGACAGAAAACCCAATGAACTGTAAACAAACAACAGAGCAAGGGCCACAAGAAAGGAAGGCTACCGTGACTACCTAAGTCGAGCCCTTAGATACCCTAACCTATCAAAACAGATGAGCCCATCCATCCAGCTATTGCTATTGTTATGGCTGTAAACGAACTCTCAAATGTACATACGAATAGAAGATGGAGTCTGCTTAAGGCTCTTCCTTTTTTGCTGGTCAAAAGGTGAGTACCCCAATTAATAGAAGGGTATAACATAGGCGAAACTCTCCTTCTATGGGTCAAATTTAAAACACAAATACGAGGCGAGTAACAGCATTTAACCGTCAACTCCATTCCCATTTCAAACTTCCCGCAACTGCGGGAGCAATAGCAAATTACTGAAACTTGTCAACGCTTCAGCGAAGCTCAATGATGACGATGACGACACTGTGGCCTGGCGTGGCCTGGCCTGGCCTGGCGTGGTCTGCCCTGCCACACCCCCAACTGGGACTTGTGTGGTGGAGCCCAGCCGTAGAGGCAGAAGTGGAGTGGAGTCTTGAAGTGGAGGGATACTCGAATTTGTGCCCCGTTTGGCCAATAAATTATGCTTGATTTGGAATTTGGAATTGGGTTAAATTGTGTGTGTGGGGGATTAGTGTGGACAAATGGATAGCCCCTGCCCCCCTCGTATTTATGGGGCGGCAGCAGCTGCTGCTTTGGGGCGTTGCCCTGTCCCTGTCCCGAGGTCCGAGGGGAGGCGTGGCAGCGTGGAAGTGGAATGTCCCACCGTAAAGCAATCAACAGATCAGAAAATCCTAAACTCCAAACCTCTAACGCCCTCAAAAATATCCAAAATTCTTTATTGACGGACTCTGTTGATTCAACTGCGAGAGAGGTCGTGTATTTATGCATTGCTTTTCTGGTAACTCATATTCACAAATAATAATTTAGCAAACTGGCGAATTACAAGGGATAAACAATAAACAAATACGAGTACCCATTACCCATATGGACATATGTACAGTGGCTCAAAGCCAAAAAGATCCAGTGGCAAATAAAAAATTCAATTGGCTGCCATAAAGTTATTACATATTATTTTTCAAAAATTCCAATGACCGATGATAGGTATATACATTAGGTACCAAAACCAATATTTGACCCTTAAATACTGGAGTTTCCCCACCTGTTAGATCGTATTATGCAAAAGAGTTGTCCAATAAGAGGTAACAGCTTATTTGATGCAGTCCCTTTTTGGACACCTGCGAGTCATAAAACCCGGGTTTTTTGCAGAATGTTGTTTAATTTTGGTATAAATAGGCTAATCCTTTCTATTGAGATTAGTCTTAATCTGGATCTGGATTGTGACAAGCCAATAACAACAATGGGTAAAAGAACAACGATGGAGCAACGAAAACTCATCTTGGATCACTTCAAAAACGGATTTTCGCAGCGAACAATAGCTCAAATGGTGAATCTGAGCAGATCAACTGTGCAGAACATCATCGACCGCTTCACCCGCGAAGATCGGATAGGAAACTTGGGCAGAACGGCGCACAACAAGATTTTCACTGAACATGAGGAGCGACGAATCAACAGGAAAATTAAGGAAAATCCTAAGCTTTCGGCCCCAAAACTTACCCAACAGGTGAAGGACGAAATGGGGAAGGACTGTTGTGTGGAAACTGTGCGCCTGGTTCTGCGCAACCATGACTTCAATGGCCGAGTGCCCCGAAAGAAGCCCTTTATAAGCCTGAAGAACAAAAGGGCAAGGTTGGCGTTCGCAAAAACCAACTTGGACAAGGATTTGGAGTTCTGGAACACCGTGATTTTTGCAGACGAGTCCAAATTCAACCTTTTTGGGTCCGACGGAAGGAACTTTGTGTGGCGAAAGCCCAATACTGAGCTGGATCCCAAACACGTAAAAGCGACAGTCAAGCACGGCGGAGGAAGTGTCATGGTATGGGCATGCATGTCGGCAGCCGGCGTCGGAAACTTGGTGTAAATCGAGTCTACGATGGATAAGCACATGTACTTCAATATTTTCAAAGAAAATTTGCACAAAAGTAAAAAATAATGACCCGAAACATTCGTCCGGAATAGTGCAGTCCTAGCTTATCTGGAACTGCCCCCACTTGATGATTCCCCCGTCCCAGTATCCAACCTTAAATATTATTGAAAATTTATGGGCTGCGGTGGGGAAAAACACCCAAAATCCCAGGATTTTTACCAAAAATGACCTGAAAAATGCTCTGCTGGAGGAATGGTACAAAATAAGCTCGGAAAGCACTCGCAAGCTGGTCTCTTCCATGAACAGTAGGTTAAAAGCCGTAATAAAGGTTGGGGGAATACATACAAAGTATTAAAATACCTGTTTAATAATATTAAATTAGTTTGTGGATGGATCATTTTGGCTTTGACCTGTATTTAAGATATATTTTAAGTTTTTATTTTATTTTTAAAACTGAGCATTATTTAACCAGCAAATAAAGTTCCTTTTTTAACTGTGATAAAACATACAACAAACTGGCGTTTAAACATTTTTGGTTTTTCGTCTATTTTAAAATTTGTAGCACTTTAAACTTTTTATTTGCCACTGGATCTTTTTGGCTTTGAGCCACTGTATGTATGCGTGCATGCATGTACGTGTATGCAACCGATACGAGATACAAGATACGATTGTGTTGTGCTCTGAGTATTTGCTGAATCTTAGTTGTCGTCTATTAATTGCTCATTGAGGTGCAGACAGGGACCGGCCCACAGGGAGAGTAGGGGGGGAGTAGTAGCCCAGCAGAATCCAACAGAATATTAGAACAGTAGGTGAGTAATAGCCGAGAGCCGAATGCAGATAACTATACATATACGATATACGATACGGATCGAAATCGGCTAAAGAGTGACTGGGCGGATGAGTGAAAGATCTCGCGAGCGGAAATAGATCCACAGGAGATCTTCTCCTGCTGTTCTCTGCTGTCATCTGGTTCCCATGCATATGTCCAGGCTGCAAGTGAATACCAAAACTCCCACGGCACATGCCACATTGCGGCTCCCATTGGTGCTTTGTGTGTCTGATATCTATGTGTGGGGAGGGGAGCCAATGAAGCGCCACATTTGGGCTAATTGAACTGCAATTAAACGGCTCAATCGGTATCCGAATCGGAAATTGCTGGTGGACTGGTGGACTGGTGGACTGCTGGACTGGTGGACTGTTGGACTCAGGCTCTCATGGCTTTTCATGGGATTAAGATTTTAGATTAAGATTAAGGTCAAAAAGTGCAGGCGAATGGGCAAATGCAGGCGACAGCTCCTCCAAATTTATGTTCGAAGTCAATTTAAGAATATTTTAAAAAGAAACACTCCGCCAATTAGACAATAACTACATTAATCGTATTGAACGGAGGAGGAAGAAGGGGGGGAAACACGAATTAACCTTGGTTGTGGGCTTTGCTTTGCCTGCCGCTTGGAGGTGTTGTTTGGTGCTTTGGAAAATTAGCCGCCAACAACCTTCGGCCACAGTTTTCAAAAGCAATTAAACATACGAGTACTTGGGTACCATGAGCTCTACGAGTTCTACGAGCACATGCATGAGTATATCGGAGAGCACTCAAGCAGGACCGCCACTGCACCAACACCAAATCGATCAAAGCCAAACCGAAACCAAAACAAAAACCAAATCAAAATCTCAATCTAAAACCAAAGCAAGACAATGACGCACCACCGCATTGCATGCAATTTGAGGGCCAGGTGGATGGATATGTCTATCTCTGACCTGTGGGACCTTCGTCAAGTGCAGGTGTTGGTGCCAGTGCTGCAAAGTGCGTTACTCAACAGCTGGAGATTAAACAGGAGCTTCAAGCCAATCCTTTTATCTAGAATCTTAATCTATTTCGGATTATGAGCCTATAATCTACTGCAAATGCAATTCCCTGTCGAGAGATTTCAGTTCTCTCTGCCACCCCCTTACTCTCCCGCGGGTCACGGGTCACTGCATGGTGCACTCATGTACTCACCTTAGCAAAATAGTCAATTGTAGGTCATGACCCAGCCGCTCTAGGGCCGGCACGCCCTCCACTCGAAGCACATTGATTTTCTCGCGCAGCGAACGGGACACCGTGTGCTGACCCTGGCGCTCGCGCAGTATCTCCAGGATGTTGGGCTGGCGGAGGAATGCAATGACCTGGAATCAAAGAGGAAACGATAAGCCTGCATCCCCCCCGCTTCATCCAGCTTCTACTCACCTTCTCGTTGTAGGCAATAGGCACATCCTCGTAGCCGGCTGCAGTGGCTCCGGCTCCGCCGCTGCTTCCGCCCGCTGCACCGCTCGGACTGAATGCACAGGCGATGGCCGCCGTTGTGGTGCAGTTGTGTCCGCCGTGGCTACTCCTTCCGCTTATACCGCTGCTTGAGGAGGGACGAGGCGGAGGCAGCGGCGGCACTCCCGACACAGAGCCCAGGGAGGAGGAGGCTGCTGAAGGAGAGCCAGAGCTGGAGTTGATGTGGCCACTGGTGGCCGAAAGGCAGTTGCCGTCCACGAGATCTGGATGGAAGTACGACTGATGCTGGTGCTGCTGGCGATGGCGCACGACACGGGGACACTCGACGGGCAGTCGCGGGTCCATGAAGGAGGTCCTGCGGTGCTGGTGGTCGATGAAAAACTGCTTGCCGGACTGGTCGAGCTTCGTTTCCCAGCAGGAGGGCAATTCGCGGCCCATCTGGGCGAACGTGTTGACAAGGGCCACCAGATCCTTGTTGTACTGGTACCGCTGGAAGCACTGCGGGTCTCTCCTGATCCGCATCACCATGTGCTTGAGGGCGGCATTTCGGTTGTAGATCGTCAGCGCCGCTTCGTTCGTGTGCAGCAGGGAGTAAAAATCGGGACGGCAGAGCATCAGTATGGCCGGATGGATACCTGAGGAGACGACTGGAGTCGCTGCTGCGGCGGCTGCAGCACCTGCGGGTTCAGTAGTGGGGGCCGCCGCCGCTGCACTCGATTGCCGGTGCGGGGGCGGCACACTGTAGACCGCCAGTCGGTTCTCGTTGGTGATGGTCCGCCGGATGCTCTGGTAGCGTCTGTCCAGCTGCTGGCGATAGTGCTGCTCACGTCCCGCAGGTCCGCCACTGGGCGCCGCTCCTGGTCGCTGCCAAGATGTCGTCCGGGTGGTGTGGTCTATGTAGAAGATGCGCCCATGGCTGTCCATACGCGCCTCCCACGCTGGAGGCAGTGGCGGCTCTCCAGCTCCCACTCCCCCGGCTTCCACTCCTGTTCCAGCCTCTATTAGGGCTCCTCCGGCTGCTGCTGCAGCTGCCGCTGCTGCTGCTGCAGCTGTACGCTCTGGAATGGACGGCAGTCGGGTGCTGCTGATGTGGACCATCTCCTCGGCTGCTGGCTCCTGGGCCGCTGGCGACCCGGGCGGTGTCGTTTGCAGGTAGATGTAATCCAATTGACTAGATGAAGGAGGGGGACTGGAGGAGCACTCCGCTGGATGGCTGGAGTTGGCAGTGACGGCTTGAAGACGGGCATGCCGCCGGGCATGGTGTGTGGGCGTGGGTGGGCAGATCAAGGATCCGCCTGCTGTTGCAGCTCCAGCTCCAGCTCCCCCTCCCACACGCTTGAGAAGCCTCTGCTGTGGTCGTTGGTGGCCATGGAATGTGGGCGTGCCAGGAGTCGCAGGCTCCGCCGTAGCAGTGATGCCCCCGACGCCCCGACCCCGTGTGGGTGAGTGCTGCTCCGGACTGGCAGCCACATCCAGCGGCGAGGCACTTCTCGTGGAGCAGCCGGAGGGAGGACTCCGCTGACGCTTGGGCGACAGAAGCAGACGCGGCGAGGAAGCCAAATGCTGCTGCTGCTGCTCCTCCGTGGACGTGGGGGCCGTGGCCTTGCCGTTAGAAAGGGCTCGGGAGAGGGGACGGTGCTGGCGCAGATACGGGAACTGGTGTTGCTGATTGCTCGACGTGGAGTTGTTGCTCGGCGAAGAGCTGACAGACACACCGGCGGAATTGGAGTTCGCGTTTGAGCTCCCGCCCAGAGGGAAGGTGGGGGGAAACTCGTAACTCTGCTGTACCCCTGACCCCGACCCCTGCGGCACTGGTACCTTCTGCGTGCTGATCGTGTTGATGTAGCTGTCCGGGCCGATCTTCTTCTTGATCAGCGGCTTGAAGCGCACGGGCGGAGTGGAAAGCGGGGAATAATGCTGTGGAGTGGTGGTGGTGCTGCTGCTGGCGGCAGCCCCATCCTCCAGAAGACGCTCGTCCGTGTCGAGGATGTCGAACTTGAAGACATCGCCCTGCAACTTGAATTCCCTGCCGACGGCTCGAGGTGGCCAGGAGCGTTCCAAGGGTCGGTGCTGCGGCGGCGAGGGCTGGCGAAGATGCTGGTGCTTCTGTCGACGCTGGACATTGGTGCTGGCCTGCAGGGCGGCGGCTGCTCCCAGGAGACTCTCCACGGCGGCCGCCTCTTCGTCTTCCTCGTCCTCTACTGCATCCTCGTCTACCTCGGCCACGCTGAGGCTGTCCACCATTTCAGCCGGCACCGTTTCAAAGCATTCGCGGGCCACCCACAAATTGAAGCTCTCGCCATTGGCGTTGGACAGCGTGGAGCAGCCCGAGGGAACTACAGCTGATGCTCCTCCAGGAACCGCAGAAACCGCTTTTGTCTTTTTCTTGGCCCCGCTTAGGGGCGTGGAGCCACCGCTTTGGGGCGACAGGGTCCAGGACTTGCGCCGTGCTCCGCCTCCAACGCTGCTGCTGCCATCGCTGCCGATGCTGCCGTTGTACGAATTTGTGGGCGAGAGCGTGGAGTTGTTGGCCGGCGTCTCGCAGGATTTGGTTGAGAGTAGCGTCTGATGGCGTGGCTCCTTATCCAGCACCGATTCCCTTTGCGTCTTCTTCTCCGTTTCCGTTTCCGTTTCCACTTCCGGCTTCGGATCGGGAGCTGGCAAGTCTATTTCGTTGTGGCTCAAGTCTTTTGGGGCTGCAAGGGGATCGAATGATATACTATATCGCTCCCAAAGCATGGATTCAATCGAGTAAAATACTTACAATTATCACGTTTCCTGTGCATCACCACAGGAACATCCATGAAGGCAGAGGCACTGGCAGAAGCAGGGGCACAGGCACCACTGGGTGGTGGTTTCTGCTCCTCGTCTGCATCGCTGATGCTCACCTCCGGGTGAGTGTTGGCTAGTGTTAAAGCACTTTGAAAGGCCTGTTCCAGCTCGTCGCTTTCGTTGCCGTTGCGCGCCTCATAGTACGCATCATCCTTAGCATCATCCTCGTCTTCCTCCTCCTCCTCTTCCTCATCATCATCATCAGCCTCGGCCTCAGCAACATCTGAACTAGGCCTAGTTGTGTGGGGCACGACATCCGCTGCATTCCTGTCCGTCAAGCAGCATGCCAGCAACGGAGTCAGGGCCACTGCCGCCGCCGCTGGGGGTTCCATGACGAGGATGCTGCGCCTCCCACTCCTCCTCCGCCCACTGTTACACCAACTGCTTCTGCTTCTGCTTTTGCTGCTGCTGCTCTACTTTTGAGTTATAGATTTTTTTGCTTCGCATTGCGTTGGGAGGCATTTACACAATGGGCACTCGCGCAAAGGACTCAGTTCATGGACGCGCCTTCGACTTTCCTGTTTCACTTCGTAATTAGTAAACACTCTCTCAATAAACAGTAATAATTGAAAAAAAAATAATAAATGTAAAGAATTTCGCTAAACAGCTGGGGTTAGAGGTGGCCAACTCCCGATGGTGCCATCGATGAACCCGCTTATCGACTGCATCCGGGCTGCCAGACATTTCATAGCTGATACGCAAATATAGTTACCGGAATTACCCGCTGGAATACAATGGATCTTCGGATCTTCGAAAACAAATAATACAGGGAACGTTATTATAAAAAAATATGTATTAATATGTATGTAATAAAGATTATGAACGAAGAATATCCTTAAAATGTAAATGGTGGATATGGCTAGAAGAACCCAATGGTTCTTGTTGGTACTGCTAAACAGTATTGGGACTACTGAAATTTGTTTGGTTGGTTAAACAGAGGTCGAAGTATCATTTCTCCTTTCTCATCTATTATTTATCTGTGCATTTTATTGTTCCCATTTCGTTACAAATAGTATCACACAATTTAGAATTGAGCTAATCGGCTTGGACATTCTTAATTTTTTGTTATTACTATCTTGATTTTTCTTTAATCTTCTTTATTAGGTTTTGAGCCTGAGAAATGCATCTGTAGTTGGCGTATGGGCTGTGCTATGGTCCCGGAATGGAGTTAAAAGTCAGAATTAGAGCCAGAATCCCTCCCCTCGGAGTCAGGCTCTAAACATGGCTGATAGTTTTGGCCAGTTTCTCAGTTTGTACTGCGAATTTGGCTACTCCCACCTGAGCTTCCGTCTTTCTCCATGCCGTTAAATTTGTTTAGTCTTCTAGCTGGTCGTCAGTAAAATATTCGTCTGGGTATGGGTCTGGGTATTCGTCAGAAGAATATTCATCTTCTTCCACGTCTGATAATTCCTCCGTGGAGCTTGAATTATTGTTTGGCACTTCCCAAATCATTTCATCGATATCGTAGTCCTCTTCCTGGTCTGCTAATTTCGCTTCTTTGGTATCTGGGTTTTCAGTCGTCGTCTCTGCCTCATCTTTGGCTTCTCCTGTGTCTTTGTTTTGTTTTCCTTCCCCCTCGGAGTCAGACATAAGCATTATAAATAGTTCGTCCATCAGATCGTCGTTGTATACCTCCTCGTGGTCGACTGGTTCATCGACATCCTCCTGGACGTCATCATTTTTCAAAGCTTCTAATCTTTGTATTAATTCTTCTCCCGCGTCATACTCTTCGCAGTCAACGGCTACCTCTGTTTCCATTAAATCTAATGTGGCTATTAATTTGGATTCCGCCCCATTCTCCTCGCAGTCAGAGTTTTCCTTTGCTTCCGGTAATTCTTTTTCGGCCACCTTCTTTATGTCAGAAATTCTCTTTTCTTCTAAATTGGCAAGTAATTCCACTGTGCTCTCTTTCTGTGCCTCAAAATTGAGAAATAATTCTTCTACGACCTTCTTTTCAAATTCAAATTTTTGCTCTGCCTCTAGTTGCAATTGGGCTGCTAAACTGTTTGCCCTTTCGTCCTCCTTAATACGAATTCCACAAACCATATAGTACAAATATTCCCCGAAATGGCCATAGAGTGCAACATATTCGTCCATTTCATCGGGTGGTGCGCGGACAGTTTTCAGGACCGGTGAACATAGTTGAATCAGCCGATACCATATATTCTTTAAGACTCCCTCTTCCACTCTGGGGTTCCTGCCTCCGGCGTACATTAACTCCGATAATCGATATATTTCCGGTAGCAGATAATCCTCTACGACAAGACTTCCCAATTGGCCAAAGCCAATGACGGCCCCATAAATCGTAAGTAAATTTTCCTGGCGGCGGAGACCGCTGATTAAAATCCTGAAACGTGCAAACAAAAAATGTCGATCAAGGGAGTACGGATTGGACGGATCGTACTTACTTAACAACTTTACCGAGCGTATTGAAGCTCTTGGCGACCCGCACAATATCGCCCATTACTTGACTTGCCAGTTCCCTGAGGTCCCACTGGAACTCGCTACTCTCTTTGTCATCCTGCTCGAATTCCTCCTGAATGAGCAAGCACGAGAGTACGGCAGGTAGGATTACGTGAAACTGCAATTAATTAGCAATTAGCAGATTTTAAAAAATTCTTAAAAAATAACGTTAATTCTTAGAAAAACTTTAAGTCCCGAAATCTATCAGAAAAAGTCATTTTGGGACACAGCACTACTCCTATACTCACATGTTTCTCCAAAGAGAGAATGCGATTTTGCACAAGAGCTTGGGCCATGCGAAGCGAAACGATGCACTGATATAGATCCTTTTCATAGAGACCCTCATCGATTTTGTCCACTATGTGCGTGATCAACCGGGGAAGTATGAACTCTAGACTCGGATCAGCTTCCAATGTCTTTAGCGCCGCTGCAAGAACATCCTCGTCATCTCCCCAGCATGCATGAATAATTTTTTGGTAGAAGTCTTGCTGCTCCCTGGTAAGCGGAAATCGTTTGGAGGGCTCCTGTGGCTTTACATCTTTCCAGTCATTCCATTCCCCTTCTGACGATTCGTCGTCGCTGTCTATTTCTGGAGCTTTCTCCGGCGAACTAGGAGGATTCTCGGCACATGCGGCAGCATGCTCTCCGCCAAGTGCTCCAAATTCTTCACATTCCTCCGCAGTTAGCTCCTCAAGTAGCTCCTTCTCGTCATCCATGAGGGCATGGTAAATGTCTGCCCTCGTTACCACATTGCTACGGTTGTGAATCACATATGATTTTACAGCCTCCAACATTTCAAAGACTTCTTTGGACATATCTCTGGCAACAGCTTTGGCCACGCTGTTGCTTAGGTCTCCGCCAGTGACTTCCTTGTAAATGGCTTTCATCGATTTGGTCGAAAGCGATGTCTCTTTAATTTTATTTTTTCCATTTACGTAATGATACGCTGCCATTTTTTCCACAAAATTGTCCACAGAATACCAGAGTACAAGGAGGTTTATAACCCAATCTTTTAAAAAGATTTAAAACGCGTCTATTGTCAATTGTTGGAGGGATCGCTGAAGGAGGAGACGGACCAAAAGGGATCGGCTGGATGGCTCTTTTGGCAATTGACCACAAAATGTATATAGCCGAACAGCAAAAAGCCCCCCAATCCCAAATTTTCTATCTAATATCCTGATCGGTCTGCTTTCTTTATGTCCTTCAAACTTTTTACATTGGCCGACGTTTCTGTTCCTTTGAAACGGCTGCGTAAGCCGAAAGAAAATATTAAATGACAGTTACCCGTAGCCATGGCCAGACAGGCGGAGACATATCCGAGCCGTCGAAGAGTGGAATAGGAAGCTCACCTGGAAAAAGTGCTTATAGTTGATCAGATCGGCCTTCGAATGCGAAACTGTTGGTCGTGCCGCCTCCAAAATGTTCCGAATGGGGTGTAATTTTATGATTTTCGTTTTCGACTTTGGAGAAAATGAGATTGAGCTCTGAAATCAGAATTTAGTAACGACACGCAAGTAAAACATAGTTCAAATGAACTACAAAAATGTGACTTAATTTTGGAACCAGAAGAACTTGCACAAAAACATATGTACAAGCATACATATGTACGAAAAAATAAGAAACTACGAGGATATGCTAGTGAAAATAGACGTTTCACTTTCCCTTTCTACACAGATCGACTTTCAAGTACAATTTCTGCACACAAAAATGCAAGCAAGCCTGGGCACAGATGTTCTTGCACACGAAATTCGAAAACTGAATTAGGGAATGTTTTCCTTCAGCTGGAGAGCTGCTGCTGTCAGAAGTATACGTTAGGTGCAGCCAACTTCACATGATGCGATGCCAACTCACAGAGCTGCCACATTGTTGAGTTTGTATCAGATTAGCGGTATTCGTTAGAATGAATATGTGATTGATTGATTGATTTACTCAACTTTCCACAACTATTTCCTTAATTAAAGAAATTATTTACAGTATAGTTTCACGCCGAAATTGAGTTGAAGGTATATATCGTTATATACATAAAATATGGATATGTATAATGGAAAATACAGGGATAGATTTTCGTATAGTGTGGTTTTTATTGATAATAGGATGGATAATATCACTTTTTTAAATATTTAATAACAATTTTTCTTTTCTCATTTTTTGACTGCCACAAGCCCACGTAAAAACTCTACCAACGGAAGCCTTCTACTACTCTATGCTATTCTCTATTATTTTCTATTCTATTCTATTCTATTCTATTCTATTCTATTCACTCTATTCTCCATTTTTTTTTTAACCTTTACTCTTAAAAAAAAAACGTAAAAAGTTAGTTGCGACCAAAATACAAATCATCTATCGGATGGTTAAAGTTAAAAAAAAAAAAAACGATTTTGTGCTAAGGGCGATTTTGGGCTAATGTTCGTTTCCAAGATATTTGCAAAAAAGCATGGTATGCGCACGGGACAAATATAGATGTGGTTTTCGCGGCGACTAATTCAAACTCAGATTTCAGCGAAAGTTGCCATGTAAGAAAATAGACTTAGTTGAACCTCCTTGTTTAAACCTAATTTGAGACTGAATCCAAAGAGCGGATGTTTTTGTAATTGGTCAATCTTGTAGACAATTGATTTATCAATCGTATAAAATTATGTGTCCAGGCGTGAGGGTCCTAGCTAGTTAGTTTTATTAAACAGAATATCAAAATCGAGGAATATGATAAATTTTTGGTATATTGCGGTTTATTTTGAGATCTGACCGTATATTTTATTGGGACTTATTGAGGGATTTTGTTGGAGCAACATCATCCCACCAATTTCCTTTTTCATCGCAACAATTTCCCTTACATTCCATGCTCACTTACGTTTTTTACCGTTGGCAACATTTGAATGTGGGTATCGGGATCGAAATGTTAATAATAATAAACTCATCAAATGCATTATTGGGTCAAAAAATGTAGATATGTGCAAATACACTATTAATTACGTTTGAAAGCAGCTAGGAAAAAATAATTTTACTAAGACGGGCGATCGCCTACATGCCCTATTAATCAGCTGGGGTGGATTTTACCTTGCAGGCCTTGCATTTTCTGGGCCGTTTTGCCTGTTGTCCGTACCCGATTTTTTTCGAAGGGCCTCAGCGATTTCCCAGGGAAAAATATTTTAAACTTCCCAGGACGGCGAGGATTTTTTAGAGCGGGCGGATTTGAAATGAGCAAGGAGTTAATAAAAAAAATGGATAAATTGCTGAAATCAAAGTAAACTGTTTCATGGGAGATTAGTTATTCGATTATGTTATTTTTTTACTATAATTTATGGGTTTCCTTCCAAGGAGTAGCCCCAACACTTTATAGCCCAAATTATAGTGAAAAAATAAACAATAGCCCCCAAAACAACTAACTTCGACACGAGCGTTACAGAGCGTTGCCCACCAGCCATTGTAAAATTGTTAAATCTATAATTTGCAGCCATAAACTGCAATATTATATTAAACAGAATAATCGAGGAATATGATTTTCGTCGGTATTTTTACGGTATATTTTTAAAATGAGACCGTAATTTCGGACGATATTTCCGCGGTCACACTGGTTGGAAAAACTCGAGCAAAACAATTATAAAACACAATGTCTTTTAGCAATTTGTTAATGAAAAGCGGCCTAAACAATGGATTGCGAGGAACACCGGCAACGGTTGTGCTCATTAGCACCCGCCAGGGTCATAGGCTGCGTGGCAAGCCGCCCGGCGTGGCCCGTACACTAGAACAACGTTTGCGAGGTGAGGGCTCTTTTCATGGTTTTTGGATGTAATCGTGCTGATAAATGCCCTTTCCCCACCCACAGAGGAGACTGTGACTGATCCTGAGGTGGCGGCCCGCGTCAACATTGGGTTTCCACAGCTGAAGGAGTCGCGCTCGGCCCAGCTAAAGAACCGCCTGGAGCATTTAAAGGCGCAGAGGGCGAACAAACAACTGGAGCAACTGGCACGCAGCCAGAAGCGTAAGTAGCACCCATCACCAGTAGATCCTTATGTATACCGTACCTGTTTATTGTGCCGTGTCGTGTACTGCAGTGATCATCGATCTGGATAAAGTGCAGCAGACATATGTGCAGACAACCGGTCAGCACGATCTGCGCCTGCTTGCGGATCATTATGGCATCTTTGAACATCTGTATGGGAGCGCCTACTTTGTGCCCCGCGTGCCACTTAGCATATCCTACGAGTTGGGCGACGACACCCTCACTCCGGTCTACAATGGCAATGTGATCAAGCCGGCGGAGGCGGCAAAAGCTCCAGTCGTGAGCTTCGATGGTGGAATGGATCCCATTACGGGCAAGTCGGCGGCCGGGCAGGATAGCTACTGGACGCTGTTGGCCACTAATCCAGATGCCCATTACGCCAATCCGTCAGCGGAGTGTCTGCATTGGTTCATGTAAGTATCCAGAGCCTTATCTAAAATGGCTTCCCAATTGATGGTCCCCTTCTGTGTTGCAGTGCTAATATACCCAACGGCAGGGTGAGCGAGGGCCAGGTTCTAGCTGAATATCTGCCACCGTTTCCGCCCAAGGGCGTGGGCTATCAGCGCATGGTCTTTGTGCTGTACAAGCAGCAGGCTGCTATGGATCTTGGTGCCTACCAACTGGCCTCCTCGGACTATAACAATTTGGAGAAGCGCACATTCAGCACGCTGGAGTTTTATCGCCAGCATCAGGAGCAGTTGACGCCGGCGGGGCTGGCCTTCTATCAAACCAACTGGGATGAGTCGCTGACGGAGTTCTATCACGATGTTTTGAGTGAGTTTTCGCAGAGATTTTACTTTTTCATTTAGTTTATAATGGCTTTCTCTTCCTGCAGATCTTAAGGAGCCTGTCTATGAGTACGATTTCCCTAAACCGTATCTTGCTGATCAGAAATTCTTTCCACTGAAACAGCCCTTCAATCTGTACATGGACAAGCATCGCGACGAAAAGCAGCTGAATAAGGAATACCTGCAGCGCAAGCTGGCCAAGACGCATCCCTTCGATGGGCCCGCCAAGCCGATGCGCTTCCCCAACGCCCATCCCATCAGGGATGTGCCCTCTTGGCTGAAGACAGAGATACGCAAGCAGCGACTGGGCACTGGCCGTATACAGGACTACTAAAAAGAAGATCCATTGTGTTTTTTTAAGTGTTATATTTGTTAACAAGTTCGCTTTGTTTTATTCACTGGAAGTACATGAGTCGATAAAGTACAAGGTTGCCTTCTCTTCGTCTCTACACGCTACGTGGGCGATTGGGATTCTAGATTCTATATAAATACGTCGATTCGGGGAGGAATGGGGTAAGGGGAAATCGTGTGATGCGTTTAACAATTGTCTGTCGAATGTGCTAATTTAATTAGTTTCCTTTTCGAGAATTCTGTTGGTTAGTTGTTGGTTTACATGTTTTTGTTTTTTTTTGGCACTGTTTTTACCTATACGTTTTCTGTCCAGACCTAGTGGACTAGGTCTGCGCCTTGCCATAGCTGCCAACTGGCGGCCTATACATGGCCGGCAAAAAGGGCACCTGGGTCCAATGGAAGGCATACTTTCGAGTGCCAATATTCTTAAAGACATTGTCCATTCGTGTGCCCTCGCTGAGGAAAAACAAACAGAATATAATTGTATTGATGAAAGTCTCAAGGCAGAGGAGGTCTTACCTTCTCATGGTGCTCAGGGCATAGGGCACATGCTTGGCCGGCAGCTGAAATTCTCGTACCAGCACCCGACACTGCTCCAGGGTGACGGCCATTCCGGTGCGATCCTTGGCACTCTTACAGGAGGTGAAACGCAAGCCATCCATCAGCCGGCAGGCATCTTCGGCCAAATGGAGAATCTTTACATTCTTGGAGAGATTCGCACGGAGCTGTTGCTCCATGAAGCCCAGTAGTGACTGCAGAGACTCGCCAGCGTCCACTGAGCCCAGGCCCAGCTTGCGATACCGCCCGTAGTACTGGCTGAGCCTGAGATAGTTGTCCCAATTGGATCGATGCTGCTCCCGGGCCTGGCCCACCGTCTCCGCATAGGTGGCCTTGCCATTGATGCCGATGTTGAAGAACACGGGAGTGATCTTGAACGAAATGGAGGTGCCGTTGCCGGGCAGCGAATGTTCTGGCACCGGCAGCTGCACTTCCAAAGCCTGCCGCGAACCTGTAATGCGTGGCATCGGAGCCAGCGTGGCCTCGCCCTGAGCGCGCACCAGCTGAAAGCTGACGGCCGACAGATCCTCAATGGCAATGCACATGTCACTCCACATATCCGCCTCGTTGCCTAAGAGCGTCAGTAGGCCCTCAAAGTATGCCAGCGGCCCCAGATCCCTGAGCATCACCAGATAGGCCATGTCCAGCTCGCTGCCCCAAAGGCGCAGCATCAAAGAGCTAACCAGAGCCGTCAGCTGTGGGAGAGAGAACACGGATTACTTGGCTATAAAACCGCTTTTGAGGGTGGGGTGGGGGTGGCTCCTCATTCTTACCGCCTGAGAGAAGCAGACATCCCGGCGGTACATGATGCTCGCCTGCAGACGATTGCAGCGCACATCCTGCTGCAATCGCTGGACCGAGTGCATCAGGCGAGCCGTCTTCAGCAGCCTGTCCATGGCATGCCGCAGCTTGCGCATGCTGGGACGTAGCTCGGCGGCCCAGTCTGTGGTCAGCGATAGGTCCAATCCGTCTGTGAATTTGTTGCCCTTCTTAACAGCAGCCGAACCAGAGGATTCTGCTGATACTGCTGGCAGGGGCTTGAGGTCCAGTTCCATCTGCGGTGCGGAATTTTCGGGTGCCGAAATTACATCGGGTGCCGGTGCTGGTGCCGGCTGCTGCTGCTGTGGGGCCACGGCAAAGCCCTCGCGCTTCATCGGCGGCTTCGGATGCCGCAATCGGATGGCCGGGCTGTCGCGACGGCCGCAGAAAAACTTCAGCTTGCACTCCAGGCACATTACACTCGCCTCAATGTTCAGCTGGGTGAGATCCAGGGGCTCGGGTTCCTCCGTGGGCCTGTAATAGTTGGCCGAGGGCGAGGAGCTCATCAGCTTGGTGTCGAGGAATCCTGCGGGCGGTTGTAGATTGCCCCTCATCTCATCCAGATCGATCAGCTGCAGTGCAGCGGGAATGGGAGCCGGTTCGGGCCGTGACTGTGGCTGGGCATGCCAAGCCAATGGCAACGACTGATATGTGGCCTCCGCCTCGGTCAGGGCGCCCTGCTCCAGGCTGCGCAGATGCTCGTTGTAGCACTTGACCACGTGCTGCAGCGAGTCAATGGCACGAATGTCCAGAGAGCTGGAGGGCGAGCTGTTGCTCGGATGCCAGCTATTGGAGCGCATCAGCGGCGGCTGGCCCCGGGGCCACAGATCTGGAGGGGCCACCACCGGCGTGGCAAAATCCTCCAGTTCTGGGGACTTCAACTCCAGGGCCGTCAGCTGTTGGGTAATCTTCCGAAATGGGGACATTGGCTCCATCAGTACATTCTCAGGCTCCTCGATGATGCGATGCTGTTCGATAAAGTCCACCGCCTCCTTAACAATGCTCGGCTCCCAGATGTTCAGCAAAGTGCGGGTCTTGGACACCATCTGGTCGCAAAGGGGCATCATATCGGTGACGCAGCGGCGGCTGGCTAGCTGCAGGAGCTGTGACATCAGTTCGACGATCTCTTTGCGCAGCTGCTTGGTGGCCTGGACGGCATCGTTGGCTGCCTGCACCTTGCAAGCATTGCTCTGCTCCAGCTTCCACGATTTGCTCTCCTGCAGGAGTCTGACAAAGAAAAAACAGGATATGGTTAGTCACTCTCTCGAGGGTCCACTGTGATGCAATCTCTCACTTGATCAATCCGCCGCACTGTCGTCCCTTGGCATCGTGTCGCGTGAAGGCGCCCACCGTGACAATGTCTAAGAAGCCGCGCCGCTGCAGGGTGTCGTTCTGGGCCCACATTCGTTGCACATGCAGATTGACGGGCAGAAACTCCAGCGACTCGTCTGTCTTCACCGACGACCGTTTGAAGAAGACACCATCGCGGGCCAACTGCTGGATATTCTGCTTCGCCTGCGAGTAGTCCTTGAGCAGGCGCAGATGCTCCTCGAGCAGATTCATCTGGCGCCAACGCCACTCGCCGCTCAGCTCACCCATGCCCGAGATCTCCTGCAGCAACTCCTTCTCGCGCTGTATCCAGATGGAGAGCAGCTGCTGAGGAAGCACACAGCACAGACGCGACTCCAGCAGCGTCTCCTGCACGCTGATGTCCGCCCCCAGCGAGGAATGCAATCGATATGTGTGCAAACGGGGCTTGGCGCAGACCCTCTGCAAGCCGCACTGCTGCGGGACAAAGAGGCGCACGCCCAGTTTCGGAGGCAGCGACTGAGTGCGACGATGTGCTGGTGGACCATAGAGAAAGGTGCGTGAATCTCCGACAGCATGTCCTTCCGTTCGTTAAGCACTCACCTCGCCTCCCGCTGCCGCTGCCGCTGCTCCCTGTAGCCTTTTCAAAAAGTTGTGTGCTGGATCGTGGGGGCGGCGCCAAACTATTGCCCGTCGCCTGGCCCGGTTCCACGGCCGCCTCCGGTGACCAGGAGACAAGGGTAATGAAGCCGCATTCGCCACGCGGCGAGCCCACGGGAAGACGCAGCCGCGTCGTGTCCTGTATGACGCCCAGGGCCACCTCGGCATGGCCCAAGGGCACCGATGTCAGCGTCATGCGCTCGCGCACATCGTGGACACTGAAACGCAGACGCGTTGAAGCAGTGAATCCGGCACTGCGCTGAAAGCGCATTGTGGCCAGGAACTGCGGCGTGCGTGTTCCCTCCTGGAGCTCCGTGCGGGCATGCTCTCGCCAGAGGCAATCCTCCCCTGGCTGCAGTACCGAGCAGACAACACGCGGATTGGGATCACGCCCGAAAGTGTCTACCGGCAGGCTATCACAGGACAAGGCCGTTTCGCAAATGGGCAGTTCCGAGAGGTCCAGTTCTGGAAGGAGAAGCAGATCAGATCAGAGCAGAACAGACTGGAACGCTTGGAATAAGAAACGAAAAGAAAACAAACACAAACTGGTTTCCGTTTTAAATTCAAAAATAAAATTTTATTCCAAGAATAAAACCTATTTCCAGTGCGAGATCGATATTCTTGCAACTCAACCAACCACCAATCGCCCGTTAGATTTACAAATACAGTTATACAAAAATATTTACAATGGAAGCCGCGGTTAATTCCAGTGGCTCAGGAAAGCAGCGATAGCGGTCTTGGAATGGAATGATTATGTGCGGTCTTATGTGCTTTTCTGTGTGTGTGTGTGGAAGTTATGGAAATTTAAATAAGGTTTGTATGTTTATGTGTGCGAGTGCGAGTGAGTAGGATACACAGAGTGCTTTTAAAGAGAGAGAGATGGGGAGTGTGAGTGCGAGAGAGTGGCCAGTGCAGGTGAGAGACACATAGAGAATTTTGTTAACTTAAAAAAAAGAAAACTGAAACATAAACATAAACAATAAGATCATCCACATTCTTTGGTCTTTTTTCTCTTCGTTTGTTTTGATTTTGTTAGAACTGTATAAGATCACCTTCAAAGGGCGGTGCTACTTCCACGGGAGGAGAGTTCTCCGCCGTCTCCACCTGCTGCTGCTGGATCGTTGCGGGTGGCACTGGCACACCCAAATCAATATTATTGCCCATGGCCAGAGGTAGTTGCCTGCTCTTGGCCACAATCTGCTCCTTCAGATGGTTAATCAGCAGATTCAGCGTCTCGCTGGACGCCTGCTCAATGCTGTATACCCAGGCCAGGCGTTCGGCCGACGAGTAGCTGATGAAACGCTCCGTGGGACTGTCTTTGAACTCTGTAATAGAGAACAGATCAGATTAGCAAGAGAATGCACAAAGGCAGTAGCAATCATCACTTACCTAAATCGAATATATAGCCCTCCGGGTCGCAATCTTCGTTCTGAATGCGGGCTCGACAGTTCTCCAGTACCAGGACACCCGACACTGCGGACTTGGGATCCTTGTCCTTTAGGCAGAACAGCAGATTGCCGCGCAGCTTGCACCAGCGTTCGACTCTGACTGTGGGAAGGGAGAATGGAATTGTGCATATAAGCAGAGTGCTTGGACAGGACTTGGACTTATCGGTCCAGCAGTGTGCATGGGTGTGTGTCTGTTTCAGTGTGTATGGCATGAGAATTTGCATTTGCATGTGCATGTACATGTGCATGGCATGTGATCAGAGCTAAAAATACGTCGGATACGCTTTGGGTGATTAACCGCTTATCTGCTGCGCTACCACTGACACGTACCTTCGCTGCGCCACAGGAATCCCTCCTGGCGATCCGTAACGATGAGCAGGCCCTCCTTGTCGAACTTTGTTGCCGGACTGGTGGCCAAGGCGTTCAGCTCCGACTTGTTAAAGCGCATGGCGACACTGTAAAGGCAAATATGGGAAACGAAACGTAAACGATTTTTAACGATTGGACGGAACGAGGGCTCAAACAGCGGCAAGCAATTCCAGGCACGCCTTGTATCCGATTCTGACCCCCCTCCCTGTACGATCGACGTAGGGCCAAGGGGGTCGTATGTGGGGGGTAAGCGAATTAATAATTTAACCAAATTACACGCTCAAGAAAGTGTACGTGTGCCCACTGGAGTGAAGATGCGTGGTAGGGCGGGAAGGGTCGGGAAAGCAGCTGCGCGCAAGATGGGCGAGGACGTTGGGTGGGCGGTGGGCTTTAAAGCAGCAAACAGTACACATACACACCTCCTCTCCTCACACTGTCTTTACGTTGCTCCGTTGTTGTTATTGCTTCTGTTGGCTGCACAGCTGGCGGCGTCGTCTCACTGCCTGCTGCTGCTGCTTCCGGTTAATATGACGAGTCATTCGATGGCCAGTCAATCACTTCTAATTTGGGTTATTTTTACTATTTATTGGACTAATCTAATAATTGATAAACCTTATTTTATTTTTTTTTTTTTTGTGGATTTAAGTTGCCAGACTACCCGTAAGTAGTGTGGAATTATTTGGCCGCCCGCCTATGTGAAGGTGGAAATTGCCAAGTCCAAGAGTATTGGGTTATGAAAAGATTACTTATAGTTTGACGTCGATTTTGTCAATAAAGTCAATTAATGTTTGGTACGAGCCGATGTTTTCTTTTTCAAAGAATTTGTGATGGGAAGTTTTGTCTTGTTGAGTTGTACTTTGTACACTTAAATATTATATGCGGGGCGTTATCGATACTATCGCATCTATCACAGATGTTATTAGGAACTACGTGCATTTTGGAAGGGTTACCACTAAGCAGTCTGTTGATTCTTTTAGCGTCAATGGCTTTCAGTTTGTGTTTGTTCATATACCATGGTTTGGATGAGGTTGAAGGAAATAGAGAACAGTATCCTCTGGGTTTGGCGCTTGCAAACTCGGCGTATTCTCTTTCCCATTCGGCTTTTAGACTTCTTTGAATCTCACATATTGCGTCTTTTAGGTTCCATTTTACCACTGTGTATTTACCCCGTCTATGGGCTTCTTTGGCAGCTGAGTCAACTGACGTGTTCTGAGGAATGTTTGTGTGTCCGGGTATGTAATGGTAGTATAAAATGGGTATAAAATGGTAGAGGTCATTTTTAAGGATGTACTGTGGTTGATCTTCTCTCTGATTTTGTAGGCGATGGAGTTGTCTTGAATGGTCTTGGCCAGGATAAGAGCTCCGTTTCTGCTGTCCGTCAGGAACGCGACACGAGGGAAGCCGCTCGAGACAGCGTGATCCAGGGCCTTCTCAATGGCAAGCAGCTCGGCGGACAATGATGATAGAGTTTTGTGCGTGTAATAGCTGTCCACGAAGCCTGAACCGTCATGCAAAAACGCGGCATTTGAATGCCCCTCTGCCACTGACCCGTCAGTGTAGTAGACCTCGAAGCCTTCCCTATCCAAAAGCACCCTTTTTTCCCTGTGAAGAATTAATATACTGGCCTGGTCTATTGTATGTTTGTTATCCGCTGTTCCCTTGAAAAAGTCTATATCCGACTTAATTTTTTTGCAGTGCGAAGATCTGCTCTCGAATACCTCAACTCTTTCTAGTATGCTGCCAAACTCCCGATACGCCTTAGCATAGCCTGTGTTTATGTCCCTGTTTGCTGAGACTGTTTCACTCGCTGGGAGATTGAACGCAAACGCCTTGGCCAGCTCCTTCGCCGCCAGGAATCTCATTCTGTATTCTGGTGGGAGTTCTCCTGCCATGTGATATATGATCGGGACCGGGGTGCAGACTATCAAACCTAATGACTTCCTAAGGTGGTGCGCAGTTCCTGTTTGAATCCGATATGGCCTTCTCAATGTGACTGGAGGCTGAGTTGTTCGCTGAGATTGTTCTGCCTAAGTATTTCATCTGGTCTACTTGCCTGATTTCAACCCCTTGGTGCAAGATGTTCAGTGCCGTTTTACGGTTGTTAAAGTGAATCACCTTAGATTTCGATGGATTAAATGACAGGTTCAGTCTATTGCATTTCGCTTCGAATATGTCTATGCTATCTTCCAGGAAGCGTTTCGCGATGGCCACGTCTTTGTGGAAGCAGACAATGAAGAAGTCGTCAGCGTATTGAAAAAGAAGGCAATTGTGATTGTTGATCACGTGAAGTTCGGCGGTGTATAGGTTGAATAGGGTTGGGCTTAGACAGCTTCCCTGGCTAACACCTCTGTCTACCTCTACCTCGCTCTTGCCCTTGATCAGAATTCGCCTGCTGAGAAAACTGGTGATCCATGCCGAGACACCTGGGTTGAACTGCATATCCCTCAACTTGCTCTCGAGTGTGTCCACTCTTACGCAGTCGAAGGCCCTCTGCAGATCCAGACAGGCCGCCACCACCTGATAGCCTTCTGCTTTCAGCGCAAGAACCTTGTTGATGAGATCGTTAATGCACAGAGCCGTGGATCGGTTCCTCCTAAAGGCATAGGACCTGACCGGCAGCAGATCATAGTTGGCTATGTGTTCATCCATTTTCAGCTTTATTAGTCTCTCTATGGATTTAAAGAGCGTGTTAATGAGACAGATGGGTCGGTGGTTTTGAATTGCGGTAGGGTCTGTATTCTTCTTGGGGATGGGAACTACCCTAATCCTACGCCATACTTCTGGAATAACTCCACTCAGCCAAGCCCTATTCATAATTTCAAAAACAACCCTTTTTTTCTGCACGGGGAGCTTCTGAAGCATCCTGAATGAGATACCGTCCGGACCCCTCGCCGAATTAGGATTCCTAGATTTTAGGAAGACGAGAAAATCTTCCAGTTCCAAGGGAACAGGATCCCCTGGGTCGAGCGGGGGGGGAATGGGGTTCGGCGGGGGACTGCTATTTGCCGTGGATGGAGTCTCTTTGACCAGTGTGAGGAAGCATTTATCGTCATCGTCCGTCCATTTGTTACCTACGTTTTTCACCTGCCCAAATTTCCTAAGATTCCTCACCCTACTCCACATTGAGGGCGACGTAGAGACCTCCTCAATGAATTCGGAAAAGTTCCGCCTTCTGCGCCCTTTGATATGCGTTTGTAGTGCTCGATCAGCTTCAACAGTAGCTCTAGCATCGTCTAACTTTTTGGTAAAATAAAATTTTTGTCTACAGGCGTTTCTTATTCGAAATAGTTTTTCTGTTTCCTTGTCCCACCATTTCTTGGCAACATATTTGTTGCTGTTAGAGATGGAGACCGTGTTTTTTTTGGTGAGGGAAACTACTTTCTTGTTGAGCTCCTCCAGTGTAGAGAATTCGCTTTCTCCAAGAACCCTGGAGATTCTGTTGTGCAGAACCTTCTTACCTCGCGTGGAGGCATTAAGCCCATCCAGCGAAATTACGATTGGGAAGTGGTTGCTGTTTGTGAGTTTGGAGCTCAGGACCTTCCAGGAAATACTTCCATTTCTAAAATTAGCAAACGAGAGGTCCAGAATTTATTTAATTCAAGACTTGATTTAGGAGTTACATATGTATGGTTCAAAAATATATAATATAATAAAAAATAAACTATATAAAATCTGATTCATTTTTTGGTACCTTGACTGGTCTGTTACATATGTAGATAGTTCTGTAGAAAAACCTATTTTCCAAACCATCTGGGCTTTAATTTGACTACATATAATTATCTACATTTTTCCGAGCTTTTAATTGGGTTTTGAGTTCAGTTAATTTCAAATTTTGTTTGTCTTATTAGCCGGCAGGCCTGCGGTTGTATTCTAATTCCTTGTGCATTTTTCGTTTTATTCTAATTGGAACTGCTACGCACAAGGCACTTTGTTCAAACAACCGCATAAAACGTAAGTGAGCATGAAATGTCAACTCAACTGGTGCTATGGACGTATATTTACCCTTTTTCATTTCATGCATGTTAAAATTATTTTTTCCTAGTTGCTTTCAAACGTAACTTATAGTGCATTTTGCACATATTTACAAGTTTTGACCCAATAATGCATTTGGTGTATTTATTATTATTAACAAAGCGATTCCGATACCCATTTTCAGTCTTTATAACAAACCAAAAACCATAAAGATGTCTGACATAGAGACTTATTAGTTTCTGCAATAATTGGTGCTTAGTAAAACAAACTTTTCTTAGATTCTATAACATCCTTTCGTAGAGGGTATGAGAAATTGTTTGCGGCGAATTACGTAAGTGAGAGTGGCGAATTACGTAAGTGAGAGTGGCGAATTACATAAGTGAGAGTGGGCATGACGTAAGGGCAACGTAAGTGAGAGTACGTCGAATTCACCACCAGCCAATTCGCTCGCTCGCCGTGACACGGTCTCACTTTAAAAATATACCGCGAAAATACCAAAAATATAACATATTCCTCGATTTTGAGATTCCGTTTAATATAACTAGCTAAATAGGACACTGAACCCTAAACGAACAATTTTATACGATAGATACATCAATTTTCTACATCATGCCAGCGCAGTGTGAAGTACATACAAAATTTGATAATTTAGGTAATAGATTGGTTAGCTCGGTATTGGTAAAATACACCCCACTGCCTAACATGAGCACTACTTATCGCCATTTATTTTGAAAATTTCAAATCCAGGTCGCTATTAACACAAAACATAACATGGTGCTGTTATGTGCATTGAAGTGCTGAAATGCTGGTAAATCGAGAGTGTGATAAACCTTAGATAAACGAACTTTTTTCTTCATGTTGGATTCTGCACAGTGTGACCGCGGAATTATCGATAAAATATACCGTCCGAACATCAGAAATATACAGAAAAGTACGGTCTTATTTTAAAAATATACCGAAAACACTGTTCGAACATATCGAACCATCGATAAAATATACCGACTGATACATTTTCAGTGCTGTGAACCAATTTGTAATGCTGGTTTTGATTAAATTTTCTTCTGAACATTGTCTAAGCTAATTTTGATACTAATATTTTTCAAACTTGTATTGTAATAGCCTATTTATCGATAAATGAGAACTCAAAAAACTCGACAAAAGTTTTGTTATTAAACCAATTAATACACCAATAACAATTACGACCCCTAATATCGACTACGCGGACCCTACAATCGATCCAATAAAATACCACACAAAAACCGTTACTCAACTTAACCACTTAAAAAGTAAATTTACGTTAAATGTTCTAATAAATATTAAATAGTCAGAGCAGATTATTGACTGCAGTGAAATGACAATCAAATTTCCCACAGGTTTGTTTCGTTTTTTTGTTTGTTTTAAACAATATTATAAAGGTACAATTTTACTAGGAACAGAAAGAGAGTGCCACATAAAAATTGTCCATCCATTATTTATAATAGCTACAAGGTATGGCCGTGCTTGCTCCACTCTTGTTTCCTGTGATCACTTATCTAGTATCGAAGATGCGGCTGCTCTTGATATCCACCTTAAACTGTCTCGACCATTCCGCCAGTACATCGAACTGTAAAACAAAGCAAGTATTAGCTTGAGAAGGATAAAGGTTGGGGGACGAAGCTCCCCACCTCACTCTCCATAATGTTTTCACAAAAACTCAGATCCAGCAGCTGCAGCTTGGGGCAATGAACCAGAATGCTGAAAGAAATAAAGCTGCAGTTGGTATTTGTGCTCGTAGAGAATCGGGAGCATGAAACCCACTCGTAGATACGTTCGTGCGTTATGTTCAGTATTCCCATTAGATCCAATTGCTCCAAGTTTTTTCCCAGCGTAGCTATGTGTATGAGATCCCGCTCGGTGGTGCCTCGCACCGCCGAGAGAAATAGTTTCCTCAGCTTGGGACAGTTGGACAGCAGCTGAAACAAGCCATCCCCCAACGACGCCTCACGCAAACTTTAAGCACATAAATAAATAATGTGGAAAACAGATGAATATTCTGTTTTAACATACCACCAGCCCAGATCGAGCTCCTCCAACTGAGAACAGCGAGATATGGCTATAAGTCCTCGGGCCGACAGAAAGTGCGCCTTCCACAGATCCAGCGAGACGAGCTGTGTGTTGTACGTGGCCAGATGATCGGCCACATCGTCCATATTTACCGACACACCGCAGAAGGCTAGATTCAGATGCTTTAGCTTGCGATTGCTCTCGAGCATGCTGAGCAGCAGCTCCGTATCGAAGGCCGTTTGGAAGAGGTCAAGACGCTCAAGATTCTTCAGATTTGCAAGACAGGAGAAGTTCAATAGCGGCGGATCAGTGGCACAGTTACGCAGGCTCAATTCTGACAAAAGAACAAAATATCAAAAGAGCTTATAAGCAATCTATCAAATCCAGGCGACATACCAATCAGATTATCACAGACTATGCCCACATTCTCAATGCAGCTGGCGTTTAGAAATTTACAAGAGTTCAGCCGCAGGTGGGTAAGATTATCGCCTCGCTGAGTCAGAAATCTACAAAGATTTCCATAATTAAGAATTAATACATTTGCACATGATAGGACTCACTTTTTGAATTCGGTGGGTGAGATTGTGTTGGAGCCACCGCACCAGGATAGATCCAGTTTGCGCAGCATGGTGGCACGGCGCGCCAACGTGCACAGGAGCTCCGAATTGGCCACCAGCCAATAGGGCTTTAGGTTGAGCTCAGCGTAGAGCAGCGGATGCGTCGAAATGTCGTAGAAGGTACGCGACACACGGCCCACGCGAAACAGTGACTTAAGGTCCAGGTAGCTGAGTATTTTCAAGATGATCTCAAACGGCAGATCTGTCACACACAAGCCGCCCGGCTCTGCCTCTGCGGCTAAGGCCGCAGGATCTTCCAGGCGGTTGTCCATCATAAATTTGCCAAGATCATTACTAATGAATTCGTGCAGGCTGGTGTCACTGTTCTCCCTGAAGTTCGGCTTGAATTCCAGAGAGCGCAGCTTGCAGGTGATGGATCCGCCATTGGGCATCTTCGAAAGTGGCGAGGACTTGTAAACGCGTGCCTTCTCCTCCAGAATGCTTTCAATGAGCCGCCCCGAGACTGTGCGTCCGCATAGCATGATAGCATCGATTTCCGTGTAGTAATTCAATTGGCTGTGGTTAAAATCAATGCGTATCGTTCTGTTCGGGTCAAAGAAATTGAAAATTAGTAGGGATGCGATGCCCACAATTGGGTGCACGTTTCAGGCCCTACTTTGTTATCATGGTGGTCTTTTTTAGCGTAGGCGCAAAGCGTCGGGAATTACGCGGCACTGGTGCGGTGAGATCGGTGTCCAAGGCCTCCCAGAGGCATGTCCAGTGCTTGGTCAAACCATATGCCCAGATGCGTATCACAGCCCCAGGATTAAATGTCTCAAAAATGGCCACCTCCGTGGGCACCACATAATCCTCAAAGTACACCACTGCAGCAGAACCAAAAAAAAACCAAACATTGTACTTGCCACACAGCCTTAGTTGGAGGAGATACGAGATCTTACCAATATAATCGTGTGTAGCCAATTTGGGTAGATTTTGTGGCTGTATCTCTCTTGTGGCAGAGGGTGCATGCTGCCACCAGTCGCCGTAGGTGCGCTGTGGAGAGAAGCAATTGCTGGTTAACACTTGAGCACCACTTAAGAGGCGCAGCGGGTGGGCGCACCCCATTTCAGCACTCACCATGGTGAAGGTCTCTGGGTAGTCGCCGTAGCTGGGGAATTTTGATGGCCTGCCAATCACATTGGCCGCCGTATACGAGATGCTGTACTCGATGCCGTATTGCGAGCTAAAATCAAGCACGCCAAGGACAAACTGCTCGAGATAGTAGCCCTGATCCTCTATTTTATCTGGCTGCATTTTGCTGCCGCAACCAAACCAGCCATTGACCTCGCGATGCACCATTAGCAGTGTCGAGAAATCGACCTGGGCATCGAGATCAGTGTCGCTGGAGCTGGAGGTGGAAGTGGAAGCGGAGGCTTGTGCGAGGGCCAGCAGGGACATAGTAGCACTGGCCAGAAGGCGTTGGCCGAAGGACAGCCTCAACGTATCGTTCGACAGCAGTAGCGACGTTCTTTCTCCCTCAACGTACCAAGACAGGCGTTGGGCATAACACAGCCAGTATCGTCGTGACTCCTCCCCCACAAGGTTGCGGCGCCAGCTGAATGGGCCAAGGGAAATTAGCGATGCTGTCCTTGTAAATATACTGTCCTTGCCCCTGAGACGGCGGCTATGGCCAGTTTGTTCACGTTGCAGGGCCAGACCTTAATGTAAATGGAAAGACGTCGCTGTGTTCCTTTTTGTCGCAGTTCGCTGTTTGCTGATAATCCAATTAGACCTTCCAATTGCAAAGCCCACTTTGCAATTTATTTTCTGTTGTTTTCGGGGGGCGGCAAAAGGTCTTGTTTTTACAAATGCTTGCCGCTAATTATGCCACTTCCCTGGAAGTGTTTGTGCGACGTTTGCTACAATGACTATTTGTATTGTATGATGTTAATCTTCAAAAACGGTTTTGTAAATTAAAAATTGTTTGACTGTAAACAAAAAAGGTCAAAGCATAAACGTAATGGGCACGGATTGAAACGTAAGTGTTTACGGAATGAAACGTAAGTGTTACGGAATGAAACGTAAGTGTTTGCGGGATGAAACGTAGTGTGTAACTACAAATTTTGCTACACATCAACTACATATTAAAGTAGAAAACTTTACGTAGATTCATAGTTAAACAACACTGCCAATTGCCGACTGTCTGGACTATCGGATTTAGCGGTAAAATATTACGTCAGAATTCAGAAATATACCGAAAAATAGCTCAATTTTCAAAATATACCGTAAATATGCTCTGATGAAATAAGGCTATCCATGTGTACTGCCACCACCTCATCTTTTCTGACAGGAAGCCCATCGATATCACGAAAAAGTTGAACAGCTATCGATCGATATCAGTTCACTTGCTCACGCAGACGCCAGCACTGGTTCTAGAAGTTCCGCCTTGTGGCGCCAATCACACTGGTTCCAGCGGTGGTTCGTTAATTTAAAATAAAAATACCATATTTTCGTTGTTTCTGAGGCCCCATCAAGAAAATGCTCCGCTCCCAACCACCACTCAGAATTTCACAATCATTTTGGTATTTTTTTTATTTTCAATTCTTCTTTTGTTTTTTTTTTTAATTTTTTGTTTGTTTTTGCTTTTTGTTCTTTTATTTTGTTTTGTTTTCGTTTCTTTTCTCTTTTGTTGGGGAATTAATTTATTAATTAATTTTTTACGTTTTACTTATTGATTTAGTATCTTCCACTTCGACATTCGCTCTCTCTATCTCTCTCTCTCTCTCTCAGTTGCTCTTATTTTCCGCCTTGACACGCCTTCCTTCCTTCACGCTTTTTTTTGCTTGCCCTCCCTATCTTTTTCTCTATATATTTGAGTTTCCTTTGATTCCCATGGGTTTGGTGTGGTGGCGATGGCGGTATTGTTAGTTGCGGGAAGATGGTGGGGTAAGGGTAGGAGTGGAGTTTGGAGTTTGTGGGTTGGATGGGACCCGGAAGCAGGGAGCAGAGGCGGTGGCGGTGGCTTTTGGGGGAGGATTTCCTGTTCTGAATACATTCTTCTCCTTTCATATCTCCTCTTCCTCCTCATTGTTTCGTTTAAATAATTTTTTAGCATAACTATTAAATAATTTGTTTTTATATAATATACTATATATATGTATACATATATATATATACATACTATATATGTATATTCAGTTTTTGTTTTTTGCTTTTCATGTTTCTCTGCTCTTTTATTTTCCACTCCTCTCTCTCTCTGTTTTATTTAAGTTGGTTTTTTTATAATTATTATCATAATTATTATTTAATAAATTACTCAACAAATAATTCAATTGGTTTTCTGTTCTTCCCCAGTGATGCTGCCTGCTGTTGCTGCGCTTTTCTGTTCGCGCTCCTTGTTCCCTCTGCCTGCCGCCCGACCCTTTTTTTCCTTTCCTTTCCTCTTCCTTCCTATCCTTTCCTTTGTCTTTGTCTTTGCTTTTGCGTTAAGTATATTTATTTTGATTCGTTTAGTACTATTTAAACACTTAGTAGGTATTTCATTTTTAAGCTTATGCCTTTTTCTCTTTCTGTCCGAAGCGAAAAACAAAAAACTCAAAAATATATACCATTAGTGGTGTGAGCGAGGGGGAAGGAAATTACAAAAAAAAAACATCTGTTTTAAGGTTCTATTTTTTTCAAACATTTTGCTTGTTTATTTTGTTTCTCTGGTTCTGTTTCTCTTCTTCTCTTTAGCTTCCTCCTTTTGTTTTGTATGTGTTGTATGTCTTTATGTGTGTGAGTGTGTGTATGTTTGTGTGTATGCGTGTAGATTGGCTGTGTGCTGGGACTCGGCAGGATCGAAGCCGTCGAAGAGCCGAGTCGATCCGTAGTATTAAAAAATAATGATAATGGTACGCCATATGCAATAATAATCATAAAAATAATAGTCGCATTTTAAATATGTATCATTTATAATTTAAAAATGTGCATTTTACAAATATATTATATAGATAGATTCGCGCTCACTCCCACTCCTGCTCCTTCGCCTGATACTCCATCATCCGATCCTCTCCTCTCTCGCTCTCTCTCTCTTCTCTCTCTCTCTCTACAAATAAAATCAACACTCACACGCATGCAGTCATCAATCATCAGCTAAAAGCTAATGCCAACGTTTTACACAATCGGAAACAAATCGGCCATTATATAGTAGTCGTTATCGCATTTAGGGCAACAAAAAAAAAGACTTACAAACTGATTGATTGGCTAAAATTAAAGGAAAGTACGTACATTACATATACAAATCGGTTCTGAAATGGTATTTCTGGTTTTTGCCTTTGCAGCTTCGTCACTCTCTCTTTCTCGCCACCTTCTTCTCTGTAGAACATCTTCCTCTACATATTGTTTGTGGTTGTTTTTTTCTGGTTTTTTTTTTCTTTTAGGTTTAATTTTAATTAGGCATAAATTATTTATATAAATATTTACAATTCATTTTTTATACTTTTTTGGGGAGTTTTTGTTGCTCTTCTTATTGCAGCGTCTTCTACATATTCTGTTTTCTGCTTTTTGTTTCTCATATCTTCTGTTCTGTTCTCATCTGATCTGTTCTCCCTGCTATCCTTCTTTCATCTCACACTTAAGCGTTCTAAAAACTAATTTCTGTTTCAGCTTTCTTTGAAATCATCCTCCATCATCCATCATTTTCGCTTCGTTGCTTTAGGCCAAAGAAATAATTTATTCTTGCAAGGATCTCTATCGCTTCGTGAAGAGAAAGGTTTTTTCTCGTTTCTGCAGAGATTTTCCCTACCTCGCTTCTCTTTAGTTTTCTGTGTATGTGTGTGTGTGTATGTGTTGGGGTTTTTATATATCCGATACTCAACGAGTAAGCGGGATATATGCATTATTTTTCTCTGGCTTTAGGCAGATTTCATATCGGTTTTACATACATATAGATCTATATATTATTGAAACATTTAGCTTGGTAGTTTTTTGTTTTTGTTTTTTTGCTGTTTTTATATAATTTTTTCTTTTATATATATTATTATTCTATTAATATGCCTTGGATATTAATATTTAATACAATTTTACGCATAGTGCATTACAAATACGGTTTAAAATTAAAAAAAAAAAAAAACATTTATATATATATAATTTGTTTTGTATCATATATATAATTTTTTAATAAAAACTATTACATTAGTTTATGTTTTAATTAGAAGTATCATTTTACTTCGGATCGTGTTCACACTTTTCTGGATTTATATTTCCTCCCTTCTTTCTGGTATTTCCCCTCATCTTCCGTCTATCGTGGCTTTGAAAGTTTCTGCTCTCTCTCTCCCTTTCTCACCTATTCATCTCGGATTTCCCATTTCTCCCCTTTCTGTGGACCATATAAAATTCCCAAACAGAAAAAAAAATAAGAATTTGTTGTATCCTGACTTTCCTGAAACTATTTTCGTTTTTCTTTTATGGAATTGCATTCGATTTCGGATTTTGTTTCAGTTTGTTGTTTTTCTTCTTCTGCAGAGACGAGGATATCTATATACAATATGTATATGGTATATGATGGTGGATAGAGACGAGTGATAGACGTGTGTGTGTGGGGGGATTTGCTCGATTAAATCAAATTCATTTCGGATTTTGATACAAAACAAACAAGAATATGATTTGTGGGAGTTTTGTGGGGTGGTTCCACTTTCGAATGTAAGGCGAAAACCCTATATGTAGTATATCTTATTCACAATTTTGGCAATTAATCATTAAGTAAGGTCGAAGGGCTGTGTGTGAGTTAGAGATTGTAAAATTAGCATTTAATTATGGATTTACAAGTTAAAAATGGTTACGGTTAGGGTTTAAGGCGCATTAAAAACAGTCTGCGATGTCCGTGTGCGGTGTGCGGTATGTGGCGTCTGTTCGTGTTATGTGATAATGTTTGATGGTGGAACAAACAAACAAAACCCAAAAAAACAATGCAATCACTTGACTTTCGGTCTCCTCTCTCTCTTCCTTTTTGCCCTTCATTGCTGGTATTCTCTTCTCTACTGTCCCGCTATGCTAATTTTCTATTTTCTTTTCTTTATGGGGCTTTTCTTTATCTGTGTATCATTTATCATTACTATTTTGTAATACAAAGAAAAAATTGTCAACACTTTATCTCGTTTCTCTTTTGCCTCTTGCCTTATCTTGGGAATACCGTTCGACTTCTGTTTCTCTGTTCTCTATTCTCAGTGTGTATATGTGTGTGTGTGTTGGATGCCACCCTACTTACTAGTTTACAGTTATTATTAGCTTTTCTTTTATTTTATAGTAATTATTCTGATTGGTATTTTTATAGTTAACAAAAAAAAAGTGTGTTTATAGCAGCCTTTATAAACAATTTCTTCGCAAGCATTTTGCTTGTCTCTATCTCTCACTTCCTCTTCTTTTACATCTCTTTTCTCATTGTTTCCTCTGTTTGTGTGATCTCCTCCTCTTCCGTTCTACTGCTCCTTCTTCTGTTTTCAGCCAAGACTTTGCTTTGCTTTGCTTCGCTTTCCTCCTATTTTCTGCTCTCTTTTGTCGGTTCATGCTGCTTTCTTTCCATCCCTTTCTTTTGTTTTTGCTTTACGCTTGTTTATCACATTTAATATATATATATATATATACGTATATATATATATATTTATATATATAGTTTCTTTATATTAAGTTTTTGTTTTGTTTTTGCTTTCGCATTTTGCAGTTGGTTTTGTTTTTTTTTTTTTGTTTGTTTTTTTTTGCGACTTGCTCTGGAAATATTCCTCGAAAGGATGAACCCTTCTCCACCCTATCTTGCTGTTGTTACTGTGTTCCATTTTCCGGTTGCTATTCTGTTTTCTATATATTTAGTAATAGTTTCTCCATCGCAGCAGCAACAACAAAGCATTGCATTGGCAGTGTGACACGCACCAGCAGCAGCCTTTCTCCTTCCTCCACTCCCTCTGTTCCTTTAAAGCAGCTCTTGCTGCAGCAGCAGCATCTGTTGTTGCTGCTGCAACTGGGCCTGCTGCTGCAACTGCTGCTGCTGCCATCGCTTATATTTTCCTTGATAGGCGCGCGGAGATGTCGTCTCCGCTCCGGTACTTGTACCCATGCCCGTACTCGTACCCGTACCCGTACACGTCGTCGTGCTCATCAATCCCAGTCCTAGGCCCATTCCCGTTGTCATCGATGTGGATGTGCATGTGGCATTGGCCACCACGGACATGGCAGCCATGGCTGGCAGAGTTTGCTTTGTTGTGTTTGTGGTGTAATGGCCGCCGCATCCGCCCGCATCCATCACAGTCTCATAGCAATAGGCCGCCGCATCGAGCAGCGAAGCCGCATAGTTGCTGCTGCTACAGTTTAGTAGCTGATGATGATGATGATGTTGTTGTTGTTGTTGTTGGGGTTGTTGTTGTTGGGGTTGTTGTTGTTGATGATGATGGTGATGATGATGATGATGATGATGGAGTTGTTGTTGTTGATTCTGATGTTGCTGTTGCTGATGCTGATTGTGGAGATGGTTGTGGCTGTGGCTGTGGTGATGGTGATGATGGTGCTGTAGTTGTAATTGTAGTGTATTTGCTACTGTTATTACTGGTGCTAGTGCTGCTAGTGACTGCTGCTTCTGTTGTTGTTGTTGTTGATTCTGCTGCTGCTGTTGCTGTTGCAGTTGCAGCTGTTGCAACTGTTGCTGCTGCTGCTGTTGTTGTTGTTGTTGTGCGACTGTGGCTGCTGCGGCGGCGGCGGCGAATTATGAATTGGAATTGCGTTTAGTTGGCAGCTAGGATGAGCTGGACTGATTCATGTTGCCAAACATGTGGGCTGAGAACGAGGTCTGGCCGGTTGAATTGGCCTGCGATGTCGATGACTGTTGCTGCTGTTGCTGCTGCTGCTGCTGTTGCTGCTGCTGCGCTTGCTGCTGTTGATTGAGTGATCCTCTGCCATGCTTCGGTATCGGTGGCTGGATATACTCGTGTCTGGCCAATGCAAACACATCCATGCGATCCTCTTTACGATACGCCAAGCATCCACGGATGAAGCTCTAAGGGAGGGAGGACAGAGTATAGAGGGGGGATGTTAAATCCTTTATTCTCGAACAACTAAACCTATTATCTTATTTACCTTTGCCTCATTTGAAACAGTTGGCTTATTGGAGAACTGTACTTCGGTGGCTTTCAGAATGGTATTCTCCTCGAGGATGGTGGCCTGAGACTGATTATGCCCAAATGGCTTCTTTCCATACAGACACTGATAGAATATTACACCAACACTCCATACATCCACTTTTGATGAGATTTTCGGTGGATTTTTGCCAACTACAAAGCATTCGGGTGGCAGATACCTACACAAAAAAAGAGGAAACAGATACCAATGAGTATTAGAATCTATTCAGAATAGCAAGCAATCAAGCCATAGCAAACAAGTACGTACCAATAGGTGCCCGCTCCCTGGGAGGTTAGATCCATGCCATGATCTGGATTATAGTTCTCATCATCCATCACCTTGGATAGGCCAAAGTCGGTGATCTTGATCTCGCCACAGACATTACCTTCGGTCAGTAGTATATTGCCGGGCTTCAGATCGTAATGGATAACCGGTGGCTTAATCTCATTCAGATACTTGAGTGCAGATACAACCTATGATACGATAAAAAAGGGTAATACTTAAATGCTGTCCAAATATCCCATGGAGTAGAGTGGTGTCTACTCCACTCTCCCACTCTACTCACCTGCATTATTATCGAGCGCGCTTCACGCTCGGGTATAGTCTTATGTTGCTTCAGATAAAAGTCCAGATCGTGGCCATCGCAGTACTCGAGTACGGTGCAAAATGAATTCGCATCGATCTCAAACACATCATAGAGCTTCACGACGCGGGGATGATCCAATGCCTTGTGGATGTTGTATTCCCTCAGGGCGTGTCTGATTAACATTACGATGCATTTCAAGATGGAGATGGGGGATAGCGATTAACGGGGAGAACGAAACGAGACGAGACATTAGTATACATATATGGTTGTAAATGGTACACCCCTCATACCCCAATGTGCACCCACCTCCCCCAATTTAATTCTTCCAATTCTATTATCGACCTATATCCCCCGTCCCCGTCCCCCTCCCGCTCTACCTTTTAAAGCCACAATTGGGGATGCTGTTTATGCTGCATCCAATTCACAGCAAATTAATCAGTAGAAACACGAATTTTGTGCTGTTTCTTCCACTTTCTATATACCCGTATTTATTTTTTTTTTTTTCGAGGGATTCCCCAGCAGATTCTCTACCCTGAAAATATCTCTTAAAAGTATTGTGTCCTATTCAATTCTTTTACCAAAGGAATTCATAGAGGGAGGGAAAATTGATATCTGAGGAGTATCTAGGAGTACTCCTCCAAGAAGAGGGGCCTGGGCTTTGCATCTAAGCTGTACCATCCAATGGATCATAAAAAATCAAATTTATCAGAGGTCCGACCTTGTGCCAGTGCCTGGCCTGATCCCGATGGATAATCTTACAGCATAATATATGCCCTCTTATCCCTGATTATTCAGCATGTTTTTCCTCTCTTTAAACCGATATTTGGGATATGCAGGGGGGTTGTAGTCCCTTCCTTCTGCGGAAAACTGGGCAGCGACCTCCTCCTGCTCTCCTGCAGCTTCGGCAGAAAGCCTTGTAGGAGGTAGGAACAGACTGAACAGCACTGCTGAATCTACACATATCTTTATTCTCCTATTGCTAGCATCTCTTTAGATTCAGTCATTTCTCTAATTGCAAGCTTCTCCTACTCTGCTCTGCTCTGTGCTCTTCTGCTTGCCTCTCGCGCGTGAGGCCTTGCCTTGCCTTGCCACTCAATCTCTCACTACTCACTTGATATAATTAGCTTTCTTATCCTCCTTCCAATCCTTGTTTAATTGGTGCACCTTACATGCGACATAGCGTTGCTCCTTGAGGTCGAAGGCCTTGTGCACCTCGGAGAAGCCGCCCTTGCCCAGCAGCATCAATAGCAGATATCGATCGTTCAGCACGGGATGATTATTGAAGCGGGACTGAAGCGGAAAATGACACGATTACTCGTTAGAGATTACGACGACCCAGAGAGATGATCCCCGCCGCCTCCTATTACCTGATCCTCGTTGAGAATTCGCTTGAGTTCACGTATGTGAAGATTACGCTCCCTCTCGAGCTTCTCCATCTCCAGCTGCAGATCGGCGTCCTCCTTCTTGAGGGCGTTCTGTCGCAGCTTGAGGATCTCATCGTATTCGTAGTACTCCTGCGCTGTGTATGCCCCCGAGACAGGATCGGGCTTGAGGAACGTCCCCGAATCGGAACAGCTGCCGCTGTCGTTGCCCCCAAGGCCGCCTCCGCCGCCACGGTCCGACAGGCGATCGCCCACTCCGCTATTGCCGCCCACATTACCACCAGACCCGCCACCGCCATTGTGCAGGAGCTGTGCTTGATTGGCCTGCGTCGAATTGGAGCGTGAGAGACCGCGTCCACTGCCGCCTCCACCTCCACCGCCGCCACCACCAACGCCACCGCCACCGCTGCCACCGAGAGCGCCCGAATTTTGGCCACCCAATCCGCTGTCAACGCTGCCAGCGACACCGCCACCAAGGCGATCACTGCCGCCGGGGCCACCGCCGCCCGTGAGCTGGGAGGAATCATTGGAATTGGAATTCTGCTGCTGGTTGTTCTGGTTGCTGTTCTGGTTGTTCCGCTTGCGTCCGGACTCCGCCGGACGCTTCTTCATCAGCTGCTTCTTCTGGCGATCGATCTCCTCGCGCTCGGCGGTGATCTCCTCTTGCCGTCGGCTCAGCTCCTGGAACGCATAACCGTCCGTCCAGTTCTCCTGCAAACACAACAGACAAAAAGAAAATGAGAGAGAGAGCATTAAAAATCGTAGAAAAGATTCCTTGGCAGAAGCAGGGGCGGGTGGAAGGAATACTCACCTGGAATGTGGCGCCCACACGCTGTGTAACAAACTGTCCCAGCCGCAGGCGATTCTGCATGCACTTCTGGCGCGCCTCCTTCTTCTCGATGCTGCTCTTCTCCTTGAGCAGCTTCTTCACGACATCGATGCACTTGGCAATGTGCGACTTGTGCTGGTCGATTGTCTTCTGGTTACCCAGTATCTGGCACTTCTGCTCGTCCGACAGTCTTGTCATCTCGTCCAGCTTCACCTTCCCCGACTCGTGCTCCGCCTCTCGCTCCTGCAGCTCGTGCAGCGACACCTCCGTTTGCGTTGCCTTGCTGTACGTGATCGTGGCGGGCATTGGCGGTGGCGGTGGCAAGGGCGGACCTACGCCCACGCCTACACTAACGCCCACACCCATACCGCCGACGCCCAGGGAGCTGAGCTGGTGGGGATGTGAGGCCACAACGGCAACTCCACCGGGCCCGCTGGCCGTCGATGTGGCGGGTGGTCCGAGCTGCTGCTGTTGCTGCTGTTGGGTTTGGGCCGACTGCGACTGCGTCTGGATGAGGGGCGGCTGAATGGAGGCCAGACTGAGGGCATGCCCCAGGCCGACGACCACGTGCGAAGGAACCATTTGATTGGAAGTCTGTGGCTGCTGCTGCTGTTGCTGCTGCTGTTGGCGTTGCTGCTGCTGTTGCTGCTGTTTGCTGGAGTTGACGTAGTGGAAGTCCGCTCCGGTCTGCTGCTGCTGCTGCACTTGGCTGGGCGCCACCTGCGTCTGTGGACTAGCGGGATACAGGGAGTATGCACTGCTCGTTTGCACCTGGCTGGTCTGCACCTGCACCTGGACACTGGAGGCGGGCACTCCTCCCGAGGCAACGGATACTGTCGGCTGTTGCTGCTGCTGCTGTTGCTGCTGTTGGGTGGTCTGCTGCTGCTGGGCGGATGAGGGGGACTTGCTGCCGGTGTGGGTGCCGCGTAGGGCCGCTGAATTCCCGCCCGCTACAACGCCCACTCCTCCCACGCCGACGCTCACGCCTACTCCTACACCAGACTGCTGCTTGTTGAAGTAGTCGTTGATCTTCTTGTTGTCGCCGCCGGGGAGCATGAGGCGCGCACTCTTGCCGCCCGCTCCTGTGCCTGAACTGGCACTGCCACCGCCGACGCCTGCTCCACTGGAGACGCCTCCAGCGCCGCCTGAAACGCCCGTCCCACTGAGGCGCTCGCCCAGACCGAGGGTCATGGTCACCTTGGACATATCACGAAAGGGCAGGGACTTGCCCTTCAGGCCTCCCCCCAGCCCGCTGCTGTTGTTCACGGCTCCGCCCGAACCACCGCCCGTACCGCTCACATCCTCCGCATTGTGTGGCAGCTTCCTTTTGCGCTTCCGCTCGGCCGGGGTACGCGGCTTCACCGGCGTGGTGGTCGCCGTCGCCGTCGTTATGTACATGTCATTGGCTCCCCCAACGCCGCCAACGCCACCGTTGTTCGAGTGCTGCATCCCGAGGCTGGGTGGAAAACTGGGGCACTGTTGCACCGGCAGACCGATGCCCGCCGCCGCCGCTGCTGCTGCTGCTGCCGCTGCTCCGCCCAGAATATCGTTGACATCCTTCTCGCTGTGCGAGGAGCCAGTGCTCATATTCGAGTCGGGATTGCTGCTGCCCCCAGCCGCCGCTGCCGCTACCACCTGCTGTTGCTGCTGGTGTTGCTGGTGCAGGCTCAAGGATTGTTGGTGGAAATGCTGCTGCTGTTGTTGTTGCTGCTGCTGGTGCAGCTGGTGTGGGGGCAGCAGTTGATGCGGATGCTTTTGGAGGATCTGTAGGTGTGGTTGCGACAGAATCTGCTGCTGCTGCTGGGGATTTTGTTGCTCCTGTTGCGTCTGCTGTTGCTGTTGCGAGCTGTGATGATTGGCAAAGTGCTGCTGCTGCTGCTGTTGCTGGGGAGGAGCCTGCTGTTGCTGCTGTTGTTGTGGGGGCTGCTGCTGCTGCAGCTGCTGTTGGGGTTGCTGCTGCTGCGGCTGCTGGTTGGGATGATGGTGGCTTAGGGTCGAAGTGTTCTGTGGGGCCATCTGCAATTGCGCGCCAGCGGACATCTGCAAGAGATTAGGGAGAGATCACACTTTAGCATTACACACTCGGAAAGTCAACAATCAAAAAAGCACAAACACAAACAACAACAAAAACAACAACAGTGAAGTAAAATTACAAAAGAAAACTTAATTATGGTACAAATAATTTGCACAATCGATCGAAATCTTTCATTTTATTTGTGCCTATCGATAGAGAGGGGAGATGATGATGATGATGATGGAGAGATCCAAACTCGCAATCACGCTCTCTGCCACCCAGCGCTTTGCAACACTGCTGCTTTTTTTTGTTTTGATCTGCTGGTTCGCGGAGAGAGAGCGCTGCCACCACACACTGAATCCCCAACAGGGTGGCAACACCCAGCAGCAGCAGCAGCCCAAAGGAAAATGTGCAAAATAAGCGAATGAGAGAGCGAGAGAGCGAGTGTTTTCGTGAAGCGGCATGCGAGAGGGGAGAGAATGAGAGAGAGAGCGAGCACAATGCAATGTATGATGGCCCGAGTGTAAGTCTGTTCGTGTTTCTATGAATGTGTGTGTGTTGTGTGCCCGTGTAATGTTTTATCAAAAAGCAACGGGGCAAAGACAATGAAAACCACACACTCTCACAACGACAAACACACAAAACCCATGAAACGAAAATCGAAAATTAGATGTGTGGAAAAACTAAAGTCGAGAAAAATGAGAAAATGGCTACCCGCACACAAAAAAAAAAAAATTAATTTTTCATTTAATTAAATTCACAATTTAATCTTCAAAATGTATTGCTTTTTCCACTGCTCTTTGCATTTGTTTAAACACATTTATTTTTCTCTCTATTTTAACTCTCTCGCACACTCTCGCTCTCTCTTTCTCTCTCTCTTTGTATTTTTGTTTCTGTATTTTTTTTCCGTTGGTTTTTGCTTTTTTATTTGTTTTTAGAGACAAGACCAGAAAATGCCGTTCACCTTTTTTAAGCGCCGCATATTTTTCTGCACACACATACGTGGCTCTGTGTGTGTATTGGGTGTATGTGTGGTGCGTATGTGTTTGTATTTATATTTTCACATTCTATTACAATTTGATCACATTTATTGCCGTTTCTTCTTCTTCTACACTCGTTGTTGTTTCTTTATGCACTCTTTTTTTTTCTTCCTTTTCTTCGCAGCACTCTCTCTCGATTCCGATTCCGATACCGATTCCCCACGCCCCACCACAACGACGACGACTATATGGCACGCCGCTCATTTAGTTTATGTTTTATTCACGTATAAATCTATGCGCCATGGGCTCTATGCGGGACTCACTCGCTAGTGCGAGTGTGTGTGTGTGTATAATTTTCATTTGTTTCACTTTTTCTTTATTTTTGCACCACACACAAATTGTTATACGCGTATTTTATTTGTAGCACAGTCGGGGGGACGGTGACGACAGAGACAGAGACACAGTGGACAGAGCGGCGCGGCACGGCACAGCAAGCCGATGGAAATAAGGTGAAAAGGGAACGAACAAGACAAAAGAGCGAGAGCAATAAAATGCGGCGCACACACACACAACAGACAGCCCGAGTGGCACACGGGGAACAGAAGGGAAACAAAATATACAACTGAACGGAACGATGACGATGGCGACGACGACGGATGATGTCTCGACGCGAGTCTCGGGAGTATATTTTGTGTTTTTTTTTTCTTTTTGTTTTTTTGCTATTTGCCAGAGTGATACGCGACTGCAAAGAGGGAGCGAGAGGTGTTTTTATGTAAAGTATTGCATTCCTGCTCTTCGAGTTGCTTATTTTGCTCTAGCGCACTCTTTGTGTCACAAAATAAGAAACCGAAAACGGGAGAGCACTTTCGTAGAAAGAGTCTAACAACAGCAGGGAGAGCAAGAGTGAAAGAGCAATCTCGCAAACAAACCGAACGGGAGAGCGAGAGAGAGAGAGAGAGAGCAAAAGAGCAGTTTTTGTTGTTAGGCAAAAAACGAACGAATGAGGGAGTGTGAGTGTGAGAGAGCGGTCCAAAACCGAAGGCAAACTACACGGAGCGCAAGCAAGAGTACGTACACCAACACTTTTCGCTCATTTGCAAAAAACCAACAACGAAACTGAACAAAAAAAAAACCAGGCAGCCCAGCCACCTAAAGAAAAGTACAATAAAAATTAATCCGATTGACAACCGCTGCCGTAGCTTCGTTCCGTTTCACTCTTTTGACACTGCCCACCAGTCACCAGTGCTGCTGCTTCTTCTCGTCGTGTTTCGCTCTTTTTTCCTGCCTTTTTCTTCTTCCTCTTCTTGTTGCTCTGACGCTTTTGATAAATATTTTTTCTGCGACTTCCGCGCGCGCGCCCAACCAAAAACAACAACGAAAGCCAACTACAACAACTATTCGTATTTAGTTGCTGCTTCCCGCTGCGCTGCGCTGCGTCGCATGGCGTCGCGTCACTGCTGCGACTGCGGCTGATTCTCCTTCTTCTTCCTCTGCTCTGTCCAAGTTCCAACAAGCAGCAGCAGCTGCGTGCTGGCAGAGCTGGCCCCGAAAGGCCCAGACCAGACCAGACCCAGCCAGCCGGCTTCTTTGTCAATTCGCGAACATCGACGCTGAAGATGAAGCTGACGCTAACGTTGACGTTGACGCTGACAGCGGGGCCCAGCCAGTTAGGCTGCAGCAGCAAGAGCAAGAGCAGTGCATTACAAAAACAGCAAGAAATCAAAAGGAATTAAATTTTAAATGGAAAAGAAAGGAGTAGCATTGATACTGATCGACCCAACAAAAAATCTATCTAAAAAATGGAAAAAATGTATCGTATAACATCACTAGAGAACGGCTGGGACAATTCGGCTCGAAGAGGCAATTGTCATAGTCGCAGATCATAGAGCACAGGTTAGCACTGCACATTTACCACCCAACCTCAAATAGACCGGAATAGCTCTGCTTTTGAATACGATTCCGCCCACAATAGCCTACAAAGATCTTCTTGCAATGCATTGCAGTTTCGATCGGAAACTCCCGCCATATGCTGGTGGCTGGTGGCAAGGTGAAATTGCCCGTCTCGGCTCATCCGCTGGAGCCATTGTATTCGCTTAACTATGGAAATACAATCCATTCAAAACACTTCCTGGCGAATAAACAAAAACAAAAACGGATGCTTTCAAATGACGTCATTTAAAGCCGAAGTTGTTGATCAACTCGAGTGGGGCGAGTAATTTAAAAAAAAAATTGAATTTGTTCTGCCTTAATTACCTTGTTGAATTTAGACTTCCCTAATGTAGGACTTTCGCTTATGATCCTTCAAAAAATGCATAATTCCTGCCGCATGATTGTGGCAGTCTTTAAGATACCTGAGCAGCTGTTTAGTTAAAAAGCTAGACCAAACAAACTGCTATTTATGGCTTCGCAAAAACTTCAACCAAAGTGCCATGTTTATTGTTGGTTTTTAGTAACCGATACGTAATAAACAAAGCAAATGGGAGGGAGGGAGGTGCGACGCCACTGGCGCCTCTCCGTAAACAGGTAAAGTTAGCCGCCCCACTACGAAAATTTGCGTCTCAGAGTGCTTCTGTTTCTGCGTTGCAAACATCTGTTTGAAATTAAAATACCTTCTCTTTGGCAAAGGGTATAACAAGCCGCAGAGCTACGAAGAGCGAGGGAGGGGGATAGCAGCCTAAGGAGAGGAGAGGGGAAAGAGAGAGAGAGAGAGACGACTTAATTTTTGGACCCTGCTTGGCTAGCTCATGCTTCGCTTCGCTCCCCTCTGCTTCCCTCTGGTTCGACGTCTTCGCGTCTCACGTGCGCGTGAATGAGATAAATCTATGATGATGATTATATTGCAGCAACCTCTCGAGTGGGTGAGAGCGGGAAAAGGAGATGGAGATGGGAGAATGCCAAAGCATGCGAAAAAGAGAAACGAAATGAGAAACGAAACGAAAGAGCGCCAATGCCGTGTGATGTTTGAAAAGGAGTAAAGGGGGAAGGGGTTCGGGTGCGAGTGCGAGTACTAGTGTATAAGGGAGGAGTGGGGCAAGGGGTTTGCGAGGGTGTGGCATTACGCATGCATTTCTTATTGCAAGGTCTACAAAAAGAGAGGGTGAGGGAGTGAGATGCATTCGAATGATGCAGGAAAAAACCGTTGGTTGCACTTTTTCGCTCTCGCTCTCTCTCTCTTTCTCTCGAAGGCCTAGGCGTTGAAGCAGCTAGTGCTGCAAGCGAACCAGTTTTTTTTTTTTTGCCAAAATTTGTTGATAGCACATCAATACACACTTGCAATTCTGCATCTGCAACCGCCTGCATATGTGTGTACATATGTATGTAAAAACTGGTTCCCTAAAGACGTTGACTTCAAACAGCTATCGAACCAAGACACCAAACCCCAACCGAACATCGAACCTCGGTATCATACCCCATCTGGCAACACCGCAACTCGCACACAAAACATTCGCATTCGTGTGATGTCGTAGCCCATCGTTGGCCGCAGTTTAGCACATGGTAGATTTATGCAAGGTACGCTCAACTCAACGAGTGACCTCTTATTGCCCCCCATGGTAGGTTGTTTGCCGAGTTTCCCACCTATATATAGGCATACCATGCGTTCACATGTACAAAATGTACATTTGTGACGTAAAGAGCGGCCAAGAGAAGGGTGGAAAAACCACTTATGCCACCGAAAAAACGGTATGGTCGTACCTTCTGAATAATTCTACCATGGCTTAAGTTCACGTCGATGAGTCAAGGTCGAGAGACGTCACGCAAATTTTCGTTTTCATTGCCTTTTGCCCACAAAAAAAGCGCTCACACAAACACACACACACATACCGTTTTATTTTTAGCCCCCTTCCGACAACGACGTCGACGACGACAGCCGAACCCGAAGAGCAAACCAAATGGTCGGTTCGGTCGCACGAGCTGGCTTATGGAGAGAGGGGGGTTGTGGGGGGTGCAAATGAATGAACGCAACCAAAACTAAACGGTTCCTTGCTGCGGCGCTTCTGCTGCTTAGCCACACAACAACTACGGCTGCGCTGCTTTTCCACACTGCTTCTCCACTGTTGTGCCGCTGCTGTTGAAAATGTAGACTATTTTTTTTTTTTTGCATTCAAATATAAAAATTATTCCAAAGGAATTACGATTTCTCTTTGGTCTTTAGTTGAGGGTTAATCAACAGCCCACGGACAGAGTCGCGTCGCTTGTAATGGGTTAACAGAAATTGTGCCCCAATTTGTGTGCTGTTAAGAGCAACGAATGATGGGCGCACAGAAACCGATGCCAACGTCGCCAGCAATCAGCAGAACGGCGGACCGCGGCAGCGCCACCAGCACGTGCAGGCGCGCGCAATGTAAACAGAGAGTAAGAGAGCGGATGGCGACACAAAGAGAGGGAGAGAGTGAGATAGAAGAGGAAGCACAAGAGAGCAAAATCAAAAAGAGAGAGGACAAAAAAAAAACCAAAAGACAAAACTCACGCTCTTTGTTAATTTGCGACCGCCGCCTGTGTTTCGTTTGCTGCCATTGCTGGCGCTGCGACTGCGTTTACGTGCGGCGGCAGCGGCTGCTGCTGCTGTTGCCGTTGCGTTCGCTGCGGCTGTTGCCGATGGCGTTGTGGTTGTGGCTGAGGCCAACATGGTGATGATGCTTGTTTTTCTTTTCTATGCTTGCTCTTCTGACTCCTTTTTCGTATTGCGGTTCTTCTATTAGTCTTCTTCTTGTTTGTGGAATGCCAGAGTCAGAGCGATAATCGCTCCATAGATGCGTTTCAAGAGCGACATAACCGCAAAAACCTGTCCATTATTCCCCCGCACTGCACCCTCTTCTAACCAAACGTAGATATTAAGCCATGGGCTGAAGGAGGGGGAAGATAGAGAGTGAGGAACAGCTGACACAGTTGCCGGTAAAAATCAGCTGCCCGTTCGTGTTTGAGAGAGAGTATTCCGTGTGCTCTGCTCAGCTCTGCTCTCCCTCTCGCACACACAAGCAAAAGCAAGAGAGCACGTTCGTTTGATGTCGCTCTCTGGCGCTCTCCTCTCTCGGGCACTTTGGTTATTTCGTGCCGTCTGCTTTTTGTTTAGTATTTTCGCTGTATTTTTGCACACTTTACTTTTGCACGTTTTGGCACACACACTAACACACATGCACATGAACAGAGAAAAAAAACTTGTCTTTGCTGTTGTCTTTGCTTCTGCTTTTGCTTTTGCACTTGCTTTTGGCTTTGGTTTTGGCTCTGCGGCCACTGTAGCACTTGCTTCTGCTGCTTATTTGGCTGGCTCTTGCTTTTGCTGCTTTTTCGATTTTTGTATTTTAGTAGGAAGTTGGCGAAAAATTGTCCGACGTCGAGCGACACACAACAACGACACGTCACGTTGCTCGCTCTTTAAGTTCGACACTGTTTCGTGATAGAGAGCGGCGACAAGGTAAAATTGGCGAAAAATCTACAACACACACACAAAAGCAGAAAAAAAAAAACACAACAACAACAACAAAACACGAAGCCGCTGTCGCTACTGCTGTTGTCGACGTACGCGCGACCCCGTCGTCGTCTCTACGTTTGTACGTTTATATGCAATACATATACATATGTATATGTATTTTTTTCCCTATAGAGTTCTGTGTGTGTGTGTGTGTGTGTGTTTGGTAACCGAGTAAACTTTTGTGTTTAGCCTCCGCCGCTGACACCGCGAAACGACACCCGCCACTGTCTCCACCAGAATGCCTCTCTGCCCCTCCCGACGTCAATGACTCTGCTGTTTCTGCCGCTGCTGCTGTCACTGACGCTGCCTCCGCCGCCACTGTCTTCTTGATGTTTCTCATTTGTTCTTGTTGGCAAGGCCGCCACACTGCACTGACGCTGCTCTGCTGCTCTGTTGTGCTGCTGTCCCTCTGCTTGATGACTGGCTGTGGCTGGTGGCTGGTAGCTGTTGCCGACTACTCTTGGGCCTTATTTATATAAGTTTATGTACAAAAAATATCATAAACAAACATTCAAGCACTAATTCTCAATGTTAAAAAAAAAACAGCCTATTCAAAAATTCAGATGTCCTCGAAGACTGCGTCAATTATTTTGAGGGTGCTAAACACGTCGAAAATATAAATTCAGGGCGGCTCAATTCTCTAAGATAACTGCTACCAGTGCTACCCAGTGCCCCCAATGCTACCCAGTGCCCCCAGTGCTACCCAGGCCCCAGGCATTGTGTGCGAGAGGTAGGTGGATGCCCTGAAGGATACATTTAGGTGCAAACACAGCCGCAATCTGGACACCCAGATGGACTCGTGGACTCGTGAATTCTGCCGCCTCAGACATGTCTAAACATGTAGTGAATCATGTAGTGGAGGGCACCACTTAAAAAAAACGCACCTTAGTCTCTACCTATTCTGGGGTGGTGTGGAAGAGAGATGAATCCAAAGTATTGTTAATCAATGAACGACATAAGGCAGGCATTAGCTTACGAATACACAGGTGCTAGCCCACCCTACTCTTCAGAGTTTCAGTAACACATACATATGTACATATATATAGGGTATGGTGAAAGGCGGTGTACTTGATGACTAGTGGCTACTGCTGCTGCTGCTGCTTGCTGCTCGGACTGATGTGATGCCTCTGCTAACTACTTGGGGCTGGTCTGCTGTGCTTCTGCTTCTGCTTCTGCCCGACAACATTAGAAATCTTGCACATTTTTTATTGCGCGCTGGCTGGGATTTTCACTGCTGTTAATAGACACTCAGTAGTGGCAGCGACGCAACGCAGCATTTGCAGCAACATAAGAAGCAGCAATAGCGGTGAAAGCATTTGAATAGAACACACACACACACATAAAACACGCTAAGCAACCAATAAATAGAGAAAAAGGTTAACAGTTCTTCTTTGTCTTACACACACACATGAACAGCCAAGACATACAGACAGTGCTTTAATTATGTCTTCAGACGTGCATAACTAAATTCAACTACATATTTAATAAATATGAGATAATAATTACTGAGATATAACATATTTAAATGACATGTAGGGGGAGGGGGGACGGGGAGAAGGGGAGTGGTTTAAGATTAAAATGATTGTGGCCCTGTTCGGCCTCCTGTTCGAAACACCTATTGATACACTGTATTATGAACAGCGAAAAATCAACAACAAAAACAACAAAAAAGTAATCGAAAAAATATACAATAAAACCAGCTGGCCTCGTATTAATTTGTTCGAGTGTTGTTTAATTATAGCCGCTGCTGCTGCTTTTGCTACTAGAGAGAGGGGAGGGGCAGAAGGGTAGGTGGTAAACACTGGCCCAAAAATGGTATGCGAGAGAGAGAGAGAGACAGACAAGAGCCAGGACACAGCCAGAAGGGGAGAGAGTAAAAACCATTTGGGTTTATGGATTGAGAGGATTTCAGCAAGAAGAATCACAGATTATTAAGGACATCCACTATGTGTCATAGGATTCCTCTATATAAGACGCCGCCCCTTATAACTGCAAACTAGGATCAGTGTTCTGTAGTTCAGTGTTTCCTGTAGAACTCATCATAGTTTCTATAAACATCTTTAGGCTTTTCTTCATTAGATTCAGCTGATAAACATACGGTACGTTATACGAATATCCTTCATGCGCAAGTTTTATGGCCCATTTCTTTGTTATTCTATTATTTTGCAACGAAATGCTTAGAAAACATCGAATGGTAGATCCCCCTACCCTACCAATAAAGTTAAGTATTATACCATACTGATACGCATACTTATGGCAGCTAGATTGCATTTGCCCCCCATGGCTAGGCAAGATCCAGTCACAGTCACGCGTAAAAGTTCACCGTTCACCGTTTGTGAATGAAGCAGTGGAGTGGAGAAGCAGTGCTGGAGAAGTGGAGAAGCAGTGGTGGCTTTTACAGAGATGATGCTGCTGTTGCTTCTGCTGATGCGTTTCGAGGCATTGTAAAATGGCCTCAAGGCCAAAGAGCAGAGCCGGAGCCCACCAAAAAGCTGCATAAATTCCTCTCTTGGACACATACATGTATGCAAATGAAGCAAATCAATTAAGCGAAATGAAACGGAATGTAATTCAAGACGAAAATAAAATTACGTGCCAATATACGCGAGTGAGTGAGCAGGCCAGCGGGCACAAAGTCGCCCAAACCAAGTCGGTGGATGGATGGGAGAGATGGGCACACATGTACGTACCCATAGTGGGGTATCAGGAGGGTACATACGGATGAATGACGTGATGATATGTGCGGGATATATATGCGATATGTATTATACGGATATATGTACATACATACATATGTATGTACAGGGAGGGAGCTTCTCGCTCTATACTCACTTTTGCATATTTTCGAACAACAACAAAATACAAAATCAATTAACTCGAAACAAAAATTTTCACTCGTTTGTAGTTGTTTTTTCTTTCTTTTCTCTCTCTCTCTCTCTTACTGTCTCTGTATTGTATCTGTTTCTCTCTCTCGCTCTCTCTGTGTGGCCTCTTTTTCCTCTTTAGATTTTAGTTGGGAGATTTTTTGCTGTGTTTTGTTGCACTTTTATTCGTATTTTGTGAATTTTGTTGTTGTTTTTTTCTGGCTATCTGCTGTTTGCGCTTTGCGTTGATTTTTCCATTTGATTTGTGCAACTTTCACCCGAAAGCCGAGACGAGAGCTGCCGCACAGCCACAAAACAAAAACAAAAAAAAAGGTAAACCAAATGATTAGGTGGATTTCTACACACACACTCGAACACACTCACACACACACACGCAAAAATAAAAGACACTTTATTTTTTAGCATATATTTTGGTTAGATTTCAATTTTTTATGTATGCTTTCCCGAATATCAGCTGACGTAATCGCAGCATAAGAAGAAAAAAAAAAAAAACACACACACAGAGAAGGGAATGGGGAGGGGGGAGGAGGGAGGTGGAGGAAAGAGTGGCAAAGGCAAAAGGCAAATAAAGATTTTTAGAGTATAAAACAAAAGTTGTTGTTGTTTTTTTTTTTGTTTTTTTGGGTGGCGCGCGTGTATGCTTTTGGGAGGGGGACTGGGGGGTTGTGGGGGGGAGGGCATCTATAGTAGAGCTGTCTGTCGCGCTGTGTCCGTAGTCCGTCGTCAAGTTGACTCAATCAACAAATACCCACACACACACACACATAAACGTGTATAGCGTACGCCATATATACATAAATACACATACATATGCATGTACATATGTATATAATTGTAAATTATTTAGCTGTTGTCGCCATCGCTTCGACAGCACAAAAAAGCAAAAGCAAAAGCAATCAGCACAAAAAAACAACAACAGCGAAATAGAGAAACAGAGGTAGATGAGAAGAGAGAAGAGGGGCAGGGCAGGGCAGGGCATAAGAAAAACAGCAAACAAACCGCAACAGCGACAAAAAAAAGTAAATAAATAGCTAATAACAATATACATACATATGTATAATAATGTTATCAAAGATGTTAAATGTGAGCAACAAAATCCCACAGAATATCTGCAGATCTGATCTACAATCAAGTAGGTCACAACATCCCTTCCTCCTCCCCCTTGGAGAGCCGCACAGAACACCAAACTACGGAATACCAAAAATTTTTCCATCATCTTCTAGAAGAAAAGGTTCTGAAATTTGCATCCTCTATTCGAGTATATATTCGATCCCATAAGATCAATCAATCTGCAGTTAGATCCTCAGATTTGTGAACAATTTTCTTCTAAATTATATTCCTCAAAACTCTAATATGGTAATTGTTATATATTTATATTTATTTAGTTAATTTAAAATATTAATTATAACTCCTGGAGAACAAATTTGAAAGTAATTCCCTGAAAGAGATCGCATTCCCCTCCCCTCCCATATGTATTCCATCGAGAAGTTTCACGTAAACGTAAGCCGTTCATTTAATGAACTTTGTCACTTTTCAAACAACGATAATAATAAGCCTCAGTTCTCACTCTCTGTTGACAGATTTATCGAGCAAATTTTTTCGTGCGCTCAATCGACATACATTTACTGCACTGCACTGCACTTAATCGATGCGGTGCAGTGTTGCAAAAAGATTGAACTGGAGTTGCCACACAGTTTGCAAGGGAAACGCTGGATATACATATGTATGGTCTATGTATGTATGCATGTGTTTCACATTCCCATGTTTACTGTTGTGAGCACTTCCCCAATCCCACTACCCACAAATGACATTTTCTTTGAATTGAATTTCCTCTTTTGAATTCCATTTTAATTAGTTGACATCACAAAAACAAAAAATAGAATAAAAATGATTTAATTAAATCGAATTTTTGCAGCAGACTGAAGAGCGCGCAAGAGAGGGGAGATGCTATGGCAGAGAGCAAAAACAAAATAAAAATATATGTACATATTTGAGACAAATGACTAAAATATCAACGACATCAACGACAACGACGTTTAACGTTCGACGTTTATCGGTTTGTCTTTGTTTGTCGTTGGCATTTTGTTTTTGCCGTTGCTTTTTGGTTTTTTTCTTTTCTATTCTTTTCTGTTGCCTTTTTGATAACGAACGCGTCGGCGGCGATGGCCGTTGGCCAAGGGCGGGGGGCGAGGCAGTGGGGAGGCAAAAACGACGAGTGAGCGCACAAAAGCATCGAGAACGTAAGCGAAACAACAAATTAACATACCGCGAATATTAAAACAAAACACAATGGCGAAAAAACAGAGAGCCCCCACGTCCCTTCCCGTCCAGGCTACTGCAGTGCACAAAGTTACGCACGGAAAAAGTTGTTGTTCTGTTGCCTGTGGATGAAGCGTGGGGGAGGAAGGGAGGTAGTGTCGCTCGGTCGGTAAGCATCGGTTGAGCAAGGTGGTAGGCAAGAGGGGGGGAGCAGTCACGAGAGTATCCAACATACGGCGCTCCGCAGAAGAGCGAGTGGTAAAGGAGGCGGCAGAAGCGATACAGCGTCTAATTATGCTGCACTAACAACGGCAACAACAGCCTAAGCCAAAGCCAAAGCCAGAGAGCCAAAGAGTAGGGGTCGGCCGCACGCAGACACTCACATGCCTCTTGGTGCGTTTGTGTGCACAGAAAACAGGCAGCACGAAGCGACACACGAAGGCAAAAATGTTTGTTACTTTCCACTGAAAAATGTTTTGCGCAAAACAAGAGGAATGATCAATTGGGAGTTGTGGTAACTCGAGCATTTTCCAAAAAGAAAAACACCATCTTCTTCCCACATTCTGCTGAACATTTTTCCCAGTGTAAGATTTAAGTTGCGCATAAAAAGCCATGAGGCTGCGCAGCGTGGTCTGGGCCTGGTCTTGATCATTTGACTTTTGAACGTAAACTGATTCATGTTTGCTGCCGCCGCGCTGCCGAGCAGAATAATGAAGCCGTTTGTGCACACGAAGCTTTTACACTGTGCGTGTGCCGACTGCGCTGCCGCCGGCCTCTCTATGGCATGGACAGAGAGTGAGAGAGAGACAGCGAGCATGATCCAAAGTGTATTTGAAACAAGGTGAGGTATTTCCGCAGTTCCCCAGTTCTTTGCCAGTTGGCCGCCACTACCCTTGCTGATACTCTGTGGAGTGCCTCACCCTGCGATTCATACACCTTTGGCACACGACCCACTCACTCACTGACGACGCGACGACCGACCCGACGGCAACAACGACAACGACGACCAACGACAACACAAAACGCAGCGAGTGAGTGGGACCCAAAAGCAAATAAAAAAAAATAAAATTTCAAACTCGCTCCATTGCTCTCTGGCGTTCGTTCTCTGCCTTTTTGCTTCTCGCTCTCGCTCTCTCTCTCTCGCACTCACTCTGTGACGGGTACAATTTGAAAACAGTTTAATTTACTATTTGAGCAAAAACAATGAGAACACACACACAATCAAACACTTTACACAAGCACACACAGAGAAAAAAAAATAAAAAGAAATAACAAAAAAATATATAAGGCAAACTGACGTTTTACGATGGCGTTTTTGTGTTTTTGTGTTTTTGTTGTATTTTGTTTGGTTTGCGCTTCGTTTTGGCTGCGCGTGTTTTTCGTTTCAGTTATTATTGAGACTAAAAATGCGGCGTGAGATTTGATTGTGAGTAAGCGCAAAGCAGAGGCCAGGCCAGGCAGAGGGAACAAGCACCACAGCCACAGCAACGGCAACAGCAACAGCAGAGAGGCCAAGCAGCAGAGGGAGAGGCAGTGGCGGTGGCGGTGGCAGAGGCAGAGGCAAGAGCAGAGTTAAAGCGCCTCGCAAAGCACGGCGCAAAGCAGCAGCAGCACACACTCACACACATACAAAAGCAGTGAGACATGGACGTGGACATGGACATGGACTTGGTCACATATGCACAGTAAAGGAGAGAGGGGTTGAGGGTGGGGGAAGGAGAAGGAAGGGGGAGGGGGGGGGAGGCAGAAAATTTACAAAAGTAAAGTTAAAGAATTGTGACGAAAGAAAGGAAGGATGTAGAAGGAGAAGAAAATGAAGCAGAAGATGTAGAAGATGAAGAGGAATTGCAATTGGAGACGACGATGAAAAGAGATCAAACAGAAGATGAGTAAAAGAAGGAAGAGAAGAATATAGGTATACAAACAAGGAGAAGAATAGGAGTTGGAATATCGGAAAAAGGGAGCATGGAGCATGCAGCCAGAATATAAGGCATACGCATGAAAGGAAGGAAGTGGCATCGAGAGGTAAGGAAAAAGGGGAAGGAGACACAAACCAAAGGAACAATGAGGATAAGGAAAACGGCAGCAAAGAGAGACACAAGGAAGTCTGTGGACACGAAGGATCGGGAGAGAATATACTGGAAGAGACGACTATGGAATGGTGAGTGGGCGTCTAGCCAGGAAGAGGCGTGGCAGCACATTTCGATATCGTTGTTCTTTTGTTCCTGCTCTTCGTGCCGTTGTTTTTGTGTCAACAGCAGAAAAAAAAAGAAGACTGTGTCATATGAGGTAATCGACGTCTTCGAACCGCGTTTTCCGCATATCAAAATTGTATACACAAAAGCAAAACAGAGAAACAAGAACAGAAGAAGAGAAATAGAAAGAGAGAGAGGGAGAGAGAGATAGAGAGTACAAGAGCTGAAGGAGAGCCAGACAAAACATTACTGCATCTGGCGGTAAAAATGATTTGTATAAACAATTTTAACATCTTATTTCAAAATTGCATACATATAAACAAATACCGTCACATTTGATAGATTGTTCATGTACATACATACATATGTACATATATATTTTTAAATTCGTGATAAAATTCTACTGCTTGAATACTGATTTCCAGAAGCTTCTATATGCTTTCTGTACAAATGCTTACTAAAAGCTGCTTTCTGGAGGGCTCCAGTGCTTTCCCTCAAACATTAGCATAAACGACTCTCCAGCAGTGGTGTTGGCTCTACTGCTTTCTAGAAGGATCATGTTGGATACCACTGCTTTTGAGAAGTAGCAGCATTCCTTTAGGTGCATTGCCACTGCTTTTCGTAAAAGTACACACTGCTTGCAAAAGGGATCATCCTCTTTGCAGAAGAATCAACTAGCCCTTTCCTGAAAAAACCACTGCTTTAAAAATAACTGAATCCACTGCTTTATAGCTGAATCGACTGCTTTCTGGATGTAACCACGAAAAACACACACACATACACTGCTTTCAAGAAGCAACTGAAGGTCAAATGCGGTGCTTTACCGAAGAAAAAGTAGAGCTTGGGGCATTCGGAAATGTATATAATCAAGAACAACTGTATTTAAATCGATAATCGATAGTATTGTGAAATGGAACACCTCGGCTAATCGTATCCAGTCCAGAGGTGTGAGCAACAGCTGCTCTGTTTTATGTTCAAATGTGGATTTTCGACCCCTACCAAATGTGCATATTCATGCCTGTGAAATCTACTGATCAAAATAAGTTCCTGTAGCGATCTGCAGGTCTAACTGGGAGATCTCACCCCCACCCCCTGCACCCCACCTTCCACATTCTTGAGCGACGATGTCTAAAGCGAATGGAATTTTTTATTCATAATAATAATAATAATAAAAAAAAAAAGAAAATAAAGCAATGAAAAAATACTATAAGAAATGCAGGCAGCAATTGGTTTATTTATAGATTGTCAAGAGTTGGTCCGTGGCGACGGGGGGACGCAGGGGGGAGAGATCGAATAAATAGTTGTGTGTTCTATGGAATGGAATGTCGTCTATGAGTTAAGTTCTTTCTTCTTATCAACCAACCGCAAGCGTAAATGGATTCATACCATACATATACATACATACATACATACATACATATGTACATACATACATATTATGTGTGAATATAGATAAGAGCTGCAGAGGAAATGGCACCCAAGGCAATGGTAGAGAGAGAGCTCTCTCGCTATCCCAGAGAGCGTACTCTGAGAAGATTTTCAAAAGTCAAGGCGATTGCTATCCATCAGATACGCAAAGTGTCCTTTGCTGGATGTGTGCCTCGACAAAAACGTTGCCGATTGGCAGTATTAGTTATTAGTTAGTATTATTTTAGGTGCCTTTTGGATCAAATGTGTATTTCGAAAGACTGTAACGAGTGTGGATGATTGACATACTTCCAATCAAGCAGTCGATAGATAACCGATTACTTTCTACCCACTTGAGATCTTTAAATTTCCCTGGAACTAAGCCATCCATTGATTTCCATTGAAATTCGGTACAAAAAGATAAAGAATGTTTACCATATGCTCTGCTCTGACATTGAATGAATCGAGAAGAGCAGCAGCAGCAGCAGGAGGAGGAGCAGGAGAAGCAGGAACAGGGCCAGGGTACACAACATTTGCTTTATTTTTGCTTACTTTTGGGTTAAAAACTCAGACCCAACTCTCGCTTGCTTATTAATCGTTTCGTTGTATGGCACAAAGCAGTCTCTATATACTATGTATATAGAGATGTATATACATACATATATAGTGAGAGGGTAAGGGTGATATCAGGCACAAGTATGGATGGATATGGTATAACACATGCTCGTATTTATTGATCAATTTTTGCTTCGCTTTGCATTATTTTTTTCATTCTGTTCTGTTCTGTTGTGTTCTGTTCTGCTTATTGCTTTCATTGCCTATTGAGTTATTGATTTTGATTCTCGTTTATTCCCACCTTTTTTGTTGCCTCCACTTCTACCTCCACCTCTGTCTCGGTGTCTCGTTGTCTCGGTCTCTGTTTTATGTAACTAGTATATATACTAGATATGATTCTATATACTTTTCTTTTTTTTTTGTTTTTATTTTTGTATAGCTTTTGGCTTTAGCACATTGCCCTCGCCCTCGCCCTCACAACTTGGTTGCTCGTTGTTGAGCGTTTTTTTTTTTGTTGTTTTTTGTTTCTTCTTTCCTTTCTTTCTTTCTCTCTTGGTGATTTCTATTTTCTGTTTTTTTTTTTTTGTTTTTTCGGTGCCATTGAAATAATTTGTACTTAAAATTGTTTAGATAAGATTTAATTGGAGCAAACAATGCTCTCAGATGGTAAGAAGGGAAACGAATAGAAAAGAACAGAAGAGGAGAGGAGAGGGGAGGTGAGCGGAGGTGGGAGAGTGGTAAGGATTAGGTGACTGGACTGTGCCTCGACAAAAACGTTGAAAAGCTATTGGATACTGCTTTAGAATAGTATATAGAATCCCTTTAAGATATTGATCCAAGAAATATAATAGGAAATTTCACTAGGAATATCAAAGGACATTCCTTTATCTACTATCTTCAAATCATATTCAAAGGATATTGAAAAAGAGTGAGTTTTAATAGAGATCAAACCATTATGCGAATCGAAGAAAAGAAATGGATTTAAATGGCATTTACTTCCGATTTCCTTCTATAAAATATGTATTTAAATTTCAATCAAGGCGCATGTAAAGTAAATATTTATCAGCCAATGAGAACCGTCGCCAGTATTAATAATATTTGTTGGACACAAACGTGTACACAAACATATCCAAGCGACTGTTTATTGTTCATGTGGCGAGCCAATCCCCAACCCCCATCCCCCACCCCCCACTACCACTCTTTTTGTTGTATATGTATGAACACTTATTATTCCACCGTGTGGCTTTATTGTACATATGTACATACGAATGTACATATATGTAGCATTAATTAATGAGAAAACCGAGCCCGAAGCTCAGTGGCGCACTTTAAAAATAATAATAATACGAAAAAAAAAGAATCCAACGAATCAAATGACAAGGCTAATAAAGACCTCCTTTGGTCACCAACAACAAATGCTTTAAATATCAAATTATTGGTATCGAAACGATGGAAACGCTTCCCCGTGGGAGAAAGCAGTTCGAAAACCACATGGCGTATGCTTGATGTTTCTCCAATCTTCGCTTACATCTCCTACACTCTTTTACTCTCACGTCTTTTCAGTAGTTGCACATGCACCGCCCTCCATTTTGCTTCACAACTATTCATCCTTCATATTTCCGAGTGCAAAGTGCGGCCCCAAAACGCAGCTTACTTTGGGTTTAACGATTAATGGAAGCGAATAGCACGGTGGGGGGGTATGGAATGGGATGGCTGTATAGTCTAAGGGCAGGTATACATAGATGCCGACACAAAATGGTTGACTTGCTCACTCGCACTCGCATTTTCATGTAGGGAAAATGCTATCCACTGCCACTCCATACAGAATCAAAATTAACAACTAAACAACTGGCAAGCAGCAAGCAGTCCGCCCAATAGGCACAGAAGCAGGAGAAGGCAAGCATGGAAAAGTGCCATATCAAGCAGCACAGAAATGTCAGCAAACAAAGCAGGGTATCAAGCAGCACGGAAATGCCAAAGCAGTACAAGAGTGGTGAGCCGTAAAGGAAGCAGGGCCACATAGCAATGCAGTGCAATAGCAGTGCAAAAGCAAAGCAGAGGAAACACCCGCAAGTACGACCAGGAGAACAGAAACCAGCAGCAGCAGCCCCAGCAATAGCAACAGCACGCGCGTCGTTCAAGCAGAATGCAAGCAGCGCAGCGCAGTGGCCGAGGCTGAAAGCAGAGAACAGTGGAAATACGGAGGAGAGGCAACAAACAGGGAAAATAACGGAGCCGTCAGAGCTTGGCAGAGGCTGAGAACAGAGGCAGAGCAGAATAGCAGCGCTGAGCAAAGATTGAGCAGATACGAGAGCCTCTGAGCAGAGGCAGGGGCAGAGGCTGAGGCTGAGAGCAGAGAAAAGGTAGGAGCACTGAGCAGAGGCAAAGCAGAGAGGACCAAGTGGCGCACAGGCGGCCACACAGTTACATTGGCATTGGCCCGGCCCGGCCCGTGGAGAAGGCGGCAGGGAGGGGAGCTGTTCAGTTTTGGTAATAGTCAAGCAGTGTCCAGGCAGGCAAGCAGTGAAACAACAGTTAACGAATGAAAGCAGCAGAACAGCAGCACATCAGAACAGAAGCAGGGCAGAGAAAAGCAGAGCAGAGCAGAAGCAGCACAGCCGAGAGGAAGGGGTCAAAGGGAAGAGAACAGAAGGGCGGTGATGGGGGGTAGGGTAGGTCTCCAAAGCAAATATTTCAAATTTGACTGGAAATATGGAAAGTTTATTACGAGTCTGTGTGTGTGTGCATGTTTGTGTGGTGGCTCTGTGGGTGTGTGTGTTTGGGGGGGCGGCGTGGAGGAGAGCTGCGTGTAGCTGTGAGTGAGCGAAAGAGCATGAGATTTCCAATGGATGTGTGTGTGTGCGTACCAATTGCATTCTGCGTGTATGCGTGTGCGTGTGGGTGACTTGCACCTGCTGCACTACCCACACACACACAAACACACACACAGACACATACACATTCCCTCTACCGTTCCTTTCGCTTCCTTCGTCCTTCACTCTCTTCCATCATCATCCTGTCCTGCTTTTTGGCTGTGTATCAATTTCAAAATGGCGGAGTGAAAGCTGCATGGTGGATGGAGGTGGGGTTGGTTTGGGGGGGGGGGGGGTAGCTCTAGAGCACCTTCAGCACCTATTCCCTTGCCACATTTTCGCGACCACCACACCCACACAGAATGCATTCACGTCTCTATGTATATACATATATTTAACAGTGAAAGCTCTCTTCCTCCCTCCCTCCCTCTCTCTCTCTTCGTCTGTCTCTCTTTTTGCAGTGCAGAGTAGTGTTGGAACATTTATTGGAACATCTGGTCTGGTTATCCTTTTGTGGTGGAAAATCTCTATGCAACTCCTTTTTTCTTGTGGCGATCATCTGTGAACCAACGCCTTTTGAGGCTCCTCCTCCTGCTTCTACTTCCGTTTCTCCTCCTGCTTCTACTTCTGTTTCTCCTCCTGCTCATCTCCCTGCCCTTCTTCCGTATCTACTCTCACGCTTTTCCTGTGCATTGTGCTGTTCCAACGTTCTAAACCTTCCAATTGATGTTTGTTTCATTTGCTTGTTTCCAAATAATCAAAGGAAAGATCCCTCCGATAACTTTTACATCCTTGAAGAAGGGGTTGGACGGCTCTTTTCACAGGATACTTGCGGTCGGCTTGAACAAAAACCACTACAGGGACCACATACTATATGTCTTCAATCAAAAGCAAATGATCATCTACATATGTCATGGGTCTACCTGTAGCTCGCTAGCTAGCTAGCTATCTATCTATCTATTTCACTAGACATCTATCTAGATCCTATCTATCTTTCTATCTATCCAAATCTATCGTACTACTATATCTATGATTATCTATGATGAATCTTCAAGGTGTTCCCTTCAAGTGGTCCCCTCCACCATTGCGGGGTCTACTATGGATTGCAGGATTGCTGCCTCGTGCCACATGCGACACATTTTCCATTCCCCCAAAGACTTTACTGTATATACATATGTATGTATGTTTGTATGTATGAATGTATGTGTATCCTCTGGTTGTATGCGTGTTGCGCGCTATTTGGCGGAAGTCACAAACTTATTGGCTAGCAACGGACTGGGGAACCCGAAAGTGGGAATAGGAGGTTGCTTCAGTGGGTGGTTGGGTGTTTGGTTGGATGTCCCTGTCCCTGTGCGGATGTGGGTGTGTGTGGGTGTTCTCAGCTCTGACAAAATGGCGGACATGGCCTAGAGAAGTGTTTCAAAACAACAACAACAGCAACGGCAACAAAAACAAGGCTATAAGCAAATGCTGCTGTACGTCAACCGATGACATTTTCCAGTTGAAGCCGCCGTCGCCACCGTCGCGCAGTGCTTTTTCCTCTCTGTTTATATGTATGGGTGTCTGTGTGTGTGTGGGTGTGTCCGCGCGTGTCTGCCTTTGTGTGGGTGTTACAACATTTTCCAGCAACCAAAAATGCAAAAAGCCCAGCCCAGCCCAGCCCTGCCCTCCATTCTCCTCCCTATCCTCTGCACCACTAAGTCCCTGCTGCCTGACTGCCTGCCTGCCTCATTGTTGAATCCGAATCGATTTTCAGATTTGAGAGATTTTCAGATTTTCCACCCACCTACACATATGTATGTACATATGTACATATATAGAATACACTCATTATACACACCTCAAATCTGATTGCACAGATATTCAAATGTTGAATCTCTCGTTTGGTTTCCTTAAAATCCAAAAATGTTTCAATTTTCAAAAGAAAAACGCAAAAAACAGCTGTTTTTATCGAAGCTAGCTAATCGATAACTGAAAAATTACCGATAATTCTTCGATCTATGACATCAGTTGGTTTGCTTTTACTGGGTGTAGGGGGGTTACTTATTCTACGTACGATTTGAAGTGCTCCGATTTTATCCGTTTAGGTGGTGGTTGCTTTGGGGGGCTACATGGATGGTTCTACTAGTAGTTGTTGGGTGGTTTTGTGGGTGGGTGGTGGTGATGGGTGCTTTGGTATACTCATAATACTCACGTAGGACAGATACATCGCTTTGCTATATCCATCAAAAGTAACACACATACAAAAAAACATTCATATCCTTACCTGAAAGAAACAAAAAAAAGAACATAGATAGTACAGAGAGTACAGAGAGGAAGAGAAGAGAAGAGAAGAGAAGGGGGAAGAGAAGAGAAAAGAGAAGAAAGGGAATTAGTCAAGAGTTTTTTAAGTAAAATTCGTATTTTTTTTTTTTCGTTTTAAAATCTAACTTAAAAATAAAGAAAAAAAACAAAATACAAAATATTAGAATACTCCTGAGCTCCTTCCATCTTCCGTCTGGGAGAGAGAGAGAGAAAGCTTTTACTTTTAATTAAATTAAATTTTCTTCACAGACATAGTCCACTCTCGCACTCTCTTTCTCTCTGTCTCCCCCTCTCTTTGGCTCTGTCTTTCTCGTCTCTCTGTCTCTATCCCTTTCTCGCACATGTGTGTGTGTGTGGTTAAAGTTTTCATCGAAAAGTTAGTGCGCTGCAAAATATGCTACAAAAAAGTGACTTCAAAATGTTGGCCCTTCTGGTGTCGCCCCACCCCCTCCTCGCATGTCGTCCCTTTTCAGTCTATCATTCTCTTTGCTCTGTGTGTTCCTTCCCCTTTTCTCCTGTGGCAGCCCCGCCCTCCGACCAACACCTGAACCTAATGAAAAACTAAATCTAACTCTGGCTCTACCTTTGATTTCAACACATACATACCCCCCCCCTCCATCCCGCGTCCTACGACTCTTGTATTTCACCACACCCAAAAAAAGGATGGGGTGGGGATGGGGGATGTTGGTGGTTGGGTAGTGAGAGGAAAAGGCTGGAAGGGCGATGGAAGGGTGTTGCAGTTTTTCGCATGATAAATAATTTAAGGTTTACCCAAAAACAGAAGATGGAAGATGGAAAGAAACGCAGACAAACGCAGAGAAGAGCAGAGAGAGAGAAAGAGAGAGAAGAGAAGAGAAGGAGAAAGAGAAGCAAAGGAAGGAAGATGTCTCCTTTATGTTCCAGCCGTGGGCCGTCTTTAAAAATAAATGCAAAAAAGATGTATCCCGTAATACCCTGTAATAAATACCCCCTAATCGGCATACACATCGTAGCCCCCCCACCCTCACCCGTTCATTACAGGGTATCTCTGCATTGCAACTGTTTGCGGCAGTGGAAAACATATAAAAATCAAGCGGATGAGGGACGAAGGACGACACACGCAGACGCGTGGGAGAGAACGGGGCAAGGGGTGTGGGGACGGGGGGTGGGGGGTTTTTTGTGGCGAAAATGGAAGTTTTTGGACACGTCCACATCCTGGCATGCTGCTGCGTCCGGCGTCCCTCTCACTGGGACCTCCACTTGTCGACGGTTTTGTCGTGTTTCTGTCGGATTTTATGGTCGCGCTTTTTGGCCGCCCCCACCGCTCTTCTCCCGTCTCCCTCTGTCCCCCGTGCCTACCCTCAGGCTCATTGCTTTTGCTTTTGCTTTGCTGTTTCCTTTCCACTTCACTCCATTCCTCTACACTTCTTTAATTCCAAGTCTTTATCCCTCATTCCATCCATCCACTTTCCTTTCTTTCTTCTCTTGCAGCATATTTCTCCACTTGATTTCCCCTCTACTACTCTTCGGCCCTTGCCGCTTTCCTCCCGTTTTCCGCTCAACAATTTTCCCACAGAGTAGAAAATAGTAGCAGAAATAGTAGTAGGAGTGGGAGTGAGAGAAGCAGGAAGCAGGGAGGGGAAGAGGGACCTAAACGAATGAGAAGGAGACGGATGCGCGAAAAACAGGGAATATTTTTCCATATCGTAAAGAACAAAACAAACGGAAGACGAAGTAAGAGCACAAAAGAGAAGGCGCAACAAAAGTGGGTGCAGAAAGTGCAACATTCCCTTCCTCCCAGACAGTAGCGTGTGTGTGTGTGTGTGTGTGTGCGTGTGTGCGTCTACAGGCAACCCTCGTATGAATTGGCCTCGAATTATGAGAATGAGATTTCACGGCTGGTCACGCGATTAAAGTGAAAGGAAGGCTGAAAGGAAGGTTGGGATTCAACAAAAACGTACATACGAAAGAAGCAGAGGAGACAGGGAAGGAAGAGGAGGCAAAATGAAGAAGCAGAGGAAAGAGGGGAGATGAAGGAGCAGTAGAAGAAGGAAGAACCGCAAAAGCAGGAGAACACAAACCGGAGGATGAAAAGTGAGAAAGGCATAATGGAAGAAAGGATAATTACAAATATTCTTCCATGGTACTCGTATTCCTTGCCTTTGTACTTCCTTCGCTAATAAATATCCCACTTGTTTTTCACTTAAAAATTTGTGCCAAAAGTCAAAGGTGCAGCTACGCCCCATACAAAGGGAAGGCACCATTGGCCAGGGGCGACTTTTGCCACGAGAGAAGATAAAAATTCTAGCAAATGCGAATATCGCGACTTGCGGCCCGACAGACAAGCTGCAACCACAGAGCGAGCACATACCATTCATCCAACCATCCATCCATCAGCAATCATTCCTCTACAGACATCCTTTGTGACACACACACAAACGCATTTCCTTCCGTTGTTCCTGTTTCCCCACTGCTCTCTCCTCCCACCTCCTGCCTCTTCCCTTCGCTTAATCTCTGTCTGCCCCTTTTCCCCATCTCTTATTCTCTCTTTTCCTCTCTCTCTCTCTGTATCTTGTTCTGTGGCATGCCCATGCGGCGTATGTGCTACTTATTAAGTATACGTCAAGTGAAACCAAAATGGAACTCATTTCCAATTAAGTGCAAAAGACTGCGGAAGGGATACGGATCGGGATTCGGAGAGGGGTGGAAGAAGCCGAAATGCAAGACTAGCGGGGGGAGGACATGTGGCAGAAGGCAAACGTGAGAGGTGGCTGAAGGCCCAAAGGCATAGCAGGAAAGCAGGCAAAACGAATAGCTGTGGATGGCACGACGAAAAGGAGAGCCAAAGAGATAGAGATAGCAACAGAGAGAGAGAGAAAGAGGGAGAGGGAGAGACCATAAACGGTACCATCTGTGCAAAAAGGAAAAATTCCTGCTAACAAAACAACGAAATACCAGCACAAATTCCATACAGTCGAACAAATACTACGAGTCGGTTCTCAGAAATTCAGCAAAATCACCAATATGTAGAAATCACACACCAACGAGAGACGAGAGAGAAGTGAGCAGAGAGCGGAGAGCAACGAAGAGGAGAAGAGAGAGTGGGGGACAGTTTTTTCACTGGAGGGAAAAGCAGAAACAAGGATAACGCGTGCATAATTTTCCACACCACTCCACCCATCACAAAGCGTAACGGTACATACTCGCCACTCGAGGGCTCAGCGAGACACACACACACAAGGAGCGAGAGACAGAGAAAGGGAGAGACGGGCAGTAAATGTCCAATCGTTTTTTAACATAAGACGACTTTAAGATACTCTTTTTTGCATTGGCGCACAAAAACTGAAACCGAATCCTTCATCAGCGAGAACTCTCGAGTCGAGGCACACGACATATATTTTGTTTTGGCTTTCTCTTTTGCACTGGCACCAATACTGCCTGACAGAGTATCCCAACAATGAGATGCCAATGGTGATGACAACAATGACATCTTGATGCAAAAAGCAGCAAAAGGAGAGACACCAAAGTAGGCAGCAGTAGCAGCAGCAGTATCATGGGGCGGCACCATCTGCAGCAGCTTAAGATATACAGAAAAGGCATGCCCCAAAAGGAGTCCTCCCCTCCCACACACACACACACAGGACTCACAGGCAACTCATGCCTTTTCTGGGATTCCATTTTCTTTGTCATTTCTCTGTCATTGCCACTGTCTCTTGTGTCTCTTGGATCCGTCTTTGTTATGTGTCGTTAAAACAGCAAACAACTGATTGAGTTTACATAGCCAATGACTACTGTGGGGTGGGGACTCACAGACATATAGAAAGAGAGGGAGAGGGAGGGAGGGAGCAACTAAGAGGTACAGGCAGAGGCAGAAAAAAAGAGAGATAATGACAAGGGTTCTCCTTGGTGCAGAGCGTCAGAGGGGCGCACAGGACACTTTGGGGGTGTGGTGTCTTATTAGTTGAATCAAAGGGAAATCCTCTCCCACTCTGTCACTCCCCCTTATTTTTCCTACTACTTTCCTATCGTTTTAGTGGAAAAGTTTAACCAAAGAAAAAGTCTAGAAAATCTACAAAATATTATCTGGCATTTTCTGGTACATTTTTTTTTATTTTAGTATTTTTTTTAGTGTAATTTTTATAGTTTCCCATAAGATTTTCATATATTTTTCGTTTTTTTTTTGCATTTAGTTTGTGTATTTTGGTATTTTTTGACATGTTGGCGTTTTTTAGTATTTTGTATTCTAAATATATTAGAAATTTAAATAGTGATTGAGTATTTTTTATTGTATTTTAGTATGTTTGAGTACATTTTAGTATATTTGAGTATTTTAGTATATTTTATGCAAATTTTACTTCAATTTTCTGCCAGAGTTTTTATATTTTTAGTCAAATAATTTTCGTCTCTCTCTCTATATCTTGTTCAGAGTCTCCTTTCTTTCACTTGCTTTCCTGTACTGAACTTTTTCCACCATTGGGTTTTTCCTGCCCCCGCCCGCAGCCCGCAGCCCGCCGCCCATACACAGCATTTTGCATCCTTTTTGGGAGAGGCGGGGGGGACAAATGGGGGCAATACATACATAGATAGAGAGAGAGGGCGAGAGTGTTAAGTGAGAGGGAAAGAGAGAGAGAGAGAGAACTTATTGCATTGCCAGTCGGAAGTAGGCAGCAGCTCCTTAACATCGTGGCGGATGCGAAGAGGAAGGGCAGCATTACTCACACCTCCTGCCTCCCGCCTCCTGCCGCCCACAGTGGATGTTCCTTATCTTTCATTCTCCTGTTCCGCCAGCTCCAGCTCCTCCTTGCTGCCACTACTCCTCTACCCTGGTTCTTATTATCCTACTTGTACTTCTTCTACTTTTGCTTCTCCTACTTTTGCTTCTCCTGTTTCTGCTTCTCCCTCTTTCGTACATATCCACCCAGTTCTGCTCCTACTGCTCTGCCTTTACCACCCGCCTTGTTTGTCCTTCACCTCTGGGCACTTTCTTTTCTTGATTTCGTCTCATCCTTCTCCTCCTTCCTCTTCTTCTACTTCTGTTGGACAGGTGACTGTTGCTTCTTCTTCTCCTTATTGGTTCATCTTGGGCCCACTTGGGGCCACCATCCGTGGGTGCGCTGCTACCCCTAGGCAACCTGCTACACCCTCCATCCCATCCCCACCTTCATACCTTACCTTCATCCACTTCTTCTTTTTTCCTTTGTCTTTTGGCTTCACTCGGGTCACCCTGTCAAATAATTAATGAGCATGTGTGTGTGTGTGTGTGTGTGTGTGTAAGGGCTACAATATTATGTAAGCGAAAAGCATATCAGCTGTAAACGTCAATACTCAGAAGGCACCTCCCACATCATACCTCCCACTCAGCTTCAGCTTTCCCTCAAAGCGAGCTTTCACTGTACTAAAATTATCCATAGATATTCCAATATTTATAGGAAAAATGAATGAAAAAAGCAGAGGGCGAAAGACGATGGAAAAATGCCTGAAATTGACAAAATGTCAAAGCCACTGACAGGCAAAGCAAGAAAAAGGAATGGCATTAAAAAAAAGCAAAGAAAGGAGAGCAAAATAGAGACACATTTCATTCCGTAACACACATAGACACACACACACAAACAACGAGACAGCCGAGAAAAAGAGCAGCGAAAAGCAGAGACACAAAAGGAAATGTCTCAAGAACCACAGGAATTTCTGGTTTTCTTTTCTTTATTGTTCCTAATAAAATTTCCCTTGTATTTAGCAATAGTCAGTGCCACGCCCACAACAAACTCAACAGCCTCTCCCACAGGACACACCAAAAGACGAACTAAATCCCCTCAAAAAGAAAAAAAGAGCCAAAGTGGTGGAAATCGTAAAATGATTTTGTTGGCTTTTTTTGACATTTTATTATGGATTTCGTATTCTTTTTGTCCTGTCTCTCCATTTTCTCCCTTCATCTTCATGTCCTTTTGGTTGCATAAGCAACCATAGCATAACAAATGCCACCCAGTAGTTTATAGAGTCAATAGGTATTCCTGTGAAATAGCTTTCAAAGTGTATCTCAAAGTGCTCAACGTCAGCAACTACTCAACGTTTTCCAGCATAGTATAGGGGTTGAGCTATTCTAACGCGATTATGAGCAGCTTCGGTACCAAATCAAAGGTTGTGTTCGTCCTTGGCGGCCCAGGGGCTGGCAAGGGCACACAATGCTCGAAAATCGCTGATCGTTTTTGCTTCACGCACCTGTCCGCCGGCGATCTGTTGCGGGAGGAGCGTCATCGCCAGGACTCACAGTTGGGGACGATGATTGAGGATCATATACGTTGGGGGAAAATAGTGCCGGCGGATATAACGTGTTCACTGCTGGAGAGGGCAATGAAGAGATCGGGGAATACGCAATTCCTCATCGATGGCTTTCCCCGCAATCAGGACAATCTGGATAGCTGGAATCGTCGCATGTCCTCGAAGGTGGACCTGCAGTTCGTTCTGTTCTTCGATTGCAACGAGGATGTCTGCGTTAAGCGCTGCCTGAAACGTGGTCTCAACGGCTCCGGGCGCATCGACGACAATCCGGAGACTCTGAAGAAGCGCATTTGTGGCTACAACAAGCATTCGTTGCCCATCATCCAATACTTTGAGGGCATTGGCCAGGTGAAGACCATCGATGCCGGCCCCAATGCCGATCAGGTTTTCGCCCAGGTGGAGCGCACCTTCATGGCTAGCGGTTTTCAGGTTTCACCTGATGACTGTTCGCTTATGGGAACTTCGTATGAGGAATAAAGAAGTTCATTTGCTTTTAGGACTCCTCAAAGCATTTAAAATCAAATGGCAATTAAGCTGCAACTAAATAAATATCAAAACAAAGAAAATCGATTGCCAGGAAAATAGTTTCGCCTTTCAATTGACGCACAAGAAAATCTTTTGTCCTCCTTCCTTGCTTTGCATTTTACCATCAATTAGAGTTATTTATTGAAATGTTGTCCAAAAATCAAAAGGTCAAGCCTGTTGCAACCTGTTGCAACTTCTTGGTCTCTTGTGGTGGAGTCTCAATTACTGGATTATTCGGTAATAAATATGTACTTTATCAGAGCTAAATCAAGAAGGCAATTAAACATTGTCCTAAGCTAAAGGACAGGCACAGACCAGGCACAGGTACACACACAATCCATTCAACCATTTTGTGCTTTGCCCGAAAGCAAATATTATCGTGGGGGAAAAGGTTAAGAGTATTGGCCTGGACTGCACTGGACTGGACTGGACTCCTCTCCCATAATTTGTTTACCCATCAATTATTGTATTTTATTTCAATTTATTTTAAGCGATAAAGAGAGAGGGAGAAAGAGTGCAAAATGCATTTGTTACTCAAGTGACGTTTTAGTGCGGCGGTTTGGATGGACTTTGAGCTGTCGAGCTGTGAGCTGCCCTCGCAGTTAACTCTCGATTATCTCCACAATTAAAACCTGAGCTATCGATTACCTTTCACGGACAACAACAACAACACTTGATAGCCAAGTTTGATATCAAAGAAGGTATCAAAGTATCTCCTATCCACGAGTGTCAACGATTATCTACAAGTATCTCGAATCGTTGTACATTGTACAATCCATTTGCATGTCTGTTGCTAGGGCCCAAAACGGGGGCCCTCTAAAAGTACAGACGAAGGGGAGACGTAGGGCTGTAGAGCGCTTGCAGAGGGGGTTGTAAATGGGTTTCAAGAGTGGGGTAAACAGGGCACAGAGTGAGAGAGAGTGCGTTGGGTAGGGTTGCCAAGTAGCTAAGCAACTTTTGTCATCGTAATTCACTTGCAATTGAATGAACATCTTTCCAGAAACTCTTACAATTGAATGCACAAGCAGGGCATGCGAGAAAGGTAATAATACCTAAATGAGTAGAGGAGGGAGTTGGGTGGATGGTATGGGAGGGACTGGTCTCCACCTATCCGAGAGCAGAGGGTCAGAGAGGGTCTGGATGGGGCAGTGGTACAATACAAAAGAGACTTTCTTTTTGCGATTAGCGGGGTTACAGGGTGTACACTTAACACAGGGTGTATACAATGCAGACAGACAATACAGGGTGTAGGGTGCACATCGCTATATCATGCATTTATCAAAAAACTTTCCTTGTTCTCACTTATTAAGATCTAAGTTACTTACAAAGCAAGTCTTATGACAATATAGTACATCCATAGACATATATTCGGTGTAAACCCATCAAAACTTACCTAGAAATACAAAGAAGAAATAGAAATAGTTAGTTTTTGTAAATTTTTAATCATAATTAAGCTATAAAGTTGAATAAATGCTACACAAAAATATGTTCCCATAAGGAATCAGACAATCATTTGAGAAGAAATTATGTTTGAATCTACTAGCAGATCAGTCTTTATTCGGATGGCATGTGGTTCTACTTTTATTTAAGAAGAAATTCCCTCGTAAGATTCCATTGAATGGATCATAGGATCTTTCTGATTTCACTTCTCAGCGGCAATGACAGGGGGCAGGGGGGCATAATCTTTAGGAGGAGAGGAGAGCCAGTGAGCAATTGCATTGTGTGGATGGGATGGATTGTGGGTTGTGGATTGTATTGGAATAGAGTGTGCTGCTCGCATGTAAATTGCTTTGTTTATGGCCCAAGCGAACAAAGCAAAAGCGCACACAAATCAAACAGAAACAGAAAGAAAGATGTGGCTGGGGGTTTTCTCTTGTATATTATATACTTTATATGTGGAGGTACATACATACATATTCGTAGACACATGCCTCCGATTACATAAATATCTACACATTTCAATTGAAAGTCGTTCAAGTGCAAAATGCGAGAAAAAGAAATAAAACCAAAAAGAAAAAAGAAAAAAATACAAAAACACAAAAAGAAAAAGAACAACAACAAAAAAAACACACACACTTGAGTACAAAAATCGAATCGAAAAATACATTTATTTTGGTACGAATATGGAATGCTCTGAACACAATCAAACACAATATACTATACGGTCTGTGATCCTTCGATTGTAATATAATTTCCAGACCAAGAGATCTTCCATTCATTTGGAAAACTGGAAAAATGTAAAATCAACTACGACTAAACTTTCCATCACGTAACTCCAAAACCTATGTATATTTCCTCCTCCATTTCACTCCTAAAGATACTCAACGCCTTCGCATGTTTCTCTTGTTCAAAAGATCCCCAGTATCCCCTAGGTGAAAGGATACACAAACTTCCTCCCAAAACATATTAAGCCCGAAACCGTTTTCCTATAAGTAGGTAAAAATCAGAGTATACTCAGTGCTTTCAGGCATTTGTTAATATAGAAAAGCGAAAAAGAGATGGAGATAGAGAAACAGACGGCAAAACATAGAAAAATACACAGAAAAACAGCGAGAAAGATGAATGGAGAGTTGAGATGGAATGGAGAGACAGAGAGAGAGAGAGTGAGAGGTTGGTTTCAATATACCGATCTTCACTATACACAAACTGTATCGTATACTATGTACTATATACGTATGTGTACATATCTATTTTGTATATGCATGTTTTTCACTGATTTGCGGATTGCGTGTAAAGCGATAGAAATAGAAATAAAAGAAAATTGAAATGCAAATCGAAACAACAAGAAACGAAACGAAACGATAAAGATTAAGTGAACATTACAACGAAACGGAAACACACAAATATATGAATCATTTTACATTGAAACAATCTCTCAAACGCATTATATACCGGACTTCCATTGAGTCTCAACCATAATCATTCTGAAATTTCCCATAAGCGAAAGGATGGACTCATTGAAAATGTTCTGCTAATGGAATTGCTTCGAAGATAGGATAGACGGAAGCAGTTGTTGCACTGCTTGACACACAGAAACTGCCATTCACGCGTAAACGTTGAATGAAACTTTGCTCGCTGTGAATGCTGAAGTGTCTGAAGAAGAGTGTCTGGCGCTCTTTCTGCTGCTGTTTCTGTTTAGATCTCAATAAATGAAAAGTTCGATTCATTGAACTGCATTTTATAAACGAGTATGTGTAGGGTACACATGTATCTGTATCTGTGTCTGTGTACCCCCCTGCCTACCCCCCGCGCTTCACTCAACTGGAATCTATAGACAATGCGGATTGGGGAAGGGAAACCAGTTTCTGGTTTCAGTTTTTTCGAGTTCAGTTTTCAGTTCAGTTCCATTCAGTTCCAATTGCAATTCCAATTTCAATTCCACACAATTGTCAGCCTTTCTCGCAGTTGTCAGCGATTTCTCGCGGATTTGAATGCAAACGCGATAGATACAGATACAGATACAGCTACAGCTACAGACAGAAACAGCAGATACAGATACATAAATAAATAGATGTAGATAAAACCCCAGGCAATGTGGGAATGCGATTTCTTTTCACTTTTGATTGAAATGTTCTTTAATTTTTGACCCATTTTTTTCCTTCTTTTTTTTCCTTTTATATTTCAATCAAAGCTCATTTTTAGATCCGAGACGATAGAAAATCGTAGGGGGGTCATACAGATAGAGAGAGAAAGAGCGGCGACAACCTCTGACATTGTTTTATAATTATAAAAATATAAATTAATTGCCAGAATAAACAATAAAAATAAATAGAAAAATAAAGAAAAACAAAGACAAAACGGTGATAAGGCAACGGAAACACACAAGTAAAAACAGAGCCGATAAGTAGGAGGATTACCACAAAGAGAGGGAGAGAGAGAGAGAGGGGATAAGAAGTAATGCCCAGCCCCAACCCCTAGCACGAGTTAAAAAATCCCATTAATCTGGTATTAGTATTATTATGAATGAAAATTGGTTGGTCTCATGATGACGATGACGATAACGATGCGCATCCGTTTAATACTAACTACTGCGTCGTCTCTGATATTATCGTATGTACTTTACTATATACATTTGAATACTGGTTTACAAATCTCTATCTCTATATCTATCTCTGTTCCTATTCCTCTGTATACTACGGATCTTCTATTATTTGTCTGACCCCTTTGACCGTCCGTACTGCGTATGATAGTGGTCTTATATTACTCACGCGGCCCTTTTTAAAGCACAAATACGGAATACAGAGATGCGCAATATGCAACAAAGTTGTGCATGGAACTGGTTCTTATGGATGATATGATATGTAAAACTTCTAGGGCATCGAATAAAGCGAATTGATGGAGATTATAAGATTCCCATAAGCGAAAGGATCACAATTTTATACAGAGGCCATGATTCACTCAGCGAAATTCCATTAAGAAAATGCATAAAATTTCCTTGATCCGCTGTACAAATTTTCTATAAGCGAATTGATATTTAATGAATAAAAATTCCCCTATTCGCTGAATTATTATATTTATTATTTAATTATTATTATTATTATTATATTTAATTATTATATTCCCATAAACGAAATGATGCAAAGGAATAAAAAGCCCTTGGCTTCACTGTAAAAAATGCCCATAAGCAAAATAATGGTTAACTTCTGTACAATATCGCTTCTTTCTTCATTCTTTCTTTCTTTTCGTTGCTTCATTCTTTCTTTCACTCTCGAGCGGTTTATCTTTGAAATTTTCAATGGACACTACTTTTATCCATTTTTTTGTTCTTTGTAGTTTTCGTTCTTTGCCTTTGCCATTCGCTTCCATTATGAACTGAACTGTTGTTTTGTGTGTGCTTTGGCTTTGCATTTTGTTTGTTACTTTTTTTTATATATATTCTGCCTCTGCGATTACGCTGACGTCATTAAGAGAGATGGAGAGAGAGAGAGGGGTTAGGAGGGGGTATATATTAAATGGATAGGGGAGTAGGATGGGGCCACGAGGGGGTCGGGTGTCGGTTGTCGGTGCAGGAGGAGTGAGAAATGAAGTTGGGAGCAGAACGAACAGAACACGGACGTCAGCACATAGATTATTTGATTTATAAATGCACTTAGACTGTAAATAGATACAGATACACTCACAGATAGATGTGTGCCGCCTGTAGATACAGATACACTCACATATAGATGTGTGCCGCCTATAGATACAGATACAGTGGATTCACACATACACACATAGCAGATACATATGTATTCAGATCTATAACTGTTGTTATTTAATTGGATTATCATTGAGCGAGCCACAGCACCATGGAATGGAATGAAATGAAATGGAATGGAATGGTGGAACCAGTCACCATTTCCAATTGTTCGCTGCTGCCTTCCATGGGGAGGGGAAACGGAACAAAACTGGAACGACTGTGGAAGAAGAATGGTTCTGCTGGTGCGGATAGCTGGGGTCTATAGAATGTGATGATGAATTTTCTACTACTAGATTGGAATGTGTGGCGTGGTACTACAATAAAAGAAAGTATATAATCGTTAACCGATTCCAGTTTCAACAGGGATTCTTACATGTGAACATATAGATTTTATTCGACTTTAACGCGTGAGGAAGTAGAAGAGACCCAGTGAGCACTCATTGAGAGCGAAGTATATGGCAATGCAAGGAGTGAACTATAAAGCAGTGGGTCACTATGGATAAAGCAGTGCCCTGCTTAACGACAAGCAGTTCAACGACTATAGGCAAAAATAGTTCTAAAGAAGAGTATAGAATGAGTACAACTTTCAAAGGATAGGTAATAATAGACGTTTTAGATAGTAACACTTCAGGCAACAAGAGGGTAGGGTAGGGCAGGGTATCAAACCGCGACTAAGTAAATCAGGGAGGAAAGTAAAGCAAAAAGTAAGTCATAATAAAGAGACCGAGAGAATAAATCGTTGTCGTTGTCGCCATCATCAACGTCTATCGGGGTTGTTGTTGTTGTCCGAAGACATACCTACTTAGAGACATATGTATGTACATATGTATGCTTATTTACATAATGTACATAAATACATACACTTGTACACTCATAATACACTCACAGATTCGTGTGTACTCTGAATGGCTCAACTGTACAGCAAATACTTTGCTTTCTTCTTCTCTCCCCTTCCTCCCGTTTAACGTCCATTCGTCCATCGTTATCATCATCCGTGGGTTTTGTCTCCTTGAAGGAAAAGCTCGCGAGTCAGACAGACACCACACGAAACAAACCAGAAGACGAAGAACGCAGAATCACAACAAGAAGAAGAAGGAAGACCAAGAGGTAGTTAAGACGACACAACAATATTCGCATAAAAGGAGACAAAACAGAACGAGCCCCAGTCCAGTCCAGTCGTCCACCACACAAAAACAATCACCTTAACACATTGACAAGCAAAACGGATTCATTCTCCAACCAAGTGCAGTGGTTGCGGTTGGAAAAGGCAATGGTAATAGAAACGAAATCCCAATTGCTAGACATTATTCTACTATGTAAGAAAATGCAGAAAAACCAAATGTTTAACCTAGTTTTTTAAATTGTTTTCAGATGTGTGGAAATTTCACATAAAAAACAAATATCATTTTCCATTCGTTCCGATTTTCATAATATAGAAATACAAATCCTAGAAAATTAATTATCATTACATTTAGACAGTTTGTGGTATTTGTTAATTTGTAAACATTTTATTTCTCAATTTTTCGAATTTCAAATTGCATTCGAAAATGCACTCAATAGAGGCAATTAGCATGGAACATTCCTCTAGGGCCTTTATTAACTCTTGTCACCTTCCAATTGTCACTTGGCAATTGACTAATTTGTCGGGTGGGCGCCTGCCTGCCTGCCTGCTGTCTCTTAAAAGCTCTCTTTTTTTTATTCCTGTTATGCTCTGCCGCTGCCAGCAGCTGCTGCCCATTCTAGAGGGTTTGCGTGTGCTTATGTGTGTGTGCTTGTGCAAGAGTGAGTGCGAATGCGAGTGAATGCCTGAGCATGTTCGTTGGCTGCTTCTGGCGCTGCTGCTTGTGCTGCTGCTGCTACTGCTGCCGCGGCTGCAGCCGCGAAAGGTGCTCAAGCAGGAGGCCGGCCATACCATGGCCATATAGCAAATAGCCACCAAAACTGCAGCTGCCGACACGGCTGACGCTGACGCTTACGAAGTCAATGCAGCAGCGCGCGCAGGCACACGCATGTGCGTCAGACATGTCCGTTAGTAGTTGGTTGCTCCTTGCTCTTGCTCTGACACTGGCTCCGGCTCCGCTGGCTCCCTCTGCTCCCACCATCATCACCTCTTGCTCTCGCACAAAACACATAGAGAAACGACTCGAACCAGACGACGACGACGATGACGACGGACGAGAATCGTCGTTCGATGCGAAAACAACAAAAACAAGCAGCAGCAGCAGCAGGCAAAGTCGTGATTGAGTTGCCTGCTGCTGCTGCTGTTGCTGCTGCGTCTCTGCTGCTGCTGCTGCTGATGCTGCTGCTCTGCTGCTGCTTGCACATTGCACAATTTTGTTAATATACAGGAATTAAATATGTATGCATGTATGTACATGTGCATGTATATGTGGGTGTATGCGTAGGTGTATTTGCATGTAAAATATGGCCAAAAGGTAATTGCGTGGGTCTACCTCCCTCCCACTATCCCAGCCTCCCTCGCTCCCTCTCTCTCTCTCACTCTTTGGACTCCTATTAAAATATTCTTTTCCCTGTCGCTCTCCAAAAGCAAAGTGGAACGCATAAAGTTCGCTCCACATCAAACATGTTTGATATCAAACACAAATTACGCACTTTTCGTTCCACGAATTATTGTTAATAAGACGCATTTGGCAGCGTCAGGGCAAAAAAGAAGATATTACGCAATAGACAACACAGATCAAAAAGGAAGTGGGGGGAATGAAGACGGAGAAGAAATAGCAAAAACAAATATCACTTAAAACCGATAGAAACAAAAGTTATAATTCTATCGATTCTTTTGGATCTCTAAATGATCCCGTGGGGTTTCAAACAAGCAGTAAGATTCCCAAAAGTTCTTATAAGAACATTTCCTATGATTATGGACAGCTGTAGCTTTCAATTCTATTAATATTATGCAACATTTTCGGATATCTTCCGCATAGAGTTCCCATATCCTTCCATTCGCGTAAACAACACAGCGTTCAATGGACAGACACATTATAAGCATTGTGGGAACGAAAGATTAAACGAAATGCAACTCTGATACTGAAAGCCGGATTTAAGCTGAAACTAAAGCTCGGAGCTGAAACTTAAGCTAGTGGCGTATACGAGCCTAAAAGCTTAAAACTGAAGCTTAAAATGAGGCTTGAAATATCACCTAAAAGCAGGCGGAAAGGCACAGAATGGCCCGGACACTTTGGATACCCTAGAAAACAGCGCCCTGAGTTTTCCCACAAAAACTTTTGTGTTCGAAACGATTCGATTCTGATAGGTTTTCCCACAACGACTTAGTATATGATATAGTGATCTGGTCTATTAAAAAAGGGTACGTTTTATGGATCCAGGGTCGGTCTCCCCCTTCTCTCTCTCGCTCTCGGCCGCTGCAAGCAGCTGAAGGTAAATCATAATACCCTCTGGGGCAAGAGGTATGTACATATGTATGTATACACATTCTATATTTATGTACATATGTATGTATGAATGCATAATAAAGACGATATTGCAGCTGAAACTGAAGCTGATGATGGAGGGACTGCCACTGCCACTGCTGTTGTTGTTGCTGTTGCTTCTGCTGCTGCTGTTGCCTGGAGGAGTCGTTTCCAGCGGGGTAGGAAGTGTGGGAGGCACCGACAATCTGCGGTACAGTGGAGTGGGTGGGTGAATCCCAGGGTCCAGGGTCCAGGTCGGCATATAAATGGGACATTTGCTGCTTCACTTGGAGCAGTCTCTCTCTCTCTTTCTCTCTTTGTCTGTCTCTCATCCCCACTATGCCACCATCTACCTCTTCCCCCCTCCCACTTCCCGCTCCCACCCACTGACCCACGCTCTGTGTGGAATGACGCATTGAGTAACTGCTGTTTATGCCAGGGGTTTCCAGGGGGGGTAGGAGGCGGTAGGTAGTAGGCAGGTCTATAACGTGTGTGTTTGGCAAATGTGTGTTGTGTTGTTCCTGTTGTTCGCCGTTGTTGTCCTCCTACGTAGGCGCTAACTGCCGCAGAGGCGTCGCTGTTGCTGCTCTGCTCTCTCTCTCACTCTCTCTCTCCCTGTCGCCCTCTGCCATCCCTCTCTATCTGTTAGTGTGTGTGTGTATGCAGCAGAAGGGTTTTTTTTTCTACTTTGTGCTCTTCTTTCTTCTTAAACAAGGGGACCCCAAGGTACATTCATCTCTGGGGTAAGTCCAGTGTGCCATACGCGAGAGGGTCATATATTTTATATTCCCTCCATCAACCTCTTTCAAAGTATGCAGTGCCACAACCCCCCTTGTTTCCCATCAAAAAATTGAGGAAGGAATAAAATAAAATTATTATATAGGTGCCCGGTGTGTGTGTGTGTGTGTGTATGGGTTATGTATCTGCATTGTCTCGTGTATGTAGGTATATGTGTCCAATGTATCTCAAAACTATATATGTACATATATATATATATGTTTACATATGTTTGCACATTTTGGACGAGGTCAAGCCCGCACGAAATTTCAGTCGAGTGCCTTAAGCCCAACTCCAAAAGGTAGAAACGTTTGGTAAATGCATTTTCCATTTACCCCCTCCCCCAGGAGTAGGCGGCGGATAGGGTGCCTCTCCACACGGAGCACACAAAGTGGGCCTCAAATAGGCTTAAAACCTTAATTGGTCTTGCAGTTGGGTGGCTATTACAGCATACAGCAAACAAAAATCTCGGACAAAAATAAATTGGAATAAAATAAATAGGCGGCTCCCAAGCCCTAGAAAGGAGCCTGTACCTGAGTTTGTATCTTGTATCCCAGCAGATCAACCATCCATAATAACTACATATAGCGCTAGAGACTGGAAGTACCCCCTCCCCTCACTATTCAGACCCTCAGGCGAAAAAGAGAGCATTCAATGAATTCAGATTCCAATTCCAATCGGAGAGACAGACACAAAAACACACCTGCTTCTGGTTTCAGTCTACAAATTATACCCAAATGAGCAGCTAAAAGAGAGCGAGAAAGACGAGTAGAGAGAGGAGGGTATGTGAGATAGATAGATACATACATATATGTACATATATAGTAATAATGTGTGGCAGGCACGGCACAAACCGCAACAAAAACGCTTCAGGGGCGCTGCTGCTGCTGGAAACGTCATGGAGAACATTATGGAAATTCAACAAGAGCCAAAACGGAAATTCTGTATCTAGATACGAGCCGAGAAACCCTCTATCTACCCAACTATTTAATTGTGTATCTTTATCTGTATATCTGTATGCATTGTATCTGTATCTGAGCATTGCACATTCAAGGCACTCGAAAATAATTGAAATGAACGAAATTCAGTTTCCTTTTGCAGAAACATCAACCCTCCCAAAACCAAGCAAAAAAAAGGGACAAAATATATACATAGAGTATTTCAATAGAGACTACTGTTCTCTCTTTCTATCTCAATATCTCTCTTCTTCTCTATCTCTCTCTCTCACTTGTTAATTACGCATTTAATATGAATACAGTTTTTCCTTTTTGGGCCCAAGGTCTGCTGCCCTTCCTTCTACTCTGCTGTCTCAATCAACTGCTGCGCATTTCAATCAATTTTTGTGTGTTCCAAAGTCCAAGGGGCTGGACAAATCAACCCCCGCCGTTGGGGCAACACCACAGTTACAGATGCAGATGCAGATACATCAGAAACCCAAAAGTTTTCTCTTTATTCTGAGACGTAATTTTTCAACAATGGTTTTTAGCAGCATTCCATTGGGACTCATCGGCACAAAGGGTGAAGATATCGATTGGGGATGGCTGTGAAAGATCTTAACAGAAAGGATCTGCTAAGGAAAGATCCAAATATCGGTAGGGAGATCATATTGGGCGTCATGCTGAAAGCGACCATCGATCGGCAAGCAAAAATCTAAGGATCGAATGGTGTATCTACAGATCGAGGCCCGATACTTCGAATTTCGAGTGCAATATCCAAACGTTTTTGTAACCTCATTAAATTTTCCGAAAGCAGACCGAAAGCAGTCTTTTTTGATGACTGAAAAGCATACACAAAATACTGAAAAATATATCAGAGAACAGAGATGTTACCCCGCCCCCTCTTATGTACAAGAAGTATGCCACATTAGTGCACTAATTGTTCTAAATATATTATATAGAGAGCGGAAAAGTGCAACAATAAATGAGGTATGGGATTGCACATATCTACGGCATGCACCCGTATCACCCCCCGTCCGTATCTATGGGCACACGACATTGACATTGAAAATGAATCCATTTTCTGGCAAAAATAGTGGAGAATACATACATATATGTAGAAAAGATCATTGTATAAATAGATATAGGGGTTATGTACAGAGGGGAAAAGGAGGAGAATGACAGATGGATGGATGTTTGGGTTGCGTTCCCTTTTCGGTTTCGCCTGATCGAACAGAAAGACACAACATATGTATTTGGTTTTAGGGGTTACAGAGATACGGGGTTAGGGGTTGGGGTTTTGGCATGAGTCATAATCTACATATGGAAAGAGAGGGAGGCAATGGGTATACGATACACTCAACGAGTAGATATTTCCTGTGAACTTTGAATAGGATTTTCGATTATGTACATACATATCTCTGGATACATTGTCCAATAGCTGATAAGAACTGATAAGGGGAATACCAGATACAGATAAAGGTCAGTGCATATGTACGTAATAGACTTATAGCAATAGAATAATAAAACTATTAGCATATCATTTATATATTTTCATACAAAATACTACTCCAAAAAACATTCCAAAATAAACCAGAAGGCCCAGAAAAGTACAATACTAAACAGTATCAGAGCACACCAGAAAATACTATAAACATATTGTTAAATACTATGTAGAGTATGTAATATTTATGGTATAACACTAGATTGCTTCTAACAACAACAAAATACTAACATATTCCCATAAAAACTACTAGTATAATACTCTTAGCCCTTACAGAAGAATCCAATACGAATACCAACGAGAATAAATCACAGGAAGAAATACCAGACACCAAATACTTTATAAATATCGAAAATGATATGAGAGAGAGAGATGGCGGAATACGAGCACGGAGTGTGTATGTGAGTCGACAAAAACGTTGCCCCAAAAAGGATTTACAGACATGGGGGGGTCACATTTATGGACAGGCGGTAGGGGGAGGTAGAATTAATTTTTGTACGAAAAAACAACACTCAACAACAAAAACACTTACATAAAAATCTTTATAAAACAAATAATAAACATCATCCTCTAGATTGTTGTTGTTGGCCAATAGTTGTTGCTGTTGTTGTTGTTGCTGCTGCTGTTGTTGTTGTTGTTGCTGCTGCTGCAGCAGCTGCTGGTTGCTATTGTTGTTGTGATTGGCGGTGTTTGTGGTGTTGTTGTTATTATTAATATTATTATTGTTGTTGTTATTATTGTTGTTGTTATTATTGTTGTTGTTGTTGCTATGATAACTGTGATAACTATGATAACTATTTTGGCAACTGTTGCTATTGTTGTTGAACGTCGTGTTGATTATATAGTTATTGCACAATTGCAAGTGTTGTAATTGCTGCTGTTGTGGCATTAGCAATTGTTGCTGTTGCTGCTGTTGCTGTTGTAATTGCTGTTGCTGCTGCTGTTGTTGCTGCAGTTGCGTCTGCTGCTGTTGTTGTTGTTGGAGCAGCAGCTGCTGTTGTAGCTGATGGTGGTGATGTTGTTGGTGTTGCTGTTGCTGTTGATGGTGCTGTTGTTGTTGATGATAATGTTGTTGATAGCTCGACGCCTGCAATTGCCAATTTTGCATTGCACACATGTAGAACTCTGATCCACACACATATATATACGATGATGACGATGCTATGTATATGTATACATATATATTATATATGTCTATGCAAATATATATCTCCGAAAATATATATATATTCAAATCGATTTCTGATTTTGATTTGTGTTAGCCTTTCCTCTTGTTGCCTGAATATTGAAAACATTGAAATGCATTAAAAATACACTCACACTCACACTGAAACAGATGTTTACATATATTTGATGGTATTTTCAATTATTTAGTTTCGGAAATACTTTTTTGTATTAATTATTTAGTTGTTGTTGCAATTAGCTGTGATTACAATCTGTTTTTATCATTTGATCATCACAAAAACTTGAACTAAAAAAAATAGAACACATATAAAAACGAGCCCTCTTTTTGGCACCATCCTTTGGGTTTTTTTTTCGCAAGGTATTTCTTGTTTTCTTTCAAATATTTGTAAAATTTCTTCTGTAGATTTGAATACTATATTTGGTTTATTTATTTTGATTACATTTTGGTTTTCTATATTTATATTGCATGTTTTGTTTTGTTGTTTTTTTCATTAAGTATTATTACACTCTTTTTTTGTTTGTTTGTAAACTTGAAATGAGCTCAAGGTAAGAAAAAAAAAAACTTTTTGTATCAACGACCGCAGCGACGTTGAAGTTTACGACGACACCGACGACGACGACGACGAAGGAGGAGGCGCAAAGTAGTCGACAAAACGACAAAAACAACACACCGAAAACACACAACGAAGAAAGAAAAAACAATAACGCTGTGCCAGCTGCTTGCCGGGAGTTCTACTGTTATACTGTTCTACCGTTCCTACTGTTATATGCACGACGATGTATAACTGCTGGCATGGCCTGGCCTAGCCTGGCTGTAGAACAGTTTCCAGAGTATTGAGTGATTTTTACCCTTTGATGGGGGCCACAAAAACAAAAACAAACACAAAAACTATACAAACCGAACAAAAAAAAAAGAAGAAACAAAACCACTCACAGCAATGCGATTTAATATTATTATTAGATTGATTATTAATAAAAATGGATTAATTAATATACACATGTATTATAATACTTTATTTATAGCCTCGCGTTCCGTCGCGTCGCACTGCTTTGTCATAACGACTGAGAGGGGCGGCAGCAGTGGCAGCAGCAGCGCAGAGCAGAGCAGAGCAGAAGGCAGTAAACGCCGACAGCAGAGGCGGCCGACAGCAGCAGCTGCTGCTGGCAGCGCAACGCACATACAAACAAACATACCAAATGCACTCATACTCCTCTATACACAGCCGCACACACAAAATATATACACACACATATTTATATGTATATATATACGGATAATAAAGAGAATACGCAAAAAAGGCATTGAAAGGCAGAAAAAACAACAACAAGAAGCAGCAGCAACAGCAACAACAAGAGCAACAGCAACAAGAGAACCGTTCATTCCTAGGGCGCAAGAAAAGAAAAAAGAAGCAAGAAAGAAAGGAAGTCTTGCTGCAGGCGGCTCGAAACATTTGATACCCATTTCAATGAATTCTGATTACATTTTCGAATAAAACTCCTCAAATGAAACTAAAATCAATTAAGTTGTTAAAAACCAAACAGTTGTTCAGAATATATGTACATATGTATGTACATTGTTTTTGGAATGCAATATAGTCGACAATATATCGTGACTTGGGTGAACAAATATACCCACCCCCCCCTTGGGGTAGGGCTTCTATTACGGCGTTACGAACACTTACTCTTAAAAATCATCATACTCTCTCTCTGTCACTCTCTCTCAGTCTCTGTCTCTCTCCACTAAAGGGTAAGAATATTGTTAGCAATGGGTAACAGGATGGGTGGAGGGAGGGGAGCTGACAGCGAGCATGAAGTGTGGAGTACATAAGCAGAGCCGCACACACACACACACACACACATCAAAACCTGGGGAACACGCATATGCAAGAGCAAAAGTGTAGCACAAAGCAATAACAAAAATTCTAGCATAACTGTTGTTCTCAATTCCCATTCCCCCCCCGCTCCTTACCCATCATCGTCCCACCCACAAACAAAAACCATTGCCTTTTTCCAGTGCCTTCTTCCATGCACCTTTCCATCCATCTGTTACTGTTTCTTCTGCTGCTGCTCTGCTATCTCTCTCTCTCTCTCTCTCTCTTTCTTGCTGGTTTTGTTGTTGCTAAGTACGCTCTCTCTCTCTCTTGGTGTTGTTGTTGTTGCTGCTCTGTTGCTATTGCTATTGCTGTTGTTGTTGTTGTCAGACAGAAAGAAATTGCAATATTTGGCCATGCCATGCCATGGTCGTAGTCGAAAAGATGTTTGAAAGGGTGACACCATAGGCAGACTCCCTGTCGTTAGGTGCACTAGAAGCCACTGGTATTGACAGAGGGCGTGCGGGCGGGGAGGAGGCTACGAACCAAGTCCTCAATACATTGAATGTCCTCGTTATGCAATTCAATCAAATGGTTTTTGAGGTGATATCACAGACATAAGTAGAAATTATTGAATGCCTCTGAATCGAATGTGAGTCACCGCCCCCCCACCTCTTTTCTCATTTCTCAAATCTCAATTCTCGATTCTCTCGAGACTCTTTCTTCCGTCGCGGTGTCTCATTCACATATTTGTCTGACACTCGAAAAATCTGCCGAGGTCGGTCTCTCTATGACTCAGCAAATCTGTCATCGTCGTGCAATGATTCAATTTTCAGACCAAAACATAAATCTTCAAAAAAACACAGACATAAGTTTTATTTTTAGAAATTTGGAATATTTTTGGGTGGGTATTATTAGCAGGGTGTATGTATTTTTGGAGGGGGGGAAGTGTATTAAATAGATTAATTAAAGGAAGCAGAAACTTCCAGTATATAAAAGTTATTCCAAGTTGGCCAAGACCAAACCCATTCATATTCGTTTCCTTTTTTCCTTTTCATTATCTTTTCGCACTGTGCAACACGCGGCACAGTACAGTGCAAAACAATTAACAACGAATTAACAACCAACCCTCGGTGTCTTGAGGGTGTCCCCGTCCTCCGTCCAACCCCCACGAAAAGTAGTCTGTTTTTTTCCCTTAATTTTCGTTTTCGCTGCTGCTGCGCTGCTGCCTACTGCCTGCTTATTTTTACAAATTAAAGAGGGAAAACAACAGAAAAGGCAGCAAAACAGAGAAGACGACGACTGAACGTGTGTAATGTCAAATTAAAAGAGAGAGAGAAAGAAGGAGAGAGAGAGAGAGAGAAAGAGAGGGCGGGAAGGTAGTGGAGTGGAGTGTGCAAATGAGTGCATAAATAAATGATGCATAATGCGAAGTAGAGTGAGTGGGAGAGGAGAGAATGGTAGAATGGCAGAATGGTAGAATGGCAGAGAGTGAAAAACGAAACAACAGGCGAAAGCAAAACACACAGAAAACAAACCCAAAAGAAAAACTTGCTTCGCTATAATAATATGAATAAAAGTACTGCAAAAAAAAAAGCACAGAATTTTATATACTGTACATAAGTATATAATTCGAGTATGTATATACATGTGTGTGTGTATGTATGTACATATAATTAAATGGTAAAACTGTAGGCATCCCAGAAGCGTCTCAAAACGACTCTTCGACTTGGGTCTCTATCTGTCTTGTCTCTGGTCCGTCTGTCCGTCCGTCCGTCTGTTTGTATGTATCTTCCAAGTTCCCGTATCTCAGAGTCCCAACAGCAACAGCAACAACAACAATCGACTTCTGTACATAATGTGTATCTGTATCTAAACAAGCGACAAGCGTGAGGAGGGGCAGGGGGAGAGGGAGGTGGAGATGGAGATGGAGAGAGTGAAGCGAGGAGAGTCAAAGCTCCAACAACATTGAACCGGTTCAAGTCATATTTTGCCACTGTACAAGCAGAAAAATATAAAAGAAGGAAAATATAAGCAGCACCAGGCAGGCCGGGCCGGGCAGAGCCGAGATGGCCGAGGTGGTAGTAGGCCCTGCCACATTACCGATAAGCTATGAAAACGATGACAGCAAAACTTTAACAGAAGTTCACCCACAAAAGAAGGTTAGGTTAGGTCCCTACCACACACCCCCCACACATACACACACACTTGGCAGACTGGAGGAAGCTGTCTTCAAAGTTGGTGGCACAAACTTCCTATAGATCCTGAGATCTACTATTGGGCCAACCAACTCGAACGAACCCCCGAGGTTCAATGAACTCTGGCAATCACTTCATTGAAATGATTTCCTGGTTCCAAAATGAAGTTTAAGCTAAAGACTTGCCTGACTTTTAGACTGTTTTCCACAAAAATACCAGAAAATTTATATAAATACCTATTAAAAGATCAAATATCAGAATATAGTAAATCAAATAAAAGACAAAATTTATACCTATTAAAAATTCCTGGAAGATACTTGAGATTACGACAAAAATACTATAAAATATACCGCAAAAATACTATAAATACACAAAAAATACAATAAAAAAACTAGACAAAATATAGAATACAAAACCAAAACAAGTTGCAGAAGAATAGCAAAAAATAAAAGAAAATACTAGAAAGTTACTTCAAAATACACGACAACAAAACACTATGCAAAAACTAAATAAAACTACTATGCAAATACCAAAATTAATAGAAATACCAATAGGTTATGGACTACTCCCTTTCTGCGTTCTTCCTTGAGATTCTCCATGGATAAATAAATATAGAAAAACTTGAACAAAGTTCAAACAACAAACAAACAAACGACTGGGAAACAAATCCCCGTTTTGGGTAAGTCTGAGAGGAGTCTGTTTATAAGAAAGCTATAACCATATATGTACATATCTATGGTATACACATTTATAGTTTAAAATATTAGTTTCAATTCGCTCTTCAATGTTTCCCCCCCGCCGTGATTTAAAGACACTTAATATGCTAACCCCACAATCCACAAATTGTGTGCTCCAATTGTTGTTTCAGTGTTCGGTAGGTCTTTTTTTTTTGTGGAGGGGAAGTGCCTTTCGGAAGCTTCAATAACACACAAAAATTATGTATACACACGCCAATCGTTTCGGGGGCTTTGACATTATGTATGTATGTGTGTGTGTGTTTATATAGTATATTTCCATGATATAAATCTATATACATCGCACCACAAAGACAATTACATACATATGTATATATGTATTTATACGCTTTGGGGCCCAGAGACACGACAAATTTTTTGGTTATGGTTTGGTTTGGTTTTGGTTTTGGTTTTTTTTTTTGCGGCGTCCATCGGTCGGTCGATTAAACCGAGTGTCAACTGCCTATCCCCTCCCCCCTTCACCCCACCCCGTGCTGTTATCCAGGCCGAACGACCGACCGCCTTACACACCTTTCTGATAATTTCTCGCTCATTTTACGTTCGGAGTCGAGTCTGATATCGAATTCGAATTCGAACTCGGAGTTCGAGTGCAAAATGCTTCGAACAACAACAAAAAACAGACTGAAAAATAAAATAAAATGGAAAAAAAGAGACAAAAGTCAGAGTCAGAGACAGAGACAGAGAGAAAGAAAAGAGGCAGAGCCATAGACAGCAACAGCGACTGAGCATTAAATTTAGTTCAAATCCCCACCATCCCCTCCCTCCCATCATCAGCAATCTCCAGGCCTCTGTCTGCGTGTATCTGTATCTCTGTGTCTGTGTATGTGTTTGTGTATCTGCTGGAGTTTTGTCTATTAATTCTAATAAGAAAGAAAAAAGCATCTGCAGCAGCATACAACAACAGCCGCAGCCACAGCCACAGCAGCAGCAGTAGCGGCAGCGACAGCAGCATACCCCCATGACAGATATAACAGCAACACAGTGGAAGAGCGGAGGCAACTCTGTTTGGTTCCATTCCATCGGCCCAAAACAGCAACAGCGATGCGATGGCTGTCCCTCTGCACAGTACAGTGGTCACTCGTTTCAAATGTCTCTCTCGAATCAGAAATCGTACACAATTCATAATAAAACTCGATGAAATTTGGTACTCCATTATAGGAAAGAAGTATGTAGGAATATTACGAATAATATGTAAGTATTATTTGTTGTTTTCTGCGTGTTTTCAGACCCTTCAAGTTTTCCAGGTATTTTTGCTGGAATTTTGTTCTTCGGTATCTTTTATATTGGAAATACCAAAGCTATTTCAGAAATCCTCACTTTTTGGTTGTCGGCAGGCAGATTTTCGTTTGAGTTTAACAACAACAAGAAATCCACTTAAGTAGCTCTGTTCGTAGGCAGAACTTTTCCGAGTTTAGGGAAAACTTTCTGTTGGTTTAATGTGATTTCCATGCCTTGATGGGGGGGTTGGGTGTTGGTTGTAATGGAGACTTTTAGTTATAGTTTCAAGTAATTTGCACTCTCTTAGGCGGAGTATCCACTGTACGGTGCATTTAAATGGCTAACTGGAGGCCTAGAGGCCTTCGCTTGGTTTCTGTCTTGCTGTTCATTGGATTGTTGCAATGGTCTGGTCTCTGGAATGCTGGATGGGTTTTCCTCTTATGTTTAGTTCTTTGATTCAAACCTTTGGATTATAGCGATTATGTATCCATCAGAAACGTACGTACGCTGCGAGACGATCGGTGGAACCGTTATCTACAGACACAGATACTTTCTGATGAGATACATAAGCACAACGGCTACAAATACAGATACATTTCCATACACAACTCTTGAGATATAAACAATTTTTTTTCTGCCTGCAAAACACATACAAAAGATACACAAAACAGAGAGCGAAAAAACGGTGGCAGAAAGAGGAGACAAGCATAAAGAGAAGTGCAAAGAGAACCATAAATAGGGGAAGGTAGAAGGGGGAGGCAGGGCAGACTCGTAGAATATACCCCCCAAAAAAAAAAAAAAACGGCGTCAAAAGCAAAGCTTTGAACACCACATCTCATGAGCGGGGCAGGCCAGCATTTTTCTGGGGTGTTGGACAACCATTTTTCTCGCTTTTCTATCCACGTATTTTACCCCCGGCCCAGCTATTTTCTTTATTTTTCTTTATACATTTTTTTCACATTTCTTTCATCCTCTCGTGGCAAAAAAAAAGGGTTCTCTTTTGCTATTTCGTATTTTATTTTAATTTATTTTAATTTCCTTCTGACGGCAGGGAAAGTTGTTTCCAGGAAAAAGCTTAGCTTAGGTTGGGGGCGGGCGGGCAGGGGGGCAGGGGAGTTGTTAGCAAAATTCCATCTCTGTGTGCTGACAGGGAAAAATTTAAAGAGAGAAAGAAAAAAATATAAGGGCCAATGGAAGGCCGAGACCGAAAGGGACAGCATAGCCCGACAGCATTCTCAGGGAAAACAAAAAATTCATCACAGATATTTTCTTTCTCAGAAATGCGTGGAACAAAATTGAGATCGAAAGATTGCATTAAATATTTATAGGTAATTGTTAGAATTCTGCTGCTGAGGAGAGCATCCTTCAAGCAGGTTGGTTGGCTGTTGGGATGGAAAATCATCTGATCGTGATCGGATCTATAGACAACCGAAAGAATTTCCTCAAAAGCATCGGTTTTTGATAGCATTCAAAGCAGTCGCTGTAGTAGTTCATCCAACAGGTGAATCCACCCAAGCAGTGATTTGATCCATGAAGCTGTGCATGAGCAGCTAACGATGCTACCATAAGCAGTGCATGAGCAGGTAAGCAGTGCATTTGCATATATATAGTATCAACAATGCAGCTATTCATTGCATCTACCAAGCAGTATTCTTATATGAGAATCATTCATGGCTCAATTCATGAAGCAGTGCATTAGCTGATAAGCAGTACATTTTCTAACCGTTACTCGCAGAATATAGGTGTATAGGTATTAGATTTTTTGATGTGTGTTATGCCCCCAATTAAGTTTTTTTTTGTTGTTTTCTATAATGAATTCCACATACATATGTACATTTACATATGTGGGTCGCAGATTTGTTTTACTGAAAATGTTTCATGTGGGAAGCAACAGGAGCTTAGGGTTCCAGGATCATGCCAGTCGGGTTGGAATTTGATTCTGGAACATGGTGGGTGGGAAAAAGGAAAAGGAACACCTGTATGAACCAATGGAAATCTCTTCCTAGAAAGCGACAAATCACATACACACATACATATGTATGTGTGTGTGTGTTGGCGAATCCTCTTACGGATGCGAAAAAGAGGAAAATTATGTGTGTGTGTGTGGTTGTAGCTGGAATCCTCTTAGGAAAGGATGTGTGTGTGTGTATCCTCCTATGAAAAGGGGAAATTATTTCTGTGCAAAGGGCAGAATCCTCTTACGAAAAGGCAACATTGCATATATATGTGTGTGGAGTGTGTGTGTGTGAAATCGGAAGGTCTAAATAGATTTTCGTCGTCTGTTGCTTTCCATATATGTATGTACATATGTAAGTCCTGCAGTTGAAGGGTTTCTTTCTCCTTCAAATTTTCCAGTCAGTAATTCAAGTTGTTTTTCTTTCGATCAGATGCTCTGGGAGGAAAAGCCTTTTCAATAGGTGTGTAGGTGTGTATGTGTGTTTGTGTGTGTGGAAGCGCCAACAAATTTGGCACACATATTTTGTTTTCCAGTCGATGCTTCTCTCTCTCTCTCTCTCTCACTCTCTCCCTCTCTTTCATTCTGCTGCTCTTATGTATAATTTTTCTAACTTTTGTTTTGCTTTTAGCTCATTTCTATTTCACACACACATGCACACACAAGCCGCACACACACGCACTCACACAGGAAAAAAAAACAACAAATAATATAATCTCAGTGGACCGTTGTGTCTGTCTATCTCTCTCTCTCGCTCTCTCACTCCATTTTTTTTACCGTTTTGCATGCACTTTTGGTCTGCACTGCTCTCTCTTTTTATGCACTGCACTCTCTTGGCTTTTAGCGTTGTTTACACTTTGTTTTTGTTGTTGAAATTACGATAGAATTGTTGAAACAAATTGCACATTACACTAGGGATTTGTTGTTACGCTTTTTGTGTGCACTTGCACTTCCACTTGCGCTTCCACTTTGCACCGTCATTCGCATTCTTTCTTGTACTCTAATTCTCCAATTCAAATGCTTGGCTTTGGTTGTTGTTGTTGTTTTGTTTTTTAGCTCACATTAAAAAAACAATGACAATTATATATATATATATACAATATTATTGCATTTCAACGCGCGTTTCGTCGTGGTATTTGTTTCGATCCGATCCGATCCGATCTGTTCTGTGCATTTCCATCTGTTTTCCACCATTCCAACATTCCCGTTTTGTTTGCCGTTTGATATTCGATTGAGTTTTCTTTCGGTCACTCGATTGGCTCTATGTATGTGTGTGTGTTGTTGTGTTGTTGTGTTGTTGTGTTTGTTTTATTTGAATGTTATTCGTTGGTGTTGCACTGAATAAACCCATTCGATTCCATTCCATTCCATTCGTTCCATTCCATTGAATTGAATGGAATTGATTGTTGCATTTGTTGCATTTGTGGCCGTGTGCCCCCGGGTGGCCCGTGTTGCCCGTGTGCTTTTGTTATGCTTTTTCGTGTGTTACCGTTTTGATTTTGATGGCGTTTGAATTGCGACTGAAACTGAAACCGAAACTGAATTGATGCTGGTCGCTGCGCTGCGCTGCTTTCTGCTGCTGCTTCTGCTGCACGAACGAATTGCAAAGAGCAACAGCGCGTCAGTGGCAGCAGCAACAGCAGCAGCAGAGGCACATGGGCAGCGGCAGAGCCAACACAGCAGCAGCAGCAGGCAGCAGCAGCGACGCAACAGCAGCCCAAAGAAAACGACAACAACAACCCAAATCGAGAGAGAGAGAGAGGGAGGGAGGGAGGCAGAGAGAGAGAGAGAGACAGACAGACAGAGAGGGAGTATGACACAAAATGGGTTGAATATATAAGTGTGTGTGTGTGTGTGTGTGTGTGGGTGTGTGGGTGGTGGGTGGGGTACACGCACGCACACACACAAACAACTGATTGCAGCAGAGTGGCAGCAGCAGAAGCAGCAGCAGCCTTGCCAACTTAGCTAAAAACTTCCAAATGCGTAGCAGCCCCGCGCACCCCGCACCCTGCGCCGCGCCGCGCACACACTTTAGTTGTTGTTGCTTTTTGAATTTTTTATTTTTTTGTTCCCCTAACATAGAGCCTCCCCTCCCTACCCCTTCCATCCTTCATCGTCGTCGTCAGAGAGATTTCGCGGCCTCATCGTGGTTACTCTTCTACCCATTACCACCCCCCCATTCCCATGACAGCCCCACTAACACACCTTAACCCACCACAGTACCACACACACACACACACAGAAAGGCACACAGGACTACCCATCATCCAACCAATGCCCCATCCATCGCACATCCACTCACTCCACTCACTCTCTTCAACCGTGTGGCAGTCTCAGCAGCCAGCCAGCATTCACTAGGCAAATGAGAAGAAGAAGGTGGCAACACTTGTGTGCCTGCAGCAGCCAAAGGAATGTTGTACGAGAGGCATCAGGAGCAGCCCAGCTAAAGGAAGCGAAGTCGGGGATTACCTGTAAAAATATAGGGGGGAGGGGAAGCTCTAAATAGCCGCAAGAAACCCAAAAATGTTCTCCAAGTTCTCCAAGCTTTCATCAACAAAAAACTAAAACCTAAAACGAATAACATTGATTCGCTGTACAAACGTTCCATAAGCAAAAGGACACAAGCCATACGATCACAATGCGAAAACCCATAAAAAGGCAAAGGCTTTCGGGGTAGTGACTCAGCGAACAGCTGTTTGCAGGTTGGAATGGGATGCTCTTTAAAGAAATGTTTCCCCAAATCTAAACTCCCAAATCCCCAATATACCAGAGATCTAAACATTCTCAGCATCCTCCTCTATCCATAATCCCCAACACGATTTCCCACGAACAAAAAATCTGTAAAATCCAACAATTAGTAATCGATAAATAGTGTGCCAGCAATCAGCGCAATGTTATTAAATATGCAACACGATTTAGCCCATCATTGCCACCAGCAGCAGCCGAGAGGCAGGCAGGCAGGCAACCAGCAACCAAATTGGTGGCACATTCTCGAGGGTACTCTCCTTGCAACAAGCAACAACAAGAGCACTTTGGGCTGTCATTGGCGTTGCCGCTGTTGTGTTATTGGGCAGCAGCAGAGACAGAGAGAAATGGTGGAAGCAGCAGCACAGCAGCAGCAGCACAGCCGCAGCCGCAGCAGCGAGTCCTGCAGCCACTGCTGCGAGTTGAGGGGGGGACAGGGGTGACAGGGCCATGTCCAGGTTCGGGTTCGGGCAGTGAGCCAGTGCCAGAGTCAGAGCCAGCTCTGCTTTGTTTTAGCCAACTGCCTGCCTGGCAACTGGCAAACTGGCAACATCAGCGGCGACGGCGACGACGGCGGCGGCGGCGGCTGCTGCTGCTGTTGCTGCTTGTCGATGATGAAGTGGCCGACAACGACAACCACGAGACGACGACAACGACAACGACGACGACGTCGCAATCGCATTGCGCGGCATGCGTCGTTTTGTGGATTGGATTGGGGGATTCATTCTCTATGTGTGTGTGTATGTGTCTGCCTCTGTGTGTGTATATATATGCGCGCGGCGCATAATATTCCACATGCCACACGCACATACAACAACAAAGATGTTGGCCTGGCCTGTTGGCTGCCTCTTGCTACAACGGGGCGCACTTTAAGTGTAGCAAAATGGACTCTGTGACTGCAAAACTTGTGTACAGTACTCAACACGCACACAGAACCCCATCCCCCTCCCCTCCGACCACCTCCCCACACCCCACAGCCCACTTCACATACGAACGGATACATCTGTATCTGTATCTAGTATCTTGTATTCTGTATTCTGTATCTGTGCATAAAACATGCAAGAGTGGTGGTAGAGCTTCTCTCTACTGTTAACCAAAAATCATTTGGCGCCCCCAAAATGGAGGGCTGCAAATTTCGGCCATTTTCGTTGCTAATTATAATTGGTGCAAGACGACACCTCCTCAATGGATGTACACACACACACACATATGTACATGTGTATTTCTCTCTCTCTATGTCTCTTTCTCTCTTTGTGTCCATCAAAAATACGGAATAATTAGCTGTATGGCCAGGGAAAATTTCCACAAAGAGAACATTCGCCAGGAGCGCAAGGCAACTTCGAGAAATCTCTGGTCAAATATTGAGCTGAGTCGGTCCCCTGAATCCAACAGCAAAGTACACAGTCCTCATGCAACATTTTGATAATTATTTTGAATGAATATGAATTATTAATATTCTTGTAATGGAACTGGAGATAACCCAAAAATAGAACCCAAAAGGATAGGCTTTACGTTGCAAATACCAAAAGGATGTATCGCTATACTTGGACCGAGAAACAACAGATTTCTTTTAGATTCGATTCATGAAGATTCATTTCTGTTTTGACATCAATCAAAACCACTCGGGGAAGGGACCATCACAGTCCTGCAAATGCTTTCAATAAAATATTAGGAATTCTACAGCATTCCTACATATATAATCGCCCAATAAAGTCCACCTATCGACCACCAGTCGATTCATATACAGCCGATAAACTATCGACTAACAGTCGATTCAAATACAATCGATAAACTATAGCCATACCTAACGGCTCCAGTCGATTCAAATACAATCAGAGGTAGCAAAAAGCCTTTAAATTGAATGATCGACAGGGAAAGGTGGTACGAAATGCAACACTGAATCAAAAGATGCAAGAAAAAGATTTTAAAGAAAGAGTGAGGCAGGCAGCAAGAGAGATGAGAGAGAGAGAGAGAGAGAAAAACAGAAAGCAAAAAAAAAAGAAATAGAAGGCAAAGTGCATACATATGTCTTTATGTATTATTGGGCAATGCAATGCAAGGAAGTGCAAAGAGCAATCCACGCTTAAAAGGGTTACACACACACAAAAATACACAGATGCAGAGTTGGAGCAAGTGGTAGACAGAAAGAGAGAGAAAGAGAGAGAGAGAGAGAGAGAGGTGAAGACTGTAGTCAGTGAACAGTAAACCAGTTTTTGCAATATGCCCCCAACAATAACGAGTAGGAGAACTGCAATGGAACTAGTGGCAGGCAGCAGCAGCAGGCAGCAGCGGGCAGCAACAGTAGTTCCAAGTCGAACAATCGTCAAATACACAAAATCCACTTTGCAAATCATCAAACAACGGATCCGATGGGGGGCCATGGGGGGGGTCCACTACTATTACGGCCCTGGACATTGGAATAAACATACGATTATGGGGGGTCCGTACGGTCCGGATGGGAGCGGGAGCTCCAAGCTTTGACGGTTGTCCGTGTCGGGTTCGATTCAGCCTCTTCTTTTGGGGCTAGGGGGTGGGGGGGTTCACGCATGCAGCATGCAACTGAAGTTGGCAGTGCCTTCCAATATACACGAACAGACACGCACACAGGAACGCACACACACACACATACATACATTCCAGGGTTGGGGGATGGAATGCAAAGCTTGGAGAAAAATCCTAGCATGTTTCCAGGCCAAACAGAAAAAAAATGAGCGAAAGAAAATTGTATCCATATACAAGCTAACGGTATTTCCCAGGAAAGCAACCACCAAAACTGCAGCTACGCCCATGGCCGCGCGACAGTGCCCACACCCCCCGCCCCCCACGACCATAACCTCGGCAGAACCAGAACACACAACCATCCCCCCACCCCCCCTTTCCCAGTTCCAACAGTCCATTCTCTACCTTATCCCCATCCCTATCACACACACACACACCCACGCCCATGGGCAGCGCCTCGCTCACATGCCCACGCCTCTGCACTGAATAAAATTGCATTGGAATATGCCGTTAGCTTACGTCGGTGTCGGTGGCGGCGGGCAGGGCGAGGGGGAGGCGATGGCTTCCATGGAACTGGAACTGGTGTCTGCGTCAGTGAGTGGGTGTGCGTGTGTGGGTGTGCGCGTAAATTTTCGGCCCTCCAAACCCCCACCCCGCAAAAAAAACAACCAAAAAAAAGTAAAGGTAAAGCTCCGCTACTTATTAGAAAAACCAACAAAAAACAACAGCAACAACAAGAAAGCTTCCCCCAAAAAATTAACCGCAAACCCAAAAAGCAAGAAAAAACAAGCAGAGGAAGAGAGAGAGAGGGAGAGAGAGAGAGAGAGAAAGGAAGTCTCATTCAATTGGAATGATGGCGGCATTTCTTTCCCATTTAATCAGCCACGAACCCCAGCAAAAAATGTGCCATAAAATAAAAAGTAAAGCTTTAATATAGAAAAAAAAACGAAGCAAAATAAGAAAATAAAACAAAATGGGAGCCAGAAGAAGAACGAACAAGTATGAAAAGCAAAGGAATAGCAAAAGCAAAAGAAGTGAAACGGAAAAAACCAACAGCAACAGCAGCCACACCAACCAAACAAAAAATATATAAAGAAAAAAGTAAAGAAAAAACCATAAAGTTTGCACAGAGTTCAGTTCGCACATCAAACACACGCCAACAGGCAGCAACAACTTGCAACAAGTTTGAAGTCGTCTGCTGCTAAAAATATAACCAAACCAGACACAAGAGCAAGGGAGAGGAGAGCGAGCGACAGCGAAGAGAGGTGGTGCGAAAGAACAACGAGCCGAACCGAACCGAACGGAACGGAATGGAACCGTACGGGAACGAACGAAACCCAACAGGGACAGGGACAGGGACCGGGTCGCTGCTGAGAGAGCAAGAGAGCGAAGCAAGTATAAAAAAAGAAAAGAAAAAAAATATATATATGATACGACAGTGATTACGCGATTTTCCATAATAAATGTTGTGGTAAAGGCGACCTTCCGGTTATGGCCTGACGACGTCGGGGCAAACGACGACACGAGCACTTGTTCGGCATGCTCAACGACAACGACAACAGCGGCGACGACGACGACCTTCCTCGCCAGCTATTGCTCTCCCTCTCTGTCACTCTCTCTCACACACTGCCTTGTGCCGCACTCCTCGCACAGACAATCACTCTCTTGCTTTGAGTGCGCTCTGCCAACGTAGCGGAAAATGTCGGTAAACAGTGCAACCGGTTTTTTTTTTCGCTTCTTTCAATTGCTCGCACAAACACTCACACACATACAGACACACGAGCTAACAGAGAAGGAATGGAATGGCTGAGAAGACGGGCACGCACAGTGGGTCCAAATGGCCAATGGACATTGGGTTAGCATACTTATTGGGGCAATACAAAATATTTATGAACGAAGTTGAAGCAGGATTACCCAAAACGAATGTTTATCAAAATGTCCAATAAAAGATTTTTAAGACTAGTTTACGGCTTCAGATAGAAATTTTATTAACCATGGTGATATATGTAATGCGAAATCTTTGAGCAGGTTTTAAATTCGTATGAATCAAATATTTGGTATTGTTTTTCGTATTATTATCATGCCGCAATATCGGTATTCAAATTATACTTCTTCAATTCGAGCATTCATAACTCTAGTTTTAGATATCTATCATCAAATTCTTTGATAAGTCTATTTTATTTGTACATTTTTCGTTTTTTAGTTTCTCGACTGCTGCTCTAGTTCCAGTCCCACTGTGCCAAAGTGCGCCTATCGCTGCTGCTGCCGCTGCTGTTGCCGTTTTTTCTGTTGAGAGCACAAAACCAACTCCCGTCGTCCCCTCCCAAAAGCCACGCCACGCCGCGCCATGCCATGCAGTGCCTCGTTTTACTAGGCTAATCATGTGTTCTGGTTTCGGATTTGTGTGGAGAGGCTGGCTTCCACTGTCTGCAGCGTGTGCGTGTACGTGTGTGTGCATGTGTGTGTGTGTGTGTGTGTGTGTGTGTGTTCTCGTGTTCGTCGGTTTTGCTGTTTGAGCATTCATTCAACGCTTTTCGTCGTGTGCTGTGCTTTGGGGGCGCGCGCACATTGAGAGCTTTGCAATTTTGTTCTTGTCGCTGTCGTTGTCGGTTTTACATTTCGTTTTGTTGCTGTGTGTGTTTGGATACCCTTCAATATAGAGAGAGGCATTATGATTTTAACTCCGAGATCGGAATGTACGATTTGCGGAAACGATTTGCCAGTCAGATATTTCAATTTCAATCCAAGATACAATTTGTACAATCCCCAACAGACTATAATTTCATAGGTTTTCTTTCATATGGATCTGCAAAGGGGTATCTTGAGCGTCGACTCCCAAGCGATAACTCACTTCTTCGGTTTTCTTTCTTTTTTTTCATCCCATTTCACTGTTTGGAAAATATTTCACACGCTGCTTTGGCTGAGGCAAGCAAAGCACTTGACTGTTGAGTGGCGCTGGCCCCAGCCTCAGCCTCGGCTTCTGCTTCTGCCGCTGTCGTTGGGGAAATGTTGGGGTTCGTTGCCGTCGCAGGCGTCGTGTCGTCGTCGTCGTCGACGTCGTGGTCGCTGTCGGTGTTGTTCGTCGGGTTGGATCGGGTGTTGTTATCAATTCAGTTGCTTGCTGGCTGCATGGCGCGACGCTTGCTTGCACGTCTGGCCGGGGTCTGGGTCTGGTCCGGGTCTGGTCGTGAGCGCATGGTAGACCGGAGGGGAGGGGATTGTAATCGGTTTCAGTTCATTTTCATTTAAATAGAATTAAATATGGCAAATGAGTGAGTGAGAGAGAGACGACGGTCAACATATGTTGTTGTCGTCGTCGCCGTCGTCGTCTCCGTGGTGAGGTTTTTGTGGTGAAGGTGAGTGTGAGTGCGTCGACCGACGACGACGAAGCCGACGAAACCGACGAAGTCGGCGATTTGAGCCCCAGACCATGACAGAATTCCAGACCCGGGTAGACCCGACCCAGTCAGTCGGTGTTTTCCGTTTCTCTCTTTATTAAATTTTTTGTCAAACCACTTTTGCTTTGGGCAACGAGGAATTTGTAATCTATATAATAAATAAATAATTTCAAATGTACACACGAGAGAGACAGAGCGATAGAAAGAGAGAGAGAGAGAGAGAATGAGTGAGAGAGGGGGAGGGAGGGTGGGAGAGAGATCAGTTGCAGAGCTGAGGAGTTATGGATGGACACGGGACTGACTGTCTGTAGCAAGTAACAAAATCTCATCGAAATCGAGATTCGATATTCGAGGGAAAGAACAGGCGCACAGCAATCGCCAGCAGAGCAGTCGGCAGAAACAGCCAGCAGCAGCAGCAGGCCACTTACTCGGGTGAGAAAGGGAGGGAAGGAGAACGAGCAAACACGAGTGCGAGCAGGTAAGACAGCAGCCGAGAGAGAGAACAAGCCAAACGAATCAGAGAGGGAGAGCACAGCACAGCAACAACAATGAATGTAGCACAGCTAAACCCACACAACAACAACACTTTGAGCGAGAGGAGAGGAGCACAAGCAAATGAGCGAAAGCCGATTGGGAGAGTGTGAGTGCAAGCATGGATGGTCACTCAGCGGGTGCGAGAGCGAGAGAGCACCAGCTGAACAACAACAAAATCGATGAGTCGCCTGATAAGCAGCAAATCAACGGAACACGGCACCAGACTAGAGGTGGGTATAGAGGTGTAGACCGTGTTTTCTTCGTGACACGAAATTATTGGGAATATTTAAGAAAATACTAAATATTCGGCTACCAAAAGGGTGGGGCTGGACCGCCTCTGTACAAATATTGAATAGCTTATTAAGTTCCAACCTTTTTAAAGAAAAATATGTTTAAAAAGATATGAGCAACAATGTATGATATTTCGTGTTCGGAAAATGTAATTTTCGTGCCGTGTCGGGTCGCAGTCCATGTCCATCTCTACGAAGACTCAGTGGACGGGGACACGCGAACCGAGCGACGTGACGCGACCGTGCGACCAGATACGATACCCAGCCAAACAACCACCCATTTGGGGAAAATAGGAAATAGAATGCCGCGAGAGCGTCAAACCGATGCGTGTGCCGTCGTCTGCGCTTTGTGTGCGGTGCATCCGTGTACCTGACGCGCGCGTGTAACCGCCAATTTAACAGGGAAACAGGCGGCGCAGCAAGAAAGTCTCGCCGTAAAGCGTTACGTCGCGTCGCGTCGCATGTAGTCTCAGTCTCGGTCTCGACAGAGAGAGCCGAACCGAGCCGACCGACCGACCAAGTTGTATGTGGGCCACAGAGCGAGTGAGCGAGAGAGAGAGAGCATTAGAGAGGAATGACTGAGCAGAGCGAAATGAGCATTGGCGTGTAGGTAGGGTGCTCAAAAAAGTTCTAAACTGTTCGGCACACACGAGAGTTCTAATAATAATTGGTGGAATACAAACAAATTAATTAGAATACGATTATAGATTCTTGAGAATAAAAAAATTATTTTGCCATTTATGTAAACTATTTTCTTTTAATTTACTAAAATAAACATCTATTTAACCACACTCTGAAGACAAGCAAAATGTTTGGACATCTTCTCCACTTATCTGGATATAATTTGACAACCCAGAGAGACAAATTCCTTGGCTCTGTTGCTCACTCTATCACACCCACGCGTTTGGCGCTTGTACACTTCTATCGCACTTACACACACACGCACACAGAAACTGTTATAATTTGGTTGTTCCCCTCTCGCTGGGTCTGACTCTCTTTTTCTAAACCGCTCTCTGGCTTCTGTAAGCTTTACAGTTGCCATTATGGAGTAAGCTGCTTCCCTTCTGAGTATAATAAAATAGTATCCGAAACGAAAATTAAACTCTTTAATGCTGGGATCCACTTTGGTGGCCTTCTTTGGACTTAATATATTCAGATATTTGCCTACACTCGGTTTATGAGCGAAATTTGCACAAATTTTGTTGTATGACGCGTATGCCAAGTGCTGGGTGCCGAGGATTGGCGAGCAGGCAAACCGTGAGCTGAGCGACGACAACGTAATATGTACGTGTATGTATGTATTACTGCCCCGGACCCAGATAACGAGTAAACGAAAAATCAGCAATAGCAACAGCAACAAGCAGGACACAAAACGAGATAAGCACAAGCAAAGAGCAAAGAGAATCAAAAAAACCAGCAGCAAAAACAACAATATTCCCAGCGAATTTGTGCGGGAGAGCAAACAAGAGCGATATGAAACACCGTCCAAAATCTGATAATTGAATGTTTTATGGGATTAAAGGGGGAACGAATGCAAAGCGTATATTGTATGTATGTATATGTATGTATTATGAATATAATTGTATAAATCATGTTAATTGGCTGGCAAAAGCAACAAAATGTATACATTGTGCATATTTGTGGCATATTTGTCAACATTTGATGGTAGTCGTCGTCGCAGTCTCGTTTTATCCATAAATCATATGGCAACAACGAATACAGTAGTCATTCGGTGGAGAGTGTGAAATAGGAGATATTTTGTATTTTTCTTTGATTTATAGAAAGAAATTTTAGATTAATGATAATGTAAAATATACTAAGATATATACTAAAGATTTATAAAGAAAAAAAACTATCAGGTTTGTGCATTTTTGTGTGTGTACATTTTAGACAATTTCCACTGTACCGTTTCCCACCTCATATTAAACTTGTCGCCGCCGTCAAGAAAATTAGCGCCCCCCAGCGGCCAGTAAAAACAATAAACAACCGCAATACCTCACACGTTCACACAGCCATCCAGCCAGCACACTCTCTCGCTCTCTTGTGGTGGCTTACGCTCGCTTTCGCTCTCTCTTTCTGTCTCTTTCGGTGACGCTCATTCACTCTTTGGTGCTGGGAAATCTTTTAAATATGCGAGATGAGATGTGTTTTGTGGTGGGCCCAACCAAGTATTTTTTTTTTTTGGTTGAAATTCGCTGCGGTTGGGGCTGTTTGCTCGTGCAATTTTCATACGGAATTGGTATTTAAAGAGAAGAACAAACCCCAGCAAAATATAATACTAAATGCGACAGTCCAGTCCAATGCTTTCGCTGCAATGACGCTGCAGTCTACAGAAAGTAACAGGCGCCCAGAAAGTGCAAAAACTCAAGCGGCTTTACACGATAAAGTTGCTCAAAAAAACCAGCGAGTGTGTGCGGTTTGACGAGCAAAATACAGTTAGGCGTGAGCAATGAGAAACAGAGCGAGAGTAAAGCTCTCGCGCTCTCTCTCTCTCTGTCACTCTCTCTCTCTCTTTCTGGCGCGCATGTGTGGTTGGTGTTGTTGTTAAGAGAGACGACAGAGAGAGAGAGAGCGAGAGAGAGAGAGAGAGGGAATTTGGTGTTTATCGAATGTAAATTTGATTCGAGTTTTTTTTAGTGTGTCTGCGGTCGGGAGGGGGTGGTTGGGGGGTATTTTATGCTCACCGATTTTCCGCCGACAATGCAAGTGCGATGCAAGAGGCCCAAATCGCTGGCGTTCCTTTTGGTGCGCATTTTTCACCGACTCCTTTTCTGTTCCACACCAAACACTGCACTACTGCTTCCTCTTTATTGCTGTTTCTGCTGCTTCCACTGCTTCTTTTTCTTCTTGATCTTCTTCTTCCTCTTATGTTTTTGTAATCACACTGCACTCACATCACATCACATAGCAACAAAGCACGGGCAGATAATCACAATTGTGTTTGCTCTGCTCCCGAAAAGTGTAGCGTTAATTTTGAATTTTGTTTTTGTTTTTACTTGTTTTTCTGTCTTTGTTTTATTTGCACACGAATGTGTGCTGTGATGTGTGCGCGCAAGGGGCAAGGGGTAGGGGGAAACAAAAAGTGATGCTGCCGTGAAGAGGGGGACGGACGACCAGCTGCTGGCTTATGCTTCGAAATGCGCGCCGGAAAACCATCACTTCCGGAGGCGCTTCAAGTACTGAGGAATGTAGTAAATACATGAAAGACTCTTCGTGTGTATTAGTGCGCCTCGTCTGCCTGTGTGTGCGCGCCTGTGTGTAAGTGTGTGTGTGTGTGTGTGTGCAGGCGCAGAGCAGCAGCTGCGCTGCCTGCGTTGACGCTGGTCGAAAAGCAGCAATAGAAAGAAGGAAAGCAGGCAGCGCAAAAAAAAAGCACAAAAACACACACACACAAAGAGAGAAAGAGAGAGAGAGAGAGACTGAGACACACACACAGAACAGACAAACGACAGAAAGAGAGGCCAACAGAGAGACAGACAACGAACAAACGACACAGCGCCACGCAAAATAGTTTAGCGAAAGGGAAGTGGGAGTCGAGAGGGACGGGGAGGGGAGGGATAGGACTCTAAAGAGATACCAAAGGAGATGCACGAGTGAGGGCAGAGAACGGTACAATGGTGGTGCAGTGGGTGGGGAGGCATGGGGGGAGTACCTAACGAGAGCGGGAAAGGACTTTGACAACTGTCTTCATGGACGGCGAGTCTCTGGATCTCGTTATATTATGTTTAATACCAATTCCTCTTTTTTTTGCCTTCTTTTTTCACTCTGTGAAAACAGGTTCTAATGTGTGGAAAATTCTACATTACATAAACACATACCACACACCATACATATATGTATGTACATACATACATACATACATACATATGTATGTATGTACATGTATGCATGTACATGTACGTGCGTTTAATATACCCACATACATACATATGTATCAAGATGTATGTATCACATATCAAGATGTAAGTGAAACAACATTCATGTCTGTTCTATAGTTAGATTGTAATCTGTCCAGAATTTAAAAATGTTAACCAAAAGATACAAAACACAACATGGTTAAATGTCCATTCCAGAAAAGAGCAAGGAGAGAAGTTTTCACTTCAAACCCAAAAATCGTACGATTCCAAGTGTTGCCAGTCCCCTTTTCCTAACGCCTTTTCCTGCCCCCTTCCTCCTGCTCCTGCTGCTTTACTATCTGCTTCTCCATCTCCTTTTCGTCTTCAACTGGTTCTCTGTCTAGACCCCAGACTCCCAGAACCAGCTCTGACACAGTTAGGAGACCAGCAACAACAACAACCGACGAACGATGAACGATGAAACGACAACAAATCCCATTTGAACCTTGTTGGGGTTGTATCTGTGGCGGCGGCATGTTGCAAGCTAAAATGTTGCATGTTGCAAGCAAACATTCATGAGAGATTTTGCTCTCAGCATATAAGATTAAAAATCTTTTAATATTTTTTTTTATAGATTAAACTTTGTCTTTCAAACATGAGATTCAATGGTTTTTGAATGCTGGCAGAAAGCAAATCGTTAGCAAAAGTGTCCGTTCGCTTATGGTTAATTTGTACAGTAAATCAAAGTTTTTTAATCTAATGCTCAGTAAATCTATTGGATAGGGTTACCCTGAGCACTCCTCGTTTCCACTTGTTGCACATTCCACATTCAATCATCTACATATCTGCACACACACACACAAAACACTCCACTTATATGGGGGGTGGGAGAAACACTTATACTAAATACAAACTCTTATACCATGTAAATATACCCCACCTTTTTGGTGGGGGGTTCAAGTAAAAGTAATTTTCTTTTGTTCTTCACTTTGCTGGTAATTAATATTTACCAGTAGATTTCGGAGCATCATCATGCTCCTTTCTCGCTCTCTTTCGCTCTCGCTCTCTCTGTTGCTGTCTCCGTGTTTGTCACTTCCGCAATCTTTCTCGCTCTCACTCTCACTCTAACGCTATCTCTGTCTCGCTCTCATTCGCTCTCTAATCTTTTTGTTGAAAGCCTTAAAGCATTTGCTAAGCAGGAGGATAGCAATCCTTGAGGGCTTGACTTGGCCTTGCTTCTGGGGCTTCTTTCTGGGGCCCGTCCAAGTTTGAGGTTGCTTTTCCTTTGGCTTTTCACTTGGGTTTCCCTACATTGCGACGAGCGACGAGTGAGAGAGAAGAGGGGCTGCTTTCGGACAACAACCGAATACTACGAGGAACGGAACCAAACTTTAAGTGGCATTTTGGCCATCGGGATACGCGGTTTTGCTTGGTTGCTTGGCTGCTGGATGGGTGCACGACTAGAAAGAGATGGATGGTCTGAATATGTGGTGTACACGAAAGAGATGGGCACACCACACACTCCCAGAGAGACAGAGAGAGAGAGAGTGAGTGAGTGAGTGAGTGAAAGAGAGACAGAGTGGCTGGATGGATTCGGTCGTTGGCTGAGTTATGGACAAAATAGAATCAGCACAAAATTGTTGGCTCGTGACAACGAGCGACGACGACGACGACGACGTCAACGAGCGACCTCAGAGGCGACCCCGAAAGCCTCCGACGAGGACGTCGACGTGGCCGAGCAAGAGGACGAGGACGAGGACGAAGCGCAGCCAACGAACTGCTGTGTGCTGCTGCTGCTGCTGCTGCTGGTTGCACTGTGGTGCGGCTTTGGATGGATTTTTCGGCTTGATGTACATTTAATAAACGCATCGCAGGACCCCCACAGGAGGAATATTGGAAAGTTTCGCTCGCCCATTTCTGTGTGTGTGCGTGTGAGGAGCCAGCCTACAGGATGTGGCACGTCCAGCGGGGAGGGGGATGTTGAGGGTGTTGGATGCAATGCAATCCCAGCTCCAGCAAGAGGGAAAGAGAAATAAATAGAGAACAGAGCAAATCCGGGGTACCCAGGGGACACAGCGAGATAGAGATAGTGAGTGAGACAGAGAGAGAGCCTAGTCCTACATACATATGTGTTATGTAAATAAAAAATGAAGTAATGAAGTGTGGAAACGAAGACTGAGAAGAGTATCCATAGAGTCAATGAAAGATTTGATAGTTCTTCTGCCTTCCTGTGATAGCGTCTCATAAGCACCTCAGGATATCGAGTGAGCTCTTGGCTCATCTTATCTGGGCCCACTCTCGGATTTTCTCCTGAGGACCCTCTGGATCTACCATCCATCATCATCAGGCTAGCAGTCCAACTTCTCCGTTTCTCTGCCAGCCCGCCCTGCGAATACTGCAAGTCGTTTCTCTTCGTAAATCGCGTAAAGCTCGTCTGATTTCGTTTCATATTGATCGTCGGCCCTATCGGGGGTCACTTCTGGGACTTCTACAGGAGTCTTAAAGCTCTTTATCATCTGTACACCCGTTCTACACCTGGTAGTGGTTCTCGCCGTCCTGGAATGGGTCAATCCGAATTGTTCCTGAATGAACTTAAAAATGTACACAAAAAATGTAAAAAAATAAAATAAAATTAAATAAAGATAATAATCAAAATTGTATGAAACAAAGCGAGACCCAAAAAAAAAAGAAAAGACCACAAATACCTATGTATCAAAATTTCAATTCAAAATTGTATGAGACAAACGAATATAACCACATACAAACGCACACAATCCCGAAACAAATCACAATACACCCCCCATCACCCCTCCACCAATTCAATGATAGCCAGAAGGACACTGGGTTCCTGGGGTGGGGGGGGCTTACAAGGGCTTGGGTCCATGCCACGTCAATTGTTGGTAGATATGGAATTACCATGACATGACAGAAATTGGCCCAAGAAACAAAAGACCAGACCAGACCGAACCGCACCGGACTGGAGTAGCAACTGTGCCGGAGCTGATAAGTAGGCTATGGAATTGTTTAATTTTGAAGACACAAAAGAGCAGATTAGAGCATTAGAAGATGAAGAGTAGAGAGAGGTGTGTTACGGGTACAGAAGGGTAGAGCAGAGTAGAGAATGCGGAAACTGAAAGGAGCAAGAAATAAAGCTCTTATTGGAAATGAAAAACCAAATTAAAGCAAATGCCTTTAGCGTTAGGCGAAAGAGAACAAAGAGTTCTTTGAAAAGCTTCTATATATCCTCAATCTCTATATATGTATCTCTAAACGTAGGAATTTTTCATTTTACTTTGTTATTATGTAAAATATTTTAATTCCCAAAAGACAAACAGATTTTTTTATCAAGTGAAATTTTTAAATGAAACACTATGGATAGCAAAATGTTGCGAAAACCGGAGCATCAATCATTGTGTGAAATTATTTGTCAGTAGAGGATTTCCCTTAACTTTGAAGTCATGCAAGTGAATCTTTCAAACTTGATTACGCCTTACCCCGCCATACATATGTATGTATGTATGTATCTATACCTGCTAGCAATTCACCTGCCCAGTGCATCTCCTTATCTCTTTCTCTATCGCTCTCGCTCTGTGCCTTCACTGCGTAATCACTCATGTAAACATGGGGAATCACACAATCACTCAATACTCGGCCATAACTCGCACATACACACACACTGGAGAGCATCCTGGAGAGAATCCTCCAGGGCGACCCACCGCTCTTAGAATCAAGTTAAATCTCCATTGTTTTCCAGCCAAGATGCTGGAGCGGAGTCATAAGTCCTGTGCCTGGTGGATTGAGTGGCAAGTACATGTATCCTTTTTGGGCAAAAGGGGTTGGTTGGAACCCTCAAAAGTGCAGCCCAGAGTGCAGAGTGCCGGCTAATAAGTGAAGTATCCATAATTGTTTGATGGCCTCCATCCTTTCTCAGAGAAAGGAAGAGAGAGAGGGTTAGAGTAAGAGTGAGAGAGAAAGAGTAAAGAGAGGGGGATGTGTTTGGGGGGTAAGGTGGTTAAGGTAGGCGTGGCAGGTGTCCTAACATTATGCTAACCAAAAATCATAATTCAGGCACACACACGAACAAGAAGAAGACGACGAGACAGCAGGAGGATTGTTATGGCAACACGAACATTGGAACATTTTGGAATTGGATCACATATGTATGTGTGTGTTGTTGTGTGTGAGTGTGGATTGGGATGCGTGACTTGCATGAGTGCAGGATGCGCGCGCGCTGCACTCACTCACACGCACGCACGCACGCAAACACAGGAACCCCCTGTAGGAACCTCAAGGAGCAGTCGCCTGCCTCCTCAATCAGTTCTCTACGTAGGGATGGGGACGGGGGGTGGATGCGGCTGCGGGGACTGCCCCTCCGAAAATCGTGGAAAATATTCGGCAGCCAGCCGCCAAAACTATTAACACGATGTGGCGGGGCCATACCGACAACGACAACGACGACGGGAAAGAGAGAGAGAGAGAGAAACGCTTCGGTTCTACTCCTATTTTTTTTTGGTCTTTTGTTAATAACGCAGTCCCTGTAGGATCCACTATATACCATATTGATATATGTATGGTAGATGGGAAATATTTGCATATACATACATCTGCCCCTACTTGCAACGCTACAAAGTTTTCCAGTGACTGGGTTTCTGCTTTCGTTTCCGCTTGGTTCTTTAGGGAGGATGCATATTGGGAGCTACCCGACAAAAATGCAATAAAAGAGAGCAAGAGAGGGAGAGAGAGATAGAGAGTTATGTGGGGAGGGCGAGGGAGTAAACTAGATAGCTCGAAAGAACATTATAGAAAATGAAAGTACACGATGATGACTTCAACGATTAAAGATTAAGGAAAGAAGAGACTTACCAGCTGCAAATGTAGATAGTAAATACAAAATACACAATAAAACCACACAAATGTAAAACAAAAACAAACACAATACCCAACGGAAAATACGGTAATAAATTCCCAATTTAGATGGTCCTTTGGCTGTGCAAGTAAGTATTTTCAATTATTTTGTGTATATTCTGGCCATTTGTAATTTAATTGCTTTACAATTCTAACAATTGAATTGGCCAAAAAGGCCAACGATTAAACATAATACGGTTATCAGTTATCATAGATTGATGGAAGGTGTTCACGTGGAAAAGGTTAATTGTGATGGCATTGTTTGTGTCTGTGTATGTGTGCGTGAAGTAATCATTTTAATAGTTTTCTATTTTCTGAAAATATCAATGGATGATGTAATGGATTATCCATCATTTAGTTGAGGGCGTTTAAGATGGGCTTGCTTTAAGATAATTTCACATTTTCTTTCATTATAAATTAAAGACATTCTAAATTTGTCCTCATTTCTTGTCTTGACTTTTATTAGGTTTTTCCCCAAATAACTTTATAGTTAAGAGTGTTGGAATATGCCTATGATTTATGTATACTCCCAAACAAAAAAAAACAAGAAACTAGTCTTTGGGTATGGTTGGTTGCATGATGGTTGTTATGCCACAAATCAAAGTGTCATGAGGGGTTGGTTCAGGGAGAGGCTTCATCATCATCTGCATCTACATCTACATCTGCATCCGCATTTCCAGAGAGAGAGAGAGAGAATATAAGCTAGTCAAAGAGAGGAGAACGGTATAGGGGTTCTGGGAGGTAGTAGTGTGTGCGTGTGTTTGTGTATTGGTTCTGTGTGTGTGTGTGTGTGTGTGTGTATGTGTGTGCGTGTAATGTGGGTAATGGACACAAGAACTGAATTCGAGGTTGAGGCTGTTTTTATTGGCACTGTTTGCACTTTTGTTGGTGTAGCATTATATTTTGTTGTTAAAACGTTTGTTGTTGTAGAAATTTCTATTGGCTGTTGAAGAATTTTTTGGCTGATTTTGTAGTTTTAGTTGTTGCTGTTGGTGAATCATTTGTTATAGTTCTGTACTGTAGCTGTTGGTGTATTTTTTGACTCTTGTTGTTGTAGCTGTTGTTGAAGCTTTTTCCGCATCTATTAGTGTAGTTATTTGTTTGTTTTTTTTCTTTACAAGCTTTTTTGTTGTTTTTGTATGTGTTGGTGTATTCTTTGCTATGTTTTTTGGTGTATTCTTTGTTGTATTTGTTGGTGTTGTGTGTTATTTTGTTGTTGTGTTCTGTATTTGTATGTGTATCTGTTATAAGTGTTGTTTGTTGCTGCAGTGTTGCAAGCAGCAGCATCAGCAGCAGCGTTGATTGCGTTAGCTATCCCCTCTTCCTGGAAAATGGGGGAAAACTAAACTACAGCAACGAAAAATTTTGCTAAATACACACTGGAAATGGCAGCAGCAGCACCACCACCACTACCAACAGGAGCTACAGGAGCTACCCCTCTCGCTCTCACTGTGGCTGCCAGCCACTGCTGCATGTTGCACATTGGAAAACCTAAGCCCCGCCACATCACACAATCGCCAACAGGCGAGCAGGAATTTGGAGGAGGTGGAAGCAGAGGGTCAAGGGAAAAGGCATACCATCCGCAGCTTTTTTCTCTGTTCTTCTTTTGCGCGCTTTCGCACTCAGTTTTCTCGTCCATTTTCCCGGGGCTGCAGCCTCAGCAGCAACCGGGAAAAACCAAAAGAAAGGACAGTATAAGAAAAAAAGCAACAACAACTACGATTGGGCGAAATTTTCGCGAATTTTTTGCATGTTTTTTCCCTTTTTTTTTGCCGGAGGAACAGGGCACCGAAAACAGTCGAGAGATACAGATACGAAAAGGAAGGAAGATCGATTTCATAGGCGGGGAAGGGGGGTGAAACCAAAAGATTGGTTACTCTTTTGGTCCCGAAAGGCATTAGAACTACTGCCAAATCTAACACAAGAGCAATACTAAAGGGAAAGCAATGGAGTGTCGACAATGAAAGATAATCAATCAAGGGGCACAATTACAAAACTTCAAGAATTCGCTAGAAAACGTAAAAAAGAAGTACTCAAAATAGGTTTTGGGGAAACGATTGAAAAAGAAAATCAAACTACTAATCAACCCGATTTGAAACAATTGAAAATGAAGAACTCATGAAATGGAAACTCTGGGAATAGAACCGCTTGGAAGTCCATTAAGGGTATACAATGTGGAAACGTTACGTAATGGCTTAGACATGGAACAGGGTCTTAGGTCAAGGAAAATAGTGAGACATTTCGAATAAAGCCTGAAAAAAGTGTAAAATAAAATCGGAATTTCTTACCCTCAAAATACAAATATTAAGTTCTATATTTGATGTAAAAAGGCACACATGTAACTCACCTGCAAAAAGAAGAGAAAAATATGTAGAAAATTAGTTTTGAGTTGAGTTTTAAAGCAAAAAGTTAAAGCAAAAAAATATATTTCCAAAGCAAACCTTTTAGTTCAGAGATCAAAAATGAGTCCTTTCGAATATACTCAACTGGATTTGCCAAAATTCAAGTGCAAATTGTTACTCGTTACTCGTTTTTTTGGGTATTTTGGCGGTGATCATTGGTCACTGCAGCTGGCGCCAGTACATATTGGCAGCACTGAAACGCCAAGGGCAGCACTTTCTCGGGAGTGTACAGCAGTCTATTTATTTGCATAGACCAATTGCATATTTCGTTACTAAAACAGGTATGTAAACAAATACGAATATATTTATTTAGATATACTATATGTAGACTCTAGTTAATCCAGTATATCTCTCACAGAAGCAAGAAAATATCATCAAAAGCAACACTCAAACATTATATTTGAAGATGCAATAAGTATATCGTTTCCTTTGTAGATCATATCTTAACTTTTGCCTTTCAAAATAATTACGATTTCATCTACCTGTCATCTGTCATCTACGATCATTGGCGTGCCGATGCAAAGGAGGAAACAGCGCAGTATCTTAGGGGAAAACATTTTTCTCGTTTGAAATGAACTCCGAACTAAAAAAAAGGTATCTAAACATATTGTGGATACAAGAATAAGTATCTTACAGTAAAAAGTATCATAATTATTGTTAGACCTTTACACAGAACCAAAGAAATATCTAAATGCCATGGACGATGCTTCTATTCCTAAAAGACATACCGAAATGTTTTATTTAGTAAAAAATATCTATTGAATGTACATACATACATACATATGTATCTAACTATTTGTATATGTATCTTTAGCAGCAAGTATCTAAGCATTTTAGCATCTATCTTTCGGAGTGAAAAAACTAGCTGTAGATGCATCTCTGTCAACAAAATTCATAAGGTCTTTTACAGAAAAAATGGCACCTTTCGGTGCCAAAGGTCTGTGGAGTAGACAACTGTGTCTGTCGTTAGATCTTTCTGCAGAAAACAAACCAAAAAAATAAAATGTACTCGAAGATACTTTGTTTCAATATAATTTGTATGTCTGAATGCTTTGGCTGTTGGATAGATAGATGTTGCAAAGAGAAGAACAGAGGTAGCAGAGAGAGCAGGGGGGTGGGAGACGGAGTGTGAGGACAACAACGACGACGATGAAGACAGCTGGTCAAGAGGAATGTATCTGTATCTGTATCTGCATTAGTAGCTGCCACTGCCACACAACTTTCTGCCTGTACCTCCCATCTGCCTTTGCATCTGCCACGGCCCTCGGCCTGTACCTCCTCCTCCTACTGCTCCTCCTCCTGTTCCTCCTGCTCCTCCTGTACCTCCTCCTCCTGTTCCTCCTGCTGCTGCTGCATCTACCTCTAACTCCAACCTCTGGATGGATATTCTGCCTCTGTTTGTGTATCTACAACATAACACAAATCAAAACTTGGCTGAAAATGCAGGCAGGCAGGCAGGCGGAGAGGCTGCTGCCGCAAATGCTGCTTCTGGTGGGGCAGCTCTGCTGTCGATGGGGCAAGCTTCAGAGCTGCAACAGCAGCAGCAGCAGCAGGCAGGCAGCAGGCAACAACAACAGCAACTTAACTGAACTGAAGGCTGAAGCACATACATAACTAATAGATACATAAAGCCGTATCTTTTGGGTGAATGAACTGTAATGAGAATGTGAACCTAGGCAGAGGAACGGGGCACACGGGGGCACAAAACCAGCGACGACGATGTTGTTGTCGTCGTCGTCGTCGTCGTCTCCGGTCTTCGTCGACAGAAACATTCAACAGCAGTGGCAGCAGCAGTGGCAGCAGCAGTGGCAGCAGCAGCAGCAGTGGCAGCATCGGGTAGCATCAGCCACTACTGTTGGAGATGTTGAAAATCGCAGCGCAAAGTGCGCAATTTAAGCTGCCGCTGCCACTGCTGCTGTTGTTGCTGCACCATCGCCATTGCCAACGCCATTTCCATCTCCATTTCCATGTGGCAACCAAAAACTGACCGACGCAACAAAACGTTGCAAAGCCAAAACAACAAAACGGTGAGGAGGGGAGAAGAGAGAGAGAGAGGGGGCCAAACACCACACAGTGACGAGACCCCCCCGAGCAACACCGAACAACAACAACAACGAACCCAATAGCAACAATCGTCGACAGTCCGCAGTCGACGGTCGACAACTAAATACAGCACAAAATTGGTAGTTGGCGAGGGAGGAGTGGGGGCTACAGTGAATTCAGAGGTAAAGTACAGTGTAAACTAGCTGCAAGTGTACAGGGAGGGAATATGCTGTTCAAATGTAGGGAGTACCCGGAATACCCAGAGCAGTATACCGCAGAAATGGGAGCAATTGCAAGCAAGGACATGGCATAAAGGCACTACAGCTGGCTTGTGCCTCGAAAAAAACGTGTGGTATATACATTATATATACTGTGTTTATGCTAGGCCCACTTCAAGAAATCATTCCATGAAATGGGATAAAAGGGTGCGTTTAAGCACATTCGTTTCATGAATTCGGTAACACACGAAAGTTGCCCATGAATTCAGCCTCATTACGTGAAATGGTGACACAAATTAGGTGGCAACGCCAGGCAAAATAGGTAAATGAATTGGGCAAAGTGACGACGACACAAGAAGAATCAAAAAGATCCTTTTGGACTGATGCGGAGGTGACTGAGCTTCTTGCGCTGTAGATGGATTTTACTTCAAAATTGTTTCCAATTTTCACGTCTGGCAACTCCTCTGATATGAGGATGCATGAATTCGTCTCCGTCGGATACACAGGGGCTTTTTTCATTTCACGAATTCTAAAATTCATTAAAGTCATAGTATGAACATAGTAATAGTTAATAACTATGTTGTTCCATAACTCTTTTATGGGCCAATGCCTTGACGATATCCGTTCTGTTCTCTCTCTATTATCTTCCTTGAAGATCTACCCCAAATGATTATTGAGAGAACCAGATTTCTATGAGCATCTTACACTCTATGGCTCTATGGCTATGAAAAACTTGTAAAAGAAGTATGTATTTCATGTACCATGGAGGAGTCAGAACCTTGGATAATCTTTTGATAAGTCGATACGTTTTTGTCCAGGCTCATACAAAAATTGTTTTCCGATTTACATATACTCTCCTCTCTGTATATAGAAAAAATTGTGATTCAATTTCTGCCCGAATAAATCTATTGCCATTTGGATGGATGCACACTTGTCTGTTCGATGAAGTCCCCATAAAAGGCATCCTGCATCCCCTTCCTGTGGGGAAAAGTGGCATCCAAAAACACTCACACACACACACACACACGCACAAAAGAAAAACGAGAGAACAAAAAGGAAATATTGTAGGCGTGTCCTGGCACGCATACAAAGGCCAGAAAACAACACCAAAAACTGCATTAAAAAAGAGAGAAGATGTGGGAAAGAGAGGAGAAAGGAGAGTTGCAGAGATGGATGGGTAGAGAATAGGGGTTGGGGTAGGGATGGGGGTTGGGGGCTGGCATTCTCTAATAACATATTGCTCGAATGCACGCAACAAAAACTACAAAAAACAACAACCAAAGTTGAGAAAGTAAGCAAGGAGAAAGAGGTGGAGCAGGCAGGGACAAAGGGCGGAGCCCAATGGGGGACGGGCAGGATGATGGGTGGGTGGGTTGCAAGTGAAGGTTCTGTGTGCTGTGTGGCAGTGCATTGCAAAGTGCAAAAGTTGCACAACAAAATTGAATTTTTAATTTGCTTGCCAGTCCCAGACGCACACACAAAGAAGGAGACAGACTGAGCACCAGAATGCAACAGAGAAAGAGAAAAGCACAGAAAGAGAGAGAAAGAGACAGGAGGGAGAGTGGGGGATAGGACAAGAACGAGGACGAGGGTATGCAAATGTTGACGTCGAGTGTGTGTAAAAATAAAGAAAAAACTGAAAAACACACCCGCATGCACGGCGAAACGATGAAAGTGAAGAGGCGGCAAAGGCCAACAGAAAAGAGCGAAAAGAGCCAGAGACACACAGGGCAGGGAAAAAGAGGAAAAGGATAAAAGGTGTAGGTAGAGAGAGAGGAGAGGCGAGGTGAGGCGAAGAGAAAAAGTAGAAGCAGACCATCACAAAGGGGCAAAAGTGTAGAGAGAAAGCAAGAGGCAGTCAAAGAGGAGGTTTAAGGGGCAGCCACGCATGCACTACAGTGAAAGCTCCACTTCAGAGGACACTCCAGAGATGGGAAGCCATTAGGAAAAGAAATAAGTTACCCCCAACCGAACCGAACGGAACGGAACAGAAATTACATCAAGTTAACAGCTGCAAAGGAAAAGGCATTCCTATACCGAAGAGTAACAACTCACTCTTGGATTTCTATGTACTTCACACAATAAGTATCTCACAAGAGCCTGCATATAGAGTTTGTGCTCTCAAGGGGTTATGCTATAAGACATAAATATTTCCAACGAAAAACCTTGTAGTTGAGTGATTGTATATGTAGCAGAAAAACCTAAACGTCAGAGAACTGGATAATAATAATAAGTATTCAAGAATTAACTGAAACATACTCAAAGAATCCCAGAATAATACTAGCTTAATACTCCACAATTTTATTTGAATAATACTAAAAGAATTTCAGACAAATAATAGCTAGTACCAGAAAATATAATCTAGATAGCGTTGTTTTAAAAGACTTCATGTAGTTCGTAGTGTTTCTATATCCATTCAAAGAAGAGATCAAAAATCTTAAGGCTTTCAGTAATATTTCGAAAAAGTACAAACATGAACACATTATTGTACTTAAAGAACAAGTCTTTACTCATTCACGGAGATAAACACAAAACCAATCAATGTTAAGTAAAAAACATACATAAAGCATAGAATATATGACTGCTGGAGTGCGAGCGGAGAAATGATCTGTCATTAACTCATTAACACACACGACATCCCAAAGGCCCAAAGTGCAGTAAGCAATTAGGACCCTTATTTAGTCCAAAAATACTGATGTTTTCATTCTTGCAGTACCGATGCACCCGTAGAATAAAAAATTTTCCCCATCCCTCATTGTAGAATAATATTTAAGTCCCGACGTTTCTGAAATAAAGTCTGTATTAATTCCACTCTGCTCACATGTGTCAAGACTATTCTTGTAAGATCTACCCAAACACTTCTTTTCTTTCCTTTCTTTTATCTAAGATATATCAAAAATTGCCGATGTTCACTTTACTATCTGGATATTTATATCCGATCCCATCGGTAGCTGCGTTATTTTTTAATAAACCTTTCAACCCAACCTCAAAAAAGGAACGATATTGTTCATGAAGGGGGGATGAAGGGTCCCGTAATACTACTCCGGTGGAGAAAGGAAAATGCAGAAGGATAAAGGAAATGTCGAGAGAAAAAACTTTTGTGCAGAAACACAAAAATCTCAGGTAAAAAGAAAAAGTGCGAACAGGATGCAGGATAAACTTTAGAATTTTATTTGTTGTTGTTTTGTTTTTTCGTTGTAATTAAAAGCTATTAAAAGATGTCGGAAATCCCAAGTTGTTTGGTAAGCATTCTTAGGGTATACCATAAAGAAAACCCAAGTCCTTACGAAGTTGTGCGACGACAGGCGGAAGGAGGAGGCAACGCTGAAAGGGTGAAGGATAAAAGTAAGGTCGAGGCATAAGCAGAGTAGTTGTAGTTTAAGTAGGTTTCCCTCAAGGAAAAGCCAAGCAAAAATACTACAAACTAATCGATAGAAATCGATAAAGTACCATGCCACAAATTGAAACATTTTCATTCACGCATGAAGACGAAGAAAGCTGAATTTATGTACACTTTTTAATTGACATACCAAAAATACTAGAAAGTATCAATGTTGTGATAAAATACGAGGTCCAGTTCCATGAGAATAGCCATATTTCCACATTTTTCCGTTAAGTAATCTCCCCATTCTTAAGCATCTATTAGGAGTCTCGAAAAGAGAGAAAACAGGCAAAAGCTCCAGGCGATCCGTGAAAAAGTGAAAGAAGGAAATCAAATTGAGAGGCACAACAAATATGAGAAGCGGGTGGAGGGGGTTTGGGGGGGTTGCACTTGTTCAGAAACATATTCATATGTGTATGTATGTATGTATTTAGGCATGTAGTATATAGTACGATGGATACACAGAGCAAATCAGCATAAATATGCTATACATGTCTATGTATATGCATATATATATATATATATCTAAAATGCAGCTACATATGTATCGGTATTCGCATCTGTATCTGGAGCTGAGGCACTGCCAGTGCCAGTGCCAGTTCCAGTCCCACAGCCACAGCCACTGCCACTGCTACAGCCTCCACTCTGTATCTGCATCCACACAACCGCGAACGAACGAACGGGGGGAGTGCAACGAGTGCACGAGGTGCAGAGTGGCAGAGTGTGTGGATAACTATGTGCAAAGTGCCCTGGCAATGGCTGGACCAGCTCCTGGTGGGACCCCACCTAAAAACCAACCTCCACATCCACATCCTGCTCCAGATCCTGCCCCATCTCTAAGCGCAGCAGCTCTCCCACTGCCACCCTGTCTCTCTTTCTCTCTCTCTCTTTCACTTTTGTGTTCTTGTGTGTGGCAGATGATGATGATGATTCTGCTTGCTGTGACTGTGGCTGTTTCTGTTGCTTTTGGCTGCAACTGGAGGCAGCCCAAAATGCGAATTGCGTTGCCATGCATCCACCCACAAACGCACCCACGTCCACATCGACACACTCACACACGTACAAAGATGCACAGTATGCGGCAATTGGAGATGGACGCGTGACACATACGAAAATATTCAACAAATGAAACGTGAGAATATTAGATAAGGTTATGTTTTAGGTTAGAAATAGTGACATCTCTGATATAATATGTTACTCGTTACTCGTTCAAAATGACCCATCTCTGGCGATAGTACCATCTCTAAGTAGCGACTCATATTAGCGACGACACCGAAAGCCAAATGAAATTTCGTTTTTCCATGTTTTTTGTTATTTTTTGTATATTTTTTGGGGTGATGAGTAACGGCGGGGCCTGGAGAAATCGGCTCAAAGCGTGCAGAAAAAACAGCCAAAAATTCGTGGAAACAGAATAAAATAAAAAACCTCACTTCGAATGCGTGCACTACACACTACCCCCAGCCCAGCCCCATTTTCCAGCCTCAGAGCGCATTGAATGCAGTAGAGCAGGGGAAAATGTTAGAGGTAGAGAGAGAGAGAGAGAGATAGACAGAGAAAAAAGCTCTGCGAAAGCCAGGGAAATATTAATCCCACTATAGCTATTATTTTAGGATTTAAAAGAAAACTGCATTACGTATGAACAGGTTTTCTGTGTGTCATTCATTTAACAGCACACATCAATTTTCGTGTATAACAGTTATGGATCACATATTAATATATGTATGCATGTACGACCATTCTGTTTGGCTAAGATTTACTGCCATTCCATTGAATAATCGCATCGAACAACACACAGTACCGTACCGTACCGTACCCCACAAATGCATTTAGCAAAACAGCCACAACAGCCGCCCAATGACCCACACCAGCGGAACACAGTGAAGCCCTGATAAGGGCGCTGCTTAATCCGCTAATTTTCAATTGCCACGCTGCCCAAATTCGTGCAAACTATAATCCTCATGTGATCCGGAATCCCGGTATCCGAATCCCCCAGTATTCCATGTGTTTTTCTTGTCTGAGTGTGTGTATGTGTGTGCCACATGCAATGCGCTCGTGCCATGGGTTGTGCAAATGTTGGGCAAACATCAACGCGCACCACACACCACACACACACACACGCACACAGGCTCCCTGAACTCCGCCTGTATTGTATATACGGAAGGATTTGATGTGTACTGGAGTCAGTAGTCGAACGGGACGGAACGGGACGGGACGGACTGGCGAGTTGCAAGAGTTGTCAGAGTTTCACAATTTCAAAAATTACTTCACTAGCCTTTTTCCCCACTAATATTCGATTATTAATCGATACATGTTCAATAAAATATCAATAGTTGACAGCTAATACCCCACTTTAGACATTTTATACTTTCAGTTTCAAGATTCAATATAATCGATTCGAAATCGATCGAGTTTCGATTAAATATCGATTATATCGCACTTTATCAATTTGATGGCTAGTTTCAAGCCCAATCTAGACTTATAGACTTTATAAACAATTGTGGCTAAACGTTTTTCATGGACATTGTTTCAGAACCATTTTCTAAATTCATTCTAAAGATGTGTAAGCATTTCGTGGCTCGATAAATGAATCACAATCGTTTCTTATCCTCGATTTATAATCGAGTTTAAACACTGAGATTCACAACTGTTTCAATATCCAACTTTAAACAGTTTTTAATACTAGTACTTAGACCTTCGGTCCCTTTGGTTGCCCCTTTGGTTGAATACCCTTCAAATTCATTGAGAGATTATCTACTTATCAAATTCCAAATTAAATGGGAACATTACCTTACCGATTTGTGTGGAGCTCCCTTTGAGATCCTTTGAGATATTCTGAAAGCGCCCCACGCTCTCGCCAGGCTATTCGGCATGGTATGGCATGGCATATTCTGTATGTAATTATGTATGTCCTTTGTGGGCAAACAAAATGCAATTATATAAATATGTATAATACGCTGGCCAACGAGCCATTTCCATTATACACACGGCATGGCATGGCATGGCATGGCACACCCCCAAAACTGGAATGTGGCAAGTGAGATGCGCTGCAGCGGCACATACTTAACGCATATTATATTAGTTCTATATGCGTATGGATCCCACTATTCCCTCTCTCTCTCTATATATAGTCAAGGCATATACAACATATATCACAGGGCACAGTGCACATATCCATGTGCATTGTATATGGTACATCAAATTAGTGCAGTCAGTGTTTCTAATCAGGCGTTGGCTGCCAAATGCAAATGAACATCAATTCAAAAACAAATTCAAATGTGTTTCAATATAATATAAGCAAACACAAATATCTTAGAGAACCTTAGAACAATATTTGCAATACACAAACATTCCCTTTTGCAGCCATTCGCTTGTGCTCTTTTCGTGTCGAGCTTAACAGGATGCCGCATCCTGTGAAAGCGATGACAAATGATAAATGCAATGACCAACCGAGGAGATCTGCTGTATGATGCGTGTGCAATTGTCCAATTGATACCAATTCCATTGACAGGAAATATTTGATAGTATGACAACCGAAACCGACCGAGGGGAACTGATGAACGATGCGTTTATGGGGAATTATGTGTTCCATTCAGATATTTGGATTTCAATCATTTTGAAGTCAAAACCATTTAAAGACGCTTCCAAAAGGTGTCAAAATTGAATGGAAAAACACTAGTGAATCCTTTCGACTGTTTTGTGTACAAAACGGTTAAGAAAAGTTTATTAAAATATTATCAAAAGTTGTAACCTCTGGCCTTAGACTTAAAGTTAACTTATGTGCCGAAACATTAACCTTATCCCATCCCTTTCCCTCTTTATATGCATTGGTTCCAAACGGTTATATATACATATGTATGTATGTATGTACATGCATATTGTATATAGTAAATGGGGAGTTATGTATGTGCGGCCTGGACTCCGTTTTTTGGTTGCTTTTCTTTTCAATCTTCTGAACCGCAGCAGTGGTTTTTTTTTTTGGTTGTTTGTTTGTTTATTCTTGTTCGCCTTTGCGTATACTTAATTTGTGGTGAATAATATATGAGGAAATTGCGCATACGCCTGGTGTACAACAAGGGCATATTATTATAATACATAATTTTGTGTATATATATATAAATATATAGTAGATACATGTACATATGTATGTATGTATGTACATTGTATAATATTTGTTGGTCAGCTCCGCCTCCCCCTTCCCGACACGGTCTTGATCGCTGCTTTTGTCACTGCTTTTACTCGTTCTCCTCCTCCTCTCAGCCTTCTCTCTGCCAACTTGGAAACAATTGTTGAACCCACGGCGTATGTGTAATATTAATTATTTTCCCCCTCCATTCCATCCAATACGAGTATGCCCCGGGCACCGTCACACCAACCAACAGAGGTCGCTTTTGTCGCTTTCTCGAGACTTAAACGTTGCCTTTTTCACCATCGGAAAATGTTGGACCGACCGGAGGATGTCCCTATCACTTGGTTTCCATTCAAAAAAAGCCCTTACACAACACTCAAATACGATTGAATATTCGTTGTCAAATTTGCTAGGCATCAGGCGCCATCTAGCGGATGCAAGCTGCAATTCGCGTGGGAAAAACAGTTAAATAAATTACGAAAAGCGAAACGAGAACAAAACACAGAGTGAAGAGATAGCAGCAGCCGTCGAAGAGATAGTGCTAGTACAGAGGTAGAAGGTTAACAGAGATGTGGGGGGTGGTGGCGGGTGTATGTGTGTTTGTGTGCTTCAGGAGGGGGTACGTGGGGGAGGAGGGTGGAGTTGAACCAACGGCTGTCGTCGTCGTCCAACGCCCACTCAAAGTATATAAAAGCGAAACATGCTGAAAGTGCTTACATAAGCACAAAAGGAGGCGACTCTCAAGCGGGGGGAGGGGTGGAGAGGGGGTGCAAGAAGGACACGCTTTTCCCAGCCCAACATCCACCACCTCCCCCACAGCTACAGCCATTGTCTGTGTATGTATGCGTGTGTCTGTGTGTTGGTTGCATACATTAACAGCAAAAAGCAACTGTAAATATTGAAAATTCCATATCCGTTTTGATGTCAACTCATACAACAGATGGCGCCACATAACATCCACCCCTACCCGCTACCCCTTACCATACCCCAACTCCCAAAACCCCCTACTACCTGCCCTACCCCTCCTCCATCACCTCTTTCCTATCCGCTCGTCTCTTTTGTATCAGTAAGAAAAAGAGAGAGGAAAAAAAGGGAAAAAGTATATTATAACCGAGAAAAAGAATCGAAAAAAAGGGACGCACACACACACACACGGCTATTGGTTCTCTGGGGGGCGCCACTGAGCCGCGGTTGTCGTCGCCTTTTGTGGGGCATACCACCCCCCTACTCCCACCACCCACCTCCAAGCCCCTCCTCCATCTACTCTATCATTTCCCTGGGCCCCGCTCGTAAAACAAATTTCAGCCGCATACATTTTTAGAAAAGAAATTTTTCTGATTACATTTGCCAACACTGCAGATAGGGAAGGAGAGGGGAGGGGAGGATGGTGCTGGAATGAAAATACATACATATATAAGTTATGCAATATACATATGTATGTATGTATGTACATTCCTATGGTCTACATAAAAAAATAAAACCTATCTTAAAGCCCACGGGCCTAGCAGATACAACAGATACAGATACGCCTCTTTTGGGGCGTACATAAATCTGTTTTAAGGAAATCTGTTTAAAATGAAAGTCTAAAAGAAAGGCTAGAAAGGCTGAAGCTTCACTCTAAAGCTCTCATGGTGGTCTTACCTACTTTATTTTATAGAAAATTTCTATTATATTATTAAATATTAAAATTTTTTTAGTTAATTAATTATTTATCAATTGAATTGTTGATGAATTTTATACAATAAACAAACGTTTTTAACCATTAAAGACTAAGGCAGACCTTTAACTTGTTTTTGGTTTTTAATGCAACGTTTTTGTGAGTTTTAGGGATATCTATAGGTATATATTTGTTGTACCTCTTTTTCTACTTTATTTACTTTTTTTTCGTTTTTACTTTTTTTTTCTATTTTTTTTTAATTTTATTTAATTTTTAGTTTATTTTCCCTTGGTACCAGTACCATCCCAAACAGCTTAAGCTGCTGTCACTCTCTCTCTCTCTGTCTCTCGCAGTCAGGCCCTCTCCTTTCACTACCTTCTCCGTCTGGATCCCTCTTTCTCCCTCTTTCGCTCTTTCTCTCTGTTGCTGTTAGACATTGCCTAACATCTGACGGCCGCGTCTGTCTGACTGTTAAGTAACAGAAAGTCAAGCAGTCACGTCGTTAACATTTTTGCATTTTAGGTCAGGTCGCTATCTATGCAGCAACAGCAGCAGAAGCAGCGCAAGCAGAGAAGTGGCAGAGCAGTGGCAGAGCGTCGGCAGCGGCCAGCAGAGGCGGCCGGCTATTGTCGACGTCGCGACGTCGATGCCAGCAGCGACGCATGACTAGTTTTATTTTGCGCTTTTTTTTTTCTCTCTCCTCTCCTCTTCACTACTTCTTCTTCTTCATCTCTCAATTGTGTTTGTGTGTATGTGTGTGTTTTTGTCGTCTTCGTGAGCTGGCGGCGGCATATAATTTTCACGGCAAGTTCAACGAACTTGCGAATTTTTTTCTTCCCCATCTTTTACTTTTTCTTGATACCCTCTAATCAACAGCAGGGTATTATAGTTTGCACTTGAATTTGGCCAAAACAAGTGCCGAAGGAAAGCGTGGTATTTGTGTCCACGGATTTTATCGATTTATCGATTCTTAAATCAAACTTTATGCATAGAAAATCGATAGGCAAGACTTGTAATCGGTTTATCGATGACTTGCTAGTATTTTATATGAAAAATACCAACGAAAGCACAATTAATAGAACATTTGGGTACTTCGGAGACATCTGATAGGTTTTATCGCAAAAATTTATCATCTATCATGGAATGGTAGTGGTGGAACGATGCAATGGAATTGTAAAGGGTATTTTATCGTCCATTTGAGTGAAAAGTAGAAAAGAAAAGTAGAAGAAGTAGTATAAGAAAAGTAGGTACAGAAATTAGGGTTTTCTAGTTGCTTGCTTAGTTTTTTCCTGGCTCCTCTTCTGGATTTTCTTCTCCTGTTTGACTCCTCTTCTGGCTCTTCTTTTGCTGGTTGCTCTCTTGTGCGTTTCTTTGCCTGGGTCACACTCCTCTTCAGCATCTCTCTCTCTCTTTCAACATGGTGCCCCGCCCCCCTGGGGCCGCCTCTTCTTATTCAATTTTGTAACCTGTTTGTGTGTGGCACAGAGCGAAAGAGCCTCTGTGGCGGCGGCATGTTCCACCAAGTTCAATCGCAAATATTTCGACCATGCGATTTCAGGTCACATCGATGATTGATTTGATTGATTGATGGACTAACTGATTGATGGATTGCCAGACTCTTATGTATTAATTATGGAGTATACTGGCTCTGCCATATCGATGGCAAAATTAGTGTGCAACATCATATCATGAGACTCTTTTTAGTCGAACAGTTTACAAATTTATACTTTTGCAGAAGAATTTATTATTCCTATACTTTGAGGCATATGTCCACGATACGGGGGGGTAGCTCCAAGGCATTGGGTTAACAATTCTTCAAAAACATGTACCCAATGCCTTATTATTTAGTGATTCTGATTGAGGTTAAAAAGACAATGCAAAAACGAAAGCAGTTGAAGCTTACGAATGCCTACGAATGTTTTGGGTACAGTCCTGCGAAGAATAACAAAAAGCCCAAGAGCTACGGGCTACGAACAATAGCCTCCTCCCAAATGGTCTATTGATCCCCTTCTAAAATGATCCATTTCCAATATTTCCACTATTTATTATCTTTCTTATTTTTTATATACATACATATTTTAGGATATCCTTCTTTGATATTTTTCTTTTTTGCTGTTTCTGTATTCCCTCCTTTCAACACCATTTCTTATTTTTAACTTTTCTTTTTTATCATACTTAAGGACACTTATTGTTATCCATCTTGATTCCTTCTTTGCTATCCTTCGTTCTCCTTATTTCTATTTCTGTTTAAGTATTTCCAATTATCCTTTCAACTCATTTTTTTCGCCTGTCATTTGAAGCTTCTTTCTCCTTCTGGAATTCGCTGTATCGCTTTCATTCTCTTTCTTCCTTTTACCATACATACAACATTTAATCAGTTTTCATCTCATTTTTCTTTCCTGTCCTTGTGTTTCCTTGTTTCATCTCTCTGAACCCATTTTCACTTCGTCATTCGTCTATTTTCAACTATTATCCCATTTATCGTCACTTTCTCTTGCTCTTCTATCCTCATCTTCCGCGCCATCTTCCGAAATCTGGCGGCCATGTCTTTTATTTTCATATCATCTCTTTCCCTCTCCTCCTTCCCACTCTCCCTCTCTCTCTCTCTCTTTCTCTCTCTTTAACCATTTGGTTTGCGTTTTTTTATACACTTTTTTTTTTTGCGCTGAACACTAACCTTAAAGCGGCTCATTTTCCGCTGCTTTACCACGGGCATCGTTGTTGCCTCGTGCCTCGTGCTTGCCTTCCTTCTCTCTCCTTTCTCTCTGCTTTTGCTTCTGCTTCGGCTTCTGCTTCACCTTCTTCTTCGTGGTTTGCTGCTGCTGCTGCTGGTGTTCAGCCGGCAAACGTTTTATTTTTATTTCTTCCCTTTTTGGTTTGTGTTTTATTTCAGGTTCAGGTTTTTCTTTTCTCTCTCACATGCACACACACACTGTTGAGCTACTGAATTTCCTATCGCACTCTTCGTTGTTTCTGTGGTTCGTAGTATGTTTGACACTTCACTTTTTAAAAAGAATTACACCGAAAAAAAAAGAGGAATTCATAAAAGAATATTGAAATACACGTGTCCCGTTCCGTTTCGTTCCGTTCCCTTTTTCTGGCTGTTGAATGGTAACGGTACTGCAAACACAGCTCTGTCGAATGGCTCTCTCACGCTCTCTCGCTCTCACTTCCAACCAACAATCGCTAGTGCAACTTGCAACTTGCAACAACAACTACAACAACAACAATGATGATGATGATGGGAACACTGCGAAAATGCAACACGACGACGCTGGACGACGATTGCGAACTGAAAACAAAAAAAAATAACGTCCATTGAAGCGTGGAAATCAACGGAGGAAAAACTACAACAGAAAACAGAAAAAGGAGGGGGAACAAAATTGCAGTGGCAATTCGTGTTTTTTTTTTTGTGTTTTCCTTTTGCACTTCTTCGTGTTTCAGTCGTCTTCTTCGTCTTCGGCTTTTCCCGTTCCTTGCTCTTTCCGTTCTATTGTTTGTTTTCGTTTGTTCCTATTATTTTTCCGTTTAGTCTTTTGTTTCTTTTCCATTTGTCCACCTTTTCTATGTATATCTGCTGACAATTCCTATTCCAGTTGTTCCTCAGCTGACCATTCCTATTTCAGCTGTTTCTCTGCTCTAAATTTCTATTCCAGCTGTTCCTCTGCCACAAATTCCTATTCCAGCTGTTTTTCTGCTTCAAATTCCTATTCCAGCTGTTCCTCTTCTTCAAATTCCAATTTCTGTTTCTTCCACTATGAAAAAAAATCAAATTAAATTATCTTTATTCTGTTTTCCTCCTGTTACTTTCAATCTTTCCTTCCTTTCCTTTTCTTCATTGCCATTTTCTTCCCATTTTTTTCTTCTGTTTCTTCTCTTGTCCCTTTATCTTGTTACGCTCCTCTTCTCTTCCTTTTTTGTATGCTACTTTTCGGGGCGTACGTTCGAATAGTGAAATTACCTAATAGGTGGCCGCCTTCACCACATTTACTCTCTTTCGGGGACCTTATTTTTGTCAGTCGTATGGCAAACGTCGTCGCAAGAGGTTGTGTAGCGTACGATTTCTTTCATACATAGATGTCTTCTTCATTTTTTAGGAATAGACTCGTAAACAGAAAGAAATAACAAAAATATGCTTTACTATTATAATTTATTTTTAATTATTTCATTTTATTTAGTAACGAAAATATTTTCTCTCCTGTCAGTTGAAATAGAAACCAACGAAGAGTGCAGAGCGTACAAAACGTGCTATCTTTTTCTAGCGCTTGTCTCTCTATGGTCCTCGTCACAGCGGACGACGCCACCTATTAAGTAATTCCACCATTTACGTACGAACGCCTTCTGCCTTCTGCCATTTGCTGCTGCTTTAAAATTTTTCTGTCGGCTGCAGCGTCAACTTGCCACCATTGTTGCTGCTGTGTGCTGGATGTGATGGGACGGGGGAGGAAAATCACGCACCAGGACACGAGACAACGAAGGCCCGGCCGCCGAATCCCGCAACGAACGTTTTACAACTGCCGCTGATTCGAGGCGCAGCTTCGTTTGTGGCTTAGCCTCTGCCTCGTGCTGTCGCACGTTGCAATGTCTCCCTCCTTCTCACGTTTTGCGGGGATTTTTTTTTTGCTTTTTGGGGGGTTTTTTAAGGCGTTTTAGGAGCATTAAAGGATATGCTTATCGTGGCCCTTACTGTACTACATGCAGATAAATATACATTTAATTTTATGTTTGTCTTTTGCTCATAGAAAGCAAAAAAGATTTGCCACAACAAAAAGTTGCAAGAATAAACAAAATAAACTGATTAATCGGCTCGAAAGCTAGAACAGCAGAGAGAAACAAGAGGCCAAAACAGATGCCAAAGAAGCCGGCATAACAAGCCAGAAGGAGAGACGTGATAGGTAGATACAAGAGAGAAGAAATAGAAAGAGAGAAGCCGAAAGAGAGTCAAGCACACTTCAAAGAGAGCTTAAGGACGATACACGAACACAAAAAAAATAAAAGCTGTCACTACCAATTCGTTTACAAAAGTTCAAGCCTTAATTACAGTAATTTTTGCAAATAATTATTACTTTCGCAACACTGGAAAATTGTCACCCGTTGGAGCCCGTTATACGCCCACCACTGAACCAAATTAGAGTTCTCACAGTTCTCGCAAATTAATCGTATAAATAATAAATGAGATTTTTGTGGCGAATTGGCAGGCCGGGAAATTCGACACGCGTGTAAACAAGCAGAGCAACGCAAAGAGACAGCCAGTGACGCGACCTACGACTACATTAACAGTGCCATAGAAAGAGAGGCGATGTGAGAGAGCAAACCGTTTAAACATTAGTAAGCAGTTAAGAGAGCACAATAACCAAAGAGACAGAGAGAGAGAGAGTTGTAATGGGAAAAACTGACAGAAGGAACAAGCAAGCAGAGTCGTAATGCAAAAGCTGACAGTGGAACAAGCAGTTTTGCAAGTCTCCTCCAAAGGACAAGCAGGTGAAAAGAGAGAGCAAGCAGTTCTCAGAGCAAGCAGTTTTGTGAGAGAGACAGAGAGCAGCCACACGTGCATTTAGCCGGCTACAACGTCACTGTTAATAACATGCGGAAGCGACAGCTGCCGCTGCTGCTGTTACCTCTGAGATGGTTGGGTTGTGGCAACGGGTCAGGCGGGGGCGGCAGGCCAATTAAATGTTAGGTTATGTGCACATACATCATATTTGACTGACGACTGACGCCGGCGGTGGCTCTGTCTCGAATTAGCATCGAGATTGGCAACAACGGCGGGCGCACCAATATCGCTCCTGACCGCATCAGAAATATTTGCTCCAAAAAATTTGCGTTAATTTGCAAATTGAGTGAAACAATTTTTAAACGCTTGTATCCGGCGCCCAGAAATCAGCAGCAAGCGGCAGCAAAAACATCTAACAGGGCGGCACAAGACAGCTTGTCAATAACAGCAGGTGAGAACTGCTGCGGCTGTTAACACAGTAACATTAACAGGAGAGCGCAAACTGTTAAAGAGAAGATGGGCCGTAGATTGTAGCTGTTAACTTGAACAGAAGAGTGGAGCACGGCTGTTAACTCCAAAGCTGAGTGGAATCGATGTTAAAGTTAACAGAGCATCGCAGCGAGACTGTTGCCAGCAGCGTTTTACAGTGCCCGAGGCCCCCACAGTGAGGCCTGCCTTAATGAATATGAATGACGACGATGTCAGACGATTATAAGTTTTTCGAAATTTACTTGAATTGCTTTCATTTAGTTGCTATAATTTGTGCTGTATCTGTATATTTTTTTGTATTTCTTTTGAAAGGCCTATGGACGTTGTCGCTTATCAGCTGTTCGTTTTCGTTTATTTCATTACACACACACTCACGCACGCATACAAACGCATATGTGGAACTGTGAAGAGACATCGCGGCAGCACCGAATCGTAGAAATCCACCCAAAAAAGATGAGGGAAATGGTTTGCAGAAAGACGGGTGCGGTTGGAGTGGGGGGTACTGAGGCTTGTATGGGTTAAGCTGCGTGTGGTATGGGGCATGGGATGGGGTCGGATGGGTGATAGAGAGGCGGCAGGCAGTGGATGGTTTGGGGGTTTTGGGTGTTGATTGTACAGCAAAATCTCTATGTGTAGGCCTCTGCTTTATGTACTCTCTCTGTCCCTATGCCTATCCCTCTCTCTCTCTCCCTCCCTCTCCCTTTTTCCATTTATGTATTGAATATATTTTGAGTGTGTGTGTTCAGAGTGGGAGGTAGGGGTTGGGGTGGGATTTTGCCACATGCCTCAACCCACAAAACGAGACGAGATGTTGACAACAACAAAAGCAACACCAAAAGGCAATATCATGGAGGCGAGTGTGTGTATGTGTATGTGAGTTTGTGTGTGTGTGTGTGTGTGTGTGTGTGTGTGTGTATGCGTGTTGGGGTGGTGGGTGTGGGGGTTAGGGGTTAAGTACCTCCAAAGAGTTTGCTGGAAGAAGAGCGGATGCAGTGGAGATGGATGGCATGAAGACGGGTGGGAAGAGAGGGGGCGCCCCTCCATTTATGGGTGCCCTCCAAAGCACCCAGGGGATACACAACAAACAACAGAGCTTGCATTGTTCGCCCGAAAGAGAGACAGAGAGAGAGAGACCTCCGAGAGATGGTTATATGCGGCCTCTGTCCTAATCTTAACTTCCTATTAACTAAATATGCAGCGAAATGGCCTTTTGGCAGGACGTTACCAAGGATTTAAGGAGCCCGGACTTCTTTCACATATGCCACTGAGATATGGGAACGATCTTGGCTTTCAGAAATGATACTTTTTTCCCTCCCTCCCTCTATCATTGGTTTTCTTTTGTAGTTCCGTCAGTTTTTCCCTCTCTTTAGCATTGCTTTTCTTGTACAAGCTAATTTATTTTCGCTTACATTTTTCTACATTTTCATTCAGCGCTCGCTCGCTCTCTCTCTCTCTCTGTTTCCTTCTTTCTTTGTCTATTTATGTGGAGAAGCATCTGCAACTGCAACATCATCTGCATGGGGGCATCTTCCACAACAAAAGTTTAAAGTCGGCCCCGTGGCTGCCTCTGCCACTGCAACAGCCACTGCCACTGACTACAGTGTTTCAAAGTGCAATAACCGTTTGCCATTAACCCATCGATGGGTGGACGGAGTGCCGGTGGCCAGTGGACACGACACCCAAATGGCTGGAACCAAAATGGGTCCAGTCCGGTCCCGGTCCCATCCGGCATTCCCACTGAACAGGATAGGTTTATAGTAAGGATTACGGTACGGCATGTGGTGGCCTATTATAGTACTGGACCCCCATAAATCGTATAACCTTATCGAGATAAACATTGCTAGTTATGTTTATAGATTGCTCTTCAAATTCCCCATAAGCGACCGGCCACAAGTGCTGCGGATTTTGTTTGTTGCACTGAAATAATCTTCGGCCTTTCGACTGATTTTGTTAATGGATATCATTATCATTATAGAATAGAATCGAAAATAGTTCACACTTACCCGAATGCCAATGAAACGCGCTTCGAGCAGCTCCTGTTTTCTGGGATTCAGCGACGTTTGAAAGTGTTCCATTTTATGATTATTATTATTTCTGATTCGGATTCGGATTTGAATTCGGATTTAGTTTTTTTTTTGTATTATTATTGATTTCAATTCGTTGAGACTTTTCCTCCCATCGGGATGAATTTTTCTGGTTTATTTACTAGTGTTTAATATGTCTTTAAACGTTAACATAATTAAAATTTTGTTGATGGCTTTCATAATGATTGCATTTGTGGGCAAAAAATGCCACAAGTTTTGTCAGAGCCAGACCAAAAACATTAAAATTCATCTGGAAAATAAATTTAGGGATTTTTAAAAAAGATATTTCAAATTTATGAAGACATTTATATATATATTTTCATTGACAAAAGTTGGATATAAAAACATTAGCTCTAAATTCATGCATATATCACGAAATGTGTAGCAAACATTTTTCTTTAATGAACAACGATACATTTATTAGGCCTATCTATCGGACCAAAACAGGGCAAAAACATGTGTAACAACGTAGCTTTAGAGGGTATCAAATGGTTCGATACTCCCATTAAAATATTGGACTCCATCTGAGGTTAAACCGGACCCCATTGTTCCACTCTAGGGTTAAATTTTGTGCCCATGCTAAATGTCCAATAGGAAGTTTTTGTTGCTGCTTCTCGCTCTCTTCTCCCACTCTGCCACCCCCTTTCCGTCTACCTCTTCATCACCTATCAGTCTTTGCTTGGTCTTCTGTTTCTGCTGCGCTGCCCTCTTCAGACCACGAATGACGCTTTTGTGATCGGCTTCATTCGCAATGGACGCGAACGAATGGCCAACTCAAAAGAAAATTGCAAAAAAAAGAAAAAAAAGATATGCGAACCGAACCAAAACTAGATCCACAATCGGACGCGGCGGCCACGCCTCTAGGCGGCAGTCAGCAACGCCAGCAGCAGCCTCTTCACATACGCACACACCACACACACATGCTCGCAGCTGGGTACAAAGTGCAATAATTTAAGGTGATGCTTTCACAGAAAGCTCTCTTACGAAAATGGAAATTCGTATTATTATTAAGTTTTGTTGTCATAAGCGAATGTGAATTCTATATAGTTTCCACTTTCGCAGAAATCTGGCAGAAAACAAATACATATATAAGAAGAATCAGGCCAAGCATAGGTGTAGGCATACCTCACCCTCATACTGATACACCCTGGACGGGCAGATGATGTCCAACACACAACACTCGCATAATCGGGAACACTCACACGAACACATACAAGCACACCCTTATGTGGATCGTACACACACGCACACACACACACACTCATGCTCGTACATACGTACCATTTGTGGATTGCTTTTTGCACCGGTATTTTTTTTCAGCTTTTCTGTTGTCTTTCTTTCTTCTTACTTTCTGGTTTGCTTTGTGCTGCTTCCAATTTGTTGTTGCGGCTGCCGTTTTATTCCCCTAAGTTTTCTATTGCTTTTGCTTATTTCTCATATTTTTATGTTATTTTCTTATTTTTACTGCTGTTTATTTTATTTAATTTTTTGTCACATTTTAATTACTTTTTGCAGCTGATTAATTTTTAAATCTGTATTGCTTTTTCTACTGTATAATTTGTTTTTGGTTTTTATCAAAAAACGTATTGCTTTTACGGCAGTTTTTATTTTTTTTTTATTTTGCCCAAATTGCATTGGGTTTGGAGTCGTTTTTGGTCCTAATTTGTTCTTAATTGCGTTTGCTTTTCCCCCAAAAACGTTTGTTGATTTTGCATTTATCCATAAATATTTCTTAGAAAATATTCATTTTGCTGATTTTGCTTTTGCTGTTTGTTTTTCCATTTGTTCACAATTTTCGATTGCTTTTGTTGTTGTTGTTGTTGTTGTTGTTAATTTCCGTCAATTTCTAGGGCTTTATGATGGCACAAGGAGATAGCGGGGAGGGGGAGCCGGGGTAGAGCTTCGGTCGTTTGACGAGGGGGGCAGGGGGGAGGAGTGGAGTCGTTTCAACGTTTTGAGTACTACAACAATGGCCTATGGGTGGAGGAGTGGTGCGGGTGGCGGGGGGAATCAACAACAGAAACAGTAAAAGAAAAGTCGCACACACACACACACGCACACAGAAAAGCGCACAACTTAAATATACTACATGTGTGTATATCCCCTCTCGCTTGCACTTGCACTTTGCCGACACTCACTGCTGTTTGCGTTTTCTGCCTTTTGTCTTTTCGATTCGGTGTCTTTCGCTTCTTTCGCTTGGGTTTTCTTTTTTGCGAGGTTAAGTTTTCCTTTGCTTTTGGTTTTGCCTTTGCTTTTGCAACTTGTGCGTCGACAGCCGAAGTGCCGCTGCTCTGCGCTGCGCTGGGTCGGAAGGGCACGGGGCGCGGCGGTACGTACGAGATGGGGGCAACGAGATTAGCCGCTTAGTCGGTACTACCACTCTGCAATAGTTGTTCGCGTAAACGTATTGTATTTTATTTTCTGTCACAGTAAAAAAAAATGAATTTATTTAGCCAGAAGCTAACACACACACCACACCACACTAACACTAATGCACACACGCGAACAAAATGTGCTAAAAAATGCGCCCAGCTGTGTGAACAGTGGCGCCATTTGCCAAATGCCGGGCATCGATAATTATCGATAATATTATAAGCTTGTCTCTCCGCAAAAGCTAACATTTATGAAACCACATTTCTCTGTGCAGCCACTAGGTGTCTCTGTTGTAATTTCGTTGCTGTGTGGTTATAATTTGGCGCAATTATTCAAAATTTGGTATACAGGCAGGCTCCGGGTTTTACTTCATTTGCGTTTTACCAATACACTAAATTTGGGGGTTAACAGCACCAAATTGTGCGTTTAACAGGACAGGAGAAAATGTGTTAAGAACTTGAGCTAACGGGAGCACATCAATAGGAAAACGAAAGTTGTTAGCTGAAAATCCAAATCGCTAAAGTAAGTGAAAACTAGAGTTAATAATTGCATAAGTTTTTAAATTATTTATAAAGAAAATAAACATTATAAGTTCACATTAATCTACGCTACTTAATGTAGTTATACCATACTATACCATGCACATTAGGCCATGGATTTGTGCGATGACCGTACCTCTTATAGTTATACCATGCAGTCTGTTAAAATACTGCAATGCACTGTCAAGTTTATAGCCGAAACCCTGTAAAGTAACAATTTGCTGCATCTGGTCACTCAACTGGCTAAGTTCGTTATTGTATCGATATATTTTGAAACTGTGACGTATATTTCGTAGGGTCAGTATTCCGTATATTTTATTGGGACTTTTTGAGGGATTTCGTAGAGGGATTTTTTGTCACAGCAATTTCCCAAAAATGTCCACTCTCACTTTACGCGTCCTTACGTTTATTTTACGTTTCTGCAGTTTCCTGCATACCCCTTGTCATCGTTCCAATCAATGCAGAAAATACCTCAACGAGCCAATCATAAACGTACTATATCGAATTTGGCTCAAGATACATATACAGAAAACAAATCAATTGCTTGAATGGTTAAAAAAAATATGCAATCTAGGGAAAAGACATTATTAATTACGTTTTACAACTTGGAATACGATATCTTAAAATTAATGAAGCGAAAAAGGGTATCCAAATGTCCATACCACCGGTTGAAAAGCAACATGAAGGCAAATGACGTGACATTCCACTCACACTTACGATACATTCCATGCTGCCTTACGTTTTATGCTTTGACCATTTAGTTTATGTCTTATTTTAAAAACAATTCGATAAAAGGAATTGACTAAAATTAGCAGATCTCGTAGAAATCTGATTCATTTATTTGATAAAATTATGTGTTTTGGGCTGATAACCCAATCTAGCTGGTAATCTCAAACCGAATATCAAAATCGCGCAACGATTTCGACCATGAACAGAGAACGATTAACCCTTTACAGACCAAGGGGGTTTTAAACATTCTCACGAAAATTATGAAACTTGATGAATTTCTTCTCAGTTCAGATGAAAGATAACAACGTTTTTGGAGAGGATGGACCGAAGAATAAAATGGATCTACAAGAAGAATTTACAAACAGCATAATTTTATGCGGCTTAACTCAAGTTGTTCCCCTGTTTAAATAGAGGGAGATTATGTGGGTTAAGTTTGTTTTTTCATCGGTTATCTTTCGATTACTCCGCTTCGATTTCCTCATTCGATTTCTTTTTTTGCTCTCCATGCTCCGCGGCGCGGCAAAAACATAAAAAATATTGTGGTAAAAGTCGTATCATCCGAATTTTTTTGCGCCCAAAAACGGTTTGTGGTCCTATTGTTGATCAAAAGTGCAGCGTATAAACAACACACAAAGTCACAGGAGAAGAGCAGCTGCGAATCCAAAGAGAAGTACGTGCAAGAGTGAGAGCAAAAGCAGCAGCAGCCGCCGCAGCAGGCAAGCGGCGCAGCTACAAAAAAAAACAAAAAAAGAACACAAAAAAAGTCATTACGCATATAATTGTAATTGTTGTTGTTCTTAAAGTATTTTGTTAATAATTTTGCAGTATTTTGCATTCTGTGCGTGTGTGTATTAATTATTTTCAGCGCAGTGTTAACACATTTTTACTTTCTTTTTCTGTGCCTTTTTTTTTGCAAACACAAAAGTTACACGAACATTTGTCGTTTGCCTGTGTGTGTGTGATGACTTTAATTGATTAATAGCCATATGCCTGCCCCGACTTCATCCCCCATCCCCGGCGGACGTGGTTAATTGTTTGACAAACAAAAATTCTTGTAAAAACCGCCAAAAAGGCAGCACGGCAGTCGCCCGCAAAGAAATCAGCGGGAGCAGCCTGCTCCAAAGTGTGTTAATACAAGGTGCGGCATTCCCAGAGTGCACTCTCACGCTTTTCCCCTTTTATGTGTTGTAAGTGGGTGCAGGACACACACGCACTGGGCAGCACAGCACAGGATATCTGTGACTGGGGAATGCTTCACCTTGTATTAATATACCTTTCCCCTCTCTGTCTGGCTTCGGATGCTCGTCTGTGTATGTGTGCGTGTGAGGAGTATATGCGTGGAAAGCAAAAGGCAAAAAATAATAAAAAAGAAGCCAAGCCCAAAATGTATAACGGAATGCATAGCAAAAAAAAAAAGTGAAATTTCTCTGCACAATTTCCCACTCTCTCTTGTTCGTTCCCTCTTTCTCGCTCTTGTTGAATATTTAAATCAAAAATTATATTCGCTTATTGTTCACTCAATGACAGAGGGGAGAGAGAGAGAGAGGGAGCAGGGGAAGAACGAGAGGCTTTTCTTTCATTCAAAAAAGAAAGAGGGAGAGAGGCTTTTTATCAACGGCTATCAGCGGAAATTCGCTGCTTCTGCTGCCGCACCCCGCTTGACCTTATTCTCTCACTCTCGCACGCACACACACACACACACACACACATACACGAAGTCACTCACCCGCTCTTTGCCTGTGGCTCTTTACTTTTCGTCTGCGGCTCTCATTCCCTGCGGGAGGGGTGGATGCAAGGTGCAGGCAGAGGGCCGCCCGCATTTTGCGCGTTGGCGCATGCTTCCCCCCCACATTTAAGTACTGTTTTTTTTTTGTGGATAGTTTTTGATGTTACTTTTATTCGAAGGATGCAAAATATAACGTTATAAAGAGATGTGGCCCATGGAAGGGACTGAAAAAAGGTGTCACATTTCTGACACTTTTTAATTGACGCGAAAGCGTTCCGCCCCAAACCCCCACAGATGGTTTCCTCGGTCTTCCACCATAGATGGTGATTCTCTTGCCCCACGCCATCTCCCATCCTATGGCTCTTTGGGATGTGCCAATTTTCTGATTCTATCGCTAATCAGCAACAGACTTTGACATTAGCGATTGATCATCATGATCATAGATTTTATCACGCTTCTTCTTGCTTCTTTTTCATCTCTATCTTCATCACGCTTCTGGCTTCACCTTTGAATCCACTTTCGTGTGGCGTTGCGTTGCCTTACGTTACGGAACCAGCTGCAGCTGCAGCTGCAAATTGATAAATGCAGCATGCCACACCGAACAATGACACACATACACAAATGGGTTACAGATCAAAGTTTTACTGTTTTCAATTAAGTTTTCTTAGCTTCTTGCTGCCTCCCTCACTCTCTCTTTCTCTCTCTATCTCTCTCAAGTTCAAGTTCAATTGCAATCCATCAATTTGTTGGAGTCTCTCCCTCTCTCTCTTTATGTCTCAGATCTGACTCACCGTTAAACGATCCTAAAATACAACATTGTTTTTTGTGTGTCACACGCTAAACACAGTCATTCGTGCCTCTTCCTACCTCCCTCCTTCTCACCCTCCTTCGATTCCACTAATTGTTGTTTGGTCGGTTACCAAGGGGCGTCAAAAGCTTTCAGCGTCGAAAAAAAGCACAAAGCGAATGGAGGGAGAACGGGAATTATGCGAATAATGCGTTCTAAATTTCTCCCCCCCTAAAGCCCCAATAGCCCCAAAAACCAAACACGAGAACCGTTTCTGCTGGAACGATGACAGCAAAAGAGACAGAGACAAACGCAGACACAGAGACTGTGCCAAAGAGAGAAAGAGAGCGGAAAGAGGGAGAGACAGATAGAGAGGGAGACAGAGAGAGAGTGAGGTGACCCAGACGCAAAGGCAGGCTCCCAAAAACCGTTATTGAGTTCATTGATTTTTAATTTGTCTTTGATTTTATGTTTGCGCAACTTTTTAATGTATATCTCGTTGCGTATGCACATACCATAACATATGTACATATATGTACCATAAATTTGCTTGTGTCCATCCGTTCGCTTATGGGTAATTTGTACAGCGAATGGTTCGGTCTAGTGGGGAGTGACTGCTTATTTCTTTAACTATTACATATAGACAGCAGATCCAAAGATGGAGAGAGTTTGAAGCTGGTTTTTGTTTTTATGAAACCTGATCTTATAAATGGATGAATAAAGATTCAATTCTGAGAGAATGGCTTTCAGTCGTAAACTTTAACCTTAATGTTGATTGGTAGACACTTTTCTAGCGTTCTGCCATTCAGCCATTGGTTATATTTATTGTCTTTTGATGTCGTTAACAATCATAACTATGGAAACAAACAAACCGAGCACTGATGATCTATGATCATTATGGAACCCGGACGATCTCATGATGATCGCACAGTGGCAGAGTTTTTTCAGTATCTTTTGTTCTGTGTCGGCCAAAACCAGCAACAACTTGGCCCAATTTATAGCCATCAAGCTGTGATTTGCTCTAATTTTGCACCTAATGGCAGTTCCGTCAGCGGAGAAAATTACAGAGAACAGAGAACAAAACTACTCTTAGATTTAGGTAAAGTCTATTAGGGTTTTTCTAGAGCAAAAAGATTGAAGATTTCATGTTCTATGTATATTCTATAGATCCATGGATATTAGATGATATTTCATTGGAATTCCAACAAGCTTTTTTCAGATGTTATGAATAGTTGTGTTACATCATCTGTGGCATTAATGGAATGCTACAGGTTTTTTTTGTAATGCGTTCTCTCCAACCAGCATCACGTCTCGGCCTCTTCGAAGCTGTTTTATCGCATTTGAAAGATCTTTTATCGCAGGTTGACTCTGCCTAGGTTTTAATTATGGTTGCGCTCACTTCCCCACTCATTTGCCTCCTCCCCTCCCGTACACTATTCAGAAAACACTTCCCACGCATTGTGTTCGGTTTTTGTATGGCTGTTTTTGGTGTGAATTCAGTTGTTATTTCGCTGTTGGAACCTACTCTTTATCGCCATGGCAAAATCAAACTCGTTTCCCCCCCAATGAAGGCTCTATCTATGGCTCTTTCTTGTCCAAAGAAAGTTGTGTGAAAGAGGAAATACTAGAAATGAACAAGTTCACTCTCAAATGCGAAACACTTTCTCAATGTCAAGGAAATGGGATATAGTCTACATCGCTGAATATAAAAACCTATTCGTTCGTAAAACATTTTGTGTACGATATACCATACAACATAAGAAGAGCTTCGCATCGCTTCTGAAAACGGTTTCGTGTTTTATCGGCGCTGGGCTGTGCGCCGCCACTTGACATTGAAAGCGTCGTCACACGCGACTGCGCAGCAGCGTGTCAGCAGAGCAGCATACATACATATGTACATACCATATGTATATGTGTGGACATATAAGGGAGCGGACAGGGGCATTGACAGAGAAGGCTTTGACGCATACGGAATGCCGCCTTTGCTCGCTTCTAATACTCTAATACTCTACTCGGTATATGGTATGTGAGTCACAACAAAAAACCCAAACCCAAAACGCAAACAACAACAAATTACTCAGTAGTAAATTTGAATGAAGTTTCGAGGGCATGCCTCTCTTAGATCCTACAGAAAACAGTCAATCATCTCTAGAGATCTTTCTTGCCATAGATTCTACTTGAAGAGAGAGACGGAGAGAGCGAGAGTATCCTTTAGTCGAGATTGCACAATGAGTATTTCTCTTTTGGGTTTCACGTGTCTGTGTGTTTGTCCCTCCTATTCAATAATAGATTATTTATTTGCATTCCTCTTTGGGATACTCTTTGGTCGAGCAAGTGCATTGAACCAAAAGCCTAATCCAACGGCATCTCTAACGAAACGAGATAAGCAACACACACACACAGACACAAAAAGCACACACTCCTTGGAGCTACAGCAGCGGTTGGGAATATTAGTGCGGCATTGCATTTGGCAAAGGTGTAAATGGGCAGATGCACTATGCAGCTAAGTTTTAGTAGTTGCAACTATCATTCCTAGTACATATGTATGTATTAGTGCTACTGCGAGTATTATTTCGGCCGCGACTGTCATGCTGTCTCTCGCTGTCGCTGTCTCCAACGTAAGACCTGCATTTAATGATGCCAGGCAAAAAAAAACGCAAAACAAATTCTCACACAGTCCACACATGAGCAAAAGAAGTTGACGACAAGAAGTGGGAAAGGGGGGGAGTCGACAGCAAGAGCGAGAGAGCGAACATATTAAAATATTTCTGTGCGTAAAACTTTGTAACTGTCTCCAGTCCAGTGCCCAGTCCAGACCCCCTCTCTCTCTCTCTCACCCAATTGCTGCTCTCTCCCTCTCTCACACACATGTGGCGGTTTATTGAACTTAATCTTGTGCGGAAGTTTAACAAAATCACGCCTCTGTCGCTGTCGCTGCCACTCTCTCTCTCTCTCTCTCTCTTTCTCGCTTCTCTTACATTTTTGTTGCTCTATGGAGAATGCAAAAAAAAAGACGCCGCGCAGTGCAGCGCAGAGGGCGACTGCCGCTCTGCCGCTATTGCAACTGTAAACTGTAAAGATTGCAAATGGCGCAGCGGCGAATAAATGGCAGGAGAGGCGGCAGAAAAGAGACACAAAAAATAACTTGGCATTTGGCAAACGCTAAAGAGTGGGGGGGGGGCTCATAAGAGACAAATTACAAATAGGGAATGTTTTCTTTTTTCTTTGCTTTTTGTGCTCATTAGCTAAGGACTTCATTTAGATCAAAGAAAGGGCAGCTTTTAAGGATATCGACATCATAGAAACTCTTAGGATAGAGAGAGAGAGAGAGAGAGCACTTCCAGAACAAGAAATGAGATTATAGAGATCTCAACTACTATCTATTAAGCAATATAGCACGTAAGTTTAGAACGTTAACACCATGGGCACGGGAATGGGCATGGGAATGGGCATGGGCAGGGGCACGGGCAAAATCTTTGCTAAAGATGGGAAAATGTTGCATATTTTTCCATGTAATGCGATATTTTTAGGCCAGAAAATCAGCTGTGTTTTTGTTTTTGTTTCGCCAGTAACGTGTTGACGTTTATGGCGCGTGACTTAAGAACCCATCTCTCTCTCTCTCTCTCGAATCCGAACAATCGCAGAACATTTTACAGACAGTAAATTGTTTCATGGATCCCCCTCCACCGAGTACTAGCGAGTATTATAAACATTTGCCAGAAACCTGTGCGGTTCATAAATATACAAAGTTGTTGTTTCCAGTAAATACATACAATATACATATGTAGTTGCTCTCTTCCTCTGTATGTGTATCTCTTTCCCGTTTACACCAACTGTAACTTTGTTGGCCACAAAATAGCTTCAAGGTTATAGCCAACAAACCACAAAATGCTGGCAGGTGGGATGACGGGGGGCAGTCAACCAACCAACCAACCAACCTGCCAGCCAGCCAACAAGCAGCAACAAGCAGCAGCAGCAACAACCGCCTTAAGTAAACTGAAATGAACTAAAAATAAAATTCATTAATTTAACAGTTAGGCTTCGAAATGAAACTAGCGAAAATCCAAAGCAAACGCAAACGAAGCTAAAGCTGAAGCTGAAGCGAGAACGAAGACAGAAGAGGGAAGAGGGATGACGGGCGGGGATGATACATGGAACTCTGACATGAATTTACGACGGGCATGGAACCCGAACCCCTCGACGGCGCATCACGACGGCACACGCAACGCTGAAAGATGGGAAAAACTGTTAGACCACAAAGGAAAAAACAAAAAACAAACAAACAAACAAAAGAATGATCCAAAGCAGACAACCAAAAGCAAAAGATCGACGCGGCAGAGAGAGAGATACCATACCGAAGAAACAGATCCATCATTTGATCTCTTGAGAGATGAAAAACCAGTGGTTCTACATAGGGGGATACTTTAAATTCGAAAACAGGCAACAGAACAACTAAACACAGAACCATTTAAAAGATAAACCCATAACCGATTTAAATGTAAAGATAAACAAAGCTTGAGCAAATCTTCACAAAGATTCTCTCTGACCTTTAGATCTCTGATCTAACACATTAATTCACAGTAGTACAGTCGTCACAAAAGTCATAGAGAAGACAACAGACGGCCTTAAGCCTTAAGATATACAAGATACAAGTAGCTTCAGTTTGGAAAAAAGTCGACCGTAGTTGTTCAGAGCAACGACTGGCTAACGCGTGAATGTATCCGTTTGCTTAGGGGAAAATTTTAGTCGCCCTCATTCCAATTGGAAATACCTTGAAGGGCTTCCATCTGGAAGGGTTTTCTGGCCATTAAAACCATCCAAACTCCTGGGCAAATGTGCAACCTGGAACCTGTGAATGTTTCAGGCACACGGAATACCCTGTAGCATAATAAATGTACCACCAACTTGGATACACCCTTTCCGTGGGTCGGGGGTCGTGGGTCGCAAGGGTTCATTAGTGCAACTCCACTAATGGCATAATACTGGAGCACACAATTGAGCACAGTAGAGAAATTAAAGCCAAAGAGCACCCGACGCTAGATAGAGAGAGAGCGGAGAGGGAGAAGGAGAACGACGCCGGTGAGAGAGAAGGCTAGCCGTTCGTTTTGTGGGAACTCGTAATAGCGGTAAACTGTCTTTCTCTCTCTCTCGCTCTCTGACGACGACTTTCGTGCACCTTTAACGTTAAAACTCTCAGACTCAGACTCTCGGATTCTTCACTTCACCGCCTCCCCCAAAAGACCAAACGGAGTTGCACATGCCACATCACGCTTCAGTAACCACCCATAAAAAAAAAAAAAACGTAGCCCTGGAACACGAAGGAAGGGCTATGTCATGGGGAAATGCTAGTCAAAGGAACAAAACAAAAACTAAACGCAGACACAATGACGTCATTTGCAACAACCACCAACAACCATAGCAATAGATGTTATACTTTCGTAGGTGGAGGGAAAATTCGAATGGAAATCAAATGAAAATCGAATGGGGAAATGGGGAGTGCAACAACAACAACAACAAGGCGACCCCCCAGACCCCCATGCGAATGAGTAATAAACACAAACCGGACGGAGGCTGGAGGCTGTAGCCTGTAGGCCCCCCAATGTGGAGTATCCAAAAAAAGAACTAAGTAAACGGCATGGAAATTGCCTTCAATTGCGAAAAACTTGATCAATTCTAGAGATGGCTAGAGAGGGAGGGAGAGAGATGAAGAGATCTGTTAAAAATCAATTGAGAGCAAATAAATATGGTTGAAATGATTATTTGGCTTTTGGCTTAATTCATACTAAATTATTAACACACACATATGTATGTATACCCCGCCAAGAGCCATAATTTTTCGTTGAAGATTAAAGTGCTATTATGGTGCTGGCAGGAAAGAATTTTGGAAATGAAGGAGCTCGTAAAAACCGTTACATTAAATCGAATACAGTATTTCCATTGGCACAACATTTGAACATTTCACATTCTCAAAAATCCCACTACATCGAATGGTTAATTGTAGGTATATTTTAGGTATAATAATGGAGTATCTTTACGGCATTTCATTGTACAAATACAATTCTGGCATCCCTTGATATGAATGTGTCCTGTTGTTTATGGGAACTTTGTACAGTGCATCAAAGATCGACGTTCGAAGAGACTCCTAAATGGTAGAACGACGGAAACGGTTCGAATGTATTGGGAGGACATGCTTTAGGAATAGCTTAGGTTCCTATTCCTAATAGTAAGTAATACAATTATTAGATGGAAAATTGATTGATAGTTGAAAACTGAAAGCGAACCAAATTTTGATTGATTTTGGAAAACATAATTTTCATTGGGAAACGTGAAACAGCTTATACGGAGGAAACACACAAAATGTTTGTTCCATTTTGGAAAGTTAAGAAACGATTTTTGGTTCTCTGTTTGGCTTACGTCATTCGGCGGCATGTGAATAGGAAAAGTGTGTGTTTTCCCTGACGGCGCATTGTTTTTTTTTTTGGGAACGGTAACAAAACGAAATTTCCGCAAATACTACTATACATTGGGGAAAATGTTTTCTCGAAAATATCGTTTCTCGTTTCGTTTCATTTCGTTTCGTTTCGTTCATTTGTTTATAACGATTTCAATTTCGGTTTTCCGATTTTCCGATTTGTATATGGCATGGACACACAGACAGGGAGACAGAGACAGATAGATAAATCTCCTCTTTCGCTTTGTACTTTTTTTGTGTAGTTTAGTTTTTCTTTAGACGCGGTTTTTTTGTTTAGCTTTGTTTGTGTTTCTCTATTTTTGCTTTTTCTTCTTGTTTTTATTATAACAATTAAATTCTTTTTACGATTGTGGTTTTTGTGTATGCGAAAATATTGCCTAACCTTGGCCCATAAGAAAAGCATAAGCAAATCTAATCAGCAAAATTCAGTATTTGGCCAAAAGAAACGAACGGCAGAACAGCAGAGGTTGGAATTCAATCAAAACTAATGGCAGAGGCACGAACCTACGAATTCCCAGAAGATTAAATGCCAGAATATATGTGTAACATGTCAGATACGGAAACACATACAAAGATATAAAGTCGATCGAAAAACACACACACAGAGTAAAATAAATACAACAACATTATTGTCTGTCAAATGATTTTCAAAGCTTTACGAGTATATCGGAGTTTTGGTTTCTCATAACCGGTGCGGTACGGTACATCGTGTCGGATCTTGGTTAATGGCCATCCATAGGCTGGAATAGATTAAGCACGATTTTTCCCGCTTAATTACCCCTAAGCGAACGGATACAATTTTTTTTTTTTAAGTCTTTGAAAATTGGAAAGTCCAGACTGTCTGAAGTTGTCTATATAATATCTATAGCTATCTTAAGGCTTTCACAGCCAGTAAAGGGAAGAGTATCCCCATAGGCGGTGTCTGTATCGTTCTGTAGGTCTCCCATAGCTTTCTCACCAGTTTTTCCACACCGTTGCGTATGAGTAACATTTGCAATTGAACACGTTTGTTGCTGTGTTGCTGTTTTTCCTGTTTTATTTTAAGTTTTTCCTTCTTGTTGATAATTGAATTGCCTGCCTGCCTGACTGCAAAAACTTGGGCGTGGGAATACGTTTTATCGTATCGTATTGGATCGTTGTTGTTTACTGAATGGAGTGTATGGGGGGGAGGGTCTTGCAACGAATTGATTGACATGCCGGCAGCTTTTGCGCCGATTACTCATACGAGAGTGCAAGGCAACAGACAACTCTGTGCTACTTGTTGCCATTACCCACTGGAGCCACTCGAGGAGTTTAGCCAAAGAAATTGAAAGTTTTGAAAAGTCTTGTTTAAGTGAACGAAAAGTGTAGTTTCTTTGAGTATAGGAGATCCTGTGCCTAGTGATGGTCAGTGTTGTTTAAACCGCTTGGACACGACTGTACCTACAGCTATGCCTATACATATAAAAATATTGTAGAATCTGCCAATTACTTTGGTCGCTACAGCTTTCGGGTTTCCATTTCGTTTGCATTTGAAATATAGTACTAGCCAGTGTTGGTTAATGCGGTTGAGACACAACTGTACCACAAAGTGTGTCACTCGATTGCAGCAATTGATATACCCATTGCGACAGCCGAAGGTTGTGGTTGAATCTCGAATCTCTCATTGCCATTGCGTGGTGTGCATTATTTAAAACGCCTTAGAGAGTACGATATTATTATTATTATTACTATTACTATTTTTGTTTGCCAAATTTGAACTCTCGAACTGTGTGGAATATTTGGCCATAAGCCAATTGGCCAACTTATTGGCTTCCTTCTCTCTTTTTTTTGTTGGAGTCTATAAAATGTGTTCCTTCAATGCGTAGTATTTGTAGCGAATGCGCTACCCTCCCAATTTATGGCTCAATCGATGACGCAGACAATGGCTGGCCAGGGCAGAAAGGGAGGCAGGGTGCTGCTGGGATCAATTGTTGTTTGGGGCACAAAAGGCTAATTGCAAGCGGCGGCAACAAACAACAACGGAACACAATACACAATGAAAGGTCGCCAGCACCTTGGATACCCTTCCCTGCAGCAAAATATTATATACATTTCGACTATCGGCAATCTTTCGCTGCAGGTTTAGAGTCCGATTCGAAATCAAGAGCATTGCTCCATTTCAAAAAGGGTATCAGCAAGAGAGAGAGCGAGAGAGTGGTGTACAATTTTGGCCTGGTCTGCATTATGCAGCCCGCCTTCCTGATTGCCCCGTGCACCCCTGGACCCCGTGCCATTTGGCATGTGTAAATGTGTAGTTCATTGAACTTTTCATTTTATGCTTCATTTGCTAACCGAACAAATGGCAACAAAAGGAAAACAAGAAACAACAAGCCATAGATGGAGGCAGCAAGCAGCTGCGTGCCACAAAAACCGAACCGAAGAATACTTACACTGGCAAAGGGGCAACAACCCACCCACCAATCACCCACCCATCCACCAACTACGCGCATTTCCCTTATTTCTTTAAAGTTTTAAAATTTGTATCTTGCGAGCTAAGAGAATTGCCACAGTTCTGAGTCGATTGAGATCGTTTATCCTTCTATAAATGTTTGAAATGTCATACATGTTTTGTGATTGATGTTACCCTGTTGAAAGGGTATACTAAATGCGAGTACAAGTGCCAAAGAAAACACCAATTGGCCGAGGCAGTCGATGTCGCCTTTCTTGTTCCTCTTACATAAGCCAAAAACCAAGAGAGAAAACCAGACAGACGACAGAAAAACAAAAAGGAAAACTACCAACCGAACCGAACCGAAAGTGTTGAGCAATGTAAAGCGATCATCGTACTGCAAGTTACTACAAAAGGTTAACAGAACAGAACACAAAACGAAAACACGTTCAACGAAGACCACACTCATTCGTAAGCTGTTCGGGAGACAAGCAATTGCATGCCGTTCTACATGTGATATGCCACTCATCTGTGGCAAGTGGACGTCGTCCGATGTGGCGAGGACCATCCACTTTTTCACGCTAGTAAGAGATGGCAGCCAACGTTGAACGTTCTGCACTTTTGCATGCATATTGGACCCTTTCGACTTTGGAGCAGATTGGGGAAAACGTTTAACGAAGAAAATGAGTCTCATCTATGGGTTTTATAACTCGAAAAGTGTCATTCCAATCCTGGATGCCCAGGATGAGCTCTCCTTTGCCTACGTCTTTCTTGTTCATTGAAGCTTTGTGATATGAAAACCTGGACCAAAGTAGGCCCATCTTTTTCAGCAATAATTACACCTCTCTCTCATACAAACCAAATATAGAAGTCCATTTATTAGAATAATTGTTGCTGCCTTGGACCTGAGCCCAAGTTGGCTGTACAAAGTGCCCCTAAGCGAATGGAAACAGCCACGAATGTGAATGAAACTGTGGCATTCTGATCCTCTAGATTAAATACATTACAGACCAAATATATTGTAGATTGTAAATATCTTTTCTAATGCCACAACTAATCCGTTGAATGTACCGTTTTTGGTTTCCTTTGCAGAAGGTGTGTGTGAGTGAGTGAGAGAGAGCGAGCCAGGATATCCCGCCATCATGAGCAAGAAGCCAACAGTCGGACCGGCGCTCCACAAGGTCATTATGGTGGGGAGCGGCGGCGTTGGCAAATCCGCCCTCACACTGCAGTTCATGTACGATGAATTCGTTGAGGACTATGAGCCCACCAAGGCCGATAGCTATAGGAAAAAGGTAAGATCAACCATCGCTGGACCATCTTAAACCAAAGCTGTAACTATTTTTGGTTATATGTTCTATGTGTTTTCAGGTTGTGCTGGATGGTGAGGAAGTACAAATAGATATACTGGATACTGCTGGGCAGGAGGACTATGCCGCCATCAGAGATAATTATTTTCGCAGCGGCGAGGGTTTCCTCTGTGTCTTCTCAATCACAGACGATGAGAGCTTCCAGGCTACGCAGGAATTCAGGTGAGTGTGTCAAGAGAGTGGGGAGTGTGAGACGGACAGGGAGACGGAGAGGGAGAAAGAGTGGGAAAGGGGGCTGAGACCAAGTGTCGTCGCTAGCGGTTTTCTTTCTCACAGCACACACAGACAGCATTTTTTGTATTGCTGCTAATTAGTCACACAAGCACCTGAGTTTCTATGGAGACACCAGTGGAGGGGGGGAGGGGAGAACATAAGGCTGCAGTGACAAGTCAGTGGCATGTGTAATGCATCTTTATTCATACGAGTTCGCCACTAGGAGAGGGGTTGGAGGGGGTGAAGCGGTGGGCCACGCGGGAACGTATCATAATGATGTGTCGCTCACATCGTATTCATTTTCAGTCTGGCTTTTGAGAATTGTTAGCAAATGTCTTATCGAGATTGTAATTCGTAAACCGTTATCATTGTTATCGATGAGACTAAAGTATTCCAAAGGGTTATCTAGGGAGAAAGCACTTCTCAGGGCTTTCAATCGCTTCCCTGATTGGGAAAACCATCATAGGGGCCCATGAAGCATAGTGACCCATGAAGCATAGTGCCTCTATAGTAGAATATGCCTTTAAACCCTTTATTCAGTGGTCTTCTTAAACGATTCTTCTCGAAAATCTGGCCCATTCAATACTTAATTGAAACAACAACGCTACCAACCAATAACAACAACAACAACAGAAAGGGAGACCCTCTTAAAGACCCACTAGCCCTACTCAGCTCTGCTCAGTCATTTCCATTTCCAATTCCCATTTCCATTTGACCTAATTGAGTTCTTTCAAAATATTCAATGGGGAGAAAACAGAAGAGAACCTGGTAGCGAGAATAAATATTGTGAGAATTGTATATACTTATTGTTTAGGGGGTGCGACCTGCCACACACACACAGGGACAGGGGTTGACCGGTTGCAAATATTTATGCCTCTATACAAATACGTATCTCATGGATACATACATACATATGTACATAGGTGACACACACGCCAGGCCAGGCCACGCCACGGCACGCACTGACTCACCTGCAAAAACATTGCCATTGTGGCAGGAGTGGGGGAGGGGGGAGGGGGGGTGTTGGGCGACCAACGATAAGCCTATCTATATCTATATACATTCCTATTAACGTACATATCTCTAATGGCTCTCTCTCTCTCTCTTTCTCTGTGTCTTTTTAACTCGTTTTTCAGAGAACAGATATTGCGGGTGAAGAATGACGACAGCATACCGTTCCTGCTGGTGGGCAACAAATGCGATTTGAATGACAAGCGAAAGGTGCCGCTGAGCGAGTGCCAATTGAGGGCCCAACAGTGGGCGGTGCCCTACGTGGAGACCTCGGCCAAGACGCGCGAGAATGTCGACAAGGTGAGGGCAATGCCTCCTTCAGATACCCAGGCAGCGGGGCTACAGTTACAGTTACAGCTACAGTTACAGGCTACCCAAATACACAGATACACTTATAGTCGCCACACAGACACACACAAACAAACACTAATACCACTACGAATACTCTTTTGCAACAAATTGGCAAGCCACAAAATATTTACAAAGAGAGTAAAAGTGTTAATTTAAGTTAATTTCTAAGTTCTAAGTATCTATTTTGAATACTTTGTTTTCTGTGTTTTGTTTGTTGGTTTTCCCCTTAGTTTAAATTTTCCACTCTCTCACAGAGTGGCTGAGTATTGACACTTGTGAATATTGTTATTCGAATCTGAGACATTCGATTGATTATTATTATTACTATCGAGTTTGCGGTTAAGTGTGCACGACCTAGTATAGATCTTAGAGCTCTCTCATATTAATGACAATAAGCGAGTGGATCCATAGATAGATATACGTAGATGACAGTGTTCCATTTAGTTGACTGCTAGGCAATCTTTTTAGACTATTTTAGAGTCTCCTTGTCCTTTAGTCATGGACTATCCCAACTATATGCCTGTTTAGATCCATTGAGAGCAGTGCTCGGCAAGCATACACTCAAGTGTGCTGGTGTGTGTAGCAAAACCCCGAACATGCCTGCGGGAGAAATCGGTTTAGTGCTTTACACTGGAAAAAGCGAAGTCGCATTGCCGAAGCCACACGAAGGCTTGCTGCAAGCAGTTGCTCAGATTACCATCTCGGTTATGTTAACAATAAACCCCCATCTAGACCCCATATGATTTCAAATATAAATGATACTTACACCAGTATCTAATTTCAGATTTATAATTTCATTTCATTTGTTTCCTGATATTCAAAGCAAATACTCTTATGGTTTTCCTTAGAAATCCAGAAATCAGCTAGCATTTTGCCCCATTGAATCGCCATACAAACACACACATGAAAAGAAAATAGTTGAAAAAGGAAATAAACACTTTGCGTATCTTTGGGGTATGAGTAAATATTGTATACACTCGTTTGCGGTCTTATCTTTGAGTTTGAGTTTTAGCAGGCGACGCGAGCGAATGACAAGCGTCAGTACTCACATGGTGAACAATTGAAGATTATTTTAGATGTAAGACCACAACCTATTAACAAAGATAAGTACATATGTACACCTAAGCATCTTTGTTTCATTAAGTTACCACCTAAGCTAAGCATAATATATGGCCAAATATCAAGATAGATTATATTAAGGGAAATTCAAGCCTCTTCCTACATATATATATATATATATAATCTATTCATTCAGAGCTTTCCAAGCACTTTGTGTGGTTGATAGTAAAGCATTTGTAGTACGATATTTGTAGTGGTGTGGGGGCGTTTGTGATAGCGGCAATGTAGAATTGAGGAAGTCCGATAGGAATGGAGAATTTACTTATTTTGAAATCCTGGTTAGTCATTGTGCATTTAACAAAGAAATTGCTATAAATATTACCTTCAGATCATATTTGTTAGTCTTTGAAGTCTTATCTAGAATATCCATACAAAATGGATTCAAAATTTAGGAACTAAAAATTGAGGCAAAAATGAAAGATTACAGAATCCCGTCTTATATTGGGATGAGAGGTGTAACGGACTGTCATTGGGTGGATAGAGCATCCCAATCCCATGCCAAGCTATGTTACTTATAAGATTATATGCAATATAGAAACAGTATACAAGTACCCAATACCAGGGCACATTATAGAGTCGCGTTACGTGTGCCGCGACTCTGTCTTCCATTTGCTTCTCACAAACACACACCCACACACATACACACACATAGACGCAACACAGCAATACACAAACACAGATGCAGCTGAAAGGAGCAGGCAGCACGCACCAAATACATAGTGTAGCTTTGTTTTTTTTTTTTTTTTTTTGGCTGCCAAGCTTTCGATGTCGTTGCGCCGCCGCCGTTGCCGCTTTTCTTTTATTGTTTGATTTTTGATTTACATTGAATTTATGAGTTCAAGAACAACAAAATGCCATATGCATTTCCCTTTCTCTGTCTCTCTTTCTCTCTCTCTCTCTCTCGCACAAGCCGTAGATCATGTGTTTGTGTATTGGTGTTTATGTTTTTCTTTTTTTTGTTTGGTTTTTTTTTTTGTAATATATTTTTTTGAATAAAATATAAGTTTTGAATACGAATTGTAAAGGCTGATTGATGTGTTGACGATGCTGTTCTCTGATTGTGATTCTGATTCTGTACTGTACTTAATTCCCAATTAAATCCACAATTGCAGGTATTTTTTGATTTGATGCGCGAGATAAGGTCACGAAAAACCGAAGATTCGAAAGCCACGAGCGGGCGTGCTAAAGATAGATGCAAGAAGCGGAGACTTAAGTGTACCCTACTTTAGGCATTAGGTGCATACAACCAACATTTTCCAATACTTTCAACAACAACAAAATAAAATAAAAATTAAATACAAATACCCAAAATACAGTACAACCAACATATAATATATCTAATATATAATACAATAACCCCTAGAAATCCCCAGTAATTTTTGGTTAACCCTTAGCTTGAATCTCCCAAATTTTAGCTTGTTTGCTTTCGGCTTTTAGCACTCTTCTATCGTTTACTAACCTTTAACCCTTCCCCATTTACTTTTGATGGGTTTTTTCTTTCGCAAGTAAATATATTTTGTTAATTGACTTTTATTTAATTATGATACGATATGGTTTGCCAACACTATACTACACCACCAACACAACTAACTAACCATAAAAGCTCTTTTTCAACACTGAATTTCTTTGACCAAAGAAGCTTTGCTGCATTTTTGGGCAATTTTCAAGCACTGTGTACTTATCTGGGGCTTATAAAAGGAATGGATATGGCTTGGTTACAAATACTGGATCCAATAACTTAATTCTTTCTTCAGTTTCCCTGATCTTGAGAGCTTTTCTTTGTGGTGCTAAAGCAGGTTCTACTATATATTTCATGGTCAGACATTTGTTTTCTCTTCTGTCAGAGCTTATAGGATCTAAGATTTCTTTCTTTTTTGTAAGATCTAACACACACACACATACACACACACACAAATGTACATACACCTACACACATACCTATACAAACACTTTTCAAAACAGGACTACAAAAGTATACACATTATGTTTTTGATATTTAAATATTTTGCCTTGCCTGAAATTTATTTAGATTTTACTTAATTTGGTTTCTTGGTTTTCTTCATACTTTGATGATCTTTCGTTTTCTGGTATTTTCTGGTACTGAAGTGTGTACAATGTGTTTCATACTTATGAATGCTTATGTAACACATTCTACATACCCACCTACCTTTGGACAGTGGGATAAAGAAAATGTATCTAAAGGTATCTTCCCCGTTTCTCTGGGGAAGGAGACTTTTCTAGCTTTTTCTCTGTACCCTCTGTTCTTAGTTCTGACCAAATTGCTTTCGGTTTTCTCTCTATACATATATATTTTAATATTGTTTAGCAAACTTTTCAAAATTTCTGTATCTATAGAGAATAAATTTTAACCCCACCATGAGCAATGCGTGAAACGTGAAATGTGAAACGAATTGAATGATATTAATGTATTTTCTTATACATATATATTCCTCCCATATAGGTATTTTATGATCTAATCAGGGATATTTCATCGCGTAAAAAACAACGTCAGACCGACGTGAAACAGCCGCCGAAGCCCAATTCTCATTGCTGCCAATTGCTGTAAGATGAAACAACCAACAAAATAACAACAACAACTACCACATGATGAACAACAACAACAACAGCAGCAGCAGCAGCCACAACAAATGCAGCAGCAAACAACTTGCAACAACAACAACAACTACAACGGCCGCACGGATAAAACCTTCAACAAAGAACAGAACGTTATGTTAATAATAAATTAACTTAGAGAACACAAACACACACACACAACATACACGAAAACAACAAGAAAGAAAAAAAAAGAAAATATCAAAAACTTATGTTCCGCACCAAACGAAAACGCAAAACACTTAATCCAATCCAAGCAAAAAAAAAGGGCATTGTAATATACATAAACGATATATTTTGTTTTGTTTTTGGCAACAAACTAAATTATTTGTGCAACATGCAGCCGTCGGACAGTTAACTTTTTGAATCAAAATTCCTGTCAAGTCACTTAACTTCCGGTTAAGTTTCGTCTTTAATTTGAACAATTGTTTTTCGCCTTTGTTGCTCTTTTGAAAACAGATGAGAAGAAACAAGCCTAAAGCGTAAAGCGTAAACTTATTAAATATAATCAATCTTAGAAACCTAAAAACCAATTATGCAATTCATTAAACACTATAAATATCGTCTTTTTTTTGTAATAATTTTTAATTTAAATAGCGAAATGCAAACACACACACACACACACACAAAACAAGCAAGAAACCTTACAGAAAAGCTTTTTATGAATACTTCTATATATATTTAACTATACAAAACAAAACAAAACAAATAAATAGTTTAAAAATGAACGAAATTGCTATACAAAAAATAGAAACGGAAAAATAAAAACTTTCCCATTATTTAATAATAAAACGAAATGAAACGAAACAAATTTTTAAGGGCAATATTTTGTAATTTTCTAAACGGAAAGCAAAAAACAAATAGAAATAAAAAAAAAGAAATACAACAAAAAAAAAAGAACAAATGCAAAAATTCAGAGAAAACTAGAGAAACGAATTATATTTTTGACTAGCTTGAGAGATTTCCCTTGAACAGTGTTTATTTCTTGTTTTCTTTTGTATTGTAACGCTGAAATACATCCAATATATATACACACATACACATATACATATGCATATGTATGTATGTATATATAACTATATAAATATGGCAATTTCTCCCAATTGATTCGCTTGTTTACTTTTGTAAAACTGCATTCTGTATTGTAATGTTTAAGCTATTATTATTATGATAATTATTATTATTAAATATATAAGTTATATATGCAATCAATTGATGGATGGTTCAACTTTTGTATCAAGCATTTTCCTTCCTCTATTTCTCCCCCTACCTCCTACACTTTATGCTTTCTGTCAAATTTGTGAACATTTGTTGCTAAAACCCGCAAACACGGACACAAACACACTCTTTCTCATTCACAAAAACAAAAACACTCGCTCACACGCATACATATGTATATCCAAAATAAAATTCAGCAACAAAACGCATTTTTTTTTATATGAATATATATACTATATATATATATATACATAAACTATTATTACGAGAGTTACAAATGGCGATTGCAGGAGCGTACGTTTAGCTTGACTCAGAAATAAACCGAAAAATATGAGAAATAAAAACCAAACAACAACAAACAAAAAAACAATTACTTTCAATCAATTAATCATTATCTTTTGTATAAATTCCCATAAATATATCTATCTATTTTGAATGAATGGTGGAACACACCAAGCCATTACCACGGGTGTCAGGTAGTGCCCTCCGTTCTATGGGAATCGAAGTAAAATTCCGCCGTAAAATCAGACATCTTTTGCCATTTTCTATGTCTCTGGTGGCAATCCCAGAATTAAATTAGCTCAATCAACAGGTTTTGGCATACATGAAATAGATACGTATGTAAGTAAATTACATACGAGCTACCATTTGGTCGCGATGTGGGGGCTTGGTAAGCGTATGGAATCCAAGAGCTACATATACCGGCGGTAGTGCATGCTACCAGAAGGCAGCCCCAAGCCGGGCAGGTCAAGGGGGAGCGCCGAAGCTGGGATGCATGCCATCACAGCTTTAAATCCTATAAGAATGCGTATAGGAAAGCAAAGAGAGTCGTGGGTAGCTTTCGCGAAGTACCACCGTGGCCTCAAGGCTTCGAAGAGTGACGTCAAAGACGCCTGCGACGCCTCACCTACTGCGTAACCAGGACGACACGTTCGCGGAAAGCAGCGTGGAATCTCACTTCCCTAGCTGTTCCAATATCACGGGGGGCGAATCCAACCCTCCAACCATCCACGTGGCGCAGCAACAGGGAGAGGAAACCGAGGAGCTCATACGGTATCTATTGGCACCGGATAAGATTACATGGGCTATTAAATCTTTCAGTCTCTTAAAATCTCCGGGGTCTGATGAGATCAGACCAGCCATGCTGCAGATGTCATTCTCGCACCTACTGCCATGGTTAAAGAAAATCTTTAAAGGATGCCTTCTCACTGGGTACGTCCCTCAAGAATGGATGGAGTTGAGAGTGGTCTTCATCCCCAAGGCTGGAAAGATAAACCACATCTCACCCAAGCACTACAGCCCCATCAGCCTCTCCTTGTTTTTGTTGAGAACGATGGAACGGCCTGGACCTGGACCTAGGCAGCCCGGCCAACCATGCCGCTTGAGAAGCTGGCACTCTTCCTTGAAGCCTTGGCGTACACTCCTCCTCACTCATCTCTTGCCTTTGAGCACTTCGCGGACAGTGGCCGGAGCACCGTATACACTCCTCCAATTCCCTCCCCCAATTTGTAAAACACATTAAGCATGTTTTTGCTTTGAAATCTGTGTGGTTTTTTTTTTATTTTTTTCGCATTTTCTGTTTTCTTTACACATTTACATTTATATATAATATATAGATCCGTTCTTCACATATACTTTTTTATATCCATTGCAGTTGATTCATGCATTAATTCATTCCGTTTTTTTGTTTTTGTTTTTCTTTGTTGTTGTATTCTTTTAAAATTAATTTTACAAGTTACATTTACAGCTAAAAAGGTTTTCTCTCGTTTACTTCTGGTTTTGTTTCTTTTTTTAAATTTTTATAATTGTTTTTTGTTGTTGTTGTTGTTTGTTTGTTTGTTTTTGTTGTGTTTGCTGTCAGCTTTCTCCTTAATAAATATAATTTTTTTGTCGAGTGTTTTCTTACTTTTGTTGGTGTTTTTTTCTTGTTTTATTTTTTTGGATAATTATAATTTGCAATACTCCCGATGATTTTTATTTTCAACTTAAAGAAAGAATTGTAATAGAAATTAATAGTTAATTAAGTTAGGCTTAAAAATTCTAAAATGAAATCGTTTTGTTGCTGCTTTTGTTTTTTGTATTTTTGTATAGTTTTTTAGTTAGTAAGAATTACGCAAAACAGTATTAGGTTGGCTACTTAAAAGTAGAACTTAAAAAAAATTAAAGACAAAAAAAAAACATTTTCGAAAACTAATTTCCAGTTTTTAAATGAAAAACTTCCATAAATTAAAGAAGAAAACTTAAAGAACCTAATTACGATTTAGAGTTACGATTTCACAAAAGGTGAAACTTATCCTTTTATTATTATTCTTTATACAATTGCATTTATGATTAGTAACAGAAATCAAGTGAGAAACAGGAGGCTATATATTGTAGATCGTAGAACTATATCCAGGGGCGCAGTTCCTCTTTCAGCTTACAAAATAACTAAAACATTTTACAGTTTACATTCAAAAACACATTTACACAGACAATCCATACACATACAAATACAAATACATATATATTACTTCTATATTCCATACATTTTGTTAAATTTCGATTTTCATTTATAAGCTTTTATGGTTGGCTTTTGTTTGCATTGCAAGTAAAAACCCTTTCTTGTGTGAAAATAATTTTCATTTGTGTGAAAATCTGTATAAAAAATGAAATATATTTTCGTTACGCTTTGTCCACTTGTTTTGTTTCTTGTATTTTCATTGTTAATTGAAAAAGAAAACCCTGCTTGTTTCAAAATGGTATTTACAAAATATTGAAAAACTTTTACAGTTCGCTCTCTCGTAGCTATCTCTCTTTTTCCCTACTAGTTCGTGTATACATACATACATACATATATATATATATATATATATATATATGTGTATATATATTAGATAGATGATATATAGTTTTATATTCATTGCCGCTACATTACAAAAAAACATTACAGCAAATTCCGGAGGAATTCCCTCTCTTTCTTTTGGTGGCCGTCTTTCTGTTTGTTATTGTTCCAGGACATATCCTTTGCTAATACTTTTATCAATTTTCCCCCTACCCCTTCGACTGTTTCGTCCTTGTCTCTAGATATACGTACATACTCGTATATATATATTCTAACACATACACATTGAAAAAAATGCTCCAAAATATAACATTTAGTTGTTTGTTTTTGTTTTCGTTTTGTTTATAGTTTTACAGATTTTTGTCTAGTTTGTTTTTTGTTTTGCTTAAATCAATAATTGTTTGTTTGTTGTTTTTTTGTTGTTGTTTTTGTTTTTGTTGCCTATTTCTATTTTGTTTTTTTCTCTTTTTTCTTTGTATATAAATATTTTTTTATAAGCTTTTAAAACTGTTTTTATTTTTTGTTGTTGCGTATGGTGGCATTATTTGTTGTTATTTTTACTACCGTAAAATGTTGTTACTATTTTCGACTTGTGATTCGACCACACCTACAGCGCGTTGCATAGCTTACATATGGCCATGAAACGCACTGTGCTAGCATTATTTACATATGTATGTCCTATGTCTTCTTATATGCATTCGTGTCTTTCGAAAACAAACCGGGAAAAGATTACAAAATATATATAGAAAACTTTGGATTGAAATTGGGATGGGGGATGGGCGGTGGATCAATATGGGATATGGTATGTATAGTATATGCTAAGAGCTCGCGCACACTTTCAAAATTTAGCTTTAGCTTTTTCGATTAAACTATTCTCTGTGGTTTTATGGTTACATATATTTGATGAGACCCAATCATTTGTCGAATTCGAACGGATCGGACATATTTTTTGTGTTATTGGGAAAACTATATCATATAGCAGCTGCCATAGTAACGTAATATTGATTGTTGATAAGTTAGCAATGTGCGCACTGCACTTGCAAAGTTTACAGCTCCGCTTTCAGCTGGAGTGTGCGCGCGGACTTATGGGGAGGGGGGGAGGGTCCTAAGCTTATTGCACTATTACACATTTAGCTACACAATGTCTACGACGTCAATGTCAGTGTTTGTCTCAACTTGGTTTCACCTGCTACGATGCTCTAATATCTAATTCAAATGGGTACTACATACACACACATATCTTTCGTAATGGATGGTTCTACGCCAGTGATAGGCACTCACACACGCACTCACACACACACACACACTTACAAACATGTAGATATACATACATATATGGGAGCTATGCAATAAATTCTATGGTTACGCAGATATAACAAACACACACAAAATACTCTATATAATTGTTTTAAAATTCTATTGATTTGATTTGATTTGATTTTTGCTTCGTTTCTAGACACTCAAAAAAGAGCAGAAAACAACTGTTTGAAATATACAGAATTCTCACATAATAGTTTGATGTCATTTTGCGGTAGTAAAAAAGTAATCCTTGCTGGCTGTTATCAATACATATGTAAGTATGCGTACTCGTTATCCTCTCTTCTCTATACAAAAAATACTTCTCGAACTCGTACTCGTACTAATTATCTTTACCTTGTTATACAAAATGAGTACATAATTTACTTCGTTTGGTGTTTGGTCAAAAGTAGAGATTACAAAAGGATTTTTCTTGTTGTTTTTCTATAGATAGTATATAGATCTATATGCCTTACCAATGTGTGTGTTGCAAACTTGTTGTTGGAAACTTGTATTCGTTTACATTTTAATCATTATAAGTAATAATTTTTTGTGTGGTTTCTCCCCCTACCTTCATTTTTAGTTGTAGGTATACACATATACATATATATGATATATATATATATATATACATATACATATACATTATATAAGTGTATGTGTATATTTATAAAGCGTTACCCATTGGTGGTTTCTGTTACAACAGCGCATTTTGGTTTACAAATTCTTATCCTTTTTCGTGTACAAGTAAGTTTGCTACTCTTAGTTGTTGTTGTTGGTGTTTTTGTTCAGATAGATCTAGATCTTTACTAGGCTATAAAGTAGTACACTAGATATATATATATATATATACTTATATATATGTATACAATTATATAAATTTAGCTTTTTTTGCATTTGTTTGTGTGTGTGTGTTGAAGTGCTGCCGCTTGGTGAATTTTATATTGCTCTGTTGTTGAAGATTCTGTTGTCCCTGCTGTTGTTGACATTGTTCATGATGATGATGATGTTGCTATTGGTGTAAAAGCTGTTGCTGCTGCTGTTGATTGTTGTTCGTGTTTATTGTTTGCTTATTGCTTTTAATTCTTAATCCTTTTGTTGGTTTTTGTTTTTTATTGTTTCTGTTGTTGGTATTTCTTCATATTATTGGTCTTGTTTGGTGTTGATTATTGTTGCAAATTTTGTGGCAAGTTGTTTATTATTGTTGCACATGTTGTTGTTTATAATTTTTGTAGTTTTTTTATATTTTCTCCAATTTCCAGTTGTTGTGTTGTTGAAAATGTTTGTTTGTGTGTGTGTGTCTTCCCCACGCTTTGTCGCTTCTGTCGCTTGTTTTGGTGTAAAATCATCTGTTAAAAAATACCTTTCCTCTATCTCCATCTATCTTTCTTTGTTCTCTTTTACACAATGATTTTCTAAATCGATGCTAAATCTTGGGCGGAACTGTTTGTTGTTGTTGCAACAAATGTAATTGTTTGCTTTTGTTGAAATTGATGTGTATGTGTGGTGTGTGTGTAGTGTTTGTGTGTGTGTGCCAAGTGGTGGTGGTGTTGTTGTTGTTATTGTTGTTGACAAAGAAAAGTAGAAGATTCTTGAAGAACAACCATCATTTGTTGTTTCATTGGTTTCTAGTTCATCTTCTCTTAGTTGTTGTTGTTGTTACATTTTATAAGGTGGGAGCTGTTGCACACAATTCAGTTGTTGTTGCTGCTGTTATTATTATTTTTATTGTTATAGTTGTTGTAATTGTTTGTTGGCTGTTGCTTGTTCCTCCACAAATTACTGCGCCGTTGTGCCAGCACTGAGCATCAAGTAATTGTAATTACGATCCTTGTCCGCCTGATGGAAACCTGATGGGAAAATTGGGAGATTAGAAAACATTTAGCGTTACACCAAAGTTTCACTTACCATTCGCTGATCCCGCAGCTGATGGCACTGCGGTTGCCACTATGGTGGCACCTCCATTCAGGGCGGTGCCAGGGCCGCCTGCGGCCCCATGATACTTGAGGCCAACGCTGCGCGATCCCAATAGATGTGCGGTCGTCGTCTGTGTGGGCGACGATGCGGAGCTTGACGATGAGCTGGACGACGACGACGAGGATGAGGAGGAGGACGACGATGATGATGAGGAGCTCATGAATGAGGCCGACGACGAGACACCGCTCGACGATGAGCTGGGCGATGGCGACGGCGTCGATGGTGTTGGCGAGCCACGGGTTGTGGTTGCACCCATTGTCACACTCGTGGGACTGCCCGCCGGACTGCTGTGCTGGGAGTGATGCTGGATGGCCGTTGGTGAGATGGCCAGAATGCTGCCGTTCTTAATTGTCATGATGGCTGTTCCGGTGGTGGTTCCGGTTGCATTCCCAATCCCATTTCCATTACCGGAGATCAAGTGGGTGCCAGCAGCAGCGACAGTCACAGCCCCAGCTTTCCCGCTGGCAGAGGAGATATGCTTTGAGTTAATTCCTGCTCCTAATCCTCCTCCTACTGTTGCTGCTCCTGCGGCGGCGGTTGCTGCTGGTGTTGTTGCATTCGTTTTGCTTATCACAGTTGTTAGCTGATTTTTTTTGGTTTTGCATGAAATAAACAGAGACAGAGATATAGATTCTCGATCGGTTGAGGGGCGGAACTGGGTGGGGGATGTTGGGGATGGGGCATCATCTTACCCCAGTTGCACAAACAGAGGCTGTTGTGGCATCAAACAGTATGGTTTTTCCGCTGCGTCCACTGGCTGTTGCGGATGCTGATGAGCCGGCCGTCAGACAAACGGCTAAAATAGACAGAGGGAGAACAGACAGATAGAAAGAGTGAGAAAGAGAGCGAGCGTGAGATGATTGCACAACACATGAAGGTCGCCGGAATTCAAATTGGCAGAACCTCAAGTATGGCATATGGTAAATTTGATCTACATCCAGCGCAATATGCAATGCAAATCGGATATCGGATCGTCCGTTTTGTACCTTTTTCATTCAGTGGAATGCTCTGCTGGTCCGTGTCCCTTCTCAAGCTATTCAATCGCTTTTGCAGCTCAATCTTCTGCTTGGCCAGACGCTCCACCTCCGCCTCCTGTTCGCGATCCCGCTGCGTCAATTGCTGAAAGATGACAAAAAAAAAAGAATGTGTTAAAATGCAATCGATTGATTGATTGATATTCAATCATTGACATTCGACACCCACCTTGACATATTTGTGGGCCGTATCGAGTATTATCAAATTGGAGGTCTTCTTGCGATCTTCGTCCCCCATGGGAAGCTCCCTCTTCAGCTGATCGTAGCACTCCTTCAGCTGGGCCCGACGATTCTTCTCCAGCTTGTTGTGCACCTCCCGTGTCCCAGCTCTGATTTTTGTGCGATAGCAAAATACATTAGTAGTTAGCAATCTGATTGGATCAGAGATCTCTCTTGTGGCACTCACCCGTTGCTGTTGGAGCTGGTAGTGCGCCTCCGTCCGCCGTGGCTTAGTTGAGATCCCATCGCTGGCGCCGAGGTCGAGACGGCGGAGCTGCTGGCCATCGACGCTGCTGTGGCAGCTGCTGCCGCCTGGACATTGATGAGCTGGCGATAGGAGCTGCTAGCGCCGCACGACGCACCCCCCACCACCCGTCCGCCATTCACATAGCCGAGTGGGTGATGGTTGTCGCCTTGGGCGGGCGCTGAAAATTTATGGGAGGAGAGTGAGTACGAGCGTATACGGGCATTCGTGTCGGCCACTTTGCGTGTGGACATCGGTGGCGGGGTGAGTGGTATCCCTGTCTTCCCCAGGACCTGCTTCTGTTGCTGCTGCTGCTGCTGCTGGTTGTGGTGGTGGTGGTGCGGGTGGTGCCGCTGACTATCCTGCCAAATGGCATTATGCAAATCAGACAGGCGACCTGCACTGCCCACGCCTACGCCTACCCCATGACTGGCACCCAACAGAAAGGCGGAGGCGGAGGCGGAAAGAGCGGAGGAGGCGGCTCCTGCCGCTGCCGGATTGCAGGCGGAGTTGGAGCCGCTGTCTGGCGTCGGGTAGACTGCGCTGTTGCCATCCGACACCAGCCTAAATTTGTTCGGAATCTCCGATCCACTGCCACTACCACTACCATTGCTGCCACTGGCATTACCGTTGCCGTTCCCATTGCCGTTCCCATTGCCATTTCCATTGCTCAGTTTGTGCTTTGCAGCCTGATGGATCAAGGTAGGGGCACCACCACTGGCGTTCGCCCTCAGTATGAAAGCAACTGAGGCGGCGCCTGAAGTGGCGGCGGCGTTGGAGGTGGGAGATTTGACGGGAGACGTTGCAGAGTTGGGGCTACTGCCTCTTGCTGTTGCTGCTGCTGCTGTTGCTACTGCCACTGCTCCTGCTCTGCCTGATGCTATTGATGTTGAAATTAGTTGTTGTTGTTGCTGCTGTTGCAGTTGTTGTTGTTGTTGTTGTTGTTGGGAGTAGGAGTTGTTGGAGTTGGACGAGGAATTTTCATCCTCTAAAAATGTGACAACATAGGGAGAAAAAGATAGAAAAAAAAGAAAGAAAAATCATAATAAGAAAAAGGATACGATTTTCCAAAGACCACAACGAAAACAAAAACAAAAACAGTGATAGATTTCCTTCAAGTGTGTGATCAGATCATGAAAGGCAAATGACGTGGGTGGGTGGGATCTACCTCATGCAAGTACGAGCAAATAATATTGAGAATATTCCGCTCATTCGAAAGTGCTAATTGGTGTTATGAACAAAGTATGTCCCCCAAATTCAAATATGACTCTGGTGGTATGTTCTCTAGTGGTGTTGCTATATTCTATAAGAAATAAGATATCTCTATATTTTCTGAGAGAGAGTTTAATCTCCAAGAGAGCGGAGAATGAAAAGGATTCCTCTTCAAAATGACAGAATCTAAGGGTTTTATTATTAGAAGATGATTCCCGTTAGGAAAGGGCTTTAGTTGCTTAGATGTGTTTCAACAAAACAATAATTAAATAAAGCACAATAAATTTAGCAAATAGTCTGACAAACAGCAGCAACAAATGGTAACAAAATGGTATTAATCAAAACCAAAAACAGATGTCAACAATTAACGAATTCACAATAAATGTTTAATGAGGTCCTTGAGCACAGGTTAATTATAATTATATGGTGATTTAGGGTGCGTGTTTGTGCGGTTGTATGTGTGGATAGGTGGGTGGTTGGATGAATTCATTATATGTACTTCCGTTGGAAAATGCAATACGATTTTCCCCACAGAGCCACACACACAGTAATAGTACAACAACAATGAAGCAACAACAACAACAACAACAGCAGCAGCAGCAATAGAGACAGCGACAGCGACAACCACAATCCACAACAATTCGAGAATATTACGAATAGTAGGCATTATTAATGATTGATTTGCCCGTTCCTTCGTTCTCTGTGGTTTCCCTGCCTGAGGGAAAGGGCAATGGGTGGTGTGATGGGTGGATGGGAGGTGGCGGTGGCGGTGGAGGTGGCTGAACTGGGATGGGTGGCTTGTGTGACACGTGTCCAATTTGACAGATAGCAACCACAAAACAGATTGCATAAATCACAAATAGTCGTAATAATATAATAAGTATAAATATTGAGCCCCATTCAGGGGAGTCCCCCAAAAGTACACCAAAGAAGTGAAGTGATGAATGATTCGAGATCCATCGAAATGTTAGAAAAATGTTCTCATCATTGTCCCTCCGGATAATCCCTCTGATAATCCGAGAGTAAACGTTTTTGAGCATTCCAAATCCATCCTTACGGTCGGATTATCGCCTTAACCCATCCCCAAATCGCGATTATGCATTTCGTTCGTTCTCTGTACCCATTTTCATTCACATCTCTTTCACTCTCTGGTTCACACATGCACATGTTCTCCATGCCCATCTCCCTACCACCTCCTCCTCTCCGAAAAGCAGTTTTCACACCATTCCTCCACCTCCACCCTCCATTTCCATTTCCACCACCTTATCAGCCCAGCCCTTCCTACGCCCAATACACACACATTCTTTGCCCCTTACCCACCCACACATCCACACCTGTTTTTTTTTTTTCTTTCATGCTGCTTCTGCTGCCACCGGGCTTTTGCAATTGCCGCTTGTGTGTGCCACGTGATGAAAGCGCACGTGGCTGCAACAGCAGCGCTTGGGGGAATGTTATCAACACTTACACGCACACACAAACACCAATAGAGAAAACATACACACACACATCACATATATGTAGATATGTACACTATGTATATGCAGTCATTGCCATGACGATAATGGCGATGTATCCATTTCTTTTCGACGGCTCCAAAGACTCCAAAAGGTTGGGTAATCCAAGCGATACAACTTGTTGGTGCATTTTCTGTTCTTTTTTGTTATTGTTGGTGAGTTTCCTATTGGTTAAATTGTTGTTGTTGAGTTTTCTGTTGGTGTTGTTGGAACCAAACCTTTTGTGCAGCTCTTGCTGAAATTGTTGTGCGTTTCTGTTGTTGGTTCAGTTTCTCTATTGTGCTTTCTGTTCTTGTTGTAGTTGTTGTTGTTGATGTTATTTCTGTTTTTATTGTTGTTGAACTTTTTCTTCATATGGTTTTTTTTTTGGTGCTGTCAACTAAGAGTCAAAGTGCCTAACAGTGAGCCTTCCACAAACAAGGAAATGGCCCGCTCACCTTGCATGCACCACACAAACACACACACGCACACACACACACATCCTACACCACTTGCACATTTCCCTCTCCAGAGATAAATCATTGTCTCTTGTCCCTTGCTCCTTATTTTTTGGAGGAGCCCAAGAATCACGTTTAAAAATAGAGATTTCCTGTGAAATTTGACAGTCCAGATCAGACTCCCTTCCTCCCTTCCCTGTGGATTAGCTCTGCTTGCATAATCTTGCATTTCTCCCGCACACACAACCCCTCAAGCCCCTCAAAAAACCCACTCGCAACCCACCAATTTGTTGTGGAAGCTCCAGCTGATGGCGAAACAAAAGCAACAGACAGCCGTACAGCAAAATACAAAAAACAAAAACACAAAGAAAAAAAAACAGGAAAAGGCGGCAGTGGTTCAAAAGCAACATCAAAAACAAAACAGAATAGGAACCAAGTGAGAAGAAAGGGCGGCAAGGAGGGGGGCAGAGAGAGAGATGGAGAGAGAGGTGGGTGGTGTAAAACAAAGACAGCTGTCCATATATTACATGCAACAAAAGCAAACGAAACAATAACCCACCAATTTGTAAGTGTGAAGAAAACAAACATAAAATACAAGAAATAAAATAAAAGAAAGGCAAAAAACAAAAAAGTAATAACATGAAATGGGCACGAAAAAGCAATACAAAAACATAAATGCGTACAAAGTTCATTGACTTTGTTTTACACCACCAACTCAAGAGAGAGAGAGAGAGAGAGGAGCCCAAAGAGCAAAAGAGAGCTCCAGCAAAAGAAAGAGAGCCGCAGTATAAAGGGGAGCGAGTGGGAGAGTTTTGCATGTTGTGTGTGTTTGCAAGGCCACGAATGAATCCGCAGACAAAGAGAGACAGAGAGAGAGAGAGACAGAGAGAGAGAGAGAGAGCGAGAGACGGAGAGCGGATGTGTGAAGAAGGCGGGGGGAGAAGCAAGAGAGCATGCCAACGCTCACGTGGGCTGCTGATTCGCTTGCATAAACACTCCACCACTCTCAACCTCTCTCCCTCTCTCTTTTTTTCTGTATTTTTGTTATGAGCTGTCATTAGTTTGGGGGCTACTATGACTAATTTGTCAAAGAGAAAGAGAGAGAGAGAGAGGCTCGCGCGATGCGAGCCATGACGTGACCCCAAACAACAACAACAGCAACAAGTACAAAGCGTACGTGCGAAAAAATACGAAAACAGCCAAAAGCGCATGACAAAAACGAAACACCAAAACACACACTGAAAAGAAACGAAAAGAAGAAGAAGAGGCAAAAACCCAAAAGATGAAAAAACAAAAAAAAAAAATGCAAAAGCCCAAATGAGCACAGCAAAAGGCAAATGGGAAAAACAAAAACGAACCGAAGAACAACAAAAAATATACAAACATACATATACATATATATATATACATATATGTGTACATATGAATGTGTTTCTTTTTGGACGCTGCTGCAGTGCTCTGCCAGCACCCACCCGCACCATCACTAGCCCCCTAGCCCCTCCACACCCCACAAACAGCACACATCACTCGCATGTATCATAGTCAAGGAAACAGCGCAGCGATCGCAGCAGCAGCAGCAGCATGACAATTTAGCACATGCCAATTTGGCTGCGCAGCTGACGCTGACGCCGACGCCAACACTGTCTCGGCTACCAAACAGCGCGCTAAAAATATAACAGTACCTGCTGCGACTGCTCCGACTGCTGCTGCTGCCACGCTTGCAACCTGTGAGCAAGAGAGAAAGAGGGACAGAGAGAGAGAGAGAGAGGGAGAGAGCTGCGTTTTGGGGTACAGTGCGCGCCCACGCAAAGTGCAGGGCGGACAACAGACAGCGTCGACGCCAGCGACGACGTCGCCACTTCGCAAACAAGGTCAAAACAAGTTTAAATGCAGCGAACAACAAAAATTAAGAGAGCGTGAGCAGCGAAGAGAGTGTGAGAGTGTGAGAGAGCAGTAGATCCACCAGCCAGCCAGCCAGCAAGAGTTTCGTTTGTGGGAGGGGGTATACGGGGGGATAGACGAGGAATTACTGCAGCAGGCAGCTGCATAGAAAGAGCTTTAGATTCTGTTCTGATGATGTTTTGGAATTTTTGGCAGGGTATCAATAATAAACGCCCATCGACTGGTAGGGTATTCTCATAGATTCCCCATAGATTGATTTTGGGATGGGATGGGATGATGATGATGAGCGAGCGAGATAGAGAGAGAGAAAGAAGGCATTGAAACTTACCCGAGATAATTGTGCGACCTTCGCTGTGGCGCAGCGATGACGCCTCCAATTGTCCATGGGCGGCGGCGGCGACGGCAGTGGCGGGTGCAACGACGCTGACGCTGCCAACGTACTCGTAATCATGGCCAGCTCCGGCAGTTGCCACCAATTGACTGCGTGGACTGTTGCTGTTGCTGCCGCAGCTGCTGCTGCTGTTGCTGCTGATGCTGCTGTTGTTGTGGCCGTTACCGTTACCATTTCCGTTTGCATACACGGAACCCGATAACGATGATGATGATGATGACGATGCTGCAGCAATGCTGCCAATGATGCCGTTACTCCCCGTTGTATTCCTATTGTGCTGACTCGCGCTGTTGTTATTGTTGTTAGTGGGTATGCCGATGCTCTTGCTGCTCCGATAACCGACATTCCCATTGATGCAGTGCAGCGGAATCGGCTGTGGCACCAGCCCGATGCCACTACCTGCTCCACCTCCCGCCAGCGGGGGCTTCTCATTCTGCTCAAGGAAGAGCACCGCTTGTATTAGCGCATTTATGCCCGCTGACATAGCCGACGACGCGTCTCAATACGCACTCTCGTACTCTTACTCGTACTCTCGCACACCCACGCGCCACACACACCTTCACTTTGGAGACTGGCACACACACACACACACACGCACACACAGGCACACACGTACGCACGCACGCACTCACGCAACACAACGCTATGTTGTTGATGTTGATGATGATGATGATGACGACGAAGACGACGACGACGACGCACACACAGAGCGATTTAGTTTAGCGAGAGAGCGCGGGAGAGGCACAGAAGACAGGCACACACAGCTTTAAGTCGCGACGACACGTTTACAGTTGTATGTTGTTCAAAGAGAGAGGGCAGAGCATTTATTGTATTGTACTTTTTAGTTTTTGTTGTTTTTTCCGTTCGGCTTCGGTGGTTGTTGTTGTTGTTTTTTGTTGTTTGTTGCTTGCGTGGGTTGCAGTTTTTCTTCCTTTTGTTGTTGCAATAATAAATTTGTTGTTAACGTTGTTGCTGTGTGGCTGTGGCTGCTGTTTAGGCTGGAATGAGCAGAGACGGAAAGAAAAATACGTTTTTTAGTTCAGTTATTCTTCACAAGCAATGCAGAGAGAGAGAGAGAGAGAGAGAGAAAAAGAATCAAGAGAGAGAGCAAAAAAGAGGCGAAAAAACTTTAAGTTTAAGATTATCTATGAAGCTTTGGTTCGCTTCTGAGCACCGCCAAGCAGATACACATAACAGGCGACTAAAATTGCCCACAAGTCTAAACGAATTCGACACAATTGTCGCCTGCACAAGTTTATTTATTTATTTCATCAATCTTTTTTTGGGTTAACGGTAACATCTCGAAATCATCTTTGACACATTGGTCGCCTGCACCAAAGCTGGAACCAGAGAGAACTGTAAAATGCAGCCGCGAGCAGCTGTTGCGTTTGCGCTAATTGTTCACAGCTGCGTGGCGGCAACAAAAGACAAAAGAATGAGACAGAAACAGAGAGAGAGAGAGAGGGAAGTCGGAGAGTCTCCCCCAACACACACACACACACACGAAAGCCAACAAGTTGCAGCCGCGCAGTGCAGTCGTCATCTAATCAATGGAAAATGTGGAGAAGAAAAAGGAACATTGGCGCGTGCGCGCCATCGACGCTGGAATTCCTCTTCTGTCAGCTGCTCTATGAGCAATGTATATGTGTATTTGTATTTGTATGTGTGTGTGTGGGGCATTCAACTGAGCGGCAGAATGCATTGTTGTTGTTTCGCTCTGTCATAATTCATATAAAAGGTCAAGGGTCGCATCCCGTGTGTTTTCCAAGGGCTGTGTGGAGCGCGAGAGAGAGAGAAAGAGAGAAATAGTCAGAGGGTGTCGTGCCGTTGCAGCCGGCATATTTACTTGTCAGCCGCTCTCTCGAGAGAGCCATTACAACAGCTACTTCAATACACAGAGGGAGAGAGAGAGAGAGAGCGGCAAAGAGAGAGATGGAGCTTATAGAAGCTTTTTTTACTTTTTTCTTTTTGTTATCGTCTGTCGCGTGGGTGATGTGGGGGGATGCTCCGTGGGGCAGTTGCCTTGACATTAAACGTGCGACACCACCCACCCACCACCTACCGCCTACAACTCGACATCCCCCCCTACTACAGCATGTATGTATAAGAACAGGGTGACGGTGACATGCTCATTGAGAGAGCGACGGAGCGGTGCTGCGGGGGCCCCACTGTGGCGCGTGGCAAAATTCTATTAAATATTCAAATGGAAAATCGCTTTAAATGGATCAGAAGAACAGCAAGAAATTGCAATAATTACCTCACCCTCACATCCCCCAACCACCCCAACCGCTGCGTCAGTAGGAAACCGAGAATAGCTTGATTCCTGAGAAACGTTAATATCAGGAGGCCTGAGGAGATGGAGACCAGTCCAACCAAACACAAGGACGATTTTTTTTTCCAATTACCTGGAAAGTAAACCAGAAATCGACCCCAAGAAGAACAACAACAGCTAAAACCAGGGGCAGGGCAGGGGGCGGAGTGAAATCAACCCCGGGGTTAAGGGGTCGGCTCGTCCTTTTCGACATAGTATATTTCTCAAATACTTTATGGCCCATTGTCAGGCTTTCTTATATACAATGTACACGTTGAATCGAAGGAATCGCCGGAATCAGCGTGTGAAAGAAAAATATGTAAAAGAGAAAGGTGGGGTGGAGACCAGGACGGGTCAGGAACGGGCAGAGGCACAGGCACAGGAACAGGAACAGGGATGATGACGACGATGATGGGCTGACTGGCCGGGCATCCCAGACGCACACACAATCCTAATAATCATATAAAACACTTGAGTGGACGTGGACCCGAAATGAGAATTCAAAAGTCAAGAAACGAACAGAGAACTTTCGAAGGGGAGTAAAAGAAAACGGTAAATGCTGAAAAGGTCACAAAAGAGAAACGAAAAATCCAGAAAGGAATTTTAAAAAAGTGCCAGAATATAATGAGATACAAATCGAGGCGACCGAACACACCGACCTTTTGCGGTTGACTAGAGAAAACCGAGTAAGAGAAAGAAAGAGAGAGAAAGAGAGAGAGGGCAGTGTAATATGAGAAACTTCCTTGAGAACATCAGACGACAAGATCATATCAGAAATGCGAGATCTGTCCGCAGAAATTTAATCTTTTTTGGTGGACATTTAGGGAGAGGAGACCTACGTTCTACCTGTAAATTAAATTCATCAAAAGCTCCATTGAAGGACCCCGTAAGACTGACCGGCAGTAGCATACACTTTTCAATTCTTTGCCAAAGTATTCAGAAAACTATTCTTAAAACCAAATGCACTTGAGACAACAATAAATAAAAGCTCTCTTCACAGAACATTTCCGAGAAGAAAGTGAATTTTTAAAGGAAGCAACAAAATAAGAAACGAAAATAAGAAGGAAACGAAAAAAATCAAGAAGGAAGCAAAGCAAAAATACCAGAAAATAAGGAAATAAAGAGGAAAGCAAAGAACGCAACAAAAAAAATTAACCAAAAGCAAGACAACAACGACAGATTCAGCTTTTTGTTTTTTTTTGTTTTGTAAGCTTCCCCAGGAGAGAGAGAGAGAAAGAGCGAGCGAGAGAGCGCTTCAGCTGGCTGGCTCTCAATTCCTCTCTCTTGACCCGTCAGACAGCAGCACGCACTTTCTTTTGCATTTCTTTCTCCCACCGTGTTCAGTGTTGTTGTTGCTAATTTCGAAATGAAGAGTGATGGAGCGTGCAAAAAATAAAATTTCGTATAAAAATAGCCAAAAACGAAGGAGGAAAAAATCTCTGATGTACATATGTATGTACATGCATACGTGTACGTACACATGTATGTAATAATGTATGTGTGAGGCAGCATATTTTCTGACTAATTTTTCAATCAAACAAAATGCTAGGAACCTTTTTTTTCTTAACTTTCGAAAATGATTTCAACAAAAATAAAAAAAAAACTAGAAAAAATAAAGCTTACGCACACAAAAAGAGAGCCAGGCTGGGAGTAAGAGAGGGAGATTAAGAGAGAAGGCGGGTGGCTAGAGTCAAGAGAGCACGAAAGCCGCTAATGGCTGGACCTCTATTATTCAATTGCATTTTTATTTGAATTATTGCCAAATCCAGTTGTTTTTTTTTCTTTCAATTTCTTTTTGGTATTTGTATTTTTATTTAAATTACACCATAATTTCATTTCCATTTGAAACCTACTTTTTGGGTAAAAGTATTTGTTTAGCACTTGTAAAAAAATAAATCCGCAAAGTGAGTCCTTTGGCTGTATGTTTGTTGTTTTTCTTTTCTTTATTTCTTTTTGTATTTTTGTGTATTTGTGTTTTGGCTGAACTGACGCAACTTTTTAGACTGTGACGTCGTCTGCGACGAGACGACAAACGGCGACAGCGACGACGACGACAGCGGACGACGAAGCGCACGGTACGGCTAAACAACGTCAAATGAAAGCGTTGACAAGCTGCGCTGCCAAAACGGCTGCCACCAGAGAACCAGAAAAGCGGCAGTGGCAGCAAAGGGGGCCATTCAAAAGAGAGACACAGCCAAGGTGCAATTAGGAAAGGTGAGGAATATCAAGATAGTCGCTCTATGAAATACAGTAACTTTTGAATGCGCGTGTGTGTGTGTGGGTGAGAGACGTCCAAACTCGAAGAGCGTACTAACTGCCTGACTCACCGTGCATATCACGTACACCGTCGGAGAGAGAGCCAAGCAAAGAGAATGAGCGAGAGCTTCAAAGAGAACGTAGTCTGTCTGTTGACTGTGTGTGCATGTGTCTGTGTGTGTAGGCGAAAAAGCGTAGACAGCGAGAACGCAGAAAAAAGCACGCGCTCCACTATAAATGCTGTGCTTGCGAGAGTTTTTGTACTGGTGTGTGCTGGCAGATGGTTGAGAGAGAACCGCACCCCACCCCGCCATAACACAGCGCAGCAAACCACTCCACACTCTCACACCACCACCACCCCCCCCTGCAACGGAGAAAAAGGGCACATGCTAAAAACAAAAGCCCAAAAACATCAAGCGATAAAGCTGACCAACTGGTCTTTCTCTGCCTCTCTATCTCACCCACTCTCTCTTGCGGACCAGCAAAATGCAAAATCAAAGAAAAAAAAACAAAAAGGGAGAGAAAAGCCACACACAAAACACACACAATGCAAATCTTTTCGCACTTTGGAACTGCTTTTTTGGGCCTTTTTTATTATTTACCGTTAGAATTGATGAAGCACTGTTCTTTGTTGTTGTTGTTGTTAAAACTTCAGTAGCTGTGGTTGCTCTCTCATTTGCACACTGATATCAAAAAAACAAAATATATCGAAACCAAAAAAAAAAAGCAAACCAGAATGGCAATGCAAAAACGAAGAAGGTTTTTGAGGTCTTTTTTCTGTTGTTCTTGAAGATGGTTTTTTATGCTGGTTTTGGTTGTGTTTTCTTTTGTTGTTATTGTTGTTTCATGGTTATTTCATGTTGTGGTTTCTGTGTCTTCGTTGCTAAGATCCTTTATGTTGAATATTTATATTATGCCTATGAGCTTTTTCTTGTTGTTTAGCTATGTATTTGCTATATTTATTTCTTCGTTCTTTCTTGTTTGCTATGTCTCTAATGTTTCCTTTCTTTTCGTTCTTTTGCTTGTTGTTTGTTACCCGCACAAATGCAATGACAGAAGCAAACTAAATGCTGTCGCAGCTCGGGAATGGCTTTAACTTTGACTGCGCTGCTTCTGCTGCTGCTGGTGCTGTCGTCGTCGTCGTGTCAGACCAGTGGCAGAAGCAGCGACTGCGACTGCGACGGCAGCAGCATTCGCAAAAACAACAAAGGCGCACACAGTGCAGTGAACGTATGACAGAGAGAGAAAATGTGAGCTGGGAGAGCCATGGTATATTAAACTGATGGTGAGGCAATCTGTGTGAGCAGCCACTATAATTGCTGGCTAATACGATACCTGGGGCGCTTTGAAATAATCATCTGAATATGGCATTCCCGCATACCACAAAGATACATATGTATCTGGAGAAAGAACGATTCTACCGCCTTACCTTCCATCGAAAATATACCTTGTGAAGAGCCAGAGGCAGAGAGCGCACGTGACGCGTTGCGTTGCGTGCTGTCTTGTATGTATGGATGTGTGTTGATGTATATATATGTGTGTGTGTGTGTCTCTGTTTGTTGCTTTTCCTCTTGCGCTTGTGCATAGCGAAACAGGAAGAAACAACAGCAATGGGTAGTAAAGTAACTGCGAGCGGGGGCAGAGGTGGCAGCGGCAGCGGCAGTAGCATAGGCAGCAGCACCACCAGCAGCAGCAAACAGGCCGGCAGCGCTCTGTAATTGTATGGGCAGCGTACGGCGGACAGAGCCAAAGAATATTAGGGCGGACCCAATAAGTGCAGAGAAGAAACACAGACAGACAGGCTGCATACCCATTGAAGTTTCTTTTCTTTTGAAGAGATTCATTCGGGACTCTGTTGTTGTTGTTGTTGTGTGTGTGTGTGGGAGGTGCTGGCTGATTCGCTAGAACTTGAATACAAAATCTCTTTTGTGGGGGCAAAGGGGGCAACATTCAATAACAGGTCATTCCAAAAAGCAACTTTACAATTCTGTTAGACGGATAGATAACACTACCATGGGTATTTGTATTTGGAGTATAAATAAGTACACAATGTGGTTTTATATTAAGTAATCTGATTCAACGAAGGACCATCGAAGATTTGAGGACCACCCTAAAAATCGGCATTCATCTTGGTTCACTTCTGAGGAGAATCCTAAGACGCCGCTTCTCTCTCTCTCTCTCTCTCTGTATTTTGCTGCTGGTTTTGGGGCTTATGCTGGTGCTGATGGTTCTGCTGCGTCATTGTTTCATTACTTGCTGCCTCTCTTTTCCATCCCTCCAACCCCCTTGCAACCAGACCAAGCTATTCACACCTCCTTCTCTTCGTAGAAACAAGCTCTCCACTCACTCTCTTTCCAACACTCACTCTCTTTAGCTGGAGCTGAGAGAGCGTTGTTTTCCGTTGTAAGTTGTCGTTGCTTGATGCTGCTGCCGTCTCGTCTCAGTCGCTCTGTTTATGCATTGTTTCTTGTATGCTCTGTGCTGTCTGTTTCTTTCAACGAAAGGTATATCAACTGGAAGGTGGGCGAATTCTGAAAGACTTTGCATGCAGGCAGTGGTGCCTCCTTACCTCCTATTAAATGCACCATGCCTCCAAAATGTTTGCTTGTTCTTTGCATTTGTGCCCTGCCTGCAGTCCCTCATCCGACTCTCAGCCAGACACCCCCTCTCTGCTGTACCCTCCTATCCTATTGGCTTTTGTTATTGTTATGATGCGTCGACGTCGACGTCAGCGTCAGTGTATGCGTTGCGGCAGCGGCAATTTCGAAACGTGCTGGCATTTGTGTGGAACGGAACTTGTTTGGACATGCATGGGCTCGTTGCAGCGGCTGCGCGGCCAGCGGCAGCGTTTCTGCCTCAGCCCTGGGCGAAACTGTGCAGCGTGGTGCTCCACCAAGCAAAATACAGAGACAAACATAAAGAGAGAGAGAAGTGTGAATAGGTAGAGAGAGAGAGAGAGAGAGAATAAGTGGAGTAAGAGATGCAGAAGCTGCAGCAACAGCAAATTGTTTGTTTTCATAATCCTCTCTTGCATTCCATTTTGCTCGACGGCCAGAGGTTCTGAATGAAGGAAGGGACGGAAAGGGACGTAGAAGACTGGTTGAAGGGGAAGTGGAAACAGAACGTTTGTGGGTGGAGGTGCTGGGGGAGGGAGCGGACAGAGAGTGTCAGCAACAATGTTGCCAAAGTCCGAGGGTTCATTGGACTTATTTTTGTTTTGGATCTCTCTCTCTATCTTTCTCCAGCAATTGCCCCCATTCCGCCCCCAAGCACAGCATCCCCCAGCACTGTCCGGTGCTACCTTTGTTTCGCTTTTCTAGGTCAAAATTTACAATTTTAAATAACTCTGTATCCGCCACAGAGACGAATTGTATTTCGAACAATCTATGGATGGGATGTCGGGCAACCCTTGAGCCTCGTACGATTTCGATCAAATTCACGGGACAGCACATGCCCATAAAGATATTGAACGTTTTTTACGTTCCAAGAACCTAACAGCCACCCAAACCCTTACAGATTAGATAATACAACCTGTGAACTGCCCTATAATAGATACAACAACCGAAATTAGCTTCTTGTAAGCTAAGGCTGTAGCAACAGACTTGAACATGCGTTTGCAAAAACAGACGTGGTGTTTGTTTTAGTACAGGCTTCACGTGGAACGTCAACAAACTCCTATGGCCAGACAGTAGCTATTATTAATCCACAGACGGATCGGATCGGTGGGTTTTTATTTTTTTTTGGGTGCAAATACCTTTCGAACCCGTAGCGCCTGTAGGGGCTGTATTTGCTTAAACCAACCTCTGGCCAGGACACGTGTCAAGTCGTGGATATGGCACTGCCGCCGGCTATATAAAGACTCCGGTGGCCTCGAAGAAGACATCAGTTCACGGCTTCACACTACCCAGTGAAGTCCCAACGACAGTTGCAGTTCCATCGTTTCAGTAACCTCAGGAGCCAGGACCAACATGAAGTTCTTCATTGGACTCCTAATTGGTATTTGGTGTCACCACCGATCCACCTCATCCCCTAATTCTTCTATATATCTCTAATTGCAGTGAGCTTACTGCTTCTAAAGTGCTCGAACGTCTCGTCTGGTATCGTTCGGAAGACAACTGCACGTACGACTCCCTCTACAACCTGCCGCACCACAACGCCACCTTGCACCACCACTCCACCCTGCACCACAACGCCACCTTGCACCACCACACCACCCTGCACCAGCACCGCCCCACCGTGTGGTTGCAGTGAAACGACAACAGACTGCACTACTACTACAACCTGCAGCACCACCACCCCACCTTGCACCACTACTACAACCTGTCGCACAACCGCCCCACCTTGCACCACCACCGCCCCACCGTGTGGTTGTACGGGAACGAAATCCACAACAGTCTGCACTACCACTACCCCCTGTCGCACAACCGCCCCACCCTGCACGACAACCGCTCCACCCTGCACCACAACCGCTGCACCCTGCACCACCACCGCCCCACCGTGTGGTTGTACGGGAACGAAATCCACAACAGTCTGCACTACCACTACCCCCTGTCGCACAACCGCCCCACCCTGCACGACAACCGCTCCACCCTGCACTACAACCGCTGCACCCTGCACCACCACCGCCCCACCGTGTGGTTGTACGGGAACGAAATCCACAACAGTCTGCACTACCACTACACCCTGTCGCACAACAGCCCCACCCTGCACCACCACCGCCCCACCCTGCACCACAACCGCTGCACCCTGCACCACAACCGCCCCACCCTGCACCACAACCGCCCCACCGTGTGGTTGTACGGGAACGAAATCCACAACAGTCTGCACCACCACTACCCCACTCTGCATCACACCTACTACCAAGAAAACCACTACCAAGAAAACCACTACCAAGAAAACCACTACCAAGAAAACCAAGAAAACCACTACCAAAAAAACCACCACCAAGAAAACCAAGAAAACCACCACCAAGAAAACCAAGAAAACCACTACCAAGAAAACCCCTACCAAAAAAGGTAAAACCCCCACCAAAAAATGCAAAACCACTGCAAAGCCCTGTTGGATCCCCATCATATTGCCCTGCTTCCCTACCCAAAAGCCCTGCCACACCCCTAAGCCCAAGTGCGGCTGCGCCTAGTCGCGGACCTCTGCTCCACAACGATCTACACAAGATGAAGACGAGTGTCAGGATGCGTGTGTGCGGTTAACCCACATGGAGAACCACCTGATATTACGACAAGGACAAGGATCACTAGTTTTACTTAGTTATGTTTTGTTGTTTAGTTTAAATAAATTATCCCACAGATAACTCTACTCCACATAAAAAATGCTAGGATCGTCTAATAAATACTGTTGATCGGCTAGAAAACCACGGAAAAATACTAGAAAGTAATCGAACCTCGATTATATCGACCTGTACCCTCTGCAACCCGATCATATTCTGCGGGAACGGTGGGAATATTTGACAGATGTAAAACACGGATGCACACTGCCACCATTCACCTTAGCCAATATCCAACATCCGGGAAGAAACAGCTGACCTCCTAGTTAGGTAATAACAAAGTTTTGATCTAAATTGTGAAACCATTCAACAATTTGATTGTGTGATCGTGTGATTGACAGTGTTTGACAGTCACGCGTTGACGCATTTGCAATCATTGCAAATAGTGTGTGAAATGGGAACGGAGGAATGGAATGGAATCCTCAAAGTCCTCAAATCAGATTTGCAGAACGCGAAGAACTTTTCGATTGACTTTTGCGTTTACTTGAAATTGGTTGAAAAATCAACAGTAAATGTTCGATTACTTTTGCTGGGAAGTTGGACGTGGACTAGGACAAGAAAGTCCTAAAACTTGTTTACTCTCTGGCCGCATGGCCGCATGTCTGGGGCACTTCGAGAGTGCATGCGAGAGGCAGAGAAAAACATAAAGTAAAACAAAAGCTAAAGCAAGAGCAAAAAAGGAAGAAACCACTAAAGAAGAAGGCGAAGAGCACACTACGTGGGGTGAAAGGGTATGGGTAGGGGCAGAGGCAGGGGACAGGTGCGTTAAAGGAGGGAGAATCCCACACAAAAGGAGAAGGGCGCAAAAGTTCAAAGTGCATGACGGCCATGCAAAGCGGAAATTAAGCAAAATCATGCCAACAAAAATCACAGACATGCAGTTAATGCTCCAAAGAGAGAATTGGAGATAGAGATAGAGAGAGAGATAGAGATAGAGAGAGAGACAGGAGTCGCAACTGTAATTGGGTTCGATATAAACACACAAACAATCCCCAAACAAGAATCAACACAAACAAGAAGGAAAGTGGCGTGGGCGACAGAGAGAGAGAGATAGAGAGAGAGAGAAGTCCGGTAGCTAGCTGAAAACCGGGTGAGAGAAAAACAAAAACAAACAAAGCTTCTCTCCCACTCTCTTGTTGTCCCTTTGGTTAGAGAGCTTAAAGCCGAAAACAGGCTTTGCTGCTGCTCCTCTGAGAGCGCGAGAGAGAGAGAGAGGCTGACGAATGAGCATGTGGAACAGCAGCAAAAAGGAAAATGCGTCGCAAAAATACAGCGCAGGTGCGAGAATGAATGCCAGCAAGGAAAGGCGCCTGGAGTGTTTCTCAGTGTGTGTGTGTGTGTGTGTGTGTAGGAAGCAAAAGGAGAGCCAGAGAGAAGAGAGAGCGAGGGAGTAACTGTAACAAAAATTAATAACCACAAAAGGAAAAGAACGCTGAATAGTGCTTGTCTTGCCAATTGGGAATCAGAGATAGAAATAATATATCTTACGATCCTCACACGATAATCGGATGGGACGTGAGGCAGAGCAGACTGGAGGATGCAATTGGCAACAAAGAGCGAGAGAGTAAGAACGCTAAAATGAGAGCTTTACGAGAGCTTCAGCTCTGCTGGACAAAAGAGAGGAGGCTAGGTGGTTAGAGCCAACAGAAGAAAGACCGGCAGAAGGATGCTATCAGCAAGGGACGACCGGCAACACACGAGGAGGAGCAGAACAACAGAGGGAGAGAGCTATCAAAGCATGGAACGAAGGGGGGACAGAACAGGCTGCTATCGGCAAAAGGATAGCGGCGGAAAGGAGAAGGACTGGCGCTAGCGAGAGAGAGCAAGCGAGAGAGAGAGAATGACGTGACGTGTCGGCAGAAACAGGCGACCATAGCGAATGAGAGAGCCGCAGCGTATTTTGTGCCACGAAGCAGCCCCACTTCAAAGTGAATGAAACCGGCAGCACCGGTGTGTGTCCCCACCGACTGTGCAACAATTTGTTGCCGCAACATGTTGAACATCGCCCGAAAGAGAGCAGAAGAGCGCAAAAGAGCGAGCTTGTCGTCTCCTCTTGTGTCCTGGAACCCCAGCACCCTCCTCCCCACCGCCCAAGGGATGAATGATGAGTTTTATTAGGGGTTGAAGGGGCGGGGGAAAGTCATTACCACCCGCCGTGGCCAGGCACCATATGACAGTGCAATTAGAAAGTGCATTACGAAAGCAATTTATTTGCATTTGCAAGCAATTTGAGGACTAATTGCTAAAATGAGGGCCACAGTTGAAAGTCCTGGATGACATCCGCATTTTAGGATGACACACGTCACGGTATCGCACTACGTTCAAGCAGCTGATGTCTGTTGTGTGTTTCTGTGGGGCATTTGCTTTTTAGGTATCATTTTACTTATGGGAAATTTTCAGAACGAAAGCAGGGAGCATCAATAAAGACTGACGCCTCCATGTCTCCCCATTCAATGCTCTCGAATTCAGTAAAGCTTACCCTTTATCCACACAGTGTTTATTATTATTCATGATCCCAGACATATGTATGTATGGATGTTAAAGACGACTCACTATTCAGTAAATCGAGATATTCAGCCATGTGCCAATATTTGTACTCAAATTTCGATGTGTTCTTGGTTCTTCGCGTCGAAAGTAATGACTTTCGGTATGTCTGTATGACTGTGCGGCGTACTCATGTCTCTCATAACTCGGGCAATTACATCAACGGGTAATGAGAGCCGAACTGTCGACATTCCCCAGCGCTCATGTGAACATTTCTCAATAGTCCGCTGCGTTTTTCATGTTCACGTATCGATTTACACAGCGTAACATTCAGTTAGCAACCGAAATCCAACCGAAAGAAATGCGTGCCAAAAACAATGAGCCACCGAGATACAGAGAGCAAACAGAGTCCGTCCAACATCCGACAACAACAACAAGAGCAACAACAAATTGTGAGCAGGCGGCAGCTGCATAACAGGGCGTATGAGTAATGCAGGCCCCTTTCACTACCTTCAGTCTCCCTTCAGACCTCTCGACAAGCTCGACAAAACCCGACAAATGCAGTGCAAAACAAAACAAAACAAACAAAAAAAGACCAAAAATATAATAGAACGAACATGTGCCGCCAGTCAGGTTACGGTGCAAGTGTTTCAAACTTCTGGCTTTCCATGGAATTTCGATTGAAAAATAAAGAAGCAAAACGAAAGCGAAAATACGTGTACATAGGGCCAGGCGAAGGCATACGAATACCCTAATAATAAACACACATTTCCATATAACTTTATCTTGATATAAACATTTTTCAAATCCTTAAAACTTTATTAATTTAAAATTGGATTAAATTTGATGAGAAAACCAATTGATATTAGAATTAATCAAAATTGTCCGTTACTTTGAAAACAATATTTGCTTTTATTATATTGTAAATTGTAGGTATTCTATAGGAAAAATTAAATATGAAAGGACTCTACTCAGGTGAAAGTTTGTCTTAAGAGGGTCTTAATTCATATTTCAATAGCAATGATAGTACCCTTTTTTCATATATATTATGTACATATGTATGTATGTAGGGTATCTTTAGACTTACCCAGCCGCATAGAACCGGAATGGTATGGTATGGTATGGGGGGTAGGTGGAGGAGGCAGAGAAACACAAATTGGGGGTGCAAAACGAACACAAAAATGCAAGTGGGGAGCCGAGCCGTGCCGTGCCGTGCCGAACCGCCGCTGAGTCGTCTTCAGTTTGAGTGTGTGGTGTGTTTCTTGTTTACAGTTTCCTGCTTCCGAGAACTGAAAATGAAAATGAAAGAATGAAAGAATGGAATGGAGTGGAGTGGAATGGTTGGAATAGGGTTATAAAACGCAAAGAAAGATGAGTAGTACACCCATGAAATATGTATTTATATTTATGAAATGGGAACAAACAGAAAGCAAGAGTAACCAAACACTTTGACAACCCTGGAGGCGACAGACGGAGTGGAGAGTCGAGTCTTAAACCCTTTTACTCCTCTGTACCGCCTCTGTCAAGTGTTAAACGAAAAAATGTACATTGCTGAATATTGCTGAAGCCAAAGAGGTATTCCCCCAAATGAGAAGCGAAACCCTGCAAATCCTGGGTCAAACCAGGCAAAGGGGGAAAAAAAAAACAAATTTTAACCTTTGTTACTTGATTTTTTTTGTTGCGATTTGGTTTTTGTTGTCTGGGCTAGGGCTAGGGCTAAAAGCCTTTACAGAAATCAATAAATATTTCTATAGAAATCTCTACAGTCACTCAAGTGTATTTCAATCTTCGGTTTTGTATATTGAATTCATGAACAACTTTCAATTTGGTGCAAAATATTGTAGACTGTCGGCCGAAGCCTCGTGTAATCGTGGCAATCAATCCAAAAGAGAAAGAGAGAGAGAGAAATGGAAAAATCAGACAGATTGGATGACTTAATCTTTATGGTTCCATCATAAAGCACTTGATATCAGATATAAGATATAGGCTTTAGTACAAGTGGATGTTTCACACAAGCATCTGACAAACAAGAAACAAAATCTTAAGTTATGATAAGAAGATATGGGGTGGGTTTAAGGTCTCTTCTTAAACGAATAAACCTTTCGTTTCTTCCTCAATTTTGTTTAATCTTGAATGGAATGATACATATATGTATATATAGTGTGTGACTGCCCCCCATGTGGCTATATCATAATTGGAACTATCGGTATCTGCCTCCTTCAATGCGATTTCAATTGAATGCAATCCATTCAACTCGGTTGAAGTGAATTTTGCATGAACTTGACAGGTCAACTCATTAGCCAATGCATTCCCCCCCCGCTCACTCTATACCCTATGCTGCTGTGACTGACTGAATGACTGACTGACTGACATGTCTAACTGATTGCCACCGCCCAGCCGCCACTGCCACTAAGCCCTGACTCTGAATCTGAATCTGAGTGTCTTGCTTTTGATTATACATATGTATGTATGTATGTGTGTGTAGGCTTGCCCCATCATCAATGTCTGATTGTTGTTGTTGCTGCACCGCGACGACTATTACAATATGCCTATGCCTATACGGGCCTCGCGATATGGGACCGCACAGTGGGGTAAAAATGTAGATCGTAATTCGCGACAATTCAATACAGGTTACAGGTAATGGAGTTTAAATGATTCTTAGTTTCTTTTATTAACATTGAACACATATAAGATAACAGTAAATAGCTGTGGCATCATGCACACGCAATGTATGTTGTTTTGATGCTTTTTTGACGAGTCGAGCATCGATGGGAGCAACAACATCGCTTTCTCTATCTCTCTCTCTCTCTCTCGTAGAATTCTACACCGTTCTCCATTGTAAGATTCAGCACAGAATTCTATGTATACAGATTGCGAACCACTGTCCCGCCCAGGCGTGCTCTCGCCTGCCTTTCCGCCATTTGCATTGTGTTTTGTCGTTGCGGCTGCGTTTTCCACATACATTGCACACACATACACACACAGCCACAGAATGCAATCAGCCTATGTCTATACGTGTGCGTATGCATGCGTGTTTGTGTGTGTGTGTTGTGCGTGTGTGTGGGGCATGTTTGCTGCATATAGAGAGAAACCAGCCAGCAATAACAAACACGTAGACGTCAACTTTTATGCCACTTTTCATGCATAATTTTCGTTTCGGTTTTTGCAGTTTCCCTCCCCCTTCCCCTCCGCACCCGGTCACCCCCCAGCCCCCGCTATTAGGCGGACACCCTCTTTTCAGCACACACCCCCCAAAGCCCCCACCGCATGGAAAGTCTGGGGCCCCGACGTTTAACATTGAAAACGAACGTTGACATAAATGCAATCAGCACGCGCTCAAAGCAGACGGTGGACAGAGAGACAGACAGATAGGCAACCAAAAGAGAGAGAGAGATGGAAAGAGAGTGAATAAGAAAGAGAAATGTAGAAAAAGAGAGAGATATGTTTATAGTGAGAGAGAAGTGCAATTGCAATTGCAACTGCAACGTTGATGTTTTGCCGTCTCGCTGATGACGTGTTTGCTGCGGATTTGGCAAGAAATCTTTGTGTGTGATACGATTTGTTCCGATTATCATCGAAATTTATATCGATTTCAACGATAATTCGTAATAGTGAAAACTTTGCAAAAGATAAAATATCTTGATCCTATTAATCGCATTATTTCCTATAGTTTTGTTTTCTGTTTACTGTTTACATTCCAAGTATTGCTGCTTTCTGGCATTTGTTTATTATCGATAGCTATCGATTACATACCAAAGAGTATGACAGGGGAGGGGGGGAATGTGGAATGTGAATGGTGTCAAATTGCATTCACAGGAAGGAGAGGCTGGCGAATTGCAAGAAGCGAAGTTTTTGATACCCTTGAATATCCACCGATTTGTATCAATTGTTTCGACAACATCACAGTTTATGGTTTGTTTGTAGAAAGGTTAATTCGATTACAAATATATTGGGTATATATATGTATATATTGGGATATATTGATCCGATCTTGGCGTTTCCGAATCGGCAGGTCCTCAACAAGGGGTATAGCAACCAGAGGTTACATCTGCTGTTCCTGTTCCTTTCTGTTTTTGGGGAGGTGGCTTCTGCTGTTGGCATCCTGCTGACGCTGGTTATTCCCTCCTGCTGTTTCAACGCTCTGGCTGACGTTCTTGTGACGGCACCCCGCTGGGGCTCTCCAAGCTCCGTTCGGCCTCTCCTACTCTTTCGCTCCGCTCCCTCTGCTGCTGTTGCTGCTGCTGCTTTTGCCATGTGCCGTTAGCATGCATAAATCAATCAAGTTGAGTGTTTGCTCATAAAATTGCAAAAAAAAAATTGAAACCAACACAGCAGCACGCTACGCTGCTCTCTCCCGGTCTCTTTTTATTTCTGGCCTGGCCTGGGCTATCCCTCTCTCTCTCTCATTCCCTTTGCACTCCAACCCCGAATGACTCAAGTGCTCAAGTGTCAAATGCAGCAGCAGCAGCAGAAGCAGCCGCGACACTGAACCAACGCTGTCATCCACATCGACGCCGACTTTGACGTCGTTTGCTGACGCAGGAATTTGACGATGCTGTTTACAGTAAGAACAGACATGAGTGGGCGGTGTGCCGTGGGAGGGGAAGCAACTTTGAAGAACTTTCCCTCTCTTCAAGGTAACTTTCTTGGAATCCCTTGCCGTAGCTAGGGCAACTCTTAGTAGAAAATGCAGAAAATTCTAAATTCTCACAGGACAAATGTCCCCATTTCCCCTATCGTTCTTTCTTTTCGTTTCGTTTCCTTTTCTTTTCTTTTGACAAATTGCATGAATGGACAGTGCCTTGAGATACCCTAGAAGGACGGGCCCTATTACTATGTGGATCAAAAGTGTGCAAGCAGGAAAGCCAGTGGCAAAGGCACAAAGGGGGACACTCATTAAGTCGTATAATAGGCCGTTGCAAGAAATCGAGCTCTGTATAAATCCCCAGTAAATAAATTGTTGATTCAGAGATTTTTAGTAGAAATATTTTAAGCATTGGAGGAGCGTTGAGGCGTCAAAGCAACAAAAAGAATAATAAACATGGTGAAGAAGGGTATCTAAGGCTTCGTTTGGGGGTATATTAGAGTCTTGGTGATGGTGGGTGTGTGTAACACCCAGAAGCAGTCGACATAGCTATGTCTGTCTGTCCATCAGTCCGTAACAAAGGACGACTGGGTATAAAGTAAAGCCCCGGCCTTTGCCGCGTCTCACAATGTTCCTTCTCCTTTTGCTATGCTTTTTCGCTGCCTTCTGCTTCTTCTTTCTGTGCTGTCACGTGAAGAGTTCCATCTGCCTCTCTCCGCACTCTCTATGTTGGCTATCAACGCCTCCTCTGCCGCCTGCATGGCTGTCGTCTCAATCGTGTTCGAGCATTCGGCAAGGTGGTTCCCCTCCCCCTTTAAGGGTGTGTGTCTGTCTGTCTGTCCGTCTGGCTATGTAATCAGTGTGGCAGCACTCTAATTAGCAGCAAACAAATTTCCCAAGTGCCAAGGAGAGAGAGAGAGACAGAGAGGGAGACGTGGTTTGAGTGAGGCTTGCACTTTGTGCTGTTTGATTTTTTCACTTTCAAAATTCTACTGTGCGTTGCTCTCTAGCACATGATACGGCGGCCCCCCCACAGGCAGGCCCTTTAGGGTATTTGCCAAGTCGACTTGTAGCAAACGTTTCACTTTACACACACACACACACACACACACACACACGCACATACCGAAACAAAAGCGAATGCAAAACACTTATCATCAGAACAGAAGGAGCGTCGAGAGAGAGAGAGAGAGGTGGAAGGGGAAGAGATAAAGAGAGCAGGGCTAAATGAGGGCGGTCGTCTCTTGTGGGCGTATCGTACGTTTCGTTTTTATTTGATTTTTCTTGTTGTTGTCCCCCTCCCCCGCCTCCCTGCTCCCCTACCTCGTCCTCTTCTACTGCAACGGAAGCATAATCAGCAGAAAAAAACAACAACAAAAAATGTGCATGCTGGTTCTTGTTGTTGTTGTTGCACTGATAAGAGTGCGGCGAGCGGGCCCGCCTGAGCTGAGCGAACGGAAAGTGGGAGAAGCCAGCAGCAGGAGAAGAAGACAAGCAGACAAGCAGACACTTGTCGGCAAGGTATATTCCATGCAAAGGTTAGGCAGTGGCACATAGAGGGAAGGCCACCTAACGACAGGCCCCCAACCGTCTATGAAATATGCCTTGGATTTTATGTATGAGAGAGAGAGGCCATTGAGAAAAATGGTATGCTGACTCCTCTCTGTGCTTTGTGCTCTATGCTCTGGCTTCTGTTTCATGTTTCCTTCTCCTTGCGACTTGTCCTTGTCACTCCGTCTCTCCTCTCCCATCTCCTGGAAGACGTTTCATGGCCATGGGCAGTGTAGAGATGCAGGAAGAGCCACTAAACAGAAGCTGTGTGGCAGCAACGGCAAAAGCAAAAGCAAAAGCAGAAACAGATGCTGGAGCAGAAGCAAAGCTCAGCAAAAGTTCGAAACCATAAGATTAAAGAAGAACAAGCAAAATAGGAATAAGATGTACAAGATGACAAGAAGCAGTAGCAAAGCAGTAAAGAGGAAAGGAGGCAGAAAGAAGGATGGCACAGAGACAGCCTTGGGAGGCCAGACCTTTGACGATGACGATACCCTTGAAAATGTCCTTCATTCCTTCCTGTGTTATAAAGTTTGATTGCTTTATCTTTATCAACAAACAATCGAAACGTTTTTGTCGAGCCACATTCTCTGATGCTCAAGATTTCTTTGGAAATTTGATGATCCCTTCTCCTCAAAAGAAAGCCATATCAAAGAGAGGTATGGGAGAGATAGAGAGGATGGCAATGGGTGGCAAGGGGGCAGAAAGGGATTGGGTTGGGATGGGATGGCGTGTGCTAAGGACAGTTGGGAGCCACTCAAGTGGCCCAACTAATTGGAATTTGGCACGTTCAACCAGTTTGCCAGAGTTTTGCCCAGAGTTCATTTTGTTTTTGTTCCTCTTTCTTCGCATCGCATCTTTTGGCTTTTGTTGCTGCTGCTTTTAGTTCTCCATCTTCTTGTTTACTTTGGCTGCAGTTGGTCCACTAAGTTGAGAATAGGAACAAGAGCAAACATGGCCAAGAACAAGAAGACCTCGTGAAACAAGAAGAACAAGAACAACAAGCTCAAAAGAAACACAAGAAGTGGCCGCCAGTGGCAAAACTTAAGAAAAATATGAGCGAAATTTTAAATTGAAATTTCAAGCAGAATTTAAAGGAAATCGTTCGACAATCGGTAATCTTTCAAGATCCCTGGACTGCCAATAATAGTTCTTAAAACAAAGAACAATGTTCTCAATATAAACGTCAAGCAAATGGTCGTTAAGGTATTCTCTGGATTAGACCTTATCAGCTGTAATGCCATTCGGCCTAAGTGGACAGGAAATGCAGTTCTTTGTTTAGTTTTCTAGTTGCCAGGAGGTTGAGAGTATTCGGAGATAAGACATTGAAAACTCTGGGGAAATGGAAACCCCAGAAATTCGGCAAATCGACAAATTAAAGTGAACAAAACGTGAACCAAATTGAATAAAAAATACTGTTAGAAAACGGGTCTAAAAAGTCGAGAATAGGGGAAAAAGTGGTGGAGGGGGGGGAGGCAACGAGAGACAGACATTGACAATGATCAAGCGGAAAATGAAAATTAATTAACTCGTTAAAGAAGAAGAAGTAAAACAAAAACAAGAAACAAACACAATTAAGAGAGACAAATGCAGTGTGGACTCTCTTTCCGTGTCTTTCTCTTTCTCTCTCTCTCGCTCTCTTTGTCATTGCACATTGCGCATACGTCACGTTTTCCAATTATCTCCTCGTTTGATGCTCTTTCCTTCATCTGCTGGTTTTAAACTCAAATCATTTTCACTCTTCATTCAAAATCGTAAAAATATATCAATTATGCCAAAAAAAAGGCAAAAACTGCAGCAGAGGCAGAAAGAGAGAGAGAGAAAGAGCGAGGCAGAGTGTGTTTATATGAGGTAGGGCTTTGCCTTTCCATCGCATGTTGTTTTAGTGTCCAAAGAGAGTCAGAGCGAAATCAAGAAACCATAAAATATGTCCCCACCCTGCCCAAAAATACACCTTGGAGAGACAATTACAAACATTTTTCCAAACAAAACAAAACTCTGACTCTCACATGCTCTCTTTACACAACGAGAGAGCGAGTGAGAGAGCGAGAGAGAGACATCTATTAATTGCAAAGCCTTAGCTTTGATTATGACAGCAACAGCAGTTTAAGCAAACGGGAAACCGAGGGGGGCAGAGCGACACAAAAAATCCAAGCAAAAGCCAGTTGTTCGACTCGCTCGACGTACTGCAAATACCCTACCCTACCCTCTGCTGCTTGAAAGGAGGCTGTTTCCACTGCGAAAAGGGGCTTGATCGTAAAACTTTCATATCAGTGAGATAACAGTCGCCAATCGCTTAACAATTGCAAAAAGTTCTATATAGACAGACTATTGCATAAGATGCGATTAATTGTGGATAAATATATGTATGTACATATTTGTTACACAACTAAACGATATCAGTTATTTATTGAAGAACTGTTGCAACAGCCACACCCCTAAGAACATGCCATGCCAACACCTCGCCCAACATCATGCTCCTTTGCGAATGGTTTCGCTGAGATGAGGTGAGGTTTTAGTCCTTTGACGTCAACACGTTTGTGTTTATTAGCAATTCACACGTAATACAACAGTTTCCATAATGTGGCCTAATTTTGTATTATATTAAATACTATTTACATAATTAACTGAATAATGTACAGAGTCCTGTCTATGTACACAACACTCCACCAGTGCCCCCCTCCCAACATTGATGTCTCATCATTCACTTGGCGAGTGATTCATCAATCTCCTCCCCGCGTTCTGGTGCTGCTGTTCGCAAGTCGTCTAAGGCCGAACGGTAGCGCATTCAATGTACACGTAGCCCAAGAGACACGCACGCACACACCTTCTCTCTCTCTCTCTCTCTCATCCTCTCCCACTGGAGTGAGAGCGATTGTCAGTGCAGTCATGTGAATGCATTTATGACCTACAATAATAAGGTGACACACACACACACACACACACGCATAGTCAGCGAGCGAGAGAGCAGAAGAGAACGAAAGAGGGAGCGAACATGGGGTGTTTGTGTGTGTTATCTTTTGTCTGGAGTTCGTTCAGGCTCCCCTTTACCGCTATTCGGGCTGCAATCACGCGACGGGACGGGACGGGACGCACGGACCACTATAGCATTTCATCAACAAAGGCTAAGAGAGCGAGCGTGTCTTTTGGGGTGTTGTCATTGCAAATGCAAAGAAAGGAAAACAAAAACCAAACTGCAAACAGCTCTGTCTCACTTGGACACTTCTTTTTGCTCACATTGAGCGCAACTTGTTTGCCTCCGTCTCTCTCTCTCAGAGCAACTTGTTTGCTTGTGCTCTCTCCCTCTCGCCTTCACAGTCTTTGGAAAAGCTCACGTGTCAGCATTCAGTTTGCTGCCACGCAAACTACTCACACAAACTCTCCCTCCCGCCCTAACGCCCCCCTCTAACCATGTCTACCACACTCTTTGCAAGCCATCAATCATCATGTGAGGCTCCATTCTCTTACCATTGTGTGTGCATAAGCCTTCACCCATTCTGTTTCCTCTCTTTGCCTTGTAGCCGCACTCTTCAAATTTTGGCACACAAAATTATAAGCCGCTCTTTCACACAACGGCATTCATTGCACTCTCAGCATTATATGCCTCTCTTCTTTGAAAATCCGGTCTTTTCTCTTCATTTGATGACGCTCCCCATCCTGCTCTAGTCAGCCGGTTTTATTTGGATTCGCCTCGCCTCTCTTCGACTTGTTTTTGCACTCTCTCTCTCTCTCTGGCTTCCTTTCCCCTTCTGTGTATCCAAACCCCTCTCTGATGGTTTTCGGCTCTCGTTCTCTTTTGCTGCGGCTGACGTGTTTACTGGTTTGCTGCTGCTTGCTTATGTTGCCGTTCTTTTCGTATTATTTTTTTCGCTTTTGGGACGCACGTTGCTTTGTTATTGTTGTCGCTGATGTCAGACACAAACACACACACACATGCACACACTTTCATAGACATACAGCCATGTGCGCTCTCGCCTCTGCCTCTGTCGCTGCCACTACCGCTGCTGACGCCGACAATGTGCAATGTGAATCGCCCCTCCGTTCTCTCCCACTGTCTCTCTTTCTCTCTCTTCACTGCCTCTCCACGAAACAGCACACAATGAGCACGATACTAAACAGCAACAACAAAAGACGCACACACACACACACACGCACACACACATGAATGAAAATAATTGTATAATAAATTGAAAAACTTAAGCAACAAACAGAAAAGAAAACCAAAAAGTTTTTCGCACTGCCACGCTCCTCCATGCAAAAAAAAAAAACCAAAAAAAATTTCAATTTGAATTTCTTTTTTCTTTTCTTTCTTTTTTGGTGACGCAAATTGTACGAAAAAACTCGAAAAACAAATTAAAAGTGCAGCAAAAACAAATGGCAAAGATATGGACAGGCATAACGACCAAGAGATACCCTCTAAATTGGCAACTCACAAGAGGAAAGCTTTTCTAGGACATTTTTAGGCGATAAAAAGTTCGATAGTGAAAGTGTTGGGAATAAATATCACTACTAAGCCCAGATCAAGGAGCTATGTATATATGTACATATATGCTCTATCCGTTACTTACACCCACAAGAATCCAGGCAATACCATGCTTTTGGGGTATGCCACAAGTAACAGGGTACTGAAATCGAAGCAAACAGAAAATGTTCGGTTTTCGGGGAACAAAATGAAAATTTATGAAAACGTTGACATTGAAAATGTGACAAAAATAATTATTTATAATTTTTGTTTCTTTTTTTTTTTTTGTTGTTTTTGGCAATTTGTACCTATTTAATTTTTTGGAGAAAGAATTTTGTTTCAGTTTTTTTTTTGTGGGAGAATATTTTGGGGGAATATGCTAAAGGGAAATCCCAAAGGGAAATTTCCATGAAATTCCTGATAAATCTGATGCGTTTTTCTAGCATTTTGTCCCGCTCTTCGATTACAATTTGGCACTTTGTTGGCCTTCCTTTGATTTCCTGCCTTTACAGTTAGTTCTTTTTCGGGCTGACGTCACATAGATCTCTTACCGCTCACGCCATCCGCCCCTTACCTTTTGAGTCTTTTGAGTGGCTCCCTCTCTCTCTCTCTCTCTCTCGCTGTCTCTTCTCTATGCCTTGGGGCGGGCAGGGTGAGCGGAATTAGTCACTTAGTGCCAGCCACAGACTGAATGGCACTTGTTGTTCGCCCCCAACCCGCCAGGGTTATAGAGGGGGGTGGGTGGAAGGGTTGCATACTGTAAAACTGACAACTGATAAGCCCCAGAGTGAGTAATAATCAGCGAGAAAGAGACGCATGTTCATGTGTCGTGTCGTATGCCGACGAAGGTGCTGGGGGATATGCGGGGTGTGCAGGTGCAGGTGCAGGTGTTAAGCGGGGTGCGGATTTAGTGGAGGAAAGGTTATCATTGGGGTAAATGCGTGACAGCAGGAACTTCATGGGAGTCTCATCCAAAGGTTGTACAATGACTTTGACACTGAGCCTCTGAGGGGAACAAGGGCAATAGAAGGAAACGCGAGAGCGAAAGAGAGAGAGAAATACGAGAGTGTATAAAAATTAGATCTATCTTCAGGATTCCTTTACCATTTCCCTGCACAGACATCGAGACATCTGTCAAACCCAAACGGAAATCGTATCGTTATCGAATATATGAATGTTCCCTGTCACTTGCCGTTAGTTGCCAATGCAAAATGGCCGACAACATCCCGCCGCTTGCAACAACATTCAACAAAAAAAAGAAGAAAAACTTCAAAAGAAATGTTATTTATTTTTTTTTGGGCAGTGGTGGGTGTTTACGCCCCCATTTGACAACAAACAAAATCGAAGCAAAGCGAAAGAGAAATCGCTTTTTGCATTTTGCACGTTTTCAAAAATTAAAATTAAAACAATATACATAAATATATATGTATATACATATACATGTATACTATATATCACGAGATGAATAAAATGTGTGCAAAAACAAGAAGAGAGACAACAACAACAACAACAGCAAAAGAAAAATAGCAAAAAAGCAAAAACAAACACACAAAAAAAAAGGTGATGGCAAGTCAAGAAGGCCTTAACCTCAATAAATGTGTAAAGACAATTAAAAAGCAGCAAAAACACGACAAAAAATACAACAAAAATAAGACCAGCAAAACCAACAAACACATGCAAAATAATTAGACAGAAAAAACCAAACATATTACATACGCTAACCCTAACAAATTGTGAATACAATTTTGGGGATTTGCATTTTATAGAATCTGCAGATCTAATCCTATAAAAGGTAAAGGTCTTATTAGCTTATCGGTTATAAAATTATATGGAATCCATATGGTAATAATTGTTGAAAGATATTCAAACTGAAGTCATTTGCTTGCCCGATTTCTCAGTTGATCAATTCGTAAACCGCTTTAGGAAATACAAATTTAGATACAGTATCTTTGAAGTATCTAAGAGATCGATCAAGAATATCTTCCCCTGACAAAGCTCTTAAAACATCCCCAAATACCCTCCATCGGCAGGGTATCCACCATCCACCACAGCCGTTATGCCGTTATGCGGGATGTGGGTGGACTTCGAAAGTGAAATCCAAAGACAAGATCACGCCGCCACCTGTCAACAGATGGCGCAAGTCAACTTTTTGTCTGGGAATCACAAAAAAATATCACAAAAAATCAAATAAAAAGAATTGTAACAAAATCCAGAGTGCCGCGAATTATATAACGAAAAAAAAACCTTGATACGAAAACAAAATACACACCAAAAAGTCAAAGCAAAAGCAAAAAGCAAAAAAAAAAAACAATTACAATTATTTCCACATTAAAAGTAATTTTGTTGTTGCAAAAATTAATTCGTTTTTAATGTGTGGTTGCTCTTTCTCTCTCTCTCGCTCTCTCTTTTTATCTCTCTCTATTACTCTTTTTTGTGAAAACAACAAGTTTTGATTGTTTTGTCTTTGTTCGATTTTGGAGACCTTCAGGAAGTAGATAATAATATGTACAAACTCGATAAATATCCAAAGATATGTATGTACATACATATGTATATGGTTATGGTACGTACTATATTTGGTATTTTGTGTGTGTGTGTTTCTTTGAATTTATCACTCCCGTATGGTACATCATATAAAACAACCGATAATACCAATTTTATCCTAAAATGGTGTCCTTCAATCCCTTGGGTGGTGAAGAACCTTCCCTCCTTGGGACATTCTGTCTTTTGGGATCGAATAATAAATTCAGGGCTGCCCCCAAGGCCGCCAAGAGGAGAGCATTCAATAGGTACAAATATGTACATATGTACATGTGAGTACATATGTATGTACATATGTATATCGAAAAAACCCGCCGCCCCATACAATCTTCATCTTTGTCGCAGAATCTCTGTCAGCATTTTTTTTTAATTTTATCTAACCGTAATACCAGGGCTATGATGATTTTAATTAAATGTTGGCAACGCCTCTAAAACCTCTGGCCCTCTCTTTGAGTACTTGTTTCCGTTATATCAAATAAGTACGTACATAGACAGCTACCCATAGAAAGAAATTTGTATTTATTTTAATATGTCATCAATGGGTATCAACAGCTTCGGTACCAAAGCGTTTTTTCTTTGTTTTTCTCTCTCTGGTTTTTTTTTTTCATTTCATTTCGCACTGCAATCGATGCCGCTGCCTGCGTCTGCGTCAGCGTCAGCGTCGCAGTCAGATGTTTTGCTTCTTATAGAAAATTTCAAGGTCATGCGCGCAGGCAAAAAGTTTGTTGTTTTTTGTGTGGCTTTATTTTTTTGCAAAACAAAAACGGTGTGGAGGGGGGAAGGCTAGGTGTGGGAGAGAGAGAGACAGAGAGGTGCAGTTGGATATGAGCCGACGGGTTTAGCGACCCGCCCTATCAACACGTGGTCAAAGTTCACTCTTCCACATTCTCTCTCTCTCTCTGTTGCTTTGCGCTCTTCCTGAACAAGATACCCTCTCTATGGCAGGATCAAACTTTGAAGTGTTATGCATGTCCTCTCATTAAAGAGATATTTTTACCATAATTGCATCATCATTACTTTTCTTCATTACTTTCTTGCCTCTTGTTGCTCCCCCCACCTCTCTGTGTCAAACATTTGATCAGAAGCAGTATACCCTGCAATCTGCCCAAAAGGGGAGGGTATAATAATTAATTGCACACTTTTGTTCTCCTTTTGCGGCTGTGCTTCGCTGTCGCTGCTGCTGTCGTTGCCTTCATCTTCTTTGTTTCGCGCGTTGCCAACGTGAGCCAAGTCGCGTTGACAAAAGCAACAACAACAACAAAAAGTAAAACCAAAAAGCAAAAGCCAAAGCCAAAAACAATTTCATTTATCGTTCTGTTGTTGCCTTGCCCTGCCCTGCCCTGCCCGTATTTATTGCACACAATTGAACAAAAGCACAAAAGTCAGAAGAGGAAGATAACTGTGCACAGAGGAGTGTACGTGTGCGTGTGTGTGTGTGTGTACATGCGGACAATGAGGAGAGAGAGGAAGAGCCAGAGAGCGTTTATAGTGCAGCGCTATAGTAGAGGCCAGAGTGCATAAGAGAGGAGTGGCTGAGGGGCTGACAGGAAGGGAAGATCCATCCAAGCGGCTATAAATAGTTTCTTAAGAGGCATCCATGGATCCCAATCGGAACTCCGGCTTTTGAACACACCCCTCCCCTCGCCCAAGTCGCCCTAGTCACAACAACATACATATGTAAATATGGAGATCACATGATCTCCACCATCAACACTCCCATCCAAGCATAAGCAATCTTTCTTAATCATACCCTATACGCTGATACCCTACAATATAAGAAATTTTCAAAATTGATTCATAGGAAGACAGCGATGCAAAAGTGCAGTCGCAGTCGCAGTCAACGCTGACGTTGGCGTTGCCGCTGCTGCTGTTGCTGCTGCTGTTTTTGCTCTCTGTCGCTGCCACTGATTGCCGTTGATTAAGTATTAGTTCATACTTGAGGGGTGACCTTGAATAAGTTTACTAACATTTCGCATTTTCGGGGCGGTTTTCTTTCGCTTGCTTTCTATATCTATGGCATGCACAGCCGTCCCTCACTCTCACCCTCGCCCCCACACCACGCCTCCTCTACCTGTTTTTGGCAGCTGACGCAAAAGGCTTTCAGAAAAAAAAAATAGAGCGAACGAACGCTTTAGTGTATTTCTAGGTTATGGTCAAGGCAACAAATACGCAGATTTGAAGGCTAAACAGTCACAAGAGAGAGAGAGAGAGAGCGCGAGAGTTTTTGTGAGAGAGAGAGAGGAAAGAAAGAGAGGGAGGTACACTCACTCTGGCACACATACTAATTTGCAGAATTCTTTGAGTGATAACTGTTTCTGCAGCCCCTTTTGCTGCTTTCATTTGTTTACGCGCCATGCCACAGGTAAGCAAATCGGCAGAGCTAGAGACAGGGGAGTGCAGCAGCAGAGGCAGATGTAAGGTATATTAAGTATAAGGTACGACGAAAAGCACAAACAGCACAAAGAGCAGGCTAATTATGGTTTGGCAGAACACTCGCTCTCTCTCACTGTCTGGCTAGATGCAGTTGAATCAGGTTTTACTGCCGCTGCTCTCCCAGACATCACCCTCCCCCCTTATATTGGATGTACCTTGGCTAGAACTAGAGGGAGAGCAGCAGAAAAGCTGGAACCATGGGAAGCGGGTGGGGAGGAGAACTGCGCAACTGCTGATTAGAACATTAGCTTGTGACAGATAAAAGTCTGTTGAACTTTTGGAAAAGTACATTCAATAAATTATTTTTTATTTTGATTTTGTTGTTTTGCAGTATTTGGTTTTTGAACAGCAGCAGCAGCAGCAACAGCGACGCCGCCGCCGCCGCTGATTTTAGCGCTGCTTTCAAAACAAACAAACAAGTGCCTCTCCCACGCTCGCTCTCTCCAACCCTCTCAATATCTCGCGGCAGCGCTAGCACAAGGTGTATGTTATCAGGTGAGGTAATGACAGAAGTTCCATTTACATACAAAAATTATAAAATATCTATGCATGCATATCTGGCAGCTTGAATATATTCGAGGGCTTTTAAGAGGACTTTCACTGTAATTTTGATGCATGCGACTAGAGTAGTGAAATCAAGAGTGCGCTCTTAGAACGCTTCACCTTGCAGAAAAACACTTTGTCTCTCCCAGGCCTGCACGTGTATGCGATACGAAGAGAGACGTAAGCTCTAGGCGTTTCAGATTGAGAGAGAGAGGTGAATGACAGACAGCATAAGAACAGAAGAGAGTGGTGGTGATGGCAACGGGCAGTAAATAAAGCGGCGTTTCTGCCGCCACTGACGTCAACAAATGAGGAGATGTGGCAAGCTTTTTGGAAAACTGTTCACATAAATCCATGCAATTATCCGTAATATCTGGAAATTTACCTGTTTTTGGAGCTCAAATTGTATGTTGAATATGTTCACACATATGCACCTCTGTATACACCAACACACACATATGAATATGCACTTTATAGTATTTTTATCTTTCAACATAAACACCGCAATTATGAAAACATTATTTTGTAAGGCGAATTAACAAACAAATACATACGGGTATGTACTTATCGACTTGTGCATTAATTTGGATTTTTTGATTTCAAACGCGTTTTTTGCTTTCGGGAAAAGTAAAAAAAAACAAGAAAATAATTGTTTTTATGGTTTTTGTTGCTGCTAAAGGGCTACTGAGCTTACTGTTAATTTGCCATTCAGTGTGGTACGAGCAGTGTGTACACAGCCCCGGTGGTGATGATAGTGATGCGCAATCGTTTCGCGCCAAACCTATTTTTAAAATTGTAAGAATTTCATGTGATTCTACTTTAATTTATATTTATTGTAATTACGCAATCGTTAAGTTGATTAAAACTAAGAGCACAATTATTTCAAACGAACCTAATATATGTAATAGTGTAACGAATGGGCATTACCGACTTAATACATTGGTGGGACATTAGCTGGGCCAGCCCAGTTTGGGACTGTGTCCCAATTTAAAAACAGTATTGTATTTCGCGGCTTAGCTTAAGAAAGTCATCTGCTTAAATAGAGGGTATACTTCGTTTATGGGGGTTAAGTTCTTCTATCATCGGTATATATGCACACCTTTACTTTAATACTTTTCATAGTATTTTTAAGAAATTTATAATATTTTCCGGTATTTTTTCAACAAAGTACAAATTTCCCCGTCAGGTGTCGCTGTGGATAATCCGATAGGTTCCGTATGCTTCCCCATGTTAACGAATCTCGATTTTTGTCCGAGACTCAATAGCTCAATAATAGCCCATTTACACTACGGTTGAGTTATTGAGTTATTATATAAAACAGAAAATCAAAATCGAGGAATATGTTATATTCGCGGTATATTTCGAGGTCAGACCGTATATTTTATTGGGACTTTTCGAGGGATTTTGGTTATACCTTGGGTTAAACGTTATTTTAGAAAAAATGTAAAAAATAGTCACTTAATTTAACCAATCTTGTAGAAAATTGATTCATCAATCGTATAAAATTATGTGCTCAGGCCGTAGGGTCCTAGTTAGCTAGTAATATTAAACGGAATATCAAATTGGAAAAAATTTTAAATTTAGGGGTGTCTGCCAAAAAACTCGATGTTTTGAAAAAACTATCGATGTCTGCAGTTAGGACCCTAACATCGATTATATCGATGTTAACATCGATGTTTCTCCAGCTCTAACCTAAGGTATGTTTTGATAATTCCACGACAGGCAGATCAGGGTTGAAATATTCGGAAAGTCGGACAAACTTAACTAAACGCAACCAAAACTCAACTTTTTTGCCACCTCTAGGTCCCCTATGCTTCCCCATGTAAACGAAACTCGAGTTTTGCCCGAAACTTAATAACTCAACCGTAGTGTAAATAGGCTATTAAACAGAATATAAAATTGGAAAACATTTTTCACCAGAGCCGATTAAAATCATATCGATTCAATTTAGGGGTGTCTGGCAAAAAATCGATGTTTGAAAAAACTATCGATGTCTGCAGTTAGGATTATATCGATGTTATCGAGGTTTCTACGGCACGGCCCTACGGCCCTTTCACTTTTTTGCCCCTAACCCCCCCCTAAGGTATGTTTTATAAAAAAATAAAAAATAAATGAAAATTGGGAAATGTAGTATTAGTTGATTCAACAATCGGATGAAATTTTCTATTTAGTGCTGGGGGCTCTATCCATCTAGTAGTATTCAACCGAATATCAAAATCGAGGAGTAATTCAATGAACACAGAAAATTCACACCATTACAGTGCAGAAAAAATCGGAGACCGGCAAAATTTTACGAACATTTAATAAATTATTTGTGGAGTCTGCGCTCAACTGCAGGGGCATAGCTGCGTTGACGGTGCGTTTGGGGGACGTCGATATGGAGTTGGACATTGAGGAGGTTGTCGGCAGCCCCGGCGCGGAGGAAAAAACGGGCATAGGAGCAGAAACAGCCGGCGATTCGCCGCCCAAGCTGAAGAAAGTGAAGCCAGTGCAGAAAGAGTGTGCAAATGGTGAGGCGCAAGTGTAAAACATGGTCAGACACATGGCTAATCTAATGCTAACAATTTTTCCCAAAGGTTCGGGCACAGGTCCACCGTCACCGGATCAGAGCTGGCGGGGCGTGCCCATCGAGGACATACATCGGGGCCTGCCTCTGTTCCACCTGGAGCATCTGGGAGCTGTCACTCCCACTTCCACGCACCGCGTGATGCACAAGCATCCAATACGCGAGTCGATCGATGTGCCGCCGCGCCCGTTCAAGGGGGCTGGCAGGTGGGACTCGGACCATGTGCGTCTGCCCTGTGCACCGGAGAGTAAATACCCACGCGACAATGGCGATGGGACGACAACGATCGGTTCGCGCTGGGAGATGATCGAGCGGGCACTGCTGAGGCCGATTGGTAGCAGTGTGCAGCTCCAGGATGCGATACTCTCCTACAACACAACGTACAAGGGCAAGTGGAACTTTCGCGCACTGCACGTGCTGCTCGAGCAGGAGCTGGACGAGAGCGAGACAAAGGTGTTCTTCGAGGACCTCTTGCCCCGCATCATCCGTCTGGCCCTACGTCTGCCCGATATCGTTCAGGCTTCCCTACCCCTGCTCAAGCAGCATACGAACGGCATGATCACCCTCACCCAACAGCAGATTTCGTGCCTGCTGGCCAATGCCTTTCTCTGTACATATCCGCGCCGCAACACGCTTAAGCTCAAGTCAGAGTACAGCAGCTTTCCGGACATCAATTTCAATAGGTGAGAGGAGAGAAGAGGAGAGAGAGGCTTTACTCATTACCCAGTGCTTATACCCCCATTTGTACGCCCCTTTCCGAACACAGGCTCTACCAATCGTCGGGTGCTGCAGTTATGGAGAAGCTCAAGTGCATTATGCACTATTTCCGGCGCGTCTGTCCCACAGAACGAGATGCCAGCAATGTGCCCACCGGCTGTGTGACATTTTTTCGGCGCAGCATCGAGCCGGATCGAACGACGACTTGGAATCAAGTAACGGAATCGCTGGGCGAGGTACCGCTACATGTGAATTCGGCCGGAACAATCGAGGACCAGGGCGTGGGCCTGCTGCAGGTGGACTTTGCCAACAAGTACCTGGGCGGCGGGGTGCTCGGTCATGGCTGTGTGCAGGAGGAGATTCGCTTTGTCATTTGTCCGGAACTGATGGTGAGCAAACTCTTCACGGAGTCCCTCCGACCCACCGAGGCGCTGCTGATGCTCGGTGCGGAGCGTTATAGCAATTACACAGGATATGCTGGCACCTTCGCCTGGTCCGGCAACCACGAGGATCTGACGCCGCGGGACAGTTCGCGACGTCGCCAGACAGCGATTGTGGCCATCGATGCGCTTCAGTTTGCCAACGCCACACATCAGTATCGCGAAGATCTAGTGGAGCGGGAGCTGAATAAGGCCCACACCGGCTTTATGCACGCATTGTCCAGCGAGCCCCCGGGCGTGGCCACTGGCAATTGGGGTTGCGGTGCCTTTGGCGGCGATGCCCGTCTCAAGTCGCTGCTGCAGCTGATGGTCTGTGCCACATGGCACCGTCCGTTGGCCTACTACACCTTCGGCAACGTCCGGCTGCGCGACGAGCTGCACGAGATGTGGCAACTGTTCCGCAGTGAGAAAACCACCGTGCGGCAGCTCTGGACCGTGCTGCGTCGCTACGAGCACAGTCTGCGTTCTAACCCATCGTCATCGAACCAGCCGGCCCCCAAGTCCAATCTCTATGACTATATACGCGATGAGCTGAAGAAGAAGAAGACACCCCCATCAACATCCGGCTCCACACCGAAGCCGATCAAGAAGCTGCCGGCCAACAGTAATGAACAGAGTCCAGATCTGTTTGCTTCGCAGGACGACTCGACATGCTCTCCGTCCGCGCTCCTGCTCTCCGACGATGAAGAGGCCAATGCCATGATGATGGCCGCCAGCCTGGAGGCCACGCCTAGCGAGAGCAGCCAGGCAGGAGCAGCAACATCAGCATCAGCATTAGCAGCATCAGCATTAGCAGCGTCAGCAGCAGCATCAGCAGCAGAATCAGCAGCAGCATCAGCAGCAGCATCAGCAGCAGAATCAGCAGCAGCATCAGCAGCAGGAGGAGGCTTACCACCGAAGGCAGCTACTCCAAAAACGCGACAGCTGTCGCTTCTGGATATGCTAGACGGCTCCTACGATCAGGGCCAGGCCTCAAAGCGTCCGCGTCCTCCACACAGCGGGCCCATGGGCCAAGGGCCGGCCAAGAGTCGCAAGGAAAATGACGATGGCGAGGCCACGCCGCATTAAAGGACGTGTTTTCCATCTTCGATGGAAGATTTTGACGAAGTGATATTATTCTAAAAGTGCCCTGTAGGGAAAATTAGCTTTTTCTATTTGAGTAGCTTTAATTTTTGTTTAGGTCTTTCTGAACCCTTTTTTTTTATTTAAGTTCCATTCCCCCATCAATTTATCGCTGCCATTTCATTTTTTTTTCTGAAAATTTGAATTGTATATTTATTTGGTTGGTGAAGAAAAAGAAACAAAAGAGATGCATATCCCTGGGCCAATTCCACAGCTTCTACAGCAAAAGGCGCCTTTCTGCGAGGGAATACTGTAAGTGGCCCAATTTTTATTTATTTTCCTTTTGTCTGCTAATATTACATTGTAGTTACATTACATTACATTACATTACATCCCAGTTAAATGGTTGCTTAAAAATATTTTCCGTGATCTTTTTGATGATGATGCGGTAACACTGCACGATCAGCTGTGGTTTGCTTACGTTATTAATTTTTGGCGCAAAGTAAGAATTGAATTCACAGCATAGAAATAAGCTTAAACATTATGGCATTGGGGGCTCATTACGTGGTGGAGGAGGAGGACAACAGTCAGACAAAAAGGACGCAACATAAATAGCAAGGGCCGATTTATTTACATTTTACTGACCTCTATGCATCTTGGCAGCCCCAGAATGCCATGCGCCTTTTATTGCCATTGAATCAAAATCTTTCCTATCCGCCTAATGCCAAATCAACTTCCTCTTTTCGACACTCTTTATAAGTTTTATTATTTCTTCGTCGCAAGGTTGTCCAATCTTTTATTTGTATTTTTATTAGCCATTTTTTGTCCGTTGATCACCTGTTCTTGTATTTACACACACGCACCCAGCTGTAAAAAATACCAGAAATACCATAATATAATTTTCCAGCATATATCGGCGTGTTTGCTTGGTGATCTGCATTCAACCATGATCTGTATTCAACACTTTTTTCGGATCTCGGAACTTTTGCAATACTGCAGCTATTCCACTATTGTTTTTTATGTAAAACATTGCATTTGGTTTCTTATGAATGTCCAAAGGCAGCTTGTTGTTGAAAAAAAAAAACTTTGCTAGATGGTGGGCGATCTAGCAAAGTTTTTTTTTTTTTTTTTTTTTTATTTGACAGCAGTATAGCGAATTTGCAATCTGTCCGGGGACAATCAGCAAGTTTTCGTGGTTGGACATTGGCGGTTATAATGTTTGTGTGTTATTGCAATAGGGTGTTGCGGGGTTGTATAGGATTGGGGGGAGGGAGGGAATGCAGGTTAAATAGAAATATTAATCTCGTTGACGTGGCAGGTCCAGTGTGTGGAGTCTTCTTAGGCGCCTAGTGGTGGTGCTGTTGTCCAGCATGTTGATGGCGTACGGGTTCACGTGCCTGTCAAGGCGCTCCAGATAGGCTGCGGTCAGTCTGGAAATCTCATGATCGACCCATGGGATATCCAGTTCAGCATGTATTTCCTTGTTTGTCGTGAGGAAGTGGGCATTTGTGATGATCCTTAGCGCTTTGCTTTGGAATTTTTGGATTAGGTCGCAGTTGGATCGGCTGGCGGTGCCCCAGATTGGTATACCATATGTCCACATTGGCTTCATTATGACTTTGTATATTAACAGCTTAATATTTAGCCGAAGGGTAGACCTTCTCCCGATGAGCCATAGGTACTTTTTCAGCCTTGCGTCGAGCTGGCCTCTTTTGGTCTTCAGATGCTGCTTCCATGTTAGCCTTCTGTCCACAGTTAGACCCAGATATTTGGCTGAGTCACAGATGGGGATGGGGATTCCGTCGAGAAGGATAGTTGGGCAGTCACCTCTCCTCAGTGTGAATGTTGTTTGGACGCATTTTTCTGGGTTGACCGCCATGTTCCATCTTTCGAGCCAGGTGCTTGTGATGTCTAGCTGCATTTGTAGGAGGTTGCTAGTCTCTTGAGGCGCTTCGTTGGTTGCCATGAAGGCAGTGTCATCCGCGTATGTTGCAGTTAGGAGGTTGGGATCGTTGAGTATCGGCATGTCGGCTGTGTAGAGGGTGTATAGCACTGGGCCTAGAACGCTTCCCTGGGGCACTCCGGCTCTGACGTCTTTGATGGCAGAGTTTACATCACCGCATCTCACATAGAAGCTCCTGTTTTCAAGATATGATTTTAGCAGCATGTAGAATAGGGCAGGAAGGGCAGTTTTGATCTTGTATAGTAGGCCAGTGTGCCAGACCTTATCGAATGCTTGTTTCACATCTAGAAATACTCCAGCACAATATTTCTTCTCCTCGAAAGCCTCAAGAATTCTCCCCGAGATCCTATGGCATTGTTCGGGTGTGCCATGGCATTCTCTGAAGCCAAACTGGTGATCAGGGATCAAACCGGCCTCCTCCAATATTGGTCGGACTCTACGCAGATGTAGTCTTTCGAGTACTTTGGAGAGAACCGCCAATCTAGCAAAGTAGCCGCAATGCCGGACGATGCAACTGCCAATGCGAGATTTTCTGGTGCGATCGTGCTTTGGCAAGAATCAACGATATTAAAAATGACTTTCCGGTTTAACACCTTCATTATAAATCTCTGGCATTGATCTGTGTGTGTATTTTGGTGCAATATTTCTTTGGTCATACAATTTTTAATCAAGTTGTAGGAAACATAAGTTATGTGAAAAATAGAAGCACTACCTATGAAAAAAAAAACCAAATTTTATAAAATTCTTCTGTTTTCTCCCATTTAAAAAAGGAACTTTATTTTCTTGCTTGAATATTGTTCCTTTTTAAAAATAAAAGAAAAACCTAACATATATCTTAAATACAAGTCACAGCTTGAAAGGTGCAAACACAAACCAGTTTAATATTAGGCGAATAAAAGTCTTAACACGTACATATGTAGGTACAGATTTTAATCCTTGTCTTGACACACTCGCTGGTGTATGCATTAATTTCATGCTTATTAGAACGTGTATCATAACGAGTGGTCCAGTCCCTGGCGTTTCTGTCTTTACCAATCTGTTTGCATCCTCCGCATCTAGGTTTCCGGTGATTGCCTTCACGACTGATCCCAATCCATTGACTAACCCTTTCCTGTTTCCCTTTTTTGGGCTTATCATCTCTATCTTTCCTCTTACTAGGCTTAGCTTACGTTGGAGTGACCTAGCCAAGTCCTTTTTATCGCTGTTTTCATGTATATCCCTGAGCGTCTGCTCAAAGTGTTCGACACTCTCTATATATTCATATAGCCGAACTTTGTGTACGAACGTTTTGTATGTTTGTATTATTCGTAATCAGCGCAATTCGTTCGTCACTTCCTAGCTAACTGATTTCGAACGTTCTCTCCGTTTTTGGTTTCTGGTTAATCTTTTAACCTTTTCTTTGTGGACTTTCTGTGGCTTTGTAGTTGTTATTGTTAAAGTGTTATCTGTTTATACTTTGTGTTATGTGAATCCGTCAGGAAGCGTTATGACAACATCAACTACTGTACCTGGCACGGGATTTCGTTAGTTGGCAAAGTACCGAGTGTTGATTCGCTTAGCGACAACAATAAATGCCATTCGACAGCCGTCTTCTCTGCCTGCAGATTTTTAAATATCATCGTGTTTAGTTTTCAAAGACTTATCATCATACAGTGACTCACAGCTCCGATGGTGCAGTGTCAAATAAAAAGTTTAAGGTGCTACAGATTTTAAACTAGAGGAAAAACAAAAAATGTTTAAATGCCAATTTGTTGTATGTTTCTCCTTAAATATTGCTCCGTTTTGAAAATAAAATAAAAACCCAAAATATATCTTAAATACAAGTCACAGCTTGAAAGGTGCAGCCACAAACCAATTTAATATTAGGCGAATAAAAGTCTTAACACGTACATATGTAGGTACAGATTTAAATCCTTGTCTTGACACACACGCTGGTGTGTGCATTAATTTCATGCTTATTAGAACGTGTATCATAGCGAGTGGTCCAGTCCCTGGCGTTTCTGTCTTTACCAATCTGTTTGCATACTCCGCATCTAGGTTTACGGTGATTGCCTTCACGACTGATCCCAATCCATTGACTAACCCTCTCCTGTTTCTCTTTTTTGGGCTTATCATCTTTATCTTTCCATCCAGTTTTTTGTCCAGTTTCTTATCCAGTTCAGCATGTATTTCCTTGTTTGTCGTGAGGAAGTGGGCATTTGTGATGATCCTTAGCGCTTTGCTTTGGAATTTTTGGATTAGGTCGCAGTTGGATCGGCTGGCGGTGCCCCAGATTGGTATACCATATGTCCACATTGGCTTCATTATGACTTTGTATATTAACAGCTTAATATTTAGCCGAAGGGTAGACCTTCTCCCGATGAGCCATAGGTACTTTTTCAGCCTTGCGTCGAGCTGGCCTCTTTTGGTCTTCAGATGCTGCTTCCATGTTAGCCTTCTGTCCATAGTTAGACCCAGATATTTGGCTGAGTCACAGATGGGGATGGGGATTCCGTCGAGTAGGATAGTTGGGCAGTCACCTCTCCTCAGTGTGAATGTTGTTTGGACGCATTTTTCTGGGTTGACCGCCATGTTCCATCTTTCGAGCCAGGTGCTTGTGATGTCTAGCTGCATTTGTAGGAGGTTGCTAGTCTCTTGAGGCGCTTCGTTGGTTGCCATGAAGGCAGTGTCATCCGCGTATGTTGCAGTTAGGAGGTTGGGATCGTTGAGTATCGGCATGTCGGCTGTGTAGAGGGTGTATAGCACTGGGCCTAGAACGCTTCCCTGGGGCACTCCGGCTCTGACGTCTTTGATGGCAGAGTTTACATCACCGCATCTCACATAGAAGCTCCTGTTTTCAAGATATGATTTTAGCAGCATGTAGAATAGGGCAGGAAGGGCAGTTTTGATCTTGTATAGTAGGCCAGTGTGCCAGACCTTATCGAATGCTTGTTTCACATCTAGAAATACTCCAGCACAATATTTCTTCTCCTCGAAAGCCTCAAGAATTCTCCCCGAGATCCTATGGCATTGTTCGGGTGTGCCATGGCATTCTCTGAAGCCAAACTGGTGATCAGGGATCAAACCGGCCTCCTCCAATATTGGTCGGACTCTACGCAGAAGTAGTCTTTCGAGTACTTTGGAGAGAACCGCCAATCTAGCAAAGTAGCCGCAATGCCGGACGATGCAACTGCCAATGCGAGATTTTCTGGTGCGATCGTGCTTTGGCAAGAATCAACGATATTAAAAATGACTTTCCGGTTTGACACCTTCATTATAAATCTCTGGCATTGATCTGTGTGTGTATTTTGGTGCAATATTTCTTTGGTCATACAATTTTTAATCAAGTTGTAGGAAACATAAGTTATGTGAAAAATAGAAGCACTACCTATGAGAAAAAAAAAACCAAATTTTATAAAATTCTTCTGTTTTCTCCCATTTAAAAAAGGAACTTTATTTTCTTGCTTGAATATTGTTCCTTTTTAAAAATAAAAGAAAAACCTAACATATATCTTAAATACAAGTCACAGCTTGAAAGGTGCAAACACAAACCAGTTTAATATTAGGCGAATAAAAGTCTTAACACGTACATATGTAGGTACAGATTTTAATCCTTGTCTTGACACACTCGCTGGTGTGTGCATTAATTTCATGCTTATTAGAACGTGTATCATAACGAGTGGTCCAGTCCCTGGCGTTTCTGTCTTTACCAATCTGTTTGCATCCTCCGCATCTAGGTTTCCGGTGATTGCCTTCACGACTGATCCCAATCCATTGACTAACCCTCTCCTGTTTCTCTTTTTTGGGCTTATCATCTTTATCTTTCCATCCAGTTTTTTGTCCAGTTTCTTATCCAGTTCAGCATGTATTTCCTTGTATGTCGTGAGGAAGTGGGCATTTGTGATGATCCTTAGCGCTTTGCTTTGGAATTTTTGGATTAGGTCGCAGTTGGATCGGCTGGCGGTGCCCCAGATTGGTATACCATATGTCCACATTGGCTTCATTATGACTTTGTATATTAACAGCTTAATATTTAGCCGAAGGGTAGACCTTCTCCCGATGAGCCATAGGTACTTTTTCAGCCTTGCGTCGAGCTGGCCTCTTTTGGTCTTCAGATGCTGCTTCCATGTTAGCCTTCTGTCCATAGTTAGACCCAGATATTTGGCTGAGTCACAGATGGGGATGGGGATTCCGTCGAGTAGGATAGTTGGGCAGTCACCTCTCCTCAGTGTGAATGTTGTTTGGACGCATTTTTCTGGGTTGACCGCCATGTTCCATCTTTCGAGCCAGGTGCTTGTGATGTCTAGCTGCATTTGTAGGAGGTTGCTAGTCTCTTGAGGCGCTTCGTTGGTTGCCATGAAGGCAGTGTCATCCGCGTATGTTGCAGTTAGGAGGTTGGGATCGTTGAGTATCGGCATGTCGGCTGTGTAGAGGGTGTATAGCACTGGGCCTAGAACGCTTCCCTGGGGCACTCCGGCTCTGACGTCTTTGATGGCAGAGTTTACATCACCGCATCTCACATAGAAGCTCCTGTTTTCAAGATATGATTTTAGCAGCATGTAGAATAGGGCAGGAAGGGCAGTTTTGATCTTGTATAGTAGGCCAGTGTGCCAGACCTTATCGAATGCTTGTTTCACATCTAGAAATACTCCAGCACAATATTTCTTCTCCTCGAAAGCCTCAAGAATTCTCCCCGAGATCCTATGGCATTGTTCGGGTGTGCCATGGCATTCTCTGAAGCCAAACTGGTGATCAGGGATCAAACCGGCCTCCTCCAATATTGGTCGGACTCTACGCAGAAGTAGTCTTTCGAGTACTTTGGAGAGAACCGCCAATCTAGCAAAGTAGCCGCAATGCCGGACGATGCAACTGCCAATGCGAGATTTTCTGGTGCGATCGTGCTTTGGCAAGAATCAACGATATTAAAAATGACTTTCCGGTTTGACACCTTCATTATAAATCTCTGGCATTGATCTGTGTGTGTATTTTGGTGCAATATTTCTTTGGTCATACAATTTTTAATCAAGTTGTAGGAAACATAAGTTATGTGAAAAATAGAAGCACTACCTATGAGAAAAAAAAAACCAAATTTTATAAAATTCTTCTGTTTTCTCCCATTTAAAAAAGGAACTTTATTTTCTTGCTTGAATATTGTTCCTTTTTAAAAATAAAAGAAAAACCTAACATATATCTTAAATACAAGTCACAGCTTGAAAGGTGCAAACACAAACCAGTTTAATATTAGGCGAATAAAAGTCTTAACACGTACATATGTAGGTACAGATTTTAATCCTTGTCTTGACACACTCGCTGGTGTATGCATTAATTTCATGCTTATTAGAACGTGTATCATAACGAGTGGTCCAGTCCCTGGCGTTTCTGTCTTTACCAATCTGTTTGCATCCTCCGCATCTAGGTTTCCGGTGATTGCCTTCACGACTGATCCCAATCCATTGACTAACCCTCTCCTGTTTCTCTTTTTTGGGCTTATCACCTTTATCTTTCCTCTTACTAGGCTTAGCTTACGTTGGAGTGACCTAACCAAGTCCTTTTTCTCGCTGTTTTCATGTATATCCCTGAGCGTCTGCTCAAAGTGTTCGACACTCTCTATATATTCATATAGTCGAACTTTGTGTACGAACGTTTTGTATGTTTGTATTATTCGTAATCTGCGCAATTCGTTCGTCACTTCTTAGCTAATTGATCTCGAACGTTCTCTCCGTTTCTGACATCATGACCCATCTGAAATTATTACACTAGTCGACACGACTTTTCCGCTGTCGCCAAAAATGACTTTTTAATAGATTTGGATGTTTACAAATTTAAAAAAAATTTTTTTTTTTCATGGAGTAGTTTTTTTTAAAGAATTTTCCAAAAATTTTGTATTTTTGGTCATAGGTAGTGCTTCTATTTGTCACATAACTTAAGTTTCCTACAACTGGTTGTATTGAACTTTGCAGTTTTGAAAAGTTGACAAATGCAGCTATAAATCCGACTCAGACACTTTGAAGCTGCAATTTAACGTCTGGAAGATATTAAGCTTCCAAATTGAAATTTCATATTTTTTTTCGTTATTTTTTCCCAAAAGTTTGACTTTGAAAGCTCAGGAAATCTGGGTTTGCAACAGTTTTCAACGGTAAAATGGCTGTTGTAAGCTGCCGAGCATTTTCGGCAACTCTGACTCCACATTTACAAAATTTATACTCCGTTGTTGGGTTTTAGGGTTTGCGTTTATTTTCTATGTGTATTTTAAAATATTAAAGGCCGTGGCCGTAAACTTTGTGTTTTTTAGTGTACAAATGTATATGTACAGGCAGGAGCTCAAAAACCGTTATAGAACCGATTCGACAATTTTTTGGCCGTTAGGGGATATGATACGCGATGCTGCGCGGCGAACCTGAGTGTGATAGTGTGTGCGTATGCACCGAGAGCATGCGCACAGATGATTTTAGTCTGTTATGTTTCTCTTAAATTATCTTATGTTTATTCTTAAGAGCTACTGCCAGCTGCTGCTCCGAACAATGGAATTTGGAATAGTGCCAAACGGCATATGAACGTTACATGGTCACTTTACCAGCTTCAGTTTAAATAACTATCACAGATCCAAGGTTTAATATTATGAACAGCCCATGAACAAAGGGCCGCATCTTCGTCGGTGGTGGACGGTGTCTGTTCACATGTTGGAATGCCCGAAGCATGGCCTCTGCTGAGGCAAAACATTGTAGTGTCGCTTGATTTCGCATTAGTTGATCCGGGATTCCGTCGATCAAATATTATTTCGGCTTCGCTCATGTTAAGGTCTTTGGCAAGTAGCAACTTTTCGTGATAATACACCACAAACTTTTCATCATGTTGCCTTTTTCGGTGTTCAAACTTGCGACAAGTCTCCAAAATATTATTTTTGTTTCCAAACATAATACGAAGTTGAATTAGAATTTCATCGATGCCGGAAGACAGGGATGTTCATAAAGAACCAAGTGCTGGCTTTGCCTTTCATGCGCGCGCAAATAAGTGAGCGCATCGTTTCATCGTTAACTTTGAGGATGCTTTCAACATTTTGTATGCAGGTCAGCCAATTGTCAATATCTCCTTCTCCGTTGAACTCAGGAACATATTCTTTTATTATGTTGAATGGAACAGCTGACTTGTTGCGCAGCTGTTCGTTCTCACGTTGCAGCTTATCGATGGCTTGCTCCAGTTTTGAACGGTTTATCGATCAAGGGCTGGAGCTGCCAACTTTTTCTGTTGTTTCTATTTCTTCTTTGTTGTCCTCTTCGTTGTTACCTTCTTTGATTCTCAACGATCCTCGGGGATCTGTACGTGGGCGTCGCCTTATAAATGAAGTTGTGCACTCATGGCAATATCGACGACGGTAACGTGCGTTGTCGACTATAGATTCAAAATCCACCCGGTACTGAATCATCGACTTAAGATCGAAATAGTTGCGATATACAAGCTGAAGACTAAACCCCTTTTCGTAAGATGAGATTAAGGACTTGAAATTGCTGATTGTCATCTGGTGGTAATGTTCTCTCCTTTGCGATTTTTTGTAACTAATTCCTTGTCGTTAAAATGAATTGTGCAGAATATAACTGTTCCGTAGAAAATATATCCACCCAATATGTTTGTATGTTCGTGGAAGTATCGACGACGGTAACGTGCGTTGTCGACTTTAGGTTAAAAATCCATCTGGTACTGAAAACTGGTCCAACATAGATGACACTACTCAACAAAATTCAACTTTTTTTCCGCTGTCGCCCAAAATGACTTTTTCTGATGGATTTGGTGATTTGGTACTTTCTTCCCGATTTATTTCCATGCTTTAATTACTAATTTTAATCTTCGACTTAAGATCGAAATAGTTACGGTATACAAGCTGAAGATTAAGCGCCTTTTCGTAAGATGAGATTAAGGACTTGAAATTGCTGATTGTCATCTGCTTCAACTTAACCAACATGCTTTATTTTGGTGGTAATGTTCTCTCCTTTGCGATTTTTTGTAACTAATTCCTTGTCGTTAAAATGAATTGTGCAGAATAGAATTGTTCCGTAGAAAATATATCCACCCAATATATTTGTATGTTCGTGGAAGTATCGACGACGGTAACGTGCGTTGTCGACTTTAGATTAAAAATCCAGCTGGTACTGAAAACTGGTCCAACATAGATGACACTACTCAACAAAATTCAACTTTTTTTCCGCTGTCGCCCAAAATGACTTTTTCTGATGGATTTGAAGATTTGGTACTTTCTTCCCGATTTATTTCCATGCTTTAATTACTAAGTTTAATCTTCGACTTAAGATCGAAATAGTTACGGTATACAAGCTGAAGACTAAACCCCTTTTCGTAAGATGAGATTAAGGACTTGAAATTGCTGATTGTCATCTGCTTCAACTTAACCAACATGCTTTATTTTGGTGGTTATGTTCTTTCCTGTGCGATTTTTTGTAACTAATTCCTTGTCGTTAAAATGAATTGTGCAGAATAGAATTGTTCCGTAGTAAATATATCCACCCAATATGTTTGTATGTTCGTGGAAGTATCGACGACGGTAACGTGCTATACATTTTTTCCACAGCTTCCGCAGCAAAAGGCGCCTTTTGTAAGGAGACTGTAAGTCACTCAATTTTTATCACTCAATTTTTATTACTCAATTTATTATTTATGAAATGGTATTGCGATATAAATATTTTCTTTCCCTGTGTTCATACATAAACAAAATTATAATTTACAATTATTTGTAATAAAAGTAAAATATCAAAAATTGTTTGGAATCCAATATCTGTACCAATAATAAACCAAACGGATGAAATTGATAAGTTACAAAACGAATTAAAATTACATATGAAATGAATTAAAAGGAATAATATTTACGTTAATATTAGTAATATAATCCATAAGAAAAATTAAGGTAGCGCATAGACTGCAAACAATAGCACTTACTCATTGTAATATACTTTAAGAAAACCATCGGTAAAAAAAATGTACAAATAAACAAAAAAGAAAACAAAACCATGCCACTTCTGGCCCTTTGCAGAATGTTCAAGCATGAACACATTATTGTACTTAAAGAACAAGAGTCTTTACACATTCACGGAGATAAATAAAAAACCAAAGAATTTATCACTGCTTGGGTGCGAGCAAAAAAATGATCTGTCAACCCAAAGTCAAATGCAGTAAGCAATTAAGGTCCTAATTTAGTCCAAAAATACTGATGCTTGCATGCTCGCAGTACCGATGCACCCGTTCATGGGTCTAGCGATAAGAATAGAATACAAAATGGTCCCATCCCTCATTGTAAAATTAAATATAAGGCCCGACGTTTCTGAAATAAAGTTAGTATGAATTCAACAATCTGCTCACAAGTGTCTAGACTTTTCTTTTAAGGTCTAAACACCCTGTTATCTTTAATAGCCTTTTCCCTTTTCACAGCACATTCACGGGGAACGGTGGGATTTTTTGAAATATGTGAAATATTTTATCTGTTTTAGAAGCGGTACGGCACTCTTTGGGAAAAGTATGTTCTGCAGAGCAACGATGAGTTTTTCAAAGAAAGCTTCAGGATGGAGATTCCAGGGCTTTGAAGCAATTGGATTTCCTCAGTGCCTAGGCCCAATTGGTAAGAGATCAATCAATATGTATTATATGTAAATTATATGTAAATGTAGATATATGTAAATGAATATACACTATTTCTATTCTAGATGGATGTCATATCAAAATAAAGCCACCAGCAGATTAGTCAGTCGACTTCCATAATTATAAAGGCTGGTATAAAGGCTCAACAGTTTTGTTTGTCCTAGTGGATTATAGTTAAGATATGTATATTAAGTTGATTAAGTGGTTTATAGTCTTTTAAATGTATTTTATTTCAATTTGCTTCAGATATAGATTTACGTATGTGAACATCGGCTTTCCAGGAAGGTGTAATGTTTCGACTATATAGTCCAGCCTTGCCCAACGTATCGAGGCGTCGTCCATACTAGAGGAAAAATAATCAAAGGAAATTTCTGGAGAATATCCTAACTCGATTCCAGCCTCCTTCAACGACTCCGCCATTTCCATGTATGCATGGGTGCTTCCTCCCAACGTTCTCCCTCGTTTTTTTTTATTATTATTGTACACTTTGGAGTTTTATCAAATGAATGTGATAGAATTTCAGAATAACACTATCATGCTCACTCTCTATCTCTCTCTAATTATATGATGGTACCAAAAAAATGCAATTTAGAACTTTCCCCAAATGTTTCTTATGTTGAATGGATTATATATATAAATAAAATGTAGAAACCAAATTGTGAAACCAATAACTATACTGATATGGCGTACATACATATACATATACTAGTAGAATGTATAAAAATCCAGAGATAAACTAAGTAGTACAAGTTGGTTTTTTTTGGAACCCCAAGAATCTTGATGATCCATTAACTTTATTTATTTAGAACCACATACATATGTAGATGCACACACACCCAAACGACACACACCAACAACAACACCAACACCAACAATAAGAACATAAACATTACAAAAAAGAAAGCATATACTATATATGTATCTACATGTATCTGTAGAACAACCAAAGGGAAATCAATAATGATTGCGTCGCTTATTGGAGGGACAGTATTCGGCATATTCCTCCCAGGTACAGCCAGCCTTGGTGCAGCACTCGTTTGTGATCGATGGAGCGTTGGAGCGACGAGTCCTCAAGAACATGTTGGCATAGTTCACGTGCAGCCAAGTCGATGGGGGCGTACCATCTGAAAGTATTTCGCAGATATATGTATGTATGTATGAGTGGAAGAGGAGGTGGAGGAGGAGAAGTCTCATCATAAGACTCACGTTTCGTGGAGGAGCTGGTGCTCTGCTTGATCCAGGCCTCGTCGTTGCCCGTCCGCTTGCGGTTGCGTCGCGTCAGGCGGTAAATGTCCTTCTCGCAGGCCCAGTACAACTGGCGGATAAGCTTGTCCCGGCACCGGGAATGGGTCTCCTGATGCCACACATTCTCCCAGTCCGACTGTGAGCTGAAAATATACATACTTACATATATTTTCACTGTTCTATTCGGTTGTGACCTTCGACTGGATTGGTGATGGAAACCATTCTCATTAACGATATTTAACCTCATGCTTTAATAATTTTCTTTCAGATGTTTACTTTATACTACGGAACATATGTAGCAACTGCCCAAACTTGAATAGCTCTAGGACCATTGTGGACAACCCCTAGTACAAAAAACCCAGGTAACTCTGGTAACCCTCAACCGATTGGAAATCAAGAAGTTTTAATTAATTGTTAATTTTTATAGAATTAGCAGAACTTTGGACTCCACTAAATCCCAACCAATTTGAAAGTACTATGTTTTAAAATAATTTAAAACGCCAAGAAGCTATCAATGAATAAAAACCACTCAATGTTCACTCACCGTTCACGAAAGAGCAACTCGAGTCCTTCCTCGGTGTGATGCAGTGCATCGGATGTTTGGAATAGCTGCAGAATGAACAGCAGAACGGCTCCACATAGGGTCCAGCTCCTGGGACCGACACCAGTCGATGGTTGGGCCATGCTGATGGGATTTGTGCAGCTTCTGCCGCTGCTGCTGCTGTTGCTACAAGATCCTTGGATGTCCCTAGTGTGTGCGGCTCGAACAATGGCCGCGTGGCGACTGAACAGTTTGGCCGGTGTGCGGTCCGGTTTTGAAATATAACCGGAGACGCGGCCACGGCTGCCACGGCGGCCACGGCAGCGCGTACACGGTCAAGGCGGCGGCGGCGGCCAACTGTCGGGCGTCTGCATAATTAAATGGGCTGACACCACGGATGCTATCTGAGCTTATTTGAAGTAATGAGAGCATGAAGAGGGTTGCATCCACACGCACACACACACAAACACGCACACCCCCGCTGGCAATACCTCCTATGTATGGATAATGAAGAGCAACGGCAGCAATTGCGTGTGGCCTGTGCCGCTTATTGCCTTGTTTATTCGTGGTCCGGTACGATACGGTCCAACCAATTGGCCCGAAGACATCCCCATCCCCACCTATACCCTGCTCTGCTCCTGTTACCTGTTGCTTCTCCTGCTATGCCTGAACCGGACACGGCACTGATGCTGCTGCCACTACCACTGCCGCTGCTGCGGTTAACAAAACAACATAAAATCGAGCAACTTATGCGCTGTTGCTCTTTTTGTTTGTGTCGTAAAAATCGGTGTACCCTCCGCAGCGTGGCTCTGCTCTCAGTGCGTTCTCATTTCGAAATTCGCATAAATTGTCCAATGTTTGCACGAATTTCAATACAATCCACCCACACGCTTTACGGACAGTGGGTAGGATTAATACTTCATTTTGAATATTTGAATTTTGAAATGCAGCTAGGAACAAGACGGATTAGTGTCTGTTAGCTGATCTTCTGTGCTTCCGAATTCAAGCAAAAATTTAAACAAATTTCGTTTAATATTCGAACAAAAATAAATAGCATACAATTATAGTTTTGGCCTTCATATTGCAGTATACAATTTCTAGAATCTTTGAATCTTGTTTGTGTTTTTTCACATCCACTGTCCTTAGAGAAGTTCCGCCCACACAGAGAGAGAGAGAGAGGGAGACAGACAGTCAATTGCTTAGCTAAATAATGTCACTGTTTACACATGTTGTCCCAATTTATGCAGCACTAGACCCGACTGCTGGCTGCTGGCTGTTTTTCCTACCTATCCGCCCACTTGTACCTTTCATGCCTTCATTTTGCGGGCTCAGTTCTTGGTTGACTTTGCCAGCGGCTGGTTGCTGGTTACTGGTTACATTTCGAGCAGCCTCGCCTCAGATGTTTGTTTTTTTTGCAAGTGATTTGGTCAATGCAAGTACACAGTTGTGTGTGGTGTGTGTGTGAATGCCGTGTGTGTTCTACAAGGTGGGAAAATGTAAAAGGTTTATTTACATTCATCTGGAACAATAAATACGTTCTTGATATTGTTAGATATTCATTTGTAAAATTAAAGTATACAATGTTCTTCGTATAGAGCAGGCCAACCTGCAACTGCAGCCCAAGGAGGAGGTGAACCACACACAGCCAGTTCCTGTCCCTATCTGCTGAAGGAAGAGCCATTGGAGTCCAAATACGAGGAGGAGCACAAAACTCTAGTCGGAGCAGACCGGCCCACCTATTCGGCTACAGCCACAGCCACGTCTATGCCCATGCATGGGTCAGGGGGTGATGGGAACGACAGCTACTGCCTCAACTTAAGCAATAATACTAAGTTTCACTATTTTATTTATTATTTGTCGAAAGAAATCGGTTCTAATATCAGATTTAATTCCATAAATTTTGAAAAATGTTTTTAGAGAGAACCACCATAATATTATAAAACTATGTTACGCATGCTCTAATCGAGAGCTTTGGAAACTCGCAAAGATATTAGAGGTTATTGAAAAGGTAATAGTTGATAAACTGCCTTCTCGCCGCATAAGGTCGATAAATAGTCGCTATGCTTTACTCGCTGAAAACAAAAACTGACGAGACAGCTAGTACAGTTGACTTTGTATATGATGTACTAGAGACCTGCAAGACTCTGTGGGATTCTCTTAGTTCGGTCCGATAGGATCAGCGATTCAGCTTTATCATAACTGCGAATTCTCACACCAAAACGGACTGAACGAACGGAGTCTTTCAGTCCTTCTTACCCATCAACGAATTCACCCTCCTCCTACAACCACAAAGACAGTAGCAGTTGCAGTGAGTGAGTGAGATGGCCATCGTTGAAAGTGTCAAGAGACAAAGTGACTGAACAATTGACAAACTCTTGTCCCCAGTCCCCAGTCTTCAGTGCTAGTCCCCTGGTCTGGGGGTCTCTCCGCACAATTCACTCAATAAAATGCATGACTTGACCGGGAAGGAAAAGGAAAGGGAGGGGGGAAGAGAAAGTGAGAACGAGAACGAAAGATGTGGCTGGAGTAAGAAAGAGTAAAAGATGAAGAGAGAGGTATATACATTGTTGTTGGCAACTTTGCCCTTCCTTGCCACAAAACTCCAATGAACCAAAGCTATGAAAAAAATATGTGACCAGAGGACATTCAATTTATATGCACTTGCAGCGCTACACGTACTTTTATTTGCATGCCACCTCTTCGCTGGGGGGCATGGGGCATGCCGCTGACGTGACACTGCATTAAGGATAATGTGGATCATCAATTTTTTTGGAGCTGATGCCGGGGAACGGGGATGCCCCTGAATAATGAGCCACTGAGTGGAGCAACTGATGGCCTGGTTGCATGCCTGCCGCTGCCGCTGGCTGCAAAACTCAAAATTCATGAACGAACAAATATTAATGGAGCGAATTTCGGAATAATGTCTCACGGCAGGGTAGTGCCAAGATAATGCAATTTTTCATATGCCGCTAAAGAGCATTTTGCATTTTTTTCGAGTGTTTTTCTTTGTGTTAAGATTAAATATAAATTTAAGTGAAAACAAAGAGAGAGTCTGAGATCGTTAGCACTTATAAATGTACTTTATAGAGCACTTTGTAGACTCCTTGAAATGCGGAATGGCCTTCGATATTCTGTACTTCTAACATGGGAATTGGAATTGTTTCCTGAGATGTTGTCAGATGTTTGTCACACGACGAGCATTCGCATTCGCTTAACAACGAAAAGTAGGCCCTTTTTTTCGAATCGTTGTGTCAAATGTTCTTATTCTCATTCCTGTTCAGTTCTAAGCACTAACTGCTACAATCAACATCCAAATTTACGGGAAAAAAACATTCCATAAAAATATTTTGTGTAATTTGTTCTTAATATTTCCGACATTTTTTTTGCGATGATTCCTGTCGTCTGTAAAAATATTTTCGTCCCCGAATGCGCCGCCCATTTGAACTTTATTCGGGACTTTCGTGAAGCCTTCGGCGACGATGGCATGTGCGCCCTCGAATTGATAAACAATGCCGCCAATGCCTGGCAGGGCCTCACCGATAAAGAGAAGTTGCCGTTCGAGAGGGTAAAGTACATTCGAGCAGTACATTTTGTCGGCTTATCGCCCCTCTTCCCCATCCATGATCAGGAGCATTATCTGGCCGATTACAACGCTCAGTGTGAGCGCGTGGAGCGCGGGGAGTCTGTGGGTGCGCTGTGGAAAAAGAAGAAGAAAGCTTTCCGCAAGCTGGCGTTGCGCGGACAGTCCAGGTACTTCGAAACGTCCAAGGTGGTCGGGATGCAGTGGGGAATCTTCAAGGAAGACCAGGCTGAGATCAAGCAGGACGACAAGCAGGACGACAAGCAGGACGACAAGCAGGACGAAAAGCAGGACGACAAGCAGGACGACAAGCAGGACGACAAGCGGGACGACAAGCAGGACGACAAGCAGGACGACAAGCAGCTACGGCCAAAACCAATGTCTGCTTTTTTATCGTATTCCCCATATTCCTCAAAAGGTGTCCTTCGACGGTTCAATCCACAAAATAATAAATAGTTTAAGTATAACAATTTATATAAAATAATGAAATAAATTTAACCTTTGGTGAACGAGTCAAACCCATATAACTTTTGCGATTTGGATACCGACGGAAAGGACGCCACTGTGGACGGTGGAGTAGTCTTTTCTCTCGGAGACTGCAGTGGACCCGGGCACTCTGCCCTTGACCTCCGAGTCTGAGGGAATGCCAACGGCAGAAAATAGGCCACAGGACGCAGACGAGGAACAAACCCAAGACGAATCCATTCCAGAGGCCAGAGTTCTGCAAAAAACAGTGGAATTGAGTCATTCCGCATTAAGGTCACGTCAGTCACACTTGTCCTGCAGGACAGTTTCCTTCTCATTATATAAATACAATTTATCCCATGGAAATATCTTTAATGGCCGAAGGCGCCAATTCCATGCGACATCTTGGAAATGCACATATACTATAGGTATATGGGAATATGCCATGTCTATCACGCATCTGCTGTGAAGGAGTGCAGGGTGCACTTCCAGCTACTTTATGGTCTTTGTAAGCTGGAAACGGAATACCTGCATCTAGGCGGTCCGTAGTTCCACTTCAGACTGTTCCTCCAGATTGTTCTGTAGTTCTACTTTTCCTACTGCCAAAGTTCACTAAATCAATGGTTAGATTGATTACAATGATCAGTCAAAACGGTTAAGGCCCCAAATCTATCAGAGAAAGTCGGTTTGGTTTGGGGAATAAAGAAAAGATCGATTTTTGTGGCCTAATGCTATCAGATGGTCCCAGACTTGGTACAATTGAATGCTCACGGGGAACAAACTAGAGGCGGAGATAAGCGAAAATAATGTGCTATGGCTTCTATCTACATACAGTAGATACCAAATATGACTACAGGGGTGTGAGAGAAGAAATGAGCTGTCATTAACTCATCAACAGACATGACATCCCAAAAGGCAAATGCAATAAGCAATTAGGAATCTAGTGTAGTCCAAAAATACTCATGTGTTGACCACCTGCAGTACCGATGTACCCTTTCCGTGGGTCCAGCGATAATAATAGAATACAAAATTGTTTAGGACTTCTTCTTGTTTTCTTTAGGACTTCTTTGGTGATGAAATTATGAAATTTGTGTATGTACGTAAAGTATGTGTTTTGATATGATTTATGTCAAAGTGTAATTTTTGTAGCTTCTCCGCAAAATGGATACCCCTCCGACCCAATGATTGATCCAATCAGTATATCCCGTAACCGATCCGCGGCGAGTAGTGTACACAGATCCATCAGTTTTATTTAACACAATGAACAAATTTTATTGTACATACATATACATTCATATACGAATACAATATCTTTTGCCGATCTCCATTTTGTTTTGTATTCATCTTATATTAATTAGCTAATTATTATTTTTGTTTGTTTTTTGCAGAACGTAAGAAAATAAAAAAGACTTTATAGAAGATCTTCAATTTTTTGTTTTTCCTTTAGTTGTACATATTTTTGTGTGGCTAGGTGGCTAGTGAATACCCTACCTTCAAGCGGGCACATACGCACATTCACATAATAGACAATAAATGACAAAAACAAAAAACAAAAAAAAAAAAACACTCTTTTGAATCATTTGCTTAAGATCTACGTATAATATTTAAATTTATTTTCATTGAATTAATTTTGGTTTTAAATTTGTGTCAAAAATGTGGTTTTGTTCCTTCTTTTTTGTTCTAAATTCAAATATTTTTCAATTCCATAACTGTGCTAGGAATGCAGTAGGACATATATATGTATATGTATATATGTATATGTATGTATATAGTATATGCATTTAACAGACACACAATACATACATACAAATGCATACATACTATATATTGTAGATATCTCTATGAATAAATATGCGCGAGCACAGTTGCTCTCTTCCAGTACATAAATAATTATTCATCGATTTTTCCCATAAATTAGTGTACTTACATATATTGTATGTATGTTCAATACCATTAATCAATCCATCTTATGTTACATTTTAATTCGGCAAGGCCGAAGCAACGAAAAAAAAAGAAGAAAATTAAGAGTTTAACAAAAATAATACACATATTCAAATACTCGATTTTTTATCGATTTTGCTTATTTAATAGTCAAATACATACATACATATGTATATGTATGTATACGCATGCTTATGTATGCATAAACATTGCTGTGTGTAGAATAAATAATCTATAATTTACATGATTAACTAATGGCGTAACAAAAACATGGTAAAACATGTCATGGGTCAACAACAAGCCAATTTATGAGATATTTTTTCAAAATGTTTTCTTCGCTGGCAAGGGATCCGACTGGATGGCTTCTCTTTGGTGCTCAAAGTATGTCTAACAGATTTCTTAATGATTTCATAATTGATACCCCCAATACACCCATTCGAAACCAATTGGTCTCTTTTTTTACGATTAGCATAATACATATGTATATCCCATGCCCTTAAGCCTCGTAAGCTCCTCTCAAGGGGGGCCTGAAATTCGCTCTAAACGTTTTATTGGGAAATTGGTAATGGTAATCCGTAGGGTGGGGAGTGGGTTTGAGATTCCACGAATGCACGATTTAATTAGCACAAAGAAGTGATGAAAGGATTATACACATATTCATTTAGGCGCTTAATATGCCATTGAGCTCTGAGACTATTAGAAATTCAATTAGGACTTGTGTCTCTACTCGTACTCGTACTCGTAATGTTCTGCTCAAACATATATCTACAAATATGATCTAAGTATACATATAGGTTTCATCTTAATGACGAGTAATTTCAGTAATTTTAGTGCTACTTAATAAATATATATTATGTTATGTAATTGTATACCGCCGAACATAATGAAAACAAATAGGCTTTCAAATGTGTTGGGCTTAATATAAATAAATTTCAATTGCCACTCGATAAATCTGTGTCCATCTGTGGTCTCCTCTGTTCATGCAATTCCATTGTACATAACTTTTAGTGTATGATGTAATGTTGTGAGTGGAATTTTGTTAATTATAAATTTCTGCTATTAAACGCTTAATGGCTAAGTGACACACTCATACACAACACAGATACACGTACACGTACAGATACAGATACAGATACGAGTTGCCAGCAACGATTGACAACTCTGTTCTACATTTAGTTACAGGAATCCTCCATCAACATGACCTTTCACTTTCACTTACATCCTACTTTTATTCATTTGGTTTTGCAATCAACTCTGTTTGCATTTCCCCCAGCATCAATCATCTGCAAATTGTTCTTTATCATTTTTGTTTGCTTTCAATGTTGTGTAAATTTCATTTCGAACAATTGAATTGTAAGTTTCTTGTTATCAAATTGTTGCGTTTTGCTTAATATTTGTCTACCCTTGTTTTGTTATATCTAAAAGTTCAAAAAATTGTACACAGCGTCTTAATAAACGATTCAATTATTATTATCAATTTAGCAATCAATTATAAATGCACAAATTTAAAGAACATATTCACAGAACTCAGGTCGAAATCTTCTCAAATACAGTTCACAATTATGACTAAAAAATCCTGAAGAATACACAAATTAATCATTATTTAAGACAGCAATTGAACAGCAAGGACAATTATATTCTCCTCTTTGACATAAATCGGTTAATGTACATATAAATATATAGTTTATTATGGTGCGCCGTGTTCTCAGAAAAATGTTTTCTTTGTTTTTTTATTTCCTATTAATTAAGTTGTTTGTTTAGTTAAATTTAAATTCAAATTTCCATTTTCTCGTCATCAAAAAAGGTGATCGACCATCAATGCCTTTCATTCTTCAGAGCTGCAAAAGGGAGAAGAGGAGATATATTTTTATAATCCCATTGTTTTTCTGCAGCTATGAAATGAGCATGGAACTGATGTGGAAACTGTGTAAAACTTGTTTAGCTAATTTAATATAAAACAATATATAATTCTGATATGAACTGATGTAGAAACTGTGTAAAACTTGTTTAGCTAATTTAATATAAAACATTATATAATTCCCTAACTACAAATGTGTGCAAAGGCTCTTAAAATTTGAATACAAATATGGATTATCTGTTGCACAAACTGTTCTGAAATAATTATGTAACTAGAACACAATAGTTAATGGTACATAAATATATGAATAAAGGTAAATGTAGATAAAAAAAAATGCAATTAGCTTTAACCAAAAAATGTAGAGTTTTAATTGTAAACTTTGGTAAACCGCTTACCCGCTTAGAGCATTTCAATATTGGACGTTCCGTTGCCGGTTGCAGTACGCGTGGTCTTGGTCACCTGTGGATTGGTTAGAAGCGGCGGTGGGCTGCCACACCAGACCACCTAGTGGAAAACCAAAGCACATATATATTACTATATTTTGAATCAAAAAGTCAAGTCTCACCTTGCGGAATGCCTTGCGAAAGTTGTCGGATAGAAAGGCATAGAGTATCGGATTGATGCAGGAGTTGGTATAGGCCACCACATGCGATATGATCTGGATAATGACCGACAAGTGACTGCCGCCGTACAGGTTGAGTGCCTTTAAGACCAGTATGACCTATTGTTGTTGTTTTTAGATTAAAGAGATGGACAAAATAAAGATTTCAGTATACTCGTATGTTGTCACAGCCATAAGATGTCATGGCATTGATAAATGCAATTTGCACATCTTGCCTTGGGTGTCTGTGTGTCTGTGTGTGTGTGTGTGTGTAATTGTAATTTCATTTGTAATTTGTGAGCACATTGATTTTGTGCAAACACTTTGAATGCCGTCTGCCAGCAGCCAGCAGCAAAAACAGCAGCAGCTGCCGCCAGCTTCTGGCCCTGGCTTATTAAACATTTCAGCAAATAAATTGTTCCAGAGAACATCTAGGAATGGTGTCGGGTATGGTGTAGGGTCTGGAATCACAAATGTCAATTTATCGCAACTATCCGAGCATCTTGGTTACTGTTTGCCAGCACATTTGAGCAGCAGCTGTTGCTGTTGCAAAGAACTTAAAGCGATTCAAGCAGATTCTAAATTTTCTATATGTAAATAGATCTCTTTTATTTGTTACAGTTTGGACCCCCCCACCCCCCTCTTTCGTGTTCACGTTTCAGATGTATTCAATTTCGTAATTGAACACAACGCCTATTTAATCTGTGGATAACAGATTCGCTGCCCACGTGAAATCTCATCCGCTCAACATATGCAAATATATGCACTAAGGTACATACATACATACATATGTATGTACATATGTATATGGGTTTACTAGTATATCGTCCAATTATAATTTCAAGGCCAGCCGTCAATCAAATTCGCACAAAGCCTTCCAAAACGAATATGAATTTAATCAGTTGGTTTATAATTTTCGCTTCCTACTGATATGCTGTACCATTGACATGTTTTACGTGGGTTTTTTTTGCGGTATACTGGTATGCGATATTCGTGGTTACAATATGTTAAGTACTATATAGATTCTTGATCAGCATAAGTCCTCTTTTTTCTTATATATTTGACCACGAACGACTGTTGGTACATCCGGTCATATCTACTCAGTGTGTGGTAGGCAAATGTGTGGGTGTGAATCTGAATGGGTGTTCGAGTACTTACATGAATGGGCAGCCAGCATATGGCGAATGCCAGTACGACAACAACTACCATTCGTGTGACGCGTCGCTTGCCCTTGCTGAAAGTGGAGAAGAGGCAGAAGATTTAGTCGATGGAGGCGTGGGAGATGCACACAGATATTGAGTATAAATTATGGCACTGCATACTGCTCTTTGATTTATGAACTTTTCGAGCGTATTGCAAACTTTTTAGCATACATTTTGGTTCTACATAAAATATATACTTGATAGAAGCTTTGGCGCTTTTATATGACAGCAGCTTCTGGAATTCTCCATTTACGTGACTTCTTTGTGAACTTTCCGTTTAATAATTAAGTTATTGTTTTATGTTCGAACTTTTCTGTTTGGCCGTCATTTAATATTATTTCATTTATGATAAAAACTAACTTTGCAAAGTATTTGCAAAGTTGCGGTCTTGGTCTTGACAAAAACTCCTACAAGTTCGTGTCCAACTGAAGTTTTCAGCTTCAACTACTAGTTTGGGGGAATTGAAGAAAGTTTCGCTGGAATTTGATCACGTTGCATGCATTTGTGGTGCAATGTTTCCCTCTTCAATTAGAGTTTCATTTCTCCAAGAACTTTGCGTCAGTAGATATTTATTCTTTAACTTTCAAGTTATAATTAGAAAAGTAGCTTTCAGCTGATGATTGGTGACCCCGATTAACGACGCTAATTTGACTGGCTGGAATATATTTTCTTATTATAACCTTACCATTTTTTGTAGAATTAACTAATTGGTATGTTTATTCCAGAAAAGTAAAAGGAAATGTATGTATGTATTTTTGGTGACCCCGATGGTGTCCTTTTGTGTTTGTGAGTCACCAAGCAAACATCTTTAATATTCAGAATTCATTTGGCAACAATTTTCCCAAAATAAACATTAAATATTTTTACAGAAAGCCTCGGCCTCGGCCTCTGCCTCCGTGCTTTTTCCTTTGCGTTTTTCTATTGTACATAGAGTTGGGCTCTCATTCCTCTTTTTGGCGCTTTCATCTCTGGGGAAGTATTGCTCATGCGGAGCCGGCTTATGTTCCGTTGACCCCACGGTACGGGGCACTTAAAAATGTATGAGGCAAAAGCTCACGAGAGCCTCCTCCTCCCAGCTAAATAAAAAGGCATTCATCATGGTCCGGAGCCTTGGTCGCAGGTGCGTGTAAAAAAACCGGCACCGTGTCCGCCCCCGTCTTGTCTGAGGCAGCCACAGGATGAGGCGCGTATACTCGATGTCCTTGCAGATGGTGTTTTTTCTCTGTGTGTGGTTTTCTTAGGAAGGGAGAGTGTACTCACCGTGACTCGGCAGATGGCTTGCAGCCTGGAGCGCTTTTCCACAGACGTGCCAACATTCCCATGTAGAGGAAGCAAATCAGCGTCAAGGGTGCCACATACGATGATAAGAAGAAGGAAACCTGAAACGAAAGCGGAGGACAACAAGTAGTAACTAGTTTTTTGTTCGGCTACAAGAAAAGGCAAAGTCATACTGGTATTCCCGGAACTCGACACAGATTTAGCATTAGTTTTAATTGCATTGTGGCCCACAACCGAAATGCGGTCAAAGTTTTCTGGCCGACCACTCAATGAACTCAATTAGGGCTGCTCCTGGGCATAAATATTTCCCACATTTTCTTGGTTAACAGATAGACTAACAGATGGGATGAGTGGGTTCAAGAGGTTCAAGAGATTTGTGGCAAAAGTCGAGTTAGCGCTGTCTTCGACAATTGGTTGATGGCTGGTCCTTAAGGATGAATGTGCTGGCAATTGCTTTTTATTTAAATAAACAAATTGATTCTGTAACCGACGGATATTTGTTTAATAGACGATTAAGTAAGATTCATACAAATTAAGGCCACATTTAATTGACTAAGTACAACAGGTTTAACTGTTTCTTATCCCATTAAAGGAAGAGTTTTCATGGATTCAAGACGAGGCGTCAGCGGTTGTCTCTGCTGCTGTATCACGCCTTCGTGTGGCTTCGGCAATGCGACTTCGGCTATCGCTATCTCGCTTTTTCCAGTGTAAAGCCCTAAACCGATTTCTCCCGCAGACATGATCGGGTTTTCACTACACACACCACCGCACTTGAGTCTATGCGCGCCGAGCACTGCAGTGCACTGGTCTATTGATATTCTTCTGACATTAGGATATGTTTTATCGCGATCATAGATTAGTTTCGTTACGTTTTTAAATCTCCATCTGCTACTCTATAGGGCGAACCATAACCAGTCCTAACGTTGGCCATTGCGGCCCAAATCGAAGGTATAAGTAGAAAATGCATGAAAACATTCGTATTCATCAACATCTCGTACTTATTATTTTGTTTGGTTTTCCCCCATTATTTTTTCTTCCTTGAGAAATTTCCGTTTTGTGTTTTTGCTCGGCTGTTCATATGTATACTATATATATATATTTTTTTGTGTCTGTTTCTGGTCGAAGGATCTTGCTGACTACCATCTGCCGTCCAGTCAGCGGCTTTTGTTTTTGCATTGCGAATCGTCAGAAGCGCTGACCCGTAATGCTGGCCAGATACCAGAAATGAGTACCAGACACATTTCCACCCGCCCTGCCACTCCCCCCCGCCTGCCAATCCCTGCCACCAGCTGCCAGCACTTGGCCAACAGATAAAAACTAAAAAAAAAAACAGGGAAAATATATACATGTCTCTGTGTATATTGTGTGATAGTGGGGCATGAAAAACTATGCTGGACTACTGTCAGCGAATGAATGAATTTGTTGAATGAACGAAAGCATAGTGTTGAAGGAAATTTCAACGGATATCAATGCAGACAATGAATGGGCCACCACACGAGTGGTCTGTGAATCAATGTACCGGGCAATGAATGATTATGAATCCCACATAAAAGTATAATAACTGTGTTACGATCGGTAGTGAATCCGTAATGGATCTTTTACGATACGGTTGTTAATCAGCCATGAGTTGTATACGTTTGTATACGTTTGAGCAATAAATCGACTATGAATCCGGGTTTGAAGTGGTCATAAATCAATGGATACGCAATGATTCAAATAAGTATGGGAAATGAATCAGAGATAAAAAGAACTATGTATCAGAAAATCGCTTCAGAATCGGAATAACCCGGCGAAACCGATGGTCTTACTGGTAGTATTTACCAGTTTCATTGTACGTTAAGCCATGCTAAAACCCTACTTAACTTTTTCATGCCCCAAATAGCCGCCAAGAGCATGGCTCGATGGCATGGTTCGATTCGGTTTGGTGCGGTTTGGTTCTGTGCATCCGTGTAAACGATGTCCAATCGGTATCGGCAGCTGCAGGCCTCGCGGATTCTTTCGGATGAGCTACGCCGATCCGGGGGCCCCGTGCGGCATTAAATTCGTTTGGAGGCGCCTCAAGTTTTCAAGTGGTTGCTGTTGGCTGTTGGTGGTTCGACTGCTTTCAGCCAAGTGTAAATGATTTAAGGGGCCAGGCAATGAATACAATAAAACACACTCTACGCCCCGAAAATATGCACAAAGGTGCAAGTCGAACATAAAATATATGTAGGAACATCCGTATAAATTGCGAAAACCACGAAATGAATGAAACCGAATTCGGTGCAGAAGCAGCAGCATGAGGCAGCATGAGGAAGGTAATGAAATGGAAAACGAACAGCAGTACAGCAGTACAGCGGAGAACAGAGAACAGAGAAGAGAAAAAAAGTCAGAGAGTCTGGAGATATGGAGTGGGACAGATGAAATCGCGCATGCCGCAATTGTTAATAATCGCTGCCACGCCATCACCTTCTGTGGGTCCGATTCGAACCAGCAGACAGACGCACTCATTCATATTCAGAGAGTTCGGTGGGGTGCGGTGGGACGGAGGGGCAAAGGTAATATTGCCTGACAGCTATGGAATCGAAATCACTTTGTTGGGATTACCAACCCGTGGCCATGGCCAATGAACATGTCGTTTGTTATCGGCAATGACAACAAGGCCATACCGAGGACTGACATAATCCCCACTGACACATCTGGCTTGGAGCCCGGATCTAGATACCGGTCTGCGTCTGGGTTTAATGATGCCCCCTCAGATTCTTACTGCTTCCGTCAGTCAGTCAGTCAGTCAGTCAGTCAATCAGTCAGTCCCACTCTCCGTATCTGTGTGTGTGTTTTTGAGACTGTTGTTACATGAATTAAACTGTAAATTGCAAAGGAAAGCCAGTCAGGATTGGGGAAAATAATGTTAATCATATCTCTCCGGATGGGGGAAGCTTCGCTTCTGTCGCTGAAGCAGCCAGGCAAATGCTGCAATTTATGACACATTCATATCCCAGACAATGGGATTTATGCGTCCGTCCCCACCCTCGGGTGATTAAACATTGCCTATGTGCTCTGATGTTCCTGCTGGTATCCTGCGGCTGTCCGAGCGGAGATAAGTGTGGAAATCTGATTGCTGTGAGGGCTTGTGCAGCGCTGATTGGCTTTTGGCTGTGGATCCTCTCGTTGTCATTGAATCTTCTCTTTGGCAGAGTGTTGTAAAGAGGGATGGGAGTTGTCTGGCTCTTGGCAGTGCTCTATCCTAGGGGAACCGAAAACTTCTACTTTCACCTTTCCATTACGCGTGATCTTTAAACTTTTCAAGTGGAAAACTTTGCACCCAAAACTATCGCTGTGGCGCTTAGTCGAAATCATCATTGCCGGAGCCAATCATTAGCAAACATTTCCAAATGGTTTTTCTCTTTTTAGTATCAATCCCAGACACTTGGAGTGCCAATGGAGCGAGACAAGGAGGTGGGGTGTACCCATCTGGAGCCTATAAACTTTGACAAGCGGCGCATAAAACTTCATTTCATGGCCGGCCACTTAGGCCATAGACAGACGACATACAAAGATGAGCCTCTACAGATACTATTCGATGCGATAGATACACACAATGTATATTTCGCGATGAAATTTTACAACACAATCACAAAAACGAAGGGAAGGGGCCAATAAATAAAAGTTACCAAACTTTGAAGGGACATTTTTGTTTTGTTTTTTCTTTTGTCTGTCGGTTCGGCCTTTAAACTTTATGCGAATCCCACTGGAAAGACATAAACTAAAGTAAGTAAACTCTCATACTCATAACATACTTGTATTTTTGCATAGCCCCAGAAATTGCGCCTAGGATTTTGGCGCCTCCGCAGGCACTCTGCGAAATTAATCAACTTGTCACAAGAGCTCTCCCTTCATGTGTATGCGTGTGTGTGTGTGCTATACCCAAATGAGACATTCAAACAAATAGAAAAACAGACAGATAGGCAGATCCCCCATAAAGAGTCTCGTCATCTTAAAGACGTGTGCCTGCAATACCTTCAAGAGGGAAGTACGAGGACAAGGTGCCGCAAAACAGAAAGGAATGGGCTTTCACCTATGGGTCCATGAAGATACTTTACTACTACTGTAACCAATAGACTTTGTAGATTCTTAGTAGTGGAAATGTAAGCTAAATGGAAGAACGACTGACTTTTTGTTTACAGCTAGCCTTCGAAACTTATCCTTAACTTTGCTATTATGACACTCTTGGCAGACGCTTGACGCTTTTCATTGTCATACAAATAAATGTGTACACACTGGTAATTAGTCGTAACTTTTGTATCTAAAAACCTGTCCAAGCCGTTGAATAAATACTAAAAATGCAAAATGTAAATCAGAAGTTTTACAAAAGATTGCGCTTCAATCAATTCAAGATCCAAGGACCAGGGGTCCAGGGGTTGACACTTCAAAAGTTCGTCTTGGGCCAACTTTTCGGGGGGGACAAGCCCTCAATTTTATGTTGGCTTTTTTTTTTTTTTGTGTCCGGTAGAGTTTGAGAAAGATAAACACTTTTGTTTTTATCCCTATTCCCATTTCGTGTTCTCTTTTTTCCTGCCATTCATATTCGCTGTTTTCCCAACCCCCCAAAGCCCCCCAGGAACCCCATTTGTTTTATTTTTATGGGATCTTTACGATGACAACAATTTGGTCGTTAGTTTCGTTGTTCGTTTTCGCTTGTACTCGTATGTATGTATGTATGTATCTATTGTGACGGTCTTTGACTGATGCCTCGCACAAGTTTGATCCATTTTTATTTTATTACCAAGGACAAGACCTGAGCCAGCAACACGCACACATAGCCATAGAAACAAATTTCCACACATACACACACAGATACACACAGAAAGAGGGAGAGTGTGAGGGAAAGAGATTCCGCATTGACCCTGACAATGAGAATCATTTAAAGGAGGCAACAAACAAAATCAAATTCGAACCAAAAACCCGGCCCATTTGCAGTTGCAGTTTCGACTCAGTATTTCCCCCGATTAATTTCTATATATAGCTGCCCTCTCCTACTCGTGTTTTCTCAAACAATTGCCATTTATATGCACAGTCAGAGGGGGGGAAGTATCCGTATCCGTATCCGTATCCGTAACCGTAATTCGTGACAGTGCCAGGAAAATGAGTCGAAGCGAGCTGTGCAATTTGCTGTGCCAGGTAGATGGCTGGAGGGGAGCGGAGGGGAAAGGTGACACTAGGACGAGTGTCAACGGCCACCAAACAGACGACGAGCTTGACGAGTGCATATTAGCTGAAGGAGGAGCGGAGCTGAGCTGGACTGAGCAGCTGAGCGGTTAGGGAGTCAGTGAATCAGTCAGCTCGTGGCTCAGTCCGTCATCCATTCAGTCAGTCTGTGAATGGGAATGGGAATGGGAATAGACGACGACGGAGCTCATTCATCGCCCTCACTCTGGCCACACTCGCTCCCCTCACTGCTCCCACACACAGCTGTGGCTTCCTGTGTAACATCCTTCCGGCATGAAATTGCTCTGACACGCTGACACGCCAACGTCAGCCAACCCAGAACGCAGAACGGCACAGGGGCGTACCCTTGAAGGGGCGAATAATGGAGTTTAGAGGGAGAAGGAAAGGGAGAGGGAGAGGGGAAGCGGGACGAGGAGTGCTGAATTGATTAATAGACACAAGTTCGAGTAATAAACATGGCAAACTAAAATGAAGTCCCCCCTCACAGTAACAAAAAAATATGAGCAAATCAGCCAAACGGAAAAACCATTTCGGATAAAGCTGATCTATGCGTGTGGGGCGAATGGAGGGGCAAGGGTCGACGCGGGGCAGGGTATCGCATAATGATGATGGAATCGTACTAGGACCATTTCTCCCGCCCTCACAACGAATCCCCCCCAATAGCTCGTGCAAATAATTGCAAAATACGACTCTGAACCCTAGCTCCAGTGTGGCCAAATCTAGTTGAGCATTTCAGGGCATTGTCTGGCCAGGGACACGCGCACAAATACATATGTACATATCATGGAGGGAACACCTGATTGAGGGGATGGTATATTTGGCAGAAGTGCCACCACTGAGCACTGACACCGACACCGACTCGAGTGCACTGTGTGTGCACAGTGGTTTGCACATGGCAGTAATATTTGCAAATAAATCTATATGTGTAAAGCAGTGCTCGTCACGCATACACTCAAGTGAGCTGGTGTGAGTGTGTAGCAAAAACCCGAACTAGTCTGCGGGAGAAATCGGTTCATTGCTTTACCCTGGAAAAGCGATGATAGGAAGACCCGAAGTCGCATTGCCGAAACCACACGAAGGAGTGCTGCTTTTCTATACTGTCCGCGAGCGACAGCGCTACAGCAGAGACATCAGACTGCAACTGAAAACATTTCTATATGGTAGAGAGATATATTTTATCTATGGATATCTAGAGTGCTTCTTTTTTCTGCCTTGTAATGTATTTCAGGGAACATTTCCACAGCTCCGACTCCACTGTACAGCGGAACTGAAGGCATGTTCAGGCATGTGCCCTGGGTCCTTTGGCTGTGCTGATAGTATGTCACACGCCCTGACAAGCTGTCGCTGCGAGTGGAAAATGGAAAATGGTGGGACTGTGACTGTGACTGTGAGTTAAGTAGCAAATATATTGCAGTCTTGTCGGGCAAGCACTGGAAAATATGACTTGATTTCAACAATAAGCGATCTGCTTCAATTTCACTCAAGCCTCTACGCCTGGATGAGTTTTGCTCTCCACAGCACCCACACCCATACCACACCACACCACACCACACAAAAAAATTGGATGAAGAGATTCCCAGATACCATTCCATTCCATTACGTTGGAAGGTGACTTACCTGAAAGCCAACCAGACTCCAAACCTCTTCCTCAGTGGAGAAGACGCAGGCAGTGCCGGCGTTGCCACGATACTGATAGATGCGCACCGAGTGCGATAGAGCAACGGGAATCGCTGTCGTCACAATCGTTATCCAGGCACACATGATGGCTCTAAAGAGGAACAGAGATACAAAAAGTCCAGAGTATCAATAAGAGTTCGGGATAGGGTATCAATAGATGAGCGAGAAAAGAGAAATACACCCTAAATATTCCAGAAAAGGAAACAAATATGTTATTGGGATTTCAGGAAGTTGAGGATCAGCTCTAGATGATGGACGATGTATACCTGAGGACTGAATTTAAATAGGCCAGCTCTTAAAGGCCCTATCAATAAACAAATCAAGCTTCCCTCCTGAAACTGCAAGCAGCAGATACGGAGGGATGAATGCTTAAGGTCCTGAGCATTAAGCCTTTTAAAAATGTCAGGTGTGTATCGGTGTGTGTGACACAGTTGAGCGATTCAAGCCACTGCTTATGGGCGCATATTCATGTAACAATGAATGACAATGGGCAAAGGCAGGCAGGCAGGCAGGACATAGGCAGGACCTAGGCCGTACCTGTCGCAAAGGTTAGAGGCCAAGGCACATGGAATACGGAACAGGGGAACAGGGGAACGGGGGAACAGGGCTGGGATGGAGGCAAAGCAAGCTAATTACGAGGCCAGAACAAATTGATGCAATTACTCTAGATGATGTGGGGGATGTAGGGGGATGTGGCTGGAGTACGGGAAGGAGTATGAGAGGTAGCATGAGATGGAGGAGGAGGATGATGTGGAAAATAGATGGATGGTGGATGGCTCTTTATATGAACTTACAGCGTGGCGTTTCGCTCGGTGCGCAGCGACATGCTCGTCACTGGATGTACAACGGCCAGGAAGCGATCAAAGGACATCAGCACCAGCGTGTAAACACTGCAACGGCAACAACGGGTCAGATATACATGGTTACATAAGGGGACTGTTTGGGGTTAGTCCTACCTGCAGTGGCACGTAACCACAATCATATACTGGACGAACTTGCACCACATATTGCCAAACGGCCATTCGGGCAGCACGTAGTCGGTGGCCGTGAACGGTACGCAGAAGATGACGAATAGGATGTCCGAGACGGCCAGGTTGATAATCAGCAGATTGGTGGTCGAGCGCATCTGTTGGTTGGCAACCACAACTGAAAGTGCCACAAAGCCGAGCATTGGGTTAGCATTTATAATTGAAATACAATGACACTGAAATGGTCTAAGAAAATGGAATGGAATGACACAAGTTGGAACATGAAACACAGCGGAAACAAGTCGGTTTCCGTTCGGTTAGGAATCGGATATGAACCCATGAAGATCTTTCGATTCCTTGGGAATTCCCTGACGATTGTTCCCTTTAAAACGGATAGCCTAAGCCCGGCTCAGACTCGCAAACTGGTAGCTTTTGGATTGCCCATCAAATCGATATCTTAAGTTGTCCGCTGTTGTAAGGTGATGTGCATTTCAATTCGTTTAATTAGCCATGTTTGTCTATGGCTGATAACTGATAACTTATAATGTGAAGAATCACGCTGCTATGCGGCAACTCTGAAGCGTTTATCCAGTCTTTTCACAATCTTTTGCTGCTTTGCCCTCGAAGTTTTTCCTTTCGACCAATTACGCGGACAAAAGGCAGCAAACAGCAAAGACCGAGGAACGACCCCACCCTCCACCCTCCATCCTTCATCATCCCTCCTCCATGCGGATTCCGATGTGTGGGTATGTGTGGTATGCTGCGTGGGGAGGGGGGTGGGGGAGTGCCTGTGGGGAAGGCAAGATCCTGGCATTGTTACCGTTTTGTTTTCTTTTTTTAGATGTTTTCTGTTTTTGCTTTTTACAACCGGTACGCCAAGGGTAGCAAAGGGGTGTATTAGGTTCGTGGGAAAGTATGTGAAATCAGAAATCAATCTTTGAAAAACTGCGAGGGATTTGGAAATTTGGGGATCCACCAGATCTTCTGCCACAATTGTATCGGTATGGCGGGTGGGTATCATATAGTCGGAATATCGACGAAAGCCTTGATACTTGCTAGTCGCTTGTTCTTGCTATACTTTGCCCTCTCCCAGCTCCCACTCATTCTGACCTCTCCTTTTTTCTCTCTCGCGTTTCATCTCTGTGTTTGTATGTATGTGTGTGTGGCCTGTTCAGTGTTTTCTTCTATGTATGTGTGTATGTACTTCTGCTTGGCCAAGGAGCCACTTGCAATTAGCTAGCAATTTATGTTTCTCTATACAAAAGAAGCGTGACAAAGGCGGCATCTCAAGATGGCCAGAAGACAGAAGAGGGTCAACGGCGTTGAACCGTAACAAAAGTTGTTGGCCCTGCGCGCACAGCAGTGTGCAGTGAAAAAGCAAATGACGCAGACGCTCGCCTCCCGCCAATGGATTGATGTGAGGCACGAGGCCAAAAGCGACACGAAAACCCAAGTCAAAAGGGCAACAATCATAGGGGGGCCTCCCCACGAAAAGCTCGCAGAAAAGCTGTGGAAATGTCAAGAGAAACGGAAAATGTTGCGAGGCGAAGCGAACGCTTTTCACCGCAAATCAATTTCCTTTACAAATATATATATTTAGCGCAGGATATGCCAAGGTATACAACAGCAAAAAACCTAAAAATAACCCCAAAAAAAAGCAGCAAGAGCAGGAAGGGCGGGAAATAAAGATGAAGAAGCCATCGAGCAATAGGAATAGAAAAAGTGAATAGGAATCAATAGTAATGACAACAACAAAAGGAAAAGAAACAATAAATACACGGCGAAAATAAATACATATTTGGTTTATACCTGGGCGGGGGGCATGGGGTAGGGGTATGTGCGATTAATTGTAGGTACATATGTACATATGTACATATGTACAGCATGTATTTACATAAGGCGACAGCAGATGTGTGCCAGCCATTAGGTGAACCCTCCGTAAGGCCAGATTCTCTGAAGCCCCATTCTAATGCTGATTTAGTCCTCCTCTCATTGTTTATTGCCCGATGGGCCGCCAGACGGTGAGTGTGCCGTGTCTGCTTCCAAATAGTTTTGGCACTTGACTCTGCCTCTAAAGATACGTATTTTATGGCAGCCCACTTCTGGCACACGAATTTGCATCGGGAGTGCAACGGCCCAGGGGCTGTCAGGGTGCCAGAGATTGTACATATTTCTCAAATATGAAATGAATATGGAGGAGTCTTTAAGGTGGCACAGTGTGCAGACCATTCTGACAGTACACATAGTAATGCTCCCTGAAATAGAGCTTTGTGTCGAATATTGTATAGCTGTTGCCCCATTTGGATAGCTGTTGGAACTTTAAGAGCCGATTGTACCTAAGATCTAGGCAACCCCTGTAGCTGCTTGGCATCAAATGGAGCATGAATTTTGCAACCATTGCTCCTTTTTCCACCACTACCACTACCACTTTACACTTTTGTTGGTATTGTATTCCATTATGGCTTTGACCATTACAATCTTCTGGCTTGGGCATTATCAATTAACAGAAGGGGACACAAACACAAGCACACAGCTACGCCCACGCCCACGACACTCACAGGGATACACTGTGTAACCCTTGTGGCTAACCAATTTTTTGTGGGCGCGATGTTGACACACAACAGCAGCAGCAACAGCAGCAGCAACAGCAGCAGCAGTGCCAGTAGCAGCAGCAGCAGGAGCAAAATTGGAGCAAAAAAGGTCTTTGCCGGCGTCCGGTTACGAGTCTGGGATCTATGTTTGGGGCATTAACTTTTTCCCCGCCATTAAAGGAAAAAAGTCTGCCATTTTTTGCTGCTCGTTTCGGGAGCTCATGGGTTCGTTCGTTCCTTTCCATCTCTCTCCATCTCTACTCTGCTCTTCTCTGCTCTTCTCTCCTCTTCTCATCTGTTCTTGTCTGGCTGGCATTTTACAAAATAATAAAGTGTAGCATAATTTATGGGGCCACGAAAGAACCAAGGCTGCAAAAGTTTTTCAAGCGCAAAAAACGCTTGTTATTTAATGCCAAGGGGAAGTGAGCCAAGCAAAAAAAAAAAAGAAAAGGAAAAAACGTATAAGAATGTATGTGAGCCATGGATACAAATAAGCAAATAATCAGGCAGCACTCAGGCAGCGCGAGTGTGTGTGTGTGTGTGTGTGTGTCCAGGACAGGATTTCCTACTCATTCGCATCAGGGCATATATAAATTCACTTCTATTGAGCTTTAATGTCAGCCTAATGCCTACCCCGACTGTCACCAGACAGGGGGGTGTACGAGTCTCGGGATTGTATTTGATGCACTTCAAGTGTGTGCCCTGACACCCCGGCGTATACGCAACATGTATGCAAATTTATAAAAGTTTTCCTTGTTAAGAAAAGTTGCAAATGGTTTTGCAAATGGTTTTTCCATCTAATCTAAGGCTAATGGAATTTTATTATGAATCGAAGCCATAATTCATGCTGTCATTAAAATATCCAGCATCCAATGTTTTGGATTTCATAGCCATAAATTTCCAAAGTTTTACTGAACATTTCTTAGCCAGTTTTTGATAATATTCCAGTTTGATGTTACGTTGAGAAGTTCCTCCACGTCAACAAGTGAGCAGCAGGCCGCAGGTGGATTCAAATTTGGGTTTGGAATTGGAAATTGGAATTCGGAGAGAGTAACGTACCCGTTAAAGCGTGTGCACAAAAGTATGCTATGAAAACGGCATTTAAGCAGCATATGGCCACCATGTGAGTATTCTTGTGTGTGTGTGTGTGTGTGGGTGTGTGCGCGTTGGGCAAATTTACACACAAATCCACAAGGCGTACAAATTTATTATCCAGCGTTGATAGTGATAAAATTTACAACCAGCATTGAGTACATCGCCTAAAAGCAAGCAATACAAACAGAGACGCACACACACACACACACACTGAAACACAAACACAGAGAAAGCCTCCAAACAATACCCAAATGGGCCACACACACACACACAGGCACGCAGATAAACACACGTACACAGAGACAGACACAGGCAATTGTGCGTGGGTCTCTGTCTCTTGTCCCCCCGCTCCCTGTACATTCGTCATATTTATGCTTTTTTATGGGCCATGTACAATTTTATTGTTTTACTTTTCAATGCAATGTCTGTCGGGGCCTCCCGCACAGACACCCAAACACACAGACACACACACACAGTCATACACACAGTCCAAGTGCAGGGGTGTAGTGGTGAGCACCCGCAGAATACATGTGTAGAACATACCAACAAACCTCGAACCGGGTGAGAGGGCCAGAACCTACGCATCGGATGAAGAACAAAGGCTGTCAAACAGGTATAAAATGCCAGACAACATTCGAGCTCGAGCTCGAGCTCTGAAGCTGAAGCTCCATGTGCCATGCGCTACCCTGATGATGGTATTCCCGAAAACTATTTTAATCAAGTTTTATGCGAAAGTCCCCCCGGGGATGCACCTGTACTATCGATAGTTGGCCAGGCAGAGACCGATGGGCTTTGAGCATAATGTGGAAGTGCACAGCTCTACTACCAATCACATTGCTCCTGATTGATTCTTACTTTAATATAAGTACTTGCTAGGTATAGTCAGAGGCTTCAGGTTTTCTGCCCATTCTGGAGGGAAACTCTATGGCATTTGCACTCTTTGATTTCGTATGGCATTATGTTTTTGGCGTTTTCAACAGGGATTACCCATTTGGGAACATCTTGTTATTTGCTGACTCTTTTGTGTGCGCTTCTTGTGCCCCTCCTTGTCTTCACCGTCTGCACACACTTGTGGCGCACTCTTGTCAACACATCTGCGTCCATGATGGCCATATGGCATCGCTTGCCGTTTGCTTTCATGGCCAGGTATCCATCCTTCATCCTCCATTCTCCATCCTCCTTCCATCATCCAAGCTATGGCACATGCTTGGTTTGGCCTTGGTTTCGGCATGTTGGGGTTCCCAACTGGCAAGTGGCCGTAGATATTTCCTTTTTTTTTTTTGTTCGTCAGCTGCTCTATGCAAATCCCATCAAAAATCCAACAGTGCAATGGAGCTCACGACAAGAAGGCGACATAACTAGAGAAAGTTTCTTCCTTTTTTTTCTTGTGGTTGAATCTGTCCGCTTTTTGGGTGTGTCTTCTAAAGAATTCTGCTCTTCCGATAGGCGAATGCCTGTCTGATTGATTGATTCAATTTTATGCTGATTATTGTACGTCGACGTTGATGTTTATGTTGACGGCAATACTTGGAATGCTTGGAATGTTGATTTCGATGTTGATGTTAGATAGAAATGCAGACATACATATGTATGTACATGTATGTCAAGTGTACCTATCTAACGATGCGAATTACATTTATCTTATTGGATTGTTAATCAAAGTTCTGTGGAATGGATTGCTGCTTAATCATAAATAGTAATCCAAACAGTTGATACACTATTGAGCCAACATTTTGCAATTGCGATTCAATTAAAATGGAATAACAGTCCAATTCTATAGCTGTAGCTATAACATCGAACAGAGGCTGAAGTTTTGGGTTCCAGATTGTATTGGAGATGGGGAGGACCTAAGGAAGTCGATCTAAACCCTTCCAAAAACCCAATACAAAAACCAGTAGTACGCTTGGAGTTAACCAAGGAACAGGATCAGCTAGAGGGGACAGAATCATTGGATAGATGTGGATCATATCTGATGAGCATCGAGAGGCAAGTGGATCGGGGCCCAATTGATTCTGTACTTTACTTTAAGTACCTTCAAGTAGCATCGTATTCTTCTTTTTTTTTTGTCGAAGACTTCAACCACAGAAGAGCAAACAAGTCGTCACCAACAACCCTCTCCCTCCATCATCTCTTATGCATTGCGCCTTCAGCTACTAGTCCCAAATAAATTCTTTTGTGCTTTTCCATTTGGCTCAGCTTCTTTTCCGTTTTCCGTCGTTTTTCCATTTCCTTTGGCTGTTGTTTTTGCTGGCATTAAAAATTTATTTGTATAGGCTGGCAAATGAAGCGACCAGCCCGACCCCGAAACGATGATGGGTGGATAACAGCGCATCATTGTCCGGTTCTTACAACTCTCGAGTTTGCACAACACACACACACACACAAACACACACACCGATGGGGAAAACCCAAGAAAAGGGACAGACAGGAAGACAGACAGACAGACAAAGGCGGGTTTTGTCGTTCTATTTGTAACCGGATATTCATGTGACAAAACAGGATGTCTCTCTCTCCCTCTCTCTCTGTCTTTGTTTCTGTCTGTCTGTGTCCCTATCTCAATCTCAGTCTCTCTCTCTCCCTCTGCCTCTCTGCTTGTGCTTCCTTATGAAAATGTAAATTAATTGCCCAAGTTAGGGAGCGACAACTGTACTTGTTTTCCTTGGCAAGTGCAGGCCCAAAATGTTCCTGCATATCCTGCGTCCTGGCACCATCATTTATGCAGTTAATAGTCCTGGCCTAAGCAGGCAAGGCTTAAGCCTCGGCCTCGCCAGGCTCAATGGAAAGCACACACAAACACACACACACATAGAGACTTTAATTGGATCATAAAACAAAGGCCCTGCCGAAGATAACAGAACTCCAAGAGTTTGTTACTTGCAAAATTTTAATTGGGAATAAATTTCGATGCAATTAAAATGCCGAGAACCCAAAAAGAGCAGAACAGAGCAGCAGCAGGAGCAGGAGCAGCAGGAGCAGAGGAGCTTCTTAATGAGTCGTGTCCAAATAATCGGACTGTGTGATTCCATTATGCAACACAGCCACCCACTCGAAGAGTCTTAAAATCCCAAGACGACAGGGGGCCATGGCCCCCTCCCCCCACCTGGTTGTCATAATATTCTGAAATAATAGAATATTCGATTCGCTGACGGAGATTTTTGAAGCACCGTCGAGGCTTTTGTTGCAACTAAATCAACACTCAATTCGGAAACCTAATTAACCAACTTAGGCATCGATTGAAACAGTTATCGGTGTACAACACTTTTTTCTAGCTATTCGAGTAATCGATATACCCGTGCGATTTCTGAGTATTGACTGAGCGACGTTTGGCATTTAGTTTTAATTTCGGCAGTGGAAAGAATAAAACTAATAATTTGAAAAAATGGAACAGTCTGGTGCTGCTCCACCGAATTTGAAGATCCAAGAGGGAGGCAGCGGCCTTTTGAGCACTCTCTGCTATGGTTTGTACGACTGGCTGCACCAACTGGTCCAGGATGTACTCCATGGACGTTTAGTTCCATTGAAGTACAGTCTGGCGACTTATCGCGAGATGGTTGGCTGGGACGAGGCACCGTTTCGTTGCGTTGTCCTCCATCCGACTGGCGTTCAAATGGCGCTGATCAGCTGCCTGGACATTGTCCAGCTGTTCGAAGACGGTCATTCGACACAGCTTCAGTCGAAGGGACAAGTGCATCTCTACTGTGCGGCCTTTCGTCCGTACACGAGCCCCGAGCTGGCGGTGGGATGTGCCGCCGGCATCTATATCTGGCAGCGTGGGAGAAATAATCTCTGGGCCCATCGACTGCTGAGCTACACGAAGCACATCCACGTGACGTCCGTACAGTGGAACCAGGAAGGCACTGTCCTGGCCAGTGTGGCCCTGGGGAGTCGCCACATCATCGTCTGGGATCCGGACAGTGGCCAGACGATTCGTTTGCTGCGCTCTTCGGCTAGCTTCCTACTGTACAGCCCCGATTTCACGATGCTATTCGGCGCCGCCAGCCGTTCGGGGGCCAGCGTCTGCTATGTGTACGGTGCGTCCTGGCAGCTGGAGCACTTCCTGAAGGGGCGACCAATACAAACGGCTGCCTGGACCGCCTGCAGCAATTATTTGCTGTTTGTGCAGAAGGGCGACACAACGCTGTACTCCACTACCCGGAATTCCGAAGCGGGGGTTTTTTTGAAACCTGATAACTTCTGGAATTTGGAAGTTGTGTCAGATCTGCAAAAGGTTTCGCTTAAGGGCCAGCAGTTGGACCACGGCCAGCCACAGGCCATTGCTGTCGACCCCTCGGGCGTCTATCTGGCGGTCATCTACAAGAAGCAACCCTTTGTGCTGCTCTTCAAGCTGTCGATACCCAAGTATTCAAAGCCGCGCATTTCGCCATTAAAATACATTGGCTGTGATGAAAATCCCGCCACCAATGTTTATCCCACATGCATGTGTCTTGGCCAAGCCATGGATGACACTCAATGCCTGGCCATTTGCTGGACTTCGGGACACTTTCAGAAGAAGCTCCTCAAAGAAGGGACGGTGAGCACTGCCAGGTGTGTTTCCCATAGATCATCGATTAATCATCTTTCGTTTTCAGCTTCAAAAGGAAGAGTAACACTCACTACACATGATTATACACCCACACATGCCGCTGTTTGTTGTTGTTGCTGGTTTTTGCTGATTCTGTTCCAAATATTATACAAATAAACTTCCATAAAACACTATTCAACATTTCACTACCAAAGATTCTGAAATGGCACGAAAGGATGAACTGAATTCAGCGGACAAGCACTGGATGCCATTGTATCATGGTATCATAGTATCATAGTATCCCCACAGCCAATTGCCGCTTGCTGTGGTACAAATAATGCAATTTTGAATTCTAATCATGCTCAGGAAGCCTAACCAATATGTTTACACTTAGCCAGTCGGAAAATGGCCAACCGGTTGTACACATACATACATATGTACCTATGTATGTATTTGCGTACATGCAGGCAGAAGCGGAAACGATGGAAATGCATTTTCCAGCGAATCGGCATAATAACAATAACAAAAGTGCACACAATTTACGGCTCGTGTCAATGCCATGGCCTTCAAAAGCCGGATCGAATTTTGTGTGGCTGAAAGCACACACAGGTGTGAATGCTGTGTACCAACGGCATCGGCATGCCCCCACCAATGGCCAACCCACAGAGATGGCGATGGCGATGGGGATGGCAATGGCGATGGCTATGGGATTTTCTATCGCACTGCCCTGGCCCAACCAAATTGTATTACCTACACTTTCATTTAAGTTGATTTTGCGGTTGCCATCTGTCCATCCGTTGAATCAAAAGGATAAAAGAGACCGAGGCGAGGCGAAACAAAAAGCAGAGAGCTGTGTCGAATGTGAAACATGTTTTCGGTTAGGGTTTTGCTTGCTTTCTTTTTTCCCTTTTCTTTTTTTTTTTTGCCACCGTCCAAATCAAATTTGTCAGCCTTGTCGGAGGAGAAGGAGGAGGAGCAGGACAGTACAGGACAGGACAGGATGACACACACCAAAACTAAAAGTGGCAAAAAAAAACAAAAAAAAAAAAAAAGGAAATGAGAGGAGAGGAGAGGCAAGGAGAGAGAGAGAGAAAGGATTAAGCCTGGGGACTGAGTCACGTTCGTGCGCGTCGGGCCAATTACAATTTTATAACAGAATTTTCTGTTGCTCTCCTGCTGCTCCCCTTGGTGCTCCCCTGCTGCCCAGCTCTCAGTCTCCTTTGCTGCTCGCAAAAATATTTATATCCAGGCGTTGTCAAAGCGAACTGTCTCTGTGTGTCTGTGTCTGTCTGTGTGTCCTTTGCCAGTGTTGTGTTGTGCTGGGATGATGTTGACAAAGGCTAATGCAAATTGAAGTGACAATGTGGTCCGACTATTCTCGCCTCGTGTTCGAAAAGCATAAATTATAATTAATCGCATACCCCCGCACGAGTGCGAGTGCGAGTCCGAGTATCGGTCTCTGATTTCGCTCTCTCTCTCTCTCTCTCTCTCTCTGTGTGTGTGTGTTGTTCCTGTGTATGTTTTGCGGTTGTTGCTTTTGCTAAATTTACACAAATTGCTGTTGACAGTTGTGTCAGACTTGTTGTTGACTGGGCTTGGGCTTCGGCTTGGACTGAACTGGGACTGGGACTGGACTGGGCTTCCGCAGAACTTATGCATACATTTTGGCAAATATCTATGTATGTATGTATGTATGTATGTGCGAGAGTACGATACTCGTGTTTGCTGTTTGCCATTCGTTCCCTCTGTTTGAGTTTCGGTGAATTGCCTGTCAGATTACCAAATGCGATTCATATCACAACTCACAATAGTTGTTGCCACAATGGTTTTCCCTTGCGGCATACCGAACGGCAAAAACAATATTTAAATTTGGAAATTTAATACTTTTGATCTCTCCCTCTCTCCATTCCTCACAAAAACTCCCCCTCTCCTGCTTAGGTGACAGCAGCAGCAGCAGAGTCCGCCCTGCTCGTCTATCAACATCTTTGGGTGTGTGGCTAGCTTATGAAAATTGACTTATCTGCCATAAAATGCAGATAAAATGCACAGCTACTGGAGGCAGCCCTTGAAGTACACCTCGTTGATAATGATGCTCTGATGCTGATAATGATGATGATGCTCGCTCGCTCTTTCAGCCTCTTTCAGCCATCGCTGGCCGTGCGTAATGACATTTTGACAAATTATCTTTCCATAAGCCATAAATACACACACACACACTTAGACACTGTGAAGGTAGCTAAGTCTTGTGGTGGCAGTGCTGAAGAACGACTAAGGGTGTGTTGGCTTAAGGGCTCTGTCTGGTGCATGGAGTTCATCCATATGTGCATGAAAAGCGCTTATATCCAGCTTGTGTTGGGTGCACCAGGATGCGTTTGCCTCTTGTGGAAAACCCATAAAGTTATTCACGACATTTGAATATACTACTTCCCTAGTGGAAATGATTGCTTTTCGACATATCTCACATATAAGTATTTAAGATAGTTCCTATCCACAAGCATTTGCTAGAGTATTCATAGACGTCGTGAGACTTCATTCCCCTTCGAGAACTTAACTTCTAGAAGTTGGCTTCTGCGTAGTGAAGTGTCTCTAATTTTTGCTTTCATAATTTGCCATAAAATCCACACGTTCATTTACAAATCATTTATCATAATGCCGACAACGCCGCTGACAAAGTGGCTTTCCACTCAGCAGCATCCAAAGAGAATATACTATATGTAGAAAGTGTGTGAGAGAGAGGGAGAGCTGGTGGAGGGGTGGGTGGTGTAGGCTATGGTGGGTGTAAGGCGGCAATAAGATACCACTTGCGACTTTAATAAAACTTTTCCCTCGACCGTCTGACAGCGGAGTCGCGCGGGTGCAAGGGTGCGAGGGTGCGAGGGTGCGCGGGTGGAGACCCGACTCAAGGAGCATACTTTTCGCTGTTGTTGTTGTTGTTGTTGTAGTTCGTTACCCGCACCTGAGTGGGCGTGTGGCTTGGCCTGGTGACTGGTTATCCTATCCCTAGCCCTGGCCATCTCTTGCACTTTAGCGTTCTTAAGTTTTAAATTTCTCTCATTTGCCTCTCGACTAACCTTGGCGGCTAAAACCATGAAACGCACTGTATCTATTAAGCATTCCGGGAAGACCATTCGCTCGCGTTTTAAATATTTGTTTCAAGTTTCCCATTACCTCGGATTCGTTTAATTTCCCCACTTTGTGATGAGCGCAAGGGCGGGAGCCTTGAACGGTGGGCGAGGGCGGGGGCGCGTGCTGGTGAGGCAGAGAAGTGTCAGTTCTTGACGTCAGGGGTTAAGTTTTACCGTTATACTTGCAGTTGCTGCTGTCTTTTGATACCCGGCAATCGTAGAACCCAAGGGTATGTTGTATTCTTTGCGAAAAGGTTCTCGAGGCAAACCCATTCACCTTTTAGTAGACATAAAGCTCCGTAGTTGTTTTATTTTTGTTCTTTATGGGTTGTAGAGTATAGAATACAGCCAGAATGTAGTCAAAATCAAGTCTATTACGCGCTCGGAATTTCTTTTATTTTTGTTGTGTCTTATTTTTAGCTTTTTGATATTACGGTTTGAGCTTTTTTCCTTTTTTTTTGCCTTTGCTGTTGTTGGGGCTTAGCAGAAAGGGAACCGGAGAATGTTAAAGTGGGTGTGGCGCACAGAGACTAATACACACACACACACACTCAGACATGTGCATCTACACTCATTCAAGCTAAGGTGAGATGGCGTCTGAGATTCTTACACCAAGGTTGCCATACGAGAAAGAAAAAAAGAGAAAAAATTGCATGCAAAATGAGTTTGCCTGTTGAGATTTAGTGATAGAGCACACACACACACACACACACACACAGAGATGCAGCATACCTATACACCAACATAACATTCACTCAAGTGTTTGAGGTAAGGTAAGGGTAAACCTCGCCCCTCTCACCTGGGCTACCCCTTGACTGAGTCTCATTCGAGTGCCCACCCGCTTCCGAGGGAAAGAGACAAAGAACCAGCTTCATTGCCTACCTTTTTAGGGCTGTGAAATCTTTCATTCGCGAGACTAAAGTTCTGTTGAGAAAAATCCTATTGCTTCGGACTAATCAAGTGCTAGTAATGTTGCTGAGTGAAAACTCATTTTAGATGGGAGGAAAACAGAGAAAAATCAAGACCCACTCCACTATGGGGACATACATTTAAGTGATTTTTCTCACAAAATGATATCCGTCAAGCGATTAACAGTTACACACAGTATGAGGGGAATTTCAGTAGTGCAAATCAAAAAAAAAACATATGTAAAATCCCTCTAACGGACTGCATTGTAAGAATTTCACTTAATTTGCTTAATTTACCACTTTATAGTACTTCAAAGTTGTAAGAAAAAATGTCATTGTTAACAGCACATGCATCTAGCTATCGAACAGCTCTGTTAAAGAGCTGCCTAATTAACAGTGGTTCGCTCTGTTCAGAAATTTCATTGTTAACAGCACATGCTTCTAGCTAACGAACAGCTCTGTTAAAGAGCTGACTAATTAGCAGTGGTTCGCTCTGTTCAGAAATTTCATTGTTAACAGCACATGCTTCTAGCTATCGAACAGCTCTGTTAAACAGCTGACAAATTAGCAGTGGTTCGCTATGTTCAGAAATTTCATTGTTAACAGCACATGCTTCTAGCTATCGAACAGCTCTATTAAACAGCAGACTAATTAACAGTAGTTCGCTCTGTTAAAATGTGGACTACATAGAATCGAAGACCAATGTTATTCGGTAAAACATATCCTTTTAAATACTTCGGGAAAGTAGTTTTCGGCCAGAAAATATGGTAAAATTCCCCACATGCACTCGCTTCCCATAGCAGTCATCATATATTTTCGTTTAGATATGCGAGATTGGTGAATATCATATATGTTTGTACATGTTTTCTTGTGAAGTGCCCTGTAATGGCTGTACAAGTATATGCCTTGTTGTTTGCCTTGCAAACTTTTGCAATATTTGCAAAATTGCAATCTTAATGATCGCATCATCAGAGCAGGGGCATCAGACAATGCTATTGCCTCTGCCCCTGCCTCTGGCCTGATGTTTGCAGACTCTGCAGGATATAAAAAATCAATTAGCTTTCGCTCGAATGCGCAACTTTTGCAGGCGTTTTTATGGCTTTTCCACACCCCCCAAACCCATACAGCTTCCCTTTTTGCCATGCAGGCAGGCTCCATTTTCATTTGCAATTATTACGCATAATTTGCCAGCGGGCCAACACCAGAGGTTGCTAATGAAACAACTGTTGGTTGGTGGTTCTTCTTCTTGGTCTTGTTTTTGTTGCTGTGATGGGTGATGGCGATGGTTGGTGGCTTTACTGTATCTGGGGTATGCTGTTTTACGATTCGTACGATGGTGTTCATATGGTTAACGAGACTTACCCAGTATGACCAGGCCATTGCCGAGGAGTCCGGCGAAACCAATAATCCCAAAAAAGACGGGCACTATGGTGGACACAATGCGCTCCAAGGGCCAGCTATCCGGATCATAGTCCATCGAATCATTCGCATGTTGGTCGCTTGTGAATGGATAATTACTGGAAGTGTTGCCATAGTTGTTGTTGTTGTTGTTGTTGATGTTGCTGTTGCTGTTGATGGTGCTGTTTTCATAGTTGTTGTTGCTGTTGATGTTGTTCATATTGTTCCTGGTGGCCCCCTCGCTGGCCAGAGGCCAACAGCTAATTAGGGTGCCCAACAATAGGGCCATGGCCAGGTTCTTGCCCATTTTCCACGCCTCTTTTACTATATAATGGGAATATATATATATATATATACTATATGTATGTAGATCTCCTTGACTCTTCTCAATCAAGAGTGTCTGTCTGTCTGTATATGTTTACTTTTTAACGAACATACAGATATATTTCATATTTTCCTTTTGTTTGCTACATTTTACAGCTACAGTACGCCCACCTCATGACTGGGCGGGGGGCGTAAATTATGTATGTCCGCCTGGAAAAGACCAATTGAGAGTCGTATAATAAACATGTATGTATGTATGTCAGACACGGATAAGTATCTCAATGTGTTCATGTATGTATCGTATATCTGGATAGAGCTTTATTTATCCCTAGATGGGGACAGTCAAGGTCGCCGCCAGCCATTCTGCTGGGCGCCATTCTACCATGGGCAGCAGTTTTTAATTGAGTGGCGAATGGACAGTGATTGAATTCAATTGTCAAATCGATGGCTTACGAAGTTAGATTGGAAGCCAGCACTTGCAACGATGGACCCATTAATCCATTAAGCAGATAATGAACAAAGAGTTTTTTCATTCCACTGTCCATTGGCCGCCATCTGCATAACCATGTGAAAGTTATGCAAAAAATAATTTAATTCCATTACACGAATGGGCTGGCAAATTCGGGGGGAATGGTGGAGGGGGGATGGGGTTGGCATGGGGATGGACTAGGGAATAAAACCCTGGGGGAGAAGAGAGAGTGGACCTTGGCAAGCATTCATCACATTTGCATACCTTAATAAATAAATCAGGGCCAATGTTGGAACTGAAGGCACAGCCAAAAAAAAGAATGCACACACACATATACACACTCACACTCACAAATATAAGCACAGAGACACGTGCTCATGCTGTGCATCAATTAGCCACACACATACATACTACATGGGGATACATACATATGTGGCTGATATGTTACGAGTGGTATTCACCTCATGTTGTTTTTCTCCCCATGCCATTACACTCGAACTGCTGCAGGGACAGAGACGAACCAAGCCGGACTGGACTGGACTGGACTGGACTGACCAGACAGACGTACTAATCGAGGAGACATATGTGCTGTCATGTCGTGTCTGAAATGGCACGCACCAAGGGCTGACAGTTGGCTTAAGCTGTCAATTAACATATTATTAGGCGAGCGGCACACAAACAAACAAAAAAAAAAGAGAAGGACATCATTGGCTGGTATATGCGGGCTGATGGTCGATGAAGATGTGTGCAAGGCCGCCATGACAAACGATGACAACAAGGAAAGTCATCGCATAATTGAGTATATCCGAAGACTTTCCAAGAACTTTCTAGAACTATTCATTCATACATTTTCGCAAGTGTCAAAGCAATAAGTACATTCCTGCTCTGAATTCGTTTGGACCCAGGAATACACTGCCCCTACAATTGAGGCCCCTACGGGCGATAGACGATTCGTTGGAGAACCAAGAACAGAGTAGAGCAAAGGCTTCAGCATCGGCATCAAATTGGCATTTGCAGCACAAGATTGGAGGCGTGATTGGACCCCGACTGTATGCATAAGAATTGGCAGCCCGCACCACCAGTCGCCTCCCCCCCACACACAGACAGACAGATAGACAAGCAGACAGACAGACAGAGAGACAGACAAACATAAATTATGCAGATGATATCTGGAGGCTCGAATTTGTATCATTTCTGTTTGCGCTGTAACAAATTGGCCTTTTCTGGCCAAGTGACAAGCTGAATTATTTCTTTATGGGGATTTTTAATTAAATCAAGCCGCAGCAATTATTTCGCGAATATTTCATTATATTCATTTGCCAAACGCCATCTGAAATGAGTGTGTACTCAAGTTAGAGTTATGGACTAGTAAACGCGATTTAATGGTTAAGTCTTTTAAATCAAACCCCCTCCCCTTCCGATATGGGGGGTTGGGTGTGTGTAAGGGTGCGCCTACCCTACCAAAGATTTATGTTGAGCATTTTAAGCTGTTTTGATTTACGGCTTCTCGGGCCAATTTCGCTCCGCGGCAAACTGTTTATGGATTAAGAGGCGAATAAAAGAGCTCCGTTTTGAGCGCCAGAATAGCGTCCTTTCCTCCGTCCATTCGCAATCCTCGTTTCAGTGGCTTTTCCTGTGGCTGTGGCTCTCTGTGTGTGTGCCTGGTGTATCACGAGGGCAAACGGCCATGAAATTGAATTTGTTGTTAGTTGAAAAGTGTCCGTTGTGCAGGGCACTTGAGAACCGAAATACTTCACCAGTCACCAGTTGGAGAGTTCAAAAAACAAGAAGGATTATCTGATTACTGGATGACAAGTGCGGAAAGTTTCAGATATATTGGCCATCTACTTAAAACCCGCAGGGCTTGAACATATTCACAAGGCTAGGGGTATTAGAGAACTGCACTAAATCGAATGATTTATAACAAAGAAACCGCATTAAACATTATCTTGAAAGCCTCAAAGGCTCTTTGTTTATTCCAATCTCTGAAATAGTTTTGAATGTGTTCTTTAAGAACAGATCTGTATCTCGTCTCCTTTCCAGTGGGAATCTGCCTTTTAAGCGCCGATTAGGTAACCAGTTTTCTGATTCCAGATGGATATGCATAGCTAATCCGATTGACAATAAATAATAGACGGAAAATCCAGTTAATGCCCATCACTTCGAATGGATATGCATCCTTCAATTATGCCTTTCGAGTGTATTGATGACAGCTGAAGCTTTACAACTGGCAGTGATTCGTTCAAGAATTCCCCATCATTCACTGCACTTCAATGGCACTTCACTCCATGCCACTTCACTCCACTCTCCACCAATCCATGTGGCACACACACACACACACACACACTGACCCAATCAGACAGTCAATCAGTCAGACAGATGGCGTGATTACGTATACGCTGCATGGTGCGGCCAAAAAGAGCTTCCTCTGCTCTTTGCTACAACCAAATGCTGCATATGCAACACAATGGCGCAAATGCAAATTCCAGCTAGGCAACGGAATTTCTCGCTCGTATTTTCCAAAGAAATTCCACTTGTCCCAACCCCAGCCACACCGCCACCCCCTCCAGCTCACTGCGACAATCAATTGTGGGCCATGACAATCCCCCCCCCCCCCCCCATTGCTGGCATCGGTGAGCTGATTATTTTATTTATTTCAATTAGGAGTGGTCTGGCTCGGGGAAAGGGGAAGCCCGGGGCCCGGGGCTCGACTCTGCCGCTTGTGGCTTTTACGAGAACGCTGCTGTTCAATCTAATTGTGTTTTTATGGCCTGAGTGCGAATCATAAAAGCATCAGAGCAGAAGCACAGCCCAGACCTGGTAGAGCTCTGGCAGAACTGGGAGCACCATGAGGGCACACCATGATGAACTGAAGACAGTCCTGAGGCAGTAGGCAGCAGGCAACAGGCAACAGGCAGCAGAAAGAACCAGAGGCAACATGGCAACTGAAACAACAGCAGAAACAACAAATTCCATCATAAAATTAGATGCCTAGCCGCCAATAAACAGGCAACATCTGTTCTAAATTAAATATTAATAATTAATTAACACAAAACAAAAAAAAAACTGAAGAGGAAACCGGTAGCAGCTACCAGAAGTGAAGCTAAACGAAGCGAAATATTGAAAAATAAATAACAAACAACAAAACGAGACGAAACAGAAGGAAAATGTATCTACTAGGGCCGTAACATACCGTAAGATACCCTTAAAGATCGATTACTCAGATGATCAGATGATCAGTATAGTAGGGATGTAGTAGACAGACAGACATGTTTTAAGACTGAGAGAAAAGTTTGCCTATCTCCTTGGAACTCTCTCTTGAAATGCTGATAGATATTACCATCTTCTAGTCCATTAGAATTGCCTTTGTTCTATATGGGGAAGACGTGCCTTGTAAAGTCGTGGTACCCTTTGTCGTCAGGGTACAACCGGAGCCAGAGTCGACATGATTTGAAAGTTGCTGTCGCTGGCAATGCGGCGTATGAGCAACGCACGAAACTTTTCCCAGCATACAGCTGGGTATGGATGGGTATTCGTACATACATATGTACATATGTATGTGTGGTAGAGTGCACGCGAGTGTGAATGAGGGAGTGTACACAAGTGTGTGTGTGTGTGTGCTTGTGCGTGGGTAATTGTGGGAGTATGAGTGAGTGCGAATGTGTTTGTTTGCTGATGGCAAATGTGGTTAGTCCATTAAAGAGTGGAATGCCAATTGGATGCAATAGAGGACATGCAGAAACCCTTTGATTATAAGGGGGGAGAAGTATTCCCAGAGAAATGTCAAAGAACCGGTTGGATGGGAAACAGGTTCATGGATGACAGCTCATGAATACAGTAATACAGTGAACAAATACTTTACTCGGAACCCATTAACGATAATTTTTGCAAATGTTGTGCGAATCATTGTCTAATTAATTTTCCGGGAAATCTGTGCAATAAATTATTTGTCTCTGATGGTGTGAGCAGCCAGAAGCTAGCGATTGTGCATCTGTCCTCCCACAGCCTCGCACATTAGAGCGAATTCAGCGCCTTCTGCGTGTGAAATGAATATGTCATTGAAATATTTGCAAAGCTGGCAGCGGCAAACAGGCCGACCAGGTAATTGCACAAAGGACAACACTGCGGTGTAGGTGGACAGGACAGCATGGCGTATGCTTAATATTGATATTATGGGTCGAGTTTAATTGGAAGTGGATGGAACCCATCCATCCATGCACACATCCACAAAGTGCACATTTGAATGACGCTCTTTAATTTCGCCATTTGCCATTTGCCAGTCGCCAGTCGCCTGTCCGAAGGGTACTTCAAATAAATGGCCTACGGCAGGGGCCACACAAGGCAAAAAGCCACAAAAATTTAATTAAAAATTAAAGTCCGGGCCATAGGCGAAATGAGAGAGTGCCATGAACCAGTACCAGTCAATAAATGTGAAATAAAATCCATAAAATTACAGAGAAATCACAATTTTGGTGGTTTTATTCCAGTTCTGCTTGGGCTTCCCATAATTATTGTTTGATTACTCTAACACGTCAGATTATCTAAATAATTTATCGATGGTAGATGGGCCAAAACATCTCAAATGAAATACATATTTGTTCTGCCAATTAATCGCTTGAAAGGTGGGCCACAGCTCTCCATATTTCCTGGCAATTGGAAAGCCAGCAAAAGATGTATAATGGAAAACCTAAATCAAAACCCAATCAACCGACAACCAACAACCAACAACCGACAAGCGACGGGCGGACGGGCTGACGACCGTCGAGAGTCGACCGTTTGGCAATTTGTTGCCATAACCAAAGCAGATTAAGTTTTTTAATTAATTCTCTCTAGTCGAGCACGAACGGGGCCGTTAACGGTGTCGGAAGCAAGGTCTCGGTTTGGTTTTGTGGCACAAAGAGTGGCCGGAGCACAGAGCGAAGGAGCACAGGGGGTGGGGCGCGGCGCGGCGGCAGCAGTAGTCGCCTTTAAAGTCAATTAGTTTCATAAATCCGCGTTGACACATATTTGATTAAAAAGTTGTGTACCGAAATCCAAGCCAGACACAGAGCCAAAGACAGTGGATATATGTTTACGAAATTTGCTCTTAATTAAAGAGTTTTTTCAGTTAAAATATGTTTAAAGAATTCTTTAAGGTTCTTTTTTCATTATTTTATTTCAGAGAAAGAGCAAACTTTGCAAATTATTGCAATTATTTGAAGTGGTTCAGCTGCCACAGCTCTCTCTCTCTCTCTCTCTCTCTCTGTATTTCTCCCCCTGTATAAGCTCTCTTTCATGCTCATATTCCCTGTGGTTAAGTGAGAAATTTCATTTGGCATTGAATAGTTTGAGGATTCGTTGGGTAATTTTATTTTGGGTTATTTTTTCCACTGCTTTCTGCTCTTGCTCTCCATTTTTTAATGGTTTGAAAAGTTTGAAGCGCTTTTATTGATTTAAGCCAGTTACTGAACGATGAGGGGCCTGAGGGGGGTCCTAGAACCCAACATATCTAATGATCGCTGCCAGCAGTGGATAAACTTTAAGCTCGAGGCGCTGCCCTCCCCCTCACTCTCTCTCTCTCTCTCTCTCACTGATTTTCCCACTCAGTGGCAAGAGGCAAAAGTTTGTATTTGTATTTGTTCTGCTGTTGCTCTGTTTCTGCCTGTTTTGTGGAAAACACTTTCCACAAGTAATTTCCTAATTGGTTAAAGCGCAGCAAAAGCCCCAACTAACCAAAGCTCATACCCCAGTCCTAGTCCCCGTCCCAGTCCCACAGAGTCAGTCCATCATAATGGCAGACATACATATGAGCCAACGGCTAACAGCCACTATGGGCGATAGCCCCCATAAAAGTGCACAAATTTGCAAAGCACTTTGCCTAATTGTTATGATAAAGAGTCGTTGAAGCTGTTAACTTTGTGTCCATCCATTCATCGTAAGAATGTGATGACTGTTCGGAGTATGCCACAAAACGACACGTCAGCAATTAAGGATCAACTTGATGACTTCATGTTTATGATGGAATATATAATCTTTGCGGGGTAGACAGCGCACTGGAAAGAGTTGGGAAGGGATAACGTTTTTGGGACAGCAAGAAAAACCACAGACAGGCAGGTGGGAGAAATGCAGCATAGGCTGTGCAAACGAGTATTCCTAGGGCTAGGAAAACGGTTTAGAATGGGTCATAGAATCAGTATAGAGCAGTAATAATAATCATTGGCATTGTAAAACACCCATTGTAGGCACAAGAACGCCTTTAACCTTAACCCAGCCACAATCAATCCACTCTGCGACTTGGTCTAACTCTGTTCAATCAGCAGCAGTTGAAACTGTGTGCCGCCAGACGCCATTCGGTGGCCATTGGGTTGCCTTTCGGTTGCCATTCGGTTGTTGGTTGTATCAACCGAATTAAGCACTAGATGCTGTCCAATAAGTTGGCCACGATGGGAACGTGTCCCTGTGTCACCAGAGCCCAAGCCAAGGCCTCCAGCAAAAGTCACTTTCACTGGCAAACAGAATCCGAAAAGTTGTTCGCAGAGGGATCGAGCAGGAGCAGGAGCTGGCGGCGCGAACAGAAATCAAAGTTTCTGTTGGAGTTGCCCTCATTCTAGGATGGTCCCGTGGATGGCAATCGTGTGTGCCCAGTCGTGCGTGCGTGGAAGGATGAATGGTTATGGGAGAGCTCGCCCCGGGAGGAGCTGCGGGAGCTGAGCAAGGACACTTGATTTTCAGAGATTTTTCGTTTTCGTTTTCGTTTTTGCACTTATCGCTTGGTCAGCCAACGGCGGGCGGGCGTTCAGGCAATCTTCTCCCTGGCTTTTCATTGGGCTTATTCATATTGAGTAGGGTGATGCTGGGAGGGGGGGTAGGGCTATAAAGAGAGCTTATTGCGCTGCATTTCAATTGGATGCATTTCGGTTAATCGAATGCCACGAGCACCAAGATGCTGCCAGCTCGATAGGGGCATTAAGTTGGAAAATGCTCTCACTTTTATTTTGAGTGTCGCTGAATTTGATCGAAAATTGAACAATACTGCAGCCGTACTTAAGTATTCCATACAGGCGATAATTGTGTGAATTATCATTGAATTATAACTACGATTTTCGCTTTGTTGAACGACCAATATAAAATCAATCGAATTTCAAATCGCTTGATGCAATTGTTTGGATATTTGGCGGCGATAGTTTCAAATAAAATTCGCTTCAGATAAATGTTTATTTAGAAATATTTACCCACATTTTACCAGTACCGTACCGCCAGTACGAGTACTCGTACGAATATGTAGTACTGTATGTGTCTTTGCCATTTTCCAAATCAATTTTTGGCTCTTTCGCTGACTGGACGCTTGTATTCCCAAGAACTTACTCTAATGTTCGATGTGATGTGGGAATTCCTAGTCGACGAACGAGTATCTGCATCAGTCAATAAAGTGTGCGGCTTTCGTGGCCTGTTTTAATGCATTTCAAAGTGCAATCGAAAACTTGTTTGATTTTGTATGCTGGCTGGCTGGCTGACTGGCAACTGGCTGCTCTGCTGCATGCCCATATCCTGCCAGTTCAACAACTGCGCCATCTCAATTCTCCCATGGAATGTCCTGTCTAGCTGTCTGTCTCCCAGCCTTTATCTTTTTTTGGTTTTTTCCTTTGCTGTCTGGCATTTGCCAGGCATGTCCTGCATGCCATCACATGCAGCTTAGGTTTTGGCTTGCATTTTAATTTGGCTCTCCCTCTATTTGTCCCTGCTCCACTGCATTGCCTCAGGCCAAACAAAGGACCACGAAAAGCAAAGATCAGAGTGACCAAAAAAAAGCAAAAAAGAAAATGAAGAAGACGAGGCGAGGCGAGGCGAGACGAAGGCAAAGTCGAAATGTGTGTCCAAAAGGTGAAAACGTGCAAAGAGTTTTGATTATAAAATTCCATCACAACAGAAGTTGCTCCACATCCAAAGATTCTCTAATTCTCTTTCTCCCTAAAGTATTCATTTTGCCGAGAGGCAGGGGAAGGGACCAGCGGTGGGATTTTTCCGAGCAATTTCCAAGAAAAATATATGCACCTGGGGAATGCCTATACCTTAGTGGACAAAAATTCTAAGAAATATATTTTTTACTTTAGGATGTGGCCCAAGCGACACCAGCAGAACACCACCTCCCTCCCAACCGACCGACGGGCACTGCCGCATGACGCTCGACTCGATAACCGAACCGATCGCGGAAATGGAGGAAATATAGGTAAATGTTAAACTAATATTCTGCCCAACATTGTCTATCAAGTGGCAGAAAATGATTTTCCTTCTTTTTTCTTGTTATTGTTTTGATTTGGGATTATCCATAAGATTAAAAAGATGTGTATACACTGTTTGAGTATTAACAGTAGCCTCCGTTAGCCTTCAGTGTGGATAGACGGCCAAGCCTCGCGGGCAGTCGTGGCCGAGCGGTTAAGGCGTCTGACTTGAAATCAGATTCCTTCAGGGAGCGTAGGTTCAAATCCTGCCGATTGCGCTTATTTGAAGCGCATCCATTTTTTATTTTTAATATTTCTTTTTTACATTTTAGAATTCACCGTCTCGAAACTGCTTTCCTTCAATTAAATATACCTTGTTCTTCCAATTGTATCGTTGTTCATATCGTTTCAATTGTAACTATTCTTTCATTTATATTATAACTTTCTACACAATTTTTCAGCTCTACCTTTTTGCAAAATATCTAAACAGCCTTTTTGAGTTTTTTTTTCATTTTCTTATACCCGATACTCCAAGAGTTTAGAAAGAGCATCGCCTGGTTTTTGACCTGAAAGGTGGCTTCTGTCGTCGACACTTGACGTTAACATTCGATTACGCCTATCGACATCATCTGCACTCAATTCGATTCGATTTGATTCGTTTCCAATTAAATCCATTCGATTTTCTCGGTAAATGTCCATTTCCATTTTGTTTTTGTGCCATCTGTCAGGCAAACTGTCAAAAACAAGAAAACGCCAAAACAAAATGAAATCCAAACCAAACCGAACCAAAAGTGGGAATCAGCAGAAATCCGCCCACATCGAAGTTGGATCCACATCCCGACCGTCCGCTATTGACTTGCAGTTAAACGCTAGATGGCGCTCTAAACACTCAATCAATTGCGGACGGGGTGGGGGAGGGATGGGGTAAAACACGAAAATACTTTATACGACAACTAAGTAGGGGCGGAAATGTCCAAATGGTGGGTTGGGATGGGGATGGGGATGGGGGTGAGGAGAGTGGTTACAAAAGTTTTATGTCTGCTGACAGTTTTGCGGTTACCTGTTGAGGGTTGCGGGGGTAGAAGGAGGATAGTTGGGTTGTGCAGTGTGTGGGCCATTCATTGTGGGTCTACATATTGGAAAAGTTCGATTTTTACAGAGTATTTTTAGAAGATAAGAGAGAAAAAGTCTACTGTTATACATATTGGTTGATGGTCTGCAGATACATAAAAAAGATTTTTGATAGATATAAACCAGATCATCAGATATCTTCGACGAATAGTCAGGAATTGCCATATCTCTTAGGTAGCTCCTAAATAGAAGGTATGCCAGTTATACCCTTCTTATTTGTTCCTCCCACTTAGATGTTTGTTACAAATCAAATGGCAACTCAAACGCAACGAGAAGTGACCAAAGTCTTTGGGAAGTACAGCCAGGGTAGGTTCTGAAGGCGGTTTGGTGGTTAGGCAGCGTTATATTCATTGAGCGATAAGGGGACCACCCAGAAGAGCTGGTCAGGCCAGCCAGCCGGCTTCCTTGTGGTCCAGCTTCACACTGCTGTCTGCTTCCTGCCTTATCCCAGGGCTTTGCCATGCTGCTCCATCCAGAACCCCCTATGGTCGCCTATGTTGGTCCTTTCCATTCTCTGGCTTTCAGTCGTTTCATATTCTTGCAATGCAATGTCTGGTTTTAGGTCTGGGCGGGTTTTTTTGTCGAGGTCTTTGACTCTGGCGCCACAACAGTTTTGTGGCCACATTGATGTCGCCCACAAAATGGGAAAGTTTTGGCTTGCCCCCCAACCCGGTCCTCCTTCCTGGCTCCCCCCTCCCATGCGGCTGTCCGCTATCAGCATTTAGCAGCTTTAAAAACTTTTCAGTTCTATGGGGCGAATGCAAGCAACGCGTACGAATTGTAGTTCACAAGTTTCCAGTGAAATGGAGATAGTGGCAGAAGAGAGTGGATAGAAGTGTGCTAAAATAGGTAATGTGCAATCAAGCCGATTTCACTTATGCTTACATGCTGAAGTAGGTCAAAGTGCCAACAACTTTTCGGTTTGTACAACTTTCTTTCTGAAAATTTCAAACTGATTTGATATTATTATCTACATATACACCCCCAGCTTCTCTCTCTCTCCCTTGCCTTGCGACTCCCTTGGTAGTCCTGTCTGGGACCCTCGTTTGGCATGAAACTTGATTTGAACTTGAAAATATGTGAAATATTAAACCGAAAACTATTTGCCAAGTCACAGTTCCGTTTTCAGCAGCAGAAATTGATGTCCTTGCGCTGTGACTGCTCTTTGTGTGTGTATGTGTGTATGTGTGATTGTGTGTTTGTGTATTCGTGGGGGCTCCATGGGGTGTGGCACACTTCTGCTACGTGATTAGGCCCAACAGGGAGTGGAGGCACACAGCGGGGGCTGGCTGCCACCAGCTGAGTGCCTTTACACCTCAGCTCCATGGGCCTCGCGCTCTCAACTTGTCAACGCACATACATTTTCCAGCACGCTAGAAGAGCGACCATTGTGGGCAAGGGGGGCGGAGGGGGGGTTGGATAGGTGGGTGAGGAATGGACGAATAGGCTAGGGAATGTGTGGAGAAGTAGGGGACAAGCACACACACACACACACACACACAGAGCAGCTGTAAAAACACAAGTCAAAAGTCGGCCAGGGCAACCCCGGGAACAATGCGTATCCTGCGTCCACATCCTGCCTCCAACCACACTCACCCCCTGCCATTCCCCCCCTTTGAAAGTCACACCCCTCAGTGTCGGTCACCCCTCTCAGACTCATCTGTCTTTTCGGTTCAGCGTTGCCCCCAGCACAGTGGTACAGAAATACATCAACCGATTTCTTTGGAACCATTCAAGTTCAAGCCATTGCCCCACAACTACCCATCGATCCTTCAGTTTCAGTTCCTTTATATGGCGTCTACTTATATCTGTATTGCCCCAACAGCCAGTAGAAGACTCACTCAATGGGGTACAGGGGTTCTCTGGAATTCCCAAACCTTAAGATAACTTTAACTCCGAATAATGCTTCAATCAACTAAATTATTCAGTTCAGTTAATGCTCTTAAGATTTATCAGAATATATAGAAAAACTCTTTAATTTCTGTGGTGTACAAAAACGAATATGAAATAAATCCATAAAAAAATGTGAAGGAAAATTGTATTGTATTTTTAACCACTGTGCCGCGGGGTGGGTCTGGAGGGGGGACTGTGTGTTTGTTTTCAATTTCCATTTTACAATAACCGAAGCGAGGAAAGCCGAGACGACGACGACGGCGACGAGGCCGAGGCAAGAAACGACGACGAGCCACGTTAGCAGACTAGGCCAGTTGGCCAACTCCATGGGTATGTGTATGTACATATATATATGAACACTGTGTACTTATATATATATATATATATAATGAATAACGGCACAATTTCACACTTCCTTTCATTGGAAAATTACAGGAGAACAGGCGTTCAGAGCCACCTACCATCCACCACCTACATCCTTCCACCTTCTATCTTCCACCATCATCCGACATCCGACAACGTTTGGCTTTCTTTTGTTTTTTGGGGTTTGCCTGAAAGCTTTTTAATAAGCCACAAAAGGCAGCAGCAGCCAAGTGCCACCCACCCACACATACATATATACTTGTGCAATACATAATATATGTATATGTACTTGTATTTTTGTGTATTTTTTTTTATAGATCAATTGGATTTGTGGTTTTATTTGCCATTGCCTTCTTTGGCCTTATCTTATTTCCGACATTTCTTGGCTTGCGCATTTAATGTTTAATTTTTTTCTCTTCTTGCTGCCACTTCCGTGCCGCTGAGTGGGGGTGCCCTGGGTGGGTGTCAATGTGTGGGTCAGAGGACACGTTATCATTATGGCCTTGCAATGGCCGAAACCCCAAGCCGCACTGAAACGGGCGGCCGGCCACAAAAAACATTTCCAACAAGAGCGAAAAAGTTGAGTGAGAGATAAAACGGAGCGAGCGTACGGAGAGGGGCATGAAACCAATGACCCATTTGTGTCATCAATAAAAATAACCAAACGAATCGGAGGATGGCTTCATCCCACCACCACCCCCGCCACCTTATATGAAGAGTACCCGGATCGTTTATTAACTTTGATTAAAGTTGGGCAAAAACTGAAATGAAACACACAAGTTTGGTTCAGATTTCCTTTTTAAGGGACAAGTGAAAGACACAATGAGAAAGTCATCCTTCTCCCAGATAGATCTAGAAATTGAGTTCAAATTGATGACTAATACACACAGCATCAAATGCTGTAGATGTAGTAGATGTTCATATGTATTCAGAACTATGTTTTAAAGTACATAATCTTTAATAAACTTCAGTTGAATCATTGCTCAGTTATTTCCATTAAGGTTTTCTTATACTGGATTGAAAGTGGGCGGGGCGCTGGGCGAATTGATTAATTGAATGGCCTTGGACATGTTTATCCATTTACCATAAACTGCCGTGAAAAGAGGACGAAAATTAAATAATAAATGAATGAAAATTGTAGTCGTGAACGGAGAGAGTGTATGAGAAATGGGGAATGAGGTCAATGATTGAAAAGAAAATCTGCATGGGGAAAAGAAGAGGAAATAGAAAATGCGAATTTCAAAGAGATTCCGCGACCTTTGACCAAGCAAATAAGAAGGCAAATAATTTCCGTTGCTCGAATGCGACACAAGTAGGACACAAACGTCCACTCACAGACCAGACCCCAGGACTCCCAGACTACCGGACAAACAGTACGGCATGGCACGGGATGGGACGGGACAGAACCGAACGAAACAGTTTCCGTTTTCCGTTTTCTGTGCAAATATGCAAGCTAGGAGCCGGAGAGGGGCAGAAAGAATAGCAAAAAAAAAACCATCTACCGAAGCTTTACGCACCTTTGCAGGACATTTTTTGAGCTATTCGCAGACATCTTTTCGGCACTTCAATTAGGTATTTTAATCCTCAGTTTAATTGACAATCATGAACTAAACTTTGGCTCGTTTCATTAAGTTAAGTAAATGTTGGAGATGTTTGAGGAATGCTTCTGCAAGCTTCTTGACAGCAAGGGGATAACCTCTGAAAGGGTATGCGCCCATACAACATGCAGGCACCCAAAGAGCTGCTGCTGCTGCCCCACCCCGCCCCGCCCACCGTGTCGTGGTGGCCTAAGTTGACATGATTTGAGCCGGGTTCGTTTACGGTTACGGTTCTTAGTCTGTGTCAGTGTCTGGGACGGGATACGGCTACGGGTACGGGTAAGGGTCTGATTCAGTTGCTGGTTCTTTGTGCCGTGCCGAGGGCCTTAGGCCGCCTATTGGTCAGACATGGGGGAGCTTCGATGTCGATGATGTTACCGTGGAATGTCGTTGTTCGAGTGTCTGTCTGCATATTTTCCATCTGTCTGTCCGTCTGTCTGTCTGTCTGTGTGCGGGCAAAGGAGATTTTGTTGTTCGGGACCCGGTCCTGGTCCTCTACTCAATGTCAGACTCCCACTCTATGGGGGAAAGTTGGAAATCTGTTTTCCAGCCAGTCTACGGGTATACTAGGCGTATGATATTCGGGTATTTTTTATTTGAGATGCGATTGGATTGTGTTGGTAAATCAGTTTTAATCTTCTCTGTGACACATGATGTGTGGGAAATCCATATAAAGGACAATTGAGCTATCTGCTGTCCCGCAGGGAGTGGCAGAGGCTGCGATCGGATTTATACGTCGTCCCAGCCGATGAACTGCACGGAAACGGGGAGCCGAGGAGCCGCTGAAAGTGGATCCTACTGCGTGTAGGCCTGCTACATGGGGCATACATATATCGGCCACGAGTCCTTATTTGTCCTCATAGTATAATCTGATTATATGTATGAAATTATACAGAAATGTAAGAAGGAAAACCGTAAGACACAAATTGGAAATCCTGTCCGCTGTTATCGATGTCTCTCTCTTTCTCTCTCTGGGTGGTTATTGATCGACAAACAAATCGACTGACATTTCACACATAGCCAAAGTCTAGGGTATTCTATGTCTTGGTTTCGCTTCTGGATTTTCCCCCGCACTTTTCTTTCCCATTCCATGCGTTGCCGGGGCTTTTTTTTCTTCTTTTATGACATCGTAAACAGCACATAACACTAAAGAGCCTGAGCGAGGGTATGGCAACGAGGAAATGCGGAGGGGTGGGGGTGGGGAAACTTTTCTTCCAGGAAGTGGGCTGGGCGGGCGGGTGCACAGGATGGAATGTTTGGGTCCTGTGTAGGCGCTTGTCTCGTGTGAATAATAAAATAGTTTCGAGTATCCATTTGCATATTTAAAAGGAGGAACTAAATGTTTACCTCCTCTTCCTGTCTCTGCCCCAAGCCCCAAGCCCCCCACCCCCAACTCTTTCCATGTCCTCGCTCTGCTAATGGTTTTCCGTTAGTCCCCATTCCGCAGCCTACACTTCCTGTCCCGCCTGCCACCCCGCCTTGCCACCATAAGGGCCACTTGTGTCGTCCGTTGGCAAGCATTTTTATTTAATTTTTCATGCGCTTTCATTAAATAATAGCAGGCGAAAGTAAAAATGGTCAACGTCAACAGGACAGGAAGGAGAGCAGCGGACATACTCGTACACATACTCGTACTGGTAGCTGCAACAGCTGTTGTCATACTCCGAGCATCCACCTCTTGGGAGGATAGAGAGCTCCCCCCCCCCAACACCTCTCGTCACTCCACTAACTGGTGGGACTGGAGTCCCTCTGGTGCTCAAGTTTATTTTGGTTTTGGCGAAAATTCTTTTATCCGAAATCCAGCGAGAGAACGTTTTTGGTTTTGATTGGGGAATTCAAGCAACGCAGCGATACACAAATTCACCCCCAACCCTCCTACCCTGCCACCCTTGAGGAATGTATATACATACATATAGGATATTGGAGTACATAGTATGAATGTGCATCTGTGTGGGTGGAATTGAGTTTTTAATTAAGCGCAAATGTTGGTACGACAGAATGGAATTTCTACGAATACAAAACTTGTCCGAGTTGCGGCTATGGCCGTGGCAGTTGGCAGTTGGCAGTGTCCGCCTTCGCTTAGTTTATATTTGTATCCGCTGAATTATGCAGGACACAAATCTGTGTAGGAAGTCGGGGATTAAAGAGAGAGAGCGAGAGAGGGAGGGAGAGAGTTTTCAAAGAAGGCGGCCCTTTAATTGGTTGCCAGAGCTTCTCTATTTTCTTTGGTTCTTTGGTTTATGGTAGTGGCATATCAGAGAGAGGTATGTCGATTCCAGTCCAGCAGATTCAGATGCAGATTCTGATTCATCTGGGTGTCACAGAGCAATAAATATTATAGTAGCATACTCATAGCACCTCCGCGTTGCCCTATGAAATCATACAGCGGTTGCCACAAGCTACATACCACATGGGTTGGTCCATTTAAAATGCATAGTCTTGTGTCCGAACAAGCGGCTTAAATTCACTGTAATCGTATTAGAAAGAGTAATCGTACCGAGTGACAGAACAAGCAGTTTTCGAGCATACCTGCCGCTCATCATTTGACCTTTGACCGCCGCCGCCCTTCGTCCTTGCCCACCTACAAATATCAGCGCTTTGCTCTACTCATCTTTCTGCATTCATTCCCTGGTCCCACCCCATTCCCTGGTCTTTTGGGTGCGCCGTGGTCTATTTCTATCCTGTAATCCGAGACAGACAAGCTCCTACCTGGATGGGGCATTGGATTTATTATGTGTTTGGACACTGTGTATGTATTTAGGTAGGTGGGAGTGCTCTTGGACGCGGTTGTAGCTCTCAGCTCTGCAGCTCGTCTGCACACGTGTCCGCCCCCACAGATTGTGCAAACCCCATACAAAGTATTCAGTAATGAGTGAACGAGTCCCTCTAAACACGGTAATCGTTGGCTGCAAGGGTTGCTTAGACCTTTAAACAAATGTCTAGACACTTGTGAGCAGAGTTGAATGCATACTAACTTTATTTCAGAAACGTCGGGCCGTATATGTGCAATGGGGACAATTTTGTATTCTATTCTTATCGCTAGACCAACGGAACGGGTGCATCGGTACTGCGAGTATGCAAGCATCAGTATTTTTGGACCAAATTAGGGTCTTAATTGTTTACTGCACTTTGGGACTTTGGGATGTCGTGTGTGTTAATGAGTTGGAAGAGCATTTCTCAGTCATAAATTCTATACTTTATGGATGTTTTTTACTTAGCATAGATTGGTTCTTTGTTTATCTCGGTGAATGTGTAAAGACTCTTGTTCTTAAAGTACAAAAATGTGTTCATGTTTGACCAAGGGTCTAGGTATAGCCTTCGGGCAGTCAGAGATTTGATTACTGCATTGCGAGAGAAATGGAAATCCTCTCCGGAAGTACATTCTACATTCTTCAATTTGATCTGCATCGAATGCCCCCCAAGTATCATTTAGTCGTTATATCGTTTTTTACTTTTAATTATTCCCGAATACGCTGCCGCCACACACCTGTCTGTTTGCCTGTTTGTGCGAGACTGGGATTTTGTGGTGAATGCGAATGCGAACTCAACCAAATGTAATTTTGGTTTTAATGTTGACATTAATGTGGCAACATTGTGGTGGTTCCCCCTCTGTTGCTGGTGCTGCTCCTGCTGCTGCTGCCGCTGCTGTGGCAAGGAACTGCTCCTCTGCCCGTTGAACTGCCAAACTATTTGAACGCTTTTTCAAAAGAGGAAAATATGAAAAACCCCGAGCCAAACAACCACTGAAAATTGTGGGAAATTGTTGACTCCCCTCTGAGAAGGGATTGATTGCTTTTTGGGTGCGGGTGCAAGTGCGGGTTGCAAGTGCGGATGCTGGCTGCTGGTGGCGCATTGTAGTTTGTTCTGATATTTCTCTTTGAGGGATTTCTGGCTTCTGGCTTTTGTGTGTGGGCCAATATTTAGCGTTTGTAAGCCACTTGTTATCGCATCAGCTAAACTTCTTAAATTGAGATTGAAATCGTTATTTAGAAAGCCTTTAATGTGTGTGTTTGGCTGTGGCTGAGTCGAGTATTAAATGGGAATTCAGAGGTGATTAAATCTTGGCAGTCCACGGTCTAAGCTGTCGTATCTCTTTAATAGCGCCCTCTCCATGAGATTTTCTCTTAATTTCCATTCAATCTCAGCACCCACTTTGACCTTGGCCCCTTCGCAAGGGTTGCGTGCTAGGTGGGTGGGTCCTCCAAAGGGGTCAACGCCATTGGAGCATGATAAACTAGAAATATCTGCTTACGCTTGGGTCTGCAGGAGGCAGGACGAGGAGGAGGGGCCATATCAAGCGAGGGGTGTGCTCGTATTCATGGGGTCCGATAGGGCAGATGGGGGGCATGGGGATATGGTGTGTGAGTTGGTTCTGGATTGGCCATTCTCATTTATTGTGATTATATGGTGCACATGGTGTCCTGTGACGTCCCGCCGGCTAATGATGCCACCATGCGGCGTCTGTTTTTCACTCTCACTCGCTGTCACTTTTCCTGTCAGGTCGCAGGTGTCAATGGCCCCTTTGGCCAATACTCTGCCCCTATCCCTGCCTCTGCCCTGCCCCTGCCCCTACCCCTACCCCTGCACCATACTTCGAGGTACAGTTACAACCAGCTTGAGAGGGATTAAAGTTTGTGTATTTTTATGATATTTTTCATGGGCCCCCATTGTCGGTTTATTAGCCAAGACGGAATGGTGTCAGTTGTTCGTGGGCCTACTCCCCACCCCCTCACCCCCCTCTATCTGAATCCGACTGCCGGGGGCACATTAATTTAATCGGCATGTCATTTCATGTTCAAAGTTTTACACCTTTCCGAAGGGGGGCGGCCCGGGAAACACAGCCGCCGCCATACTCGTAAAATGCCTTTTGCCAACGGCTACCCTCCCACCACCCCATGTGCAGCCACACCCCACACTTGTCTTCACCCCACTGTCAATCTCAGAAGCCTATGACAAAGGCCGCTATCGTTCTGTTGTCTGAAGTAACAATGGAAATGGAAATTGATCTGATGGTCCCTGAACACAGCAGCTGCAGTTTCCCTGCCAGTGTTTCCCAGTGGAAAATGAGTTTAGTTTAATTCATACCTCTGAATCTTTGAATCTTTGAATCTCTGAATCTCTCGAATGTGAAATTCCAACTTAGAAACGTCTCTCGCTCCACGATTTTCGGGCTCGCATTCTGAAGGCTGCGTAGCGCAGCGCAATCTGTAATCAAACATCAAACAATTTCAAAAATAATGAATAAATTATAGATTTTTGAGAGCTCAACCCTAAAACCCCAAAACCCCAAAAATAAGCATTTACCAGATCGCTGATGAATTTCCAATTCGGTGGAAAATTAATATCCATTTAATTGCAGGGAACAAGCGCTGCCAATCAGAGTTGATGGCGTTGCAAAATACCCACGAACCGCAATGGTCGATAGGTGGCTGAGGCCCAGGGGGCAGGGCAGAGGGACGGCGGTGCTCGGCGGTGCTGAAGGGCCTCAATTAAGGGACCTCTGAATGAATAATGGGCCTGTTTACAGGCCCTAAACGAGTATGTATGCATGTATGTATGTTTATCAACCATTTTGAATTCAATTGAATGAAAATCAGTTGCGCAAATTGCTGGGCTCGGGTCTAATAGATCCCTAACAGTGATAAGTAGTGTACTGAAAACATGCCAAACCCGCAGAGAAGTTGGTAAACTATTCAAATAGAAAATTGCGAAATGATCGCCTGTATTAGTATGCCTCTTATTATAGGCAAAGATTAGAAGTTAACTGATTTGTTGTATTCCAGAATATTGTAGATGTATAGACATACAGATAGCTATGATATATAGTAGTTACCTCTTGCTGTTTCTCGGAAAGCTTCACATTGCTCTTTCTCTGAGAATTGCTCTTTCTCTGTCAGTTATCCTCAAGTAATCTTGAAACATTCTCTTAATATTAGAAGGTATTATTATCTTTTTATGATATTCAGCATAAGACGCTGCCCCTCCCCTTTCGGCTTATCTCCATTCTTCTTCCTGTTCATGTTCTCCTTCGCCATTCAAATTTCTCTGCTTTTGTATTCGTTCTTTGTTTGATTTTTTATGATTCTTCTTTTACACCCAGCCAGCACTGGGTTTTTGCTTCTTGTCTTTTGGTTTATGTTGTTTATCGCTTTATCGTTTTATTGACAGTCATGACAGCCATTTGCTCTGTTTGTGAATGAAGTTTTGTGCAGAATCCCTTGGATTTTTTTAATATTTTCAAACATCCAAACATAGATCATGGACACATATACAGAGAAATGTACTTAAACACAAGAACAAATCGCAATTGTTGTATGGAAAATATCTTGAAATAAATCCCTTCAATCATTACTTTTAAGAATTTGCTTTGAATTTATTTTAGCCAACAATTAAATCAATTTTTTAAGACATTTTTGATTTATTCTTGCCTTTGACTTTTTCCACTTGTAAAATTCCCATAAATTCCCCCGTAAGTCCCTCCAATTTTCTATTCTTCTCAGGCTCATTAGGCCAGATATAGACATTGCTTAAGTCAAATACTACTTGGTAATACCTCGTTGTTCTGAGAGGGGATTGCTATGCATTTATTCTGGGAATTATCAGCAAGGAACTAGCTGTAAGCCTATACCCAGAACATCAACGGGTTTCGAGTGAAACCATTCGTGGAAAATGGTTGAAAAGTCTTCAGTCAGCTGCAGCTTCAACTTCAGCTAATAATAGTTTTTTCTTCCAAGAATAACAGTCGACAGTCGGCTATGGGTAGTCATGTGTGTGCGCTGTGATTGTTGTTATGCCCATTAAAATGTTGCAATAATAATAATAACAAATATTGTTATGGAATGCGAAAAGGCTTTTGCAACACTCGGTGGCAGATGGCTGGGCTGGTTGTTGTCGGTGTGGCAGCAGAGCGCTTCAAGTGGTGCCAACTCAAAAGATTGAAAGAGAATTAAGCGCAACTAAGCCACAATTAACTGTTGTTGTGGTCCTGATGATGGCTCTGCTGTAGCTGCAGCTGCTGCTGCTGCTGCTGCTGCTCCTGCTGCTGGCTGTTTGGGTGGCAACAATCTTGGATGGCCCCGGCACATTTTGTGGCCATGGCAACGCTTGTGCAGCTCATTAAAATAGATGGCGGACGACTCCGGGGGTGAGAGCAGGCAACAAAGTAGTTGGATGCAACCGCAAAATGCCATCAACAGATGCAAATGAAATGGCAATTTGCCATGTGCGCCATGGGCGTTGTAGTGGGCGTGCCTTGTGGCCATCATCGTGGGTGTGGCTGGTAAGTAGTTACTTCAATTAGGGAGAAAATTCATATTGTAACAACCCCTTTTGCAGCCACCTCCGTCCCACCTTTCCTTGCCTCCACCCCCCCCACACCGAAAAGGGAGCCACTCAAACAAAACGAAACGAAATGCGGTAAATGGGAAAAGTTTCCTACGGCCTAGACCAAATATCCGGAGAATTTCCCAAAATGGTTCCGCAAAAGATGCGTGTACGAGTGTAGCACCACGATGATGTGCACTTTCCACTCGGACACAGGACACAGGGACACAGGGACAGGGACAGGCATGTCCTATTTGCGAGGACCTATTATACCCTTGCCGATGGTGAGCCTTAGGGATCCAACCACCGCCTCGTTGGGCCTTGTTTCAGCGATCGCTCGTTATATTTGACAGGGAATATCTACTGTCCATCTTATGTTATAATGTTTATATGTCTAGGAAAGGCATGGAAAGGGTATCCATGGATTTGCTTCTCATTTCTTGTTGTGGGAATAAAATGTGGCAGATGTGGGTGATATGAGGACACGTACGAGCCGGAGCCGTTGCCAGAGCAGAATCAGAAGCAGGACAATATAATGAATGCCACATGATTGAGGCAGCTACAATGCAGAGGCGTGGCAGCTGCCACACACACAAACAACCACTCGCAACCACTCAAATATATGCATATTCCCACCCAAAGTTTTATGCCAGTCAGCGTCACCCTCCTCCTTAACGTCACTCTCTCCCCCTACCTCTCCCGCTGCCTGTCCCTCTGCCTGTCCCTGTCCCTCCATCCAGCTCTTGGCGCCTGGCTCCTGGCTCCTGGCTCCTGGCCCGGACTTTATTAAAATTGCCCTGGCTCTGTTTGCTCACTTGGAAGTTGCTCCTATAGATATCGCTCTTAGACCCCCTACCCCCCAACCACTCATCCCTAGACCCTATTCCACCCTTCTTGTATCTGCCCTGTATCGTGAGGCTTGTTGTTGGGGGGTTGGGGGGCTGATGGGGTATTAAAAGAGGACATTTTCATGGCAGCCTTCAATATATTTAACACAATATTTGCATCTGACAAAAGTGACAAAATTCAATTGGAAATACACATATTTTTTGGCAACGAGGAAAATGATAAAATGAACTTCAGCCTGGGCTTTCAGTTTGACTGATTGCACAAAAGTTTCCGTCATTTGTCAAACTTTAGATAAAGCAACGATATTTCAATTCACACTGGCATTCACTGCTAAGCCACACTGGGAGAGAGCGTTAGACAGCTTCAGGCAGAATGCGATAGTGATATAGCTTCCACCCAAAGGTGGACCAACTTCTGCAAAGGTGTACCAGCATTGTCTGGCACTTTGATCCTTAAACTTGGGAAATGTCTGGCCTTCCAAGCGGACATACTACCTTTTCGATCCAAGCGGCTCATCATGTACTCAATCCCAAATGTAATCTCACTTAACTTTCCTGGTACAACAATTGGCCCTGTTCTATGAAGCAACCCAGACGAAAGGTAGCAAAACCCTGCCACCGTCTGGGACTCATTCATATTTCTGCTGAAGTCATCAGTAAGGCAGATGAAGGGCCATCCACGCACTTCTCCTCCTCCTCCTCCTCCTCCTCCTCCTTGTCGCCTTACTACTTACTCCTTCTTTCATTATTTTTTATGCTCTCACATTTCGCACAGAGTCAGGATTAATCGAATCAGTCCAATGTCTATATACATATACTCTATACTCTATATGTATATGTATATTGGAATAATCAAGCTGAATTCTTGGCCCTCATTCAGATGGGGCCATGAGACGGAATGAGCTGAGTGGGCGGGGGGTGAGAGCTAAAGCTGAAGCAGCTGGAAATGGCCAAAAATTGTCTCGTAGAGGGGTTCTAGCCGCATGTGTCACCGCCCCGTCTCCGTTAAGTGGACGCCACTCAGCCCCTTCCCTTTCCTTCCCTTCCCTCATCTGGTTCGAGCCACCATTCTGATCCACTCTCATTTCATTTCGATTCGCCTTTTTTGCTTCAAGTGCCACTTGAGCCACTCGACGAGAGACGGGTAGGGTACGCCAGCGGACGGGGACAGAGACAGAGACACGGAGAGGGACAGGGACAGAGACAGGGAGTGTGTGAATAAATGAGTTGGAGCAGAGTCCCCAAGATTTAAATGAACCCCCCGGGGGGGGTGGGAGGATGGTGGAAGTGCGAAAATCGGGACCAAAGGCAAATGAGCCATCGATGGGGAAAAGGGCTTCAATTGAATATGAATCGACTGTTGGATTAATATCGCTAAGCCCGTTTCACTCCGTCTCGCCTCGTCTCACCCCGTCTACCCTCCCCCACCAACCCACCAACCAACCCCACTGAGCTTAATTTGTCGCCGAACAAACTAAACGAAAATGAAATGTAAATTGCCCCGACAAAAGCCAGTAGCGTGCGGCAATCTCTCCATTCCATTCCATTCCATTCCTTGCCATCCCATTCCATTCCGTGCCATTCTAGTTTCTTTTGCCCATTTTTATGGCTTCCAATATGCGAGCATAACCATAAAATACAAATACTAAACTGAACGGATACTCGTAGAAACAAAAGGCAAGGACACACACAGAGAGAAAGAGAGAGCGAGAGACCAGGAGACCTCTAGACCAGAAAAGGGGGCCCGATCCAGGCACACACTCATACACTCACACACTCGTACGAGTATGTGGCGCTAATGCCCCGCAAACGATGACGGGGAGATACTACTACTGCCACGAGCCCCGCCGTCCCCCGAGTCGACTTGTTTGATGCCCTCCAAGCGATACAATATCCAAAATAGTTACCCCTATAGATTATTGATTTACTTCAAGCCCAAAAATTCCCAAGGAGCAGTCGTCAATGCTTATCCACCGAGATCCAAGGCACCATTGGTCACCCTAGTCGACTAGTTGGATGCTCTCCATGGTCCTGATTCAGGGTTCTGTTCTATGGAAGGATGGTCGTAAAAACAAAAGCGGAAAAGTCTTAAAAATAGAAAATATTACCTACCAAATGCACAAAAAAAAGGGCCACGATGGAGCCAGATAGAAGAAGGCCAAGGGTGAGGTTAGAGGAGAGGATTGGGTCTAAAAAAATGACCACAAATAATTACACGAACAAAAAAAAAAGAATTGCACCAGCCTCTCTCCCTGCATCCCTCTCTCTCTCTCCCTCTCTCTTCTCTTTCCGTTGGCTTGCTACCGAGCCGCTATACAAATGATAAGCCCTGAAAATGAACAAACGACTCAACAAGGCAAGCAGGGAAAAACAAAAAGAAAATGGAAAATTGCCAAAAATACTATAAAAAACAAAAGCAGAAATATCGCCAGACAAGGGGGTGAGTATGGGGTGGAATTGTGATTGGATAAAGGCGATTTTCGTATCCAATTTAATGATAAAGTTATTCCCGGCTAAAAGGCAATTGAAAACAGAGGGAGAGAGAGAGACAGACGTATACCCGTTAAAGTAGAAAAAAGGAAAACAGTGAATTTGTGTTGCTTAATAATTCTCTTCACCAATTTTTTGGCAAACAAAAATACTACCCATTAAAATAGGATTGAGATTGAGTTGAATGGTCTAGAAAATATTATTGTTCCCTTCTGCCCGCTGTGGGAAGGGGGTTGGGAGCTGGGGAGGCAGAACTCTTGACTTTTTGGGCAGCTAATCAATTGATTAGCCACTCCGATGGCTTGATTGATGAGGACCTCGCACTAGACACGTGCCGTGCCACTAGCACAAATATCAATTACTTATATGCCATAATTTCCATTATTTCTTTGTGCTTTTCGGTTGGTCAATTGGTTGGAGCCTTCTTTTGTTTTGCTGTAATGTTGGATACTCTAATCTTGCATCTGTAAATCTGTGAAAGAGCGACGCTCTTTAAGACATCATTCTTCTTCGAGTGCAGATTTACCTCCCCCTCCCGTTCCACTGTCTACTGTCTGCCATGACCTATTTCTCTATTTGTAGCAGCATTTCGGCAAATGCATTCATTTTTTATATAGATTAACTCAAGGAAAAAACACTTACTGCTGATTAATATCGACAGAAGCGCGAAAAAGAAAAGAACCAAATTATTTTGCCACTGACTTATCGGGGGATCTACTTTGATGATTGACCCGCAACGCCAACGCCACCGCCATCCCACTCCATCCCATCCCATCCCATCCCGAACGGACTTTCGTCCACCCCTTCTGTGTATTTTTATATCTGTCATTAGCTAGACGTTTGTCGGAGGAGAGTCGTAAAGTACTTGACGAGAATGGAAAGCTTGCTGCTGCTTAAAACCAACTTAAAGATTGAAGGATGCATGGCGACAGAGAGAAAGAGAGAGAGAGAGAGAGAGAGAGAGAGAGAGAGAGAGTCCTATACAAAGTTGTGAATACGAGGGGGCGGCTTAAGAGGGGGTGGCTTGAGGACGGTTTAAGAGGTGGTGTCTGAAGCCAAAGCTCAGTCACAAAGATAAACAAGCAACAAATTAAAATGAATTAAAATTGTGTAAAGTTGTGAAAGTCTCAAGTGATGATGAAGTGGCCAAAGGGTTAAAGCGTTCCACTGCCAGAGCGGGGTGTCTGCTGAGAGGGGGTGTGGCTTAGCCAGGCAATCGCTAACTAAGATTAATGAGCTGAACAAGAGCAGGGAAGGAAGGGATCTCAGGCCAGGAGAGGACTGGACTGGCCTCCAGAGCCTGGCTCCGAGTTGAAAGTAGGACAGGGTCGAGTGTCACGACCTGTCCAGCTGCAGGACGGGCTCGAGGGTCAGCCAAAGATGTTGACCAACTTCGAGGTTAATGCCGATAAATGTGAACTATTCGCCCACGCCCACTCCCAACTGCAAACTCCATTTGTATGGCTTTTTTTTGCCATTTTGCATAATGCAGATTATGGATTCGCAAGGGTATCTAACGCGTCGGCTTGCTTTTGTTTTAATCCAATGATTAATAAAAGTTTCGTGTACCCAACAGAATTTAATCATGGCTAAATGCTCTGCGTCTTAACCGCTGTCAGCGGCAGTTATCCAATTGCAGCCATATTTGGGGAACATTTTGAGTAATGTTCCAAACAACAGCCCCAAATTTCATCCAATGGAGTGGAACGCCCAGACTGACTGACTGACTGATGGGCCGATTGGCTCCTTGATCGATGGGCCGGCGCCCATTAAGGCCTAGTAGCAGCTTGATGCGGGACAAAAAGATTATTATAACAGCTCGTTGAAATACGAAAAAGGAAAAGGTAATAAAAAGGCTACAAGACGGAAACAATTTTAATTGGAACTATTCATTTGAAGGCGCGACGCTTCGAAATACACTTCTTGACGAATACGCGGCACACGCTTATCAAACAGGAACCATTTTCCACCGTCGAGGCATTGTCCTGATCGCACGCGGCTCCGTTTTCCTTGAAGATTCCCCACTGCATCCCGACCACCTTGGACGTTTCGAAGTACCTGGACTGTCCGCGCAACGCCAGCTTGCGGAAAGCTTTCTTCTTCTTGTTCCACAGCACACCCGGAGACTCCCCGCGCTCCACGCGCTCACACTGAGCATTGTAATCGGCCAGGTATTGCTCCTGATCGATGGGGAAGACAGGCGATAAGCCGAAAAAGTGTACTGCTCGAATGTACTTTACCCTCTCGAACGGCAACTTCTCTTTATCGGTGAGGCCCTCCCAGGCATTGGCGGCATTGTTTATCAATTCGAGGGCGCACATGCCATCGTCGCCGAAGGCTTCACGAAAGTCCCGAATAAAGTTCAAATGGGCGCATTCGGGTATTATATTAGATTTACAAACGATAGGAATCATCGCAAAGCGAAACTTGTTTTTTTTCGAGTGTTTTTTTCCCGTAAATTTCGATGTTGATAGTACGTTTTAGTACTTAGAACTAAATAGAAATGGGAATAAGGACATATAACACAACGATTCGAAAAAAGGGCCTACTTTTTGTTGTTAAACGAATGCTCGTCGTGTGTGAAAGGTGTACATACATACACACGTACGTATATTCTATGTGCGTTACAAATATCTGACAAACATCTGATAACATCTCAGGAAACAGTTCCCATGTTAGAAGTACAGAATATCGAAGACCATTGCAAGATCTTCTATAAAGTCTTTTTTATTTTCTTACGTTCTGCAAAAAACAAACAAAAATAATAATTAGCTAATTAATATAAGATGAATACAAAACAAAATGGAGATCGGCAAAAGATATTTTTTTCGTATATGAATGTATATGTATGTACAATAAAATTTGTTCATTGTGTTAAATAAAACTGATGGATCTGTGTACACTACTCGCCGCGGATCGGTTTGAGGATATACTGATTGGATCAGTCATTGGGTCGGAGGGGTATCCATTTTGCGGAGAAGCTACAAAAATTACACTTTGGCATAAATCATATCAAAACACATACTTTACGTACACACACAAATTTCATAATTTCATCACCAAAGAAGTCCTAAAGAAAAACGTGTCGACACGGAACGGGTACATCGGTACTGCAGGTGGTCAACACATGAGTATTTTTGGACTACACTAGATTCCTAATTGCTTATTGCATTTGCCTTTTGGGATGTCATGTCTGTGGATGAGTTAATGACAGCTCATTTCTCCTCTCACACCCCTGTAGTCATATTTGGTATCTACTGTATGTAGATAGAAGCCATAGCACATTATTTTCGCTTATCTCCGCCTCTAGTTTGTTTCTCGTGAGCATTCAATTGTACCAAGTCTGGGACCATCTGATAGCATTAGGCCACAAAAATCGATCTTTTCTTTATTCCCCAAACCAAACCGACTTTCTCTGATAGATTTGGGGCCTTAACCGTTTTGACTGATCATTGTAATCAATCTAACCATTGATTTAGTGAACTTTGGCAGTAGAAAAACTAGAACTACAGAACAATCTGGAGGAACAGTCTGAAGTGGAACTACGGACCGACTAGATGCAGGTATTCCGTTTCCAGCTTACAAAGACCATAAAGTAGCTGGAAGTGCACCCTGCACTCCTTCACAGCAGATGCGTGATAGACATGGCATATTCCCATATACCTATAGTATATGTGCATTTCCAAGATGTCGCATGGAATTGGCGCCTTCGGCCATTAAAGATATTTCCATGGGATAAATTGTATTTAAATAATGAGAAGGAAACTGTCCTGCAGGACAAGTGTGACTGACGTGACCTTAATGCGGAATGACTCAATTCCACTGTTTTTTGCAGAACTCTGGCCTCTGGAATGGATTCGTCTTGGGTTTGTTCCTCGTCTGCGTCCTGTGGCCTATTTTCCGCCTTTGGCATTCCCTCAGACTCGGAGGTCAAGGGCAGAGTGCCCGGGTCCACTGCAGTCTCCGAGAGAAAAGACTACTCCACCGTCCACAGTGGCGTCCTTTCCGTCGGTATCCAAATCGCAAAAGTTATATGGGTTTGACTCGTTCACCAAAGGTTACATTTATTTCATTATTTTATTTAAATTGTTATACTTAAACTATTTATTATTTTGTGGATTGAACCGTCGAAGGACACCTTTTGAGGAATATGGGGAATACGATAAAGAAGCAGACATTAGTTTTGGCCGTAGCTGCTTGTCGTCCTGCTTGTCGTCCTGCTTGTCGTCCTGCTTGATCTCAGCCTGGTCTTCCTTGAAGATTCCCCACTGCATCCCGACCACCTTGGACGTTTCGAAGTACCTGGACTGTCCGCGCAACGCCAGCTTGCGGAAAGCTTTCTTCTTCTTTTTCCACAGCGCACCCACAGACTCCCCGCGCTCCACGCGCTCACACTGAGCGTTGTAATCGGCCAGATAATGCTCCTGATCATGGATGGGGAAAAGGGGCGATAAGCCGAAAAAGTGTACTGCTCGAATGTACTTTACCCTCTCGAACGGCAACTTCTCTTTATCGGTGAGGCCCTCCCAGGCATTGGCGGCATTGTTTATCAATTCGAGGGCGCACATGCCATCGTCGCCGAAGGCTTCACGAAAGTCCCGAATAAAGTTCAAATGGGCGGCGCATTCGGGGACGAAAATATTTTTACAGACGACAGGAATCATCGCAAAAAAAATGTCGGAAATATTAAGAACAAATTACACAAAATATTTTTATGGAATGTTTTTTTCCCGTAAATTTGGATGTTGATTGTAGCAGTTAGTGCTTAGAACTGAACAGGAATGAGAATAAGAACATTTGACACAACGATTCGAAAAAAAGGGCCTACTTTTCGTTGTTAAGCGAATGCGAATGCTCGTCGTGTGACAAACATCTGACAACATCTCAGGAAACAATTCCAATTCCCATGTTAGAAGTACAGAATATCGAAGGCCATTCCGCATTTCAAGGAGTCTACAAAGTGCTCTATAAAGTACATTTATAAGTGCTAACGATCTCAGACTCTCTCTTTGTTTTCACTTAAATTTATATTTAATCTTAACACAAAGAAAAACACTCGAAAAAAATGCAAATTGCTCTTTAGCGGCATATGAAAAATTGCATTATCTTGGCACTGCCCTGCCGTGAGACATTATTCCGAAATTCGCTCCATTAATATTTGTTCGTTCATGAATTTTGAGTTTTGCAGCCAGCGGCAGCGGCAGGCATGCAACCAGGCCATCAGTTGCTCCACTCAGTGGCTCATTATTCAGGGGCATCCCCGTTCCCCGGCATCAGCTCCAAAAAAATTGATGATCCACATTATCCTTAATGCAGTGTCACGTCAGCGGCATGCCCCATGCCCCCCAGCGAAGAGGTGGCATGCAAATAAAAGTACGTGTAGCGCTGCAAGTGCATATAAATTGAATGTCCTCTGGTCACATATTTTTGTCATAGCTTTGGTTCATTGAAGTTTTGTGGCAAGGAAGGGCAAAGTTGCCAACAACAATGTATATATGTACCTCTCTCTTCATCTTTTACTCTTTCTTACTCCAGCCACATCTTTCGTTCTCGTTCTCGTTCTCACTTTCTCTTCCCCCCTCCCTTTCCTTTTCCTTCCCGGTCAAGTCATGCATTTTATTGAGTGAATTGTGCGGAGAGACCCCCAGACCAGGGGACTAGCACTGAAGACTGGGGACTGGGGACAAGAGTTTGTCAATTGTTCAGTCACTTTGTCTCTTGACACTTTCAACGATGGCCATCTCACTCACTCACTGCAACTGCTACTGTCATTTTCCCTCTCTTGCCCCCTTTAGAGTGCTCAGAGTTTTCATTTAAATATCTTCGTTTATTCTATGAGAGCACGCCCAGCATTTAATTGGAAAATTTGCTGAGCGAAATGGTGACTGTCCTGGGATCTCCTTAGTTGGCTTTGAATCTATCGATCAGTGAACATAAGAAACTATAAGTAAGTATACCCAAGACAGAACCCATCAATGAAACGCTTCTGTGGAGACCATTGTTGCCAAGTGGCCTGGGAAGCTGGCGTTCAATTTTCCCTTCAATTTTTCAATTGAATTTGCCCGATTTGATACATTTTCATTTATACTGTTATACTGTAAATAGTTGATGCCACTTTCGCCTGATGTGAAACGGCGCGCCGTAAGTAAAGCAAACAAAAAAGTGAAGTAGAAACAATAAAAGAATAATATAAAAAGAGAGGGAGAAGCGTGCAAACATTCATTGAGGGCGAAAAGCTTTTAGCATTTTGCAGGCATCCTTTACTAGCGGCTCGTGGCGGCACTGCCTCACGAAAAAGGATCTGCAACATGCCACTTCGACGCAGTGTTCGGCAGCCAAGTGAATTTAAGTGACAGCTGTCTGTGGCAAGGCTCCGAGGCAGGTGGCTGGCTGGCTGGCTGGCAGGCTGGCTCTCTCTCCTATCGCTCCGCCCTATCAGCCCCGCATTCTCCTCAGTATTAAGACCCCATCTGCCACGGCAGTCATTCAGTCATTCGCTGCCATCGTGGCGCGTGTGCAAGTCAAATTATGTGGAAATGAATTATGACCCCTTTCTGCCATACACACACCCACAGAAACAACCCCCTCCCCCCACAAACACTCCCGGGCATAAGGAGCTCAACAAACCACCCATTAGCCCGCCCTTGCTGCCGCTGGAGGCAAAGCCGTGAGCCACCGAAAATGCCAGGAGAAACGATGACGGGAAAAGGAAAGCCAACAGAAGCCATCACAGCAGGCGATGCCGATAGCGCCGGCGATGGCCAAGAGAACAGGGCCAACAGAGAGTGAGGCGGAGCCTGCACTTTGGACTCATTAGACCGGGGGGCACATTGGTATGAAAGTTATGCGAAGGTAGACTCGCAGCAATGTTCGTGTAAAGGCACCACCAAAGGAATATATTTCACTAGCGTTAATGGCTCCAAGGATCTACCAAAATACTGCGTTAAGAGTATAGTTCTTGGTGATCTGAAGTAGAAATACTGCCCTACTGCCCACATTTTCGCCTATATCTTAACCACCATACTCTTACCCGTACCCCCTGTTGCTATAGCAACGAAAACAGATTGCGATGCGGCCAACTCCGAATTCAGTTATTCTTAAGACTTTGCCCCAGTTCCACCCCAACAATTTGTACCCCATTTGACTCTTGGCTTGGCTTGGCTTGCCATTTGGGGTTCAGTGTTCAGTATTCCAGTATCCGGTATCGTTTAACTTTCATACACACATTGCGTATACGCCGCATGGTTCCGCATGATTTATAAGCCCAATTATCAGCTCGATTTGAACGGTCGCGTCTCGAAGTGAAATCTAATTAAGCAGAAAAACAAAAAATAACAAAGAATAGCCAAGACCCTGAAATATAATATGCCCTTGCATTTAACCAAAGAACTTTAAAACAAATAGCTTACTTGGCACATTCATGGGTCCTGATTAGAGCTATTTGTATATAGTTTATGGTGTTTGGAGGATCAACATTCGAATAGCCTTTGTGCAAGTGTATAAAAAAACAAAACATTTTTCTTTCACAAAATGCAGAATGGAGCAAAAACTTTCGGTTTATCCATGCAAAAAGTTACAATTTCCGAAACTTGTTGAGGGGCAATGGGAATGGGCGACTATCAGTGCATAAATATGCGTTTATTTGGTGGAATTCCATGGAGGGACGATTCCAATCTGAATGTAAAATGTGTAGAGAACAGCATCAGCAGCAGCATCAGCAGTTGTGGGGCCAAAGTTTTCGAAAGCCAACTTTGGACATTGAAGGGCGGAGAGAAAGAGAGAGCATCGAAAGGAGGGAAAATGCCAGTTTGTCATGTCTTTTTGACCCAAAATAACATTGCAAATGTTAGTTAGACAAGATTTCAGTTGAGTTTCTGTGTAGCGGCGATAATGTAATTGCCTTCTTTGATATACGAGGGCTGTTCAATAAGTCCCTGACCCTTTGAATGAAACGACCATAATGAGATTCGGTAAATCACTTTTTTACCATTAAAGTGTATGGTGAACAATTCAACCCATGATATTATCAAGTTAAGCCGTATAATTTAGGAGATCGCGGATTTATACAACTGCTCTCTACATATTTTCAAAGAATGACAGAAATTTGGTAGGGAATTTAATTTTAAGCACCGCGTTCAACTATAGAATCACATTTTTTACAATATTTATGTCTAATACATAAGAATCTCGTCTAATCTGCTCGAAGATTTAATCCAGCGAATCCGTTTTAATCCAGCGAACCAAAGGCTAGATGTAGGCCCTTAGGCCCCATTAGGCCCTTGATGACAAAAATAAATTAGTTGTGAAGAATATATTCAAGAAAATAACAACAACTATTTCAACATTATGAATTATTTAATATTTTTTGATGATGAAAAAGAAAAATGTACTGTCCTGCTGCTAACCCCAGGCGGGACTCGAACCCGCAATCCCCGGATTAGAAATCCGGTGCCTTCTCCATTAGGCCACTGGGGCTCATACCCTAAAATTATCGAATTCGCGATATAAACTGGTCCCAGGATACATGCTTAAGAAAACATATGTAATACATATGTACATGTGCATATATGTATACCAGTTAAGTCGGATTACTACATATCAAAATCTGTGAATTAACTGTTTATTGAGAAGATTCTTCGCTGTGTGGATAACTCCTTTGCTAGTCTCTCTCTCGCTCGCTCTCTTCCAAATTGACTCATCTCATAAGGGTGGTTTTTAGTCTTCAAGAGAGATAGAGAGAGAGAGAGAGATAAGCAATGCCTGCTTTAAGCTGTGTTTGTGTAAGAAAATGTATTTTTTGTTCATTTTTGAATCTGGATCTGAATTTAGAAGGAAGTTCTGATAATATTTGGAGCTGTTTGCTAACGAATATTTGTTCTTGGTGAGACTCATGACTCCACTCTGTGGAGGTGGTGGGGGGCTTAGGTTTTGGCCAAATCGAACTCCGAAAATGAACAAAAACAGAGTCCCTAATGAGAGAGGCCTCCCTTCAAGTGACAGCTGCATGCATTTTCAAAACGGGATCAGATTAAGGGTGTTCATGGCCAGAAGGGGTCAAGCGAATTTCGAACAATAAAAGTCACTTCGACGCGTAATCAAGTTTGGATCAGCAAAACCTAATTTGCTGTTTAATTCAGTTCGACGACAGGACCGGCTTCTTGGCATGTGCATAGCAGCGTCAGGGAAAGTGGGGAAAGTCATTGACGGGTAGGGAGCCAGGGATTGCAGGAAAATACCAGCACACACACACACAGATATGTACATATTTGACAGTACAGACGAGCCAGAGGGTGTAGAGGTGAGAGCCACAGGACAAACTGACCTGAAATAGTTGGCCAGGATTTTTACTCCGGACAAGGCACCATAAAAACATAATCCACATAAAGCTTTGAACTAACGCCCACACACAAACACAAACACACACATACACACATGTTATATAACAATGGCTCTCCGCTGAAGCTGTAGAATAAGAGAGCGAAAGAGAAAAATGGAAGGTACAACATCTGAAGCCCATAGAGCTTATGTAGGTTTAACAAGCATCCATCCACAATCTCCCCTTCCACTCCCTTCCCACATACACACACACACATACACCCACACACACACACACATACATCCACCCACAAACATATTGTTACGACTAATTGAATCAAATTACATGTAAAAAAAGGATGTTAATATAATTTAAAATTAAAGCCAAATTGACGACAAATGTTGCTGTTTTCATATGTAAACGTTTTCAGGCCAGCGTTAAAACATTTTGAAAACAGAACAGAAAATGTAAATAATGAATAAAGTTAATGAATAAAAAATTGTGCGTGTTTCGTGGCTGCTCTTTAAATTATTAAACAGATTTTGATCACATTTCGTAAAGCTATGAAGAAAACAATGGAACTACCAGTTACAGTTGTGCGATTGATTGATAGAGAAATCTATTCAAATGGATACACACATGCATACATACATACATATGTAAAAAATAATTAACAATAGCTCGTGACTCATTTGCATAAAGGGAGTAAAAGTGAGTAAAAGTGGAGCTGGAGGGCAGCTCTGGGAATGGGATGGTAAATTGTTTGTGGTTGGGTAATTGGACAGAGATTAGCTTTGCTTTTCGGGTTATCGACTCCCAGAACCGCCCCGATGCGCCCCGCCCCGCCTGTGTTGATTGAACTACGTGCCAATTGGTGTCGGGACTGGCACCTGATCTGATCGTCCTGCCGTTGCCATCGCCCTGTCAATGATAAAATGCGCAATATTTCGGGACAAATATTTGCAAGACACTTTAGTTTTGTCCCCCCCACACAGAAACATGCACACACACACACACACACACACGCACACACATGGATATGTCACTAAAAAAAGAGACAGAAAGTGAAACAGAAACCGAAACCAAAAATTGTTGACGGCTAAATATATATTTTATTTTTTTTGGGGGATTTTCGCTCTTTTGGTGGAGCGTTCTTTTATTTGGTAACAGATGAAGGGAAGCGCGGTCGGGATTGATGATGATGATGGCGTTGACGGTGGTGGTGACGGTGACGGTGGCAAGGGGATTTTCATGCTTCGTGCGCCGTGAAACGAGATACAACAAACACACACACACACACACAGATACATTTTGGTGCGTTACATGCGTCCAAGTATGTGGAAAATGAAACAAGTTTTTGGCTGGAGCAAAAAAGGAAAGGAAAAAAGTCAAGGAAAGGCGAGGACAAAGTTGCTCGAATGACACAGAAGCAAGCTGCCATTAAATATATAGTCGTACAGCACAAGTAAACACACACACACACACATACACACACACACGCGCAACCGGATGGAACACCTTGTTGCCTGTTGTACAAGCCACAACAGACTCACAGACGCCAGCCACCAGCCACCACCCCGAACAAGTCGCCAACGCGCGGGGCAGGCTGCTGGGCTGCACTCGCTCAGGTGTGAAAGAGTGTGCCACACTCAGGGGCATGGCTTGGCTTGGCTTGGCTTGGATCGGATCCACCCGGCCCCTGCCGTTCCGGCTCACCTCAGTTTTGTTGTAACAAATTAGCTCGACAGCCAGAATTTTCCTTTCTTTTCTGTGTTTGGTTTTTTAGCGCTGTGGTAGGGCAGGGCAGGGCAGGGGGCAGGGCTGGGAAGCGCTGCTGCCTGCAGCTGGGCTGTGTCTAAGCTGTAAATTGTTTTATTGCCATTTCCCCGTTGAGCCGCTGATGGCTCATGTCTGCATCGCTTCTTCTGCTTGAGCAATGTTAAACGGCTTGAGCGGAGCCAAGCGAATGGACTGGACCAGCGGCTTCAAGGTGCAGGGATATAAAGTTGGTAAGGAATATGAAGCTGAAACTGCAGCTCAGTGCAGAACTCCTTAACACGGTACTGCCATGCGGTACTGCTATCCCTCGAATCTCAGCGAGCTTTGGGCATTGTTATAGAATGAAACGCATAGAAAGGCATTGCAAGTGGCAAAGACAACAAAGAGTCTGCCACACAACTGGTGAGGAAACGTGAATTGCATCGACAAGATGCCCCTCTTCATAGTCAGGCCCATGTCTCAGAAGAATGCTAATGAATCAGGCCAATGATTCTGCCCTTCTCGTAGGGGACAGAGGTTCTTGCGGGGACTGAAGGCAGGAATGCCTACAGCAAATAAAAACTGAAGCTAAAAATGGATATTTGAATTACTTTCCCAGAGTTCGCAACATACAAATCTTCCTCGAACCCCGAACCGAACTGTATGGTTGGTAAGTCGCTCGTACCAGACGCGGGGTCTGTCGCTGTCAGAAGTTTGCCACTTTGGTGTCTGCGTCTGCTTGCCGCTGAGTCAGCGTGATGTCAGCTGATGCTGCCACTTGCCATTGGTTAAGTTGTTATTACAGCTATTATAGCTCACAGACAGACACACACACACACACACACGCATTTGGCGAATGATACATTGTTTTGTATTCATAGCTGACCCCCCACCCACCCAAAGGATATTCACAGATGGAGCACTGAAGGATGCACCAGCATTCGTTGCGTATCCATCTCGTATATGGCATTTCCCTGCTATTTGCTGCTTTCCCTACTTTCCATGTTGATGGTGTAGATGTCTCCGTGACGCGAGCAGCGTTACCGTTCTTAGTTTTCCTTCTTTCGTTTCGTTGTGTGTTTTTTTTCCGTTTTTTTTATCGAAATTATGAATTTGCACAAGCTGAAAGCACTCACACATTCTCACATGTGCCCCACATTCAGGATGTAGGATGTGCGACGCTGGAGGGAGGGTGGCAGCGCTGTCGGTATCTCAGCTTGTACAATTTGCTTAGCCCCCCCAGTCCCCACCCAACCCCAACCCTAGCCCTACAGGCAGGTCCTGTCCTAGTGGTCCTACAGTTGGCACATTTACGCTTGGCAGTGATCTGCCTTAAGTGCCTTCAAGTGGATTAAAAACATGGCAAATACAAATACACCGACACATACACATCCTCATTCACATTCACATGCAATGTCTCCCAGCCTGAGTGTCTGTCTGTGTGTGTGTGTGTGTGCGTTCCTGTTCTAAATGGAAATGTTTTTCACTTGTTTACTGTTCACCGTTTACCGGAAAAGTGCGTTGGCAATGCACTACCCTTCCTATGTGTACCATTTTTGTTTGCTCTTCTCGAGAATGAGACGAAAGAAGTATTCTCTCTCTCTTTCTCTTTTCGGTGAGTTTGACTTTAGATACCCTGGCCAGAACAAACTAGGATCTTTACAATGTTTTCCAAGATACAGCAGTTCCATCTCTTCTTGAGGGGCAAACTTCATGGAAATATGGAACTACAGCTCTAGCTATAGATGTCCTTTGAAAAGGGTATAGTAAAAACAAACAAACACACACCAATCGCATATGGCACCATTCAAATGTTGTTCCCATAACAGATTCATCGCCTGAGGACTGTTACATCACGTATACGCCAAGTCGACGGCTTCCAACTATTGCCCAAGACGGAGTCGGGCTGCAGACTCACCTACACTGCCGCTTTATGTGTGTGTGTGTGTGGTGGACAGCCGCATAGCTGAAGAGAGTTTGAGTGTCTCATTAAATGGCATTATGAATCGATACAATCCATGTTCATCTCGTATTCGCATTCGTATGAGTGCCCCCTGATACCAAGGCAATGCAAATGTTTGAACACTGCATACCGAATTCCTAGTACAGTCGGTCAAAGTCCAGTCGGTGAGTAGAAAACGATGGGTAATCTTTCAATTGGGAATCTACGAATATGTGAAACGGTTCTGAGCCTGGATTGATCAATGCTCCGGCTATGAGTGGACTCACAATGAAAGAGATGTATCAGTGATGATTTGTGTTGTGTGCCGCTCCGAAGAGAAAGCTAATTAAAGTGGGAACCTTACTGGAAGGAACACAAAGACAAAGACCGAGTTGATGAACTTTTCGCACAGCTGCAAATCCAGATAAATTATTTTTGGCAGTGTTTGCCAAAGCAACGTCGACGATGACTTCCTCTGAAGGGGTTGGCCAACAACAATGAGCAGGAGGGTAGGGGGGGCAGGGCAAAACGATTCGCTGAGATACATTTACTGGCACTACTCTGTGGGTCGTCCCATCCAAGGGTTTTGACCCGAGGCGGAGGCCATCTCTTAATGGCTCGGTGAAAAGGAGAGGAAAAGGCATTTTCCACATTAATTGGCAAAGTTTCTCTAAACAATTCTTGGGGCTATGCAATTATTATTGAGATGCTTTCCTACCTCGACTCACCTTCTCTCCAGCACACCCCCCACCTCCCCAAGGGCTGGCCCTACATTATCCTTCTGCTGCCGACTGCTCTACTTACACGCAAATTGGCTCAACGCCAACGTTAACCAAGTGTGATTACATTTTGCTTTTAAGCGTTTCTTCCTACCCCCCCCAGAAGATGGTACAAAACTAGAGAATGGTTGGAGGGAGGGGTAGGGAGGAATACCGCACTTAGTCATTGAATCCAATCAGTTTTTCTTGTTGACAAATGGCTTATGGCACGTGCCTATGCCAGGCAGCGACCCCCCACCTCCCACTCTGGACGTAGGTGAGACCGAGCGGTTTCTGGGCACTGACAAAGAGCATTTGCCACTTTTCAAAAAGTTTAAAATACAATTTTGCCGCACAGCAAGGACAAACCAGCCGAAAAAAAAACCAGGAAAAATACTGACAGGCAGGAGGCAGTAGCGAACAAAAACTTTCCGCGGGCCATAATGGAATCAAGCGGAGCGTCGCGACGAGTGCGGGGGGATCGAATGGAGAAATGAAAAATGAAACAGCAAAGAAAACACCCAAGTAAAAGCAGCAGCAAACAGAAAACAGCAAAGAGAGCAAAACACCAGCAAAGAAAAATTATAAGAAATATGCATTTTTTGTATAAATTAAGTTGATAAAAGTTGGCTTAAGTTAAGCAGGTCCCCAGCCCCCTGGCCTCCAGCCCTAGGTCGCAGCCACCCACAGAAGCCCACAATCCCCATTCCAATCCCAAACTCAAACCCAACTCCATTCCTTTGGCCCTTGGCACTTTCACGCGCAGTTTGCTGGAAGGTCCTCCCCCATCTCCCCATCCCTCATCTTGGAGCCATTTTTCACACAAATAAATAAATATGAAAACTGTCAGGTGTCGGCAAGCGACTCTGTTAGGGGATCATCACGAGGGTTCGACCGTTTCGACTAGAAGATACCTGCTAAACGGTGTTTGTTACGGATATCTATATATCTCTATGCCTGCCACAGGAGGCTCTTGCAACGCGAGTAAAAATAAGTAAAAATCTCTCAAACTATTTGTATTTCTGTATTTTATTTAGATGATAAATGCAGATGGGAGCAACCTACTGGTATTGTTCTTAAATGTTCTAAAATATATACACTGTATACCGTAGCGTACTCTTCGAGTTCCCTGTTTGAGGGAAACGAGAAAAAAGCCATAAAAGAAAGTTTAAAATAATTCCAAGCAAGTGACCCGCACGCAGCGTTTCAAATTTGTCACCAACAAAAAGAAAAATTAAACAAAAAACAAAAATAAAATCAAAGCAGAGCAAAGACTAAGCAAGAAGCAACAAAAAACTGTCGCGACATCGTCTAGTCAAATTGCAAGTGATTTGGCTGTTGCCCCAGCAGGGGGCAGGCAAGGAGGCAAGTGCCAATGCCAGTGCCAGTGCCAATGCCAATGTGGTGTTCGGTAACGCGGACGGAGGCCATTGACACATGACAATGGAAAATTTGCACGTTCAGAGTTCAAGCAAACAACTCAATTGGATGGAAGAGACGCGCTCCACAAAAGTGTTTGCGAGAGCAGTCAGCAGGGGCAGGAGCAGCAGAACGAGAACGAGAACGAGAAGGAGCTGAATCTCGTAGTTGATTTCTATAAACGTTTCACATAATCTTTGGCCTAAATTTAAGAGTCTGTCTCCGTTTTCCATAACAATTCGAGACCTCATCAAATGTATCCAAATCGCTTTCTATGACTCTCAACAAAGTTTAAATGAAATAAAAAATGTTTTCCAAACAATTCAGGCCCCAAAGGCCCCAAAAGAACTGCCCTTTGCTGGTCTCTTAGCCATAGAAGCAGTACAACCTATTAGCCATGGCCACCTCAACCAACGAACCACCGGGTGGGGGCGAAGATCATTGGCCTAGGCCTAAGGAACTCCGTCTCCTGGTTAACATGAGTCTTCGATGGAGTACCGGAAAGAGTGTTTGTGGCGTTGTGGAACTCAATCAAAGAGAAAGTTGCTTCGATCGTGGAAAAAGGCTTAGACTTAGGTTGGTTTGGCGCCCTCAGAGATCCTGCGGCTAGAAAAATTCCACAATTCTTGGCAAAGATAGACTTTTCTAGCCATTCCTTGGAATGTTTCGATTGGATTATCCAGCCGGTCTGTGGTATATCAAATGACAAAGGATTCGATGTCTGTGGCAAAAGCTTTTAGAGGCATCTCCTTTGCTCCTTCATTAGGGCTAATGTTTCTGGTCCGTGTTCATTACATGGTCTAAGCCGAAAGATAACGATGTTGCCAACTAAAGTCGTGGTGGCAGCAGCGGCGGGTAGCGGGGGGGCGGCAGGCTAGCCGCAAGTGGTAGGGTGTAATCACCGAACTTTCAACTTGTCGCCATGCCAAGAAGGAGTGGGGAATCCTTTTGGGTAATGGCTGGTAATTATCCCTAATTAGTTGTAAAATATTGAAGTGAAAGTATTTCTTTGCCCGCCCCCTCACCAGCCTATATACCACCCTCTCTCTGTGTCTGTGTGTATGCGAATTAGTCAAAAGAGAAGCGAGACGACTCCAAAGCCATTAGGAAAAGTTTTCGAGACCCTCCCGTCAACTGCCACGACTTCATTTCGGAATAATAATGATAATAATAATAATAATAATGGCATTATTCTAGGCACAACGTAAAAATACGATTACATCTACCATGCGACCCATCCCATCCCATCCCGGGCCCATGATGAATTGTTCCCTGTTCCCAGTTCTCTTTTGTCCCTCTACGATGTGCATATGTATGTATTTCACTTCTTTCTTCATTTGTCCTTTCACTGTCTGCCCCCAAAAAAAGTGGGTGGGGCTCCCCCTTTATGCCATTTTTCACGAGTCGAAAATTAATTGCCACGCAAAAACTAATTAGGATAAAGGAAAAAAGGAGTATGGCTAACTAAACGTAGCAACTGCCGTTTCCAGGATGTTTCCATTTTTCACAAATTCCCAGAACCAGAACCGACACCAGCACCAGCGTTATAGTAGAATACAATATATGATACAATTTCTGCTATTTGCCTAATAATTTAGTCTAAAAATACTGTTTAGACCTTAAAAGAAAAGTCTAGTCACCCACGGAACGGGTGCATCGGTACTGCTTGTAATTTACGCTTGAATACCTTTCGTTTTGTATGTAAGCCTTTCTGCACTAAGACCCTACGGTATCTCCGGAATGGAATATCCCGCTCCAGCTTCAGCTCTAGCTCTAGCCCCGCTTTGTTCCGTTCCGTTCCATTCCATTCCGTTCTGTCGCTTCGCTCAAAGCTTGCTCATAAATTTAATTAACGATAATATACACGCTTGCTAACGGGAAATGTTTTTCGGTCAGAGGACACGCAAGGCACGTGCTCGATGGTTGGGGGTAGTACGGGGGGCTACCACGGGTAGCCTCTACTGGTGCCACTGCAGAGCGAAAGCCTGGTACAAGTCCGTCAACCTGCCTGAGTGACATGCAAAAAAGCAAAAAAGTATCAAGTGAAAAACCCAGAAGAAAACCCTCCGACTATGGCATACCCTCTATTCAGGGAAGCAATAACGAATGTCGCTTTACATTGAAACATGTGGATGCTGCACTGTGCATTGGGGCCAGGGCCGGCGCTGGTCACAGCCATAAACTCTCCGAGTAGACGGGTATCAAAGCCATGGCATACTTTTAAGCGCGAGTCACTCGTTGAGTGGGTTGAGTCTCTTCTCTATGGGTCTCCGGGTCGGTCCCCGGGTGTCTCCAGGTCTCTCTGTGTGCATCACTTGTCCAGCTAAACTTTTACACCCCTCCGCCCCGCTAAGCACACTGTGTGCTGCTTTTTCAGTCAACACGCTAAACTGACTTGAGTGCGTGAAAGAACGAACCAACGAACGAAAGAAAGGACGAAAGAGAGTGAGTGAAAGAGGGCGTCGCCCAGACAGGAGACAGGCAGACACGCCGACACGCAGACAGCGAGACAGACACTTTACACCGGCTGCTGTCAACGCCGCCAGGAACACAGCAGCAAAGCATCCCTGCCACCATCCTTGCCACCATCCCCATCTCCTTCCCCATCGTCAACATCTCTTCTGGTCTCCTTAAGCGACAGCAGCTAATTAAAATAGTATGCAAGCAGGCATCAGCTTAAGTGCAGTTTTGTGAGTGAAAATGTTTCCGTTTTCTGGCCTAAATGGAGGCCACTAAAGCCACAAGTTAAACGTCAAACGGGCAACAAAATGTACGAGAATTTTAAACGATTCATCCGATGGACCAAGAAGTTCAAGTGCGATTTTGAAGAGGGGCCAAGCCCCGAAGGAATTACCTGTAGCCGCTATCATCTACTGAGGGCTTTGGGGCCATTCCAAAGTTGGGTGTACGCAGTGGAGGTAAAGATGTTAAAGCAGGCCAAGAAATCGCCATCCCCTAACTGCAGCAGAGTCAAGACAACTTCCGTAGTGCTTTACTCATAATTGAATATATGTATGCATGAACCTTGGAGTCTTCAGCTTCGTCTTCACTGATTTATTGACCATTTAAATTGCTTTTCTTTTATGTATATAATTTTAAAAGCCTGTACTCCATTTGCGTGCACTCTTTGGCTCGTTACAATGGGATCCTGGCTATTTAATCGACCATTTTAAGAAGCTTTGGCCTTCTCCGACCAACTACATTAGCATTCTGCCTTCTGTGTTTACATTCTGCTCTGGAGAGTCGGTACTCGCACACTTTGCCCGCCGCACGCTCCACTTTGCTCTGCGCACATTGCATATTTTCATAAATTTATTTAAGTGTTGGCAATTTTCGACTTGCAGCCATGCAGCAGTGCAGTGCAGTGCAGTGCTGTGGTTTGGGGGGGTGGCTGGTGGCTGGCGGGTAATGCATTAGGAGGTGGACCCACTAGGAACAATAAATTTGTCGTAGCTAAGCTAAGTTGCATGTTCCTTGCAGCAGTCCTGTTGCGACGTAGTATGGCAACAAGGGGCTGACTTTGTGGCACACGCAACAAAAAACCACCAAAAAAAAATGGCAGCTTCGGGTACCCAATCTGAGAATACCCTTTTCCAATACAGATATAGAAAACTTGTTGATTAATTAAAGACTCATTTGCCAATGAAGATCGGTAGATGGGGTAAGACCCAATCCTAGAGCAAGTCTCCTGCCAGGGCACGAAATACAATCCTACATTTAACCAAGAAAAAATGCAGGCTAAAGTCGAGTTCGAGGAAACTTTTGGTAGAGTAATCTCCATCCAATTTTGGTTTAAATGAAATTTAATTAGAATTCTCATTAAGGTCTGCCCCTTTGAGACGCTCCCTTCTTCGCTTTCCCCGGAAAGATTTTCATTTTCATTTGGCTGCACTTCTCGCTACGGAGAAGCCAAGGTGTAAAATGCAATATAAAGCTGGCCTTTGTTTGATGAATACGAAAAAAAAATGGCTAAATCCACAGGAGTTTTAAATTTACAGTAGATATTACTAAAGGTATTCGTAAAAATGATAAACCTACCTGTAATAATGAAGGTATAATCATTTGCAGATAAAACTAATGAAGAAAGCTGGTATTTTTTGCATGTCGGAACTCAATATGATTCACAGTGTATTTCGATTTCGTGTACTGTTCAAGAACTCGCCAAAAGATCTTCCATGGATGTGTTTGTTAGAGAAAGCAGATCAAAAGGGAAAATACAAAGAGAGTGCGCGGTGATAATGAGAAAAAGAGACAAGTTAATTGCTTCGCAGACACTAATTGTTTCAGAGAGATGGAGGATGGCTCTGCACTTCTGGCTTAAGAGAATTCTCTAGAATTTCATGGGATTATAACATTTATGCAGCATTTACATACATATGTATGTAGGTGCACCCACAGCAACGAGATAAAGATTACGAACGCTGTGCGCTTTTCCGAAAAACTTTTCCCACTTTAAGGGGCTCCCGGCTGGCATTAAGTGCGTGGCTCCTTGGGGGTGGCGAGGGAGGGGGTTTTCGGATGGTGTTGTACGCATTAAAATGGCATTTGCCTTGGCTATTAATCATGAACTCCGAGACTGCATATGAAATTGGCGTAGCAGAAAGCCCCAACCAATCCACTTTGCCATTTTCCCTGACAAATTATACAAAAACATGCACAAAATTGTGCGTATTTATTCTAGAAGTACATATACATATTTTTTTCCCAAAAGGGTATTAACGAAAGTCTCAGACAGTCGTATGAAAGGTGGAAGGTGGGACCCATAAAAAAAACAAAAATTGTTGACCGCAAGCCGATTTAACTGTGCCCCTGCCCCCGTTTTGTGTGCCTCCCCACAAAGCAGTGAAACCGACAGAAAATTCTCTTTTGATTGCCGACAGCTTAGAGATTTTAAATGGGTTTCTTTTGCCAACACCCTGTACAACAATTGGGGTAGCATAGAACTTATGTTTGACATGGCACAGACGATGGCAGGTTCATAGCCGATTCACACGGGTTTCCTTAATGTTTTCGAGGATATGATGCAATGGGTATTGCAAGCTTCGATCTCTTTTTGGTGTTCCCCACCACAAAATGCACCTTAAGCGGTTGAATAAAAGTGTACCATATACAATTTCAATCATTCCTTTTATTTATATATTTTTTTATATTTATTTTAAGCCGCTTCCAGTTCCACTTGAGATCCTCTACCCGAGAAAATGATGAAGAGCATGGAGATGTGTTTGCTTGAAATCTGTTTTCCTCTGCTTTTCACACGCACACACTTATCGTTGCGATGCCTGAATGGAAAACGAGGTAAAAAACCGGGCAGGCGGAAAACAAGTGCACACAGAAAGAGAGAGGGAGAGAGAGGAGAAGCGGGTTGGGTGCTTTAGAACCAAATAGCGACAACATTTTTGCATAAGCCAAGAAAATTAAATAAAATTTATTAAATTTCGCATTTAACAACAAGCATTTTGGCCGTTTTGGTCGTTCACATACGAGGAATTCTGCCGTCTCATATATGTATGTATAGGCCCAGGCCCAGGACCAGGCACGAGCACTGTGGCGAGGGGTGGCTGGTGTAGGGGTTTGGTTTGGTGTAGCTATGGCGTTGCCCGGCCAACGCAACTGGAAAAAAGCAAATTCAATTAAGACCGTACCTGCCACACCCACACACAACCCACCACCCACTCACACACACACACACACACACACCAACTCACATCACCCACAAAGGAACCCCCAAAGAGAGAGGAGGGAACGCGAAAAAAGAACGAAATTTGCCACGCGCTCAACGTTGCGTATGAGTGATGCGATCCGATGGTGAAACAACGCGGCAGACAGCCAGATAGGAGGCGAGCGGGGCTGGCGGGCGTTGGCGGGCTTTGCGGATGATGCGGATGGAGAAAGGGCAGGCACTTCTGGCGACCCTTTGAAGCTGTCTGTCCCCGTGCTTGTTGGTGTATGACAAAATGTATGCGAAATTAAAAATCACATTAACTGCTGAAAGTGAAGAGTAACGGCAAGACGACGACATTAAGCTCCCTCCCCAAAGACGCAACGGCGAGGCGTGCCGCATGAATTTAAAGCTGCACCGACACCCTATACTATCTACTCTCATTTTCTGTGGAAAAATGTTGCCATCGGTGATCGGAAGCCAGCGAATTCCAGCGAATTTCTGTCGACGGAGACGCTTGGACGCGTGGAAAAATAATATCGCTTAATCCTGTGGAAATTCAAATGAATTCTCTCGCAGTTCATAGTGAAACTGTGAAAAATCTGTTACGAAATTACAATACATAAGGAAATTGAAGAATTATAATGCGCAGCGAAATTGAGAAGATATTCAGAAGAATCGCCAGAAGCTAGCCGTGACATTTGACGAGCCTATCCATGGGCGTGCTTGAAACGAGAGCCAGGAAATGTTTGTTCCAGGAATTTGCCACAGATTGAGGCAAACTGGGAGAGCTGCCCTCGCAGCAGCACCTGCCTACCAGTCACGCGGCGCGACCACGCCATCGTCCTCGTCATCATCGGCCACAGGCACAGGCGCAGGCACATCCCCAATCAGGGTGTCCTGTTCCCACAGCTGCCCTGGTTGTCCTGGTCCCACCCCAGGACTTGTTCATCTTCAGTCGCGCCGTCTCGTGCACTTAATTTAATGACCAAAGTTCGCCGCACTGGGCGTTGCCCAAGAAGGAGGATGAATGTCCTGCTACTGCTACTGCTGCTGCTGCCGCTGCTGCTCCTGAAGGATGCTCTCCTTGGACACGCTTTACATAAGCAGCGCCATGTTTATTTACATTTGTGCAAATTGTTATTTAATTAAATTTTAATACGCTTCATTAAAACTTCTGTCTACGCTCGTCCTCCGACGCGTCGCTGGCATCTTCGTTTTTTCTTTCTCCATTCGTTTGAATACTCTTCGCGCGGGACGGGACACTTGGCTGTCTTCTGGACCAGAGACAGACTCTTGAAAGACTCCTTGGGATAGTAGAGAATCAGAGAAGAGCGTTATGCGATCCCAGGGAAACATAATGCCCTTTAGGTCTCTTAATGTCTTGACTTTCTCTCTAATCCAGAAGATAACATATGTACTTCTAATGCCAGAGATGTGCACTCTGTAAGGGTATTTGCCGATTCATGGCCATCGAAATGTGGTCTTTATTTTTTCATTCTTGGCCGAGGCTTTTGCCGTGTTGGCCCCACGGATTTAGCCATTTTATTATGCAATGATAATCAGAAATCAATTTATTGTGCACACACAAGCACACAGACTTAGAGAGAGAGAGAGAGAGAGAGAGCGAGAGAGAGAGGGGAATGAACGTAGAGAAATGGTCAGAAAATGAATCGGTGGAGCGGGACACGAATCAAGTCAATAAAATTCAATTTGCTGCTCATCAGAGAGCGAGCGAGCGAACGAGCGACAGAGAGGGAGTGAAGTGGGAGCTAATGTGACGCTCCGGCGGCAGGACAATGGCAGGCAAAGTCCTGAACCAACAGAAAGTCGTTTGTGCGTTTAAGTAAATACAAGCACATTAGGCTACAATCAACAACAACATCCACATCCAGCAGAGGCCGAGGCCGTGGCAGAGGCCGTGGCAGAGGCAGAATAGAAAATGAGTGGGAGTAGAGGAGGCGTAAAGTACTATCTCTAGCATTTCTATATGCCTCGTTTTTCGCCTCGTTTTTCCTTGTTGTGTGTGAGTGGGTGTGTGTGTGTGGGGGGGGGGGTGTAAAAGCTACTTAGACTGGCAGCAAACGGCAAACGGCAGATGCATATGGCAGAAGTAAAGGACTCTGAAGGGCCTTGCACTTGGCCGTTGCCAAAAATACCAGTGGAAGGAGAGTTTGTCCGCTTGCTTATGGAAACTTTATTACATTGTACTCCCATACAACTTAAATTCAAAGAGCAGCTAACAGAATGAGCTGCTAAGATGGAAACACAGACAGGCACACACACGAGTGCAGACTCAGCAAAGAGGCTTTGTCGCCATCCAAACGAATGGGAAGGACGAGACTAAAAAAGTTTGGGGGAAAGAACAGCAAGAGAGAGAAAAAGAGGCAACAAAATGGCTTTATTAATTCTTTAAATGTTGCCAACCCAACACACGCTTTTTCGGGGGGAAATCCGGAGCTCAGTTTCCTCTGAATGTTTGTCCGTTACTCTCTTAATACCCAGGGGTATATTGTTTTCGTGATAGTGTATGCAACAGACTAAGGAAATGTGTATATATTACGGATTACAATCAACAGAACTGTTTTCTAAGAGTTCCCTGCTCTTCTCAACATTAGAGGGAAACAAGAGCTTCCGATTGGCATTGTAAGGGGGGGGTTCCGATTGGATGGGATTGATTTCGATTAGTGGGTATCTTGTAGCCGGTAGAGCCACTATTCTGTCCGTTCTGTTTTCTTGAGAAGTAACCGAAGCCGAAATGTCAAATTATGCTGGATAATTTGCTAAGCGGATTAACCCAAGCGGTGTCTAAGCTGTAATGGAGATATGATAGAGAAAGGGACGTCAAGAAAGCGGATGAACAGATGCAAGAGAGAAAGAGAGAGAGAGACAGAAAGGGAGAGTAAAGGAAAGCGGGTAAAAGAGGGAAAGCTATGGGGATGGAGCAAGAGGTGTAATTATTTCTGGACTGGAAACAATGGAAACAGAGAAACAGTGGGTAAGCAGGTAACATGAGACTGCCAACAAGGACATCACGCAGCTCGGTCTAAACCCAAACCACACATAGCCCCCCACCCCCTCTCTCTGTAGACTCTTTCCCCACATAACCCCCCTCGCTCTGTAGACTCTTTCTGCTGCACTTTCGACGACTTAGTGGTCCATTTGTAGTTCATCTTACCAATTAAAAATTGTACAACGAAAAAGAAAACTCAGTTTCGCAGCGAAAACGCAGAGCAAAAAACGTGCCAATTTCCATTTGCAACTGGTCCTTGCTCCACGGATTTTGTCGAAAAACTACCCCCTACCCGCACACCCACCCCCTGGCAGCGAAACTGTAAACTGAATACCCCGTCCAGGGCCATTGACAAAGTGCAGCCAGAATAAGCTACGGGACGACGGGACGGGCATTAAGCTTTCCTTTCCCTCTTATCTGCTTTCCCTTTCTGTCTCTCCCTCCCTCGCTCCCGCTAACAGCTACACATATGTACAATATCCTTATATGTATCTATATGTATGCATATTCCCCTACCATTGAGGGTATTTAACAGTCAGTTAACCTCTGAACCTTTGAATTCTGGCTACAATGGACGAGCGCTCCTGTCGTCGTCGTCTTCATGGCTGAAAAACTTTCACATCACTGAGCATCGAGAGAGATGTGGTGGCGTCGGGGGTGAGGGGATTGATTATTGTCTAGATTTAACGAATTATGAAAAGGCAATTCCAATGAAGTATTTATGGCAACTTTTACTATCTATCAATCGCCTGTCGATGCCCAGACATATTTGATGTCGATGTGTCCATGGAATGCCGCACATACACACACACATATGTGCAACATACATATTTACATATGTATCCATAATCATTGAAATGTGAGAGGAATATGTGTGTACATTGAACAAAGAATAACTAATTGGTTGAATATTAATTGCGTTCTGGATAGATTGAAAAGGAATACAAACAATGAGTGTGTTTTTTTTTGGCTTCCGCTCAACACTCTAAAGTTCTGACTTTAATATGCGTGATTTTCAGGCCGTCGCTCACAGAATCTCATCATAGATTTCCAGTTTTCCACACCAGCCATCAAACGGTTGAAAGCTGTATCCTTGCCACCACACACACACACACACACACACACAAGAGCAGAACTATGTGTGTAGGCTGTAAGGTGTAGTAACCCTATGAAAAGGGCTCAAAGCAACCACAGAACAGCGAGAAAAAAGAAACCTAAGCCCAAAGCTGATGCTGATGCTGAAGCTGAAGCTGAAGCCTCATCCTCGAACCCTTTCTGCGGTTTTCGGTGTCTGGCGTCAGGACGACGCCACATAGCAGCTGTGGGTATGGGTTGGGATGGGATGGGGATGGGATGGGGATGTTAAAAGTTATTATATCCTCATATTAATAAACATAATCAAGAAATCATATACGTCGACCCGCCGCCCGACGATGATGGGAAATGATGACGACGACGAGGACGACGAGTACGCCGACTATGACGAGGGCTGGCAGCCAGCCAATCGACCTTACCCCCATGGGAGGCATGAGCGGCATGGGAAACCCCATTGTGTCCTGCTCTGGCACAGCGAGGAGCATCCGTATTTTTCATATACATAATACTTTGGGCATATTAAATTCATTTAAAGATTTGCAACTTTTGGGCCCCCGCATTCGACGTTCATTTTGCAGTCGAAAGTAAATAACAAAAGTAAGAATCCAACAAACAGCCAGAAAAAGGACCTACGATGAAGGAGAAGCCCCGAGACGAAACGGAAAACGAAAAACGAAGACGAAGACGAAGACGAAGAATTTCTTTAAATGAGTAATAAATGCGGCTGCAAAGTACTCCACTGGGGATGGGTGGGGGTTGGTGTACGGAGAGTACGCGTAGGATGCCACTCATATTTCCCGGAAAAAACCTCACCATGAAATTTGTTTAGGTTCATTTCACGTCCGGCTGCTACATAGTAAAAAATGCTCACATTTAAGGGGAAGCCAAACGCGAGAAAAGAAAACAAAACGAAAGCGAAAGCGTAATTGTCTTCTCTTCTTTTTTTTGCTCCTGTCGGCCTCCTGTGTTTGCTTTTTAAAGTAATTTCTCAATTTCCTGCCAATTTCCAGGCGTATCTTTTAGTGTGGGGCAGCGCGGCATCCTGGCGCCTGGGACCTGAAATTGTGCGATAATTGAACATTGCATAAACAAATTTGTTGCCCCATTTGGACGGTCAGTCAACGCCACAGCTACAAGATGTCACATGGCCATGGGAGTGAAACAGCGTTAAGGATCGACTTTGGGTTGTATGTGTAGGGTGTTCCAAGGAAGATCCTCTTTAATGTGGGAGCCAATCTGCCAATCGACAGGCGTGCAAATCCGTCACTAATCAGTCAAAGTCACATACATATCCCCAAAAAGGATACACACACATTCCAGGCATACAACGATTTCGTATTGCTCTCCATCGACAGACCAAAGACCAAATGCCACCTGGCGGTGTTTGCTTTGTGTCCTTTTTGGCAGGTGCGATTCCTCCCAAACCCACTTTCACGCTTGGCTCAGCTCTACAATGGGAACCGGGAAAACAGCCAAAAGAATAACCAAAATACAAATACAAAAACAAATAGGAATAGGCATTGGTCGACTGTGAAATACCCTCTGAACTGACAGACGAACGATCTGTTCGTTCGGCAATATCGCTTTTGCCCCGCCACGACCTCACCTACACCCCTCTCCCCACCCCACCCCGCCCAAATTCCAACCTCCTTCCTTGTGGTTATATGATAGGCCCAAGGACGGAAGGGGGAGGTGGGGTGGCCATACAAATATGTACATATGTATGCTGAAAAGAGTGAAACCCGAAACCAAAGCAAACAAAATCGCAACTGGGATTGGCAACTCTCCTCTTACTCTCCTCGCTCTCTCCTCGCTCTCTCTGTCTGTTGCTCATAAAAGTGCCAAATAAAATGTAGAATTAATCAACTGGCCGACCTCTGGCCGCCTCAACCTCAGCCCCAACCCCAACCCCATCTCATGGCAACTCTCTCCCATTGAAGGATTTACGATGTCCCGACCCTGACCTCATTGATGGTCCACTTCATTTGGACGACTTTATGTTCGCTGGAGCCAAGATTGGCAGACACAGTTGAAGGGGTAGCTACACAGATACATACATAAGTACATATGTATTTCATTTTAATCAGTTAAACCACAAAGAAGTTGATCCGCATGGAAAACTATGGGTTGACCTCGACTCTATATTATCCCTCCACAATTTCAAGAGGGAAGAAGAATTTGGCGTGGCAAGGAGACACATGTGTGACCAATATGAGGCGAAATCTTCAAGGAACCCAAGGTCATGGCAAGCTGTATGTATGACCCATTCGCCTACGGGATATCAAAGGTCTGCCAGGAGCTGGAGGCTTACTTGATCGATCATTATTGCGTGTCGCAGGTGTGGGAATCATTTGTCTTATGATATCAAGCTGCATGTTAGCGGCTCTTCTATGCTTTCTATGTGTTCTATGTCTTCGCATTCGTTTTATTCGGATAATTTATGATTCCGTTTGCCCATCGTAAGAACAGAATCACAAATTCGATAAAAATTCATAAATTATTTGTTGATGCGTACTGAATTAAGCACTGCCACGCCCAACAAATTCTCACACATGTCACAGCCAGTCAGTCCTCACACGCCCTCCTGCAATCAACACCACACCACACCACACCACCCCTCTAGAACCCCCCCCCCCCCCTCTCTTTGCTATACAGATTTTGTAGCAAAAGTAAAAGGAAATAAAAAAACACCAACTTTTCTATGATTTGAAATGTATGCATAAAGAAAAACAAATATAGAGGGGAATGTTGAGGGGAAGTTGAAAACTTTTGCCGCTGTCAATATAATTGAAAAAATTTCACAGCCACGCCCACACCCACACACACATGGAGGAGGAGTGGGGGAGTGGAGGGTGGGGGAAATATGTCAAGTGCAGGCCATAAAAAACAAGGACCGAATGCCTATTTGTTATTTATTGTGATTTGTTTACATTTTGTTATTGTTTCTCTTCTCTCTCTCTCACTCTCTTATCTTCATCTCCATCTTTCCCTGGCCAAGGAATGTCCTGAGCCTTGGTCTTGGTCCTGTGCCCAGGAAGTGCCATGCGACTTTGGTGTTTGCATATTTTTATTGGCCTCCTTGTGGCGGCGCGGCGGCCTCCTCCATATCTTTCGACCTTTATTGAGTGGCGTGGCAGCATTTTAATATGTGGGGCAGCATACATTTGCTGTCACTGTATGAGTGGAACTGGAGCTGGAGCTGGAGCTGGAACAGTGTGTGTGGGCCAGCGAGTGCAAAGTGGAAGAGAGCTCGGAATAATCAGCCATCCCTGGATGGATTCAATTTAAAGGCTTCCAATATCCAAAGAACGATCCGAATATCGAATGCATCTACATATATCCGAGGCTCAGTGCATTCCAATTCTGATCTCTTGTTTGCAGTTGCAACACCACAACCCGAGTGTCTGCCTCCCCGCCTCCATTCCGGGACACAAATTGTCGCGTCTAAAACCAAATAGATATTCGTTTCATGCACAATAAAAGTAAAACGCAACATTTGTTTAAACTATTTTTGGTGCCACATTTTTGGAATTTCAACACTCGACAAAATCGGAATACCTGCATTTTATTTCGAATTTTGTCGACTGAAACTTTGGCTGTTGTTTTGGGTCCCCCGCACACAAAACACAAAATGAAGTTAAATATTTGAAGTTCATAAGCCGCACAAATCCCTCTCAAAATTAATTAAAACAAAAAACAAAACAAAAAAGCAAAAAAGCAAAAAAAAAAAACAGCTAAACAGTAAGATAAAGTTGGGAAAACATTAGAAAATGTCCTGTTGTTTTTGGTGGTGGTGGTGGTGGTGCTGCTGCTGCCGTTATCATGTGATTGACTTGACGAAGGACAACGAGAAGGACGCGAACGACGAGCTAAATGGCAAAAGCGGAGGCTTATGCCTCGCATTAATTAACTTAATACACGACAAAATAAAAATGAGACTCTGAAAAAACAACAAGGAGAAGCCAAGGCGAGGGAGGCAGGGCAGACCGGCGTACGAGCCGAATGGAATAAATATGCGCATTAAAGAAGGCGGAATTCTGTTTCGAACTGCGTGTGGAGGAGATCGCTGATGAGTCGGGGAATGAAGACATTAACATAAAGACAAACACTCCATCCAGCATATGGGGACGTAGAGGGAAACCAACCCAGGGGATCCCAGCTGATGGCAATTTACTAGCCAAAAAGTATTCGAAAACCCACTGCAGTTTCCCCTTACAAAAATGTTGATGGAATCCAAGAATTCTTCAAGTTTCCAAATTACAAATGCCGCCTGTCCAAGATGCATTCTTAAAGTCAAACAAAGATAATTGTTATCTTCAAATTCAAGTCATTTCTGCCCCATTTCGTGAAATGGAAAAGGGGAAAATGTATACACCACCGAAATATGCAGCAATCCTTTGCCTCTTTCTAATTATCCTTTTCACTCTTAAATCTCTTAAGCAATTACCCTGAAAAGCTACAGTTAAAACTTTCCACATTCAAAACTATCAAAAGTTTCTTTCGTTTTTAGGGGTAGAAAAGATATATTTTTAAATCTGTGGTATACAAAATACCCTACCCTTCCATCGACCACCTGCCATCAACGAGAGAGTAGAACATATTGTGTCATTTATAGTTTTAATTGCTTAACGATTCAAAAAGTTTGACTGTGTGCCAGATCCTTGAATCCTTAATCCTTTTTACGCATTAAGTGCTAGATGAAATTTCCCTAATCTGTAGTCGGGATTGATGGCCAGAACCTGACAGCCATGAATTAATCTGTTTATTGAGCCAAGACCAGCTAAGTCCGTCTCAGATTTGACCAAGGAAAGGGTTGGGTTGGGTTGGGTTAGGGTACAGCATGAATCGGGCAACCGATTCGGCCCCCAAGAACCCTTTCGAACGTGTGGCCGAAAAGAGATTCAGGAAATCTGCATATATGTACATATATAAAGGGATATTTAAGCACACAAGTCCTTTCCCTTTCCCGTACATTGACAGGGGCATAATTTATTGCTTCGTTTAATTTTTGACATTCGGAGCGGGGTGGGGCGTGGCGGGGCGGCGGTGGCGGTGGGCCACACTGCGTATGCTTGATGTTACCAAACATCCTCCCAACTGTTGACTGGATTTTCCTCCCTGGCATTCTGCCACTGGTGCTGTTGTGGGCGTTGGCCAAATAAATTGTTGTTGCCCAGTCCCGCCCATCGAATGGCCTCTGGGGCCAGCTGTAAGCTGTTAGCTGTAAACATTTTAAACTTTTGCGTTTTATGCTCGCAAAAAGTGCGAATGTGTATGAAAGTGGCATAAAGAAAGGGAATATGGCAGGGCGAAACCAAGTTTTGGCAACTTTATGAAAATTGCATCAAACAGAGAGACACTGGGGAAGCGGAAACTCTGCGGAAAGCCAAAGGGGGAGTGGTGTGGCAAGCGGCAAGTGGGAAGCTGGCAGGAAAGTGTCACTTATTTCCAGAACGGGTTCATTACGGCTTTAGGGTCTAAAAGAGAGAGCAAGAGCAGAACTTGATTCAATTTAAATGTTCACAATTTACACATAAAAAAACAGAAATGGAGGGCGACATGATGAGAGGGGGGGAAGCCGTAAAAGCAAGCCAGCCTCCTCCAGTAGGTGTCTATATCCATATATCATTGTCTGTCTCCTGCTCTCTCTCTGTCTATCTCGCCATCTCTCTCCCCCCCAGCCGCTCATTCTCTCTGTGTTTCTTTTGTGTATATGTTTATCTCTTACTTAGGCTTACAGTGTTGCGGAGTTGGGGAGGGGGACTGGGTATGGGTCTGGGAAGTTACGTGCGGCAGCAACATAGACTGGAGGCGGGGCAGGTGGAGGCACTTGCCTGGGGGTAATCGTACGTGAGCACAGTGGGGTGAAACATCCACTCCGCTGGCCACAAAGATCTCCGTAAAGGTTTGCAGAATATAGGTATATAAAAAGAACACCCAAGTGATTAAGTAAACGATGGCCGATTAATGATTGATCTGTGGAAATATAGCATACGAAATGACCGCAATCAGAGCGTGTGGCAATTGATCCATTCACTGAATTTATTGAATGTCAATAGATTTGGGTCGTGCGAAGAATCCAATCGAAGCAGTTGCCATTTATCTTTTCATCAAATGGAATCCCTGCCACTGGCAACTGGCAACAGCGATCGATAGCCCTTGATTAATCGATAGCTGTGAATCTTCCTCGGGGAGGTCACCCCACCCGCCCCGTGGATGGGAGGCCAGCAACTTGTTGGCTTCTGCAATTTCCCATGGTGCAAGAACGACGACGACGACGACGACGAATGCTATTTGTCACAAATCGACAGGGACATTTCTCTCCCCGCCACACCGCCACACCGCTACCGGCTACCGGAGATAGTATAACGTGAGTGGGTCGTGGCACAAGGAGGAGTGTAGACAGATATCACTCAAATGCCGGGGTCCACATTGACACGTATAATACATTAGCATCGGTTATTGTCTTAGAGGAAGTGAGAGGCGACAGTGCCGGTGACGGCGACGGCGACGTTGACTGTATCGAGTATCGACGCAATCAGCCTTGAAGGCGGCTTTCGCGGTGAGAATCCTGGCGTCAGATAAAGCTGGCAACGCCTCGTTTACCGTTACCGTTGCCGTTTGATTTTTCGGTGCCAGTATCCTCCTCCATCAACATCAACATCAACATTGTCTCCTAGGATGGTGGGATGGTGGCCTGGTGGGTTTTCCTGCAAACATTTAGCCAGCACGTTTAGCGCCTCAACGCGTCTCAATATCCCCACATCCACAGCCAGAGCCAGAGCCACAGCCCTTGCCATTGCCCCATTTGATTTGTATCCCCAGCGTTTCAGTCCGTATCGAGTGTGTGTGTGTGTGTGTGTGCTTAGGTGTGCTATATGGTTATAGATACATCCGCATGTGCTCGAGTATATGCACACATGAGTATGTATATCCATCCATGTTTGTACATAGGTAACTCGGCAAACAAATACAAATAGAAAAGTGAAAAGTAAACAGGAAATACGCAATAGGCAGGACCAAAGCTGCCTTTGGTCGAAGCTGCAGATACCCTTAACGATTACTGTATTAATATATGTTTTCTGCCAAAAGGACGAAAGGGATACCAAGACACCAATCTTGTGTTACCAAAGTTTTCATCTGTATACGCTATATTCGTGGCATTCGTCTATGCGGAATAGGAATACCCTCAATGAGGGTAAACATGTTAAACCAATGGAAAAGTTGCCTTCTGTTTGAGCTTCAATCTATTTAGATACTCCGCCATAAGCCTTTTTTCACCAAAATCCAAAAAAAGAAAAAACACTGGCTCATGTACCACAGTGAACCCTCGCCATGCTCGTACCATGACCTTTTCGCACACACACTTTGTCAATTGTCAATGGTAAAACGATGGATTCTTGGGGGGGGGGGGGGGGGGGCGTCCACTCCACGACGAAAGCAGGAAGCAAATTTGAAAGGAAAGCAGGCAGGCAAGCAAGCAAAAGAAATCTATTTAAATGTTTAGCCTGGAGGCTCTTGGACTCGATTGAATGAAGAAGGCGCATAAAAAATACGAAAAAAAGAACTTTTCAACCGCTTGGATCAAAGTTTAATCGTCCCAGCGAAAGAGGACTGTTAGACGGTTAGATGGAAACCGGAGAAACCGAAGCAAATCAAATCGAATACTCGGAGAACCAGAGCAAAGCAAATCAAATTGAATGAACGAGCGAGCGAAGTGTGACGCGCTCTCTGGATAACAAGTGATGTTTGAAATGTGAAAAGTTTTCAAATTAATGGGAAATGCGGCTGAAAATAGTCGACAAACCGACAAACCCACTGCCTGTCTGTTGGTTCTAGACCAGCAATCAATCAGTTTTGGCAACAGATCAAATTTTGGTTCATTAGTTCAGAGAAAAATGTACAAAATGTTCAAGCACTAGCAGGCAGTGAGCTGAGAGATCTGAAATCGGGAATATAAAACACATTCACTATGATTCACTATGCATTCACTACGAGTATATTGCTTTCTTTCTTGGTTTCGATTAACCATTCCCATTCCCACTCCCACTTTCATTCCCCTTTCTAATGGAATTACTGCAGTAAGGACATCACAATTTTTGTGCAGTTACTTTGCGTATGCGGTAAATGGCAACCTGAAGGATCCCAATCAGGCTTTTGGGGGCTTTGGCAAGCCAACATGTTCAATAGGAAGATGGAAAACCCGACTGGAAGGCCGACTTGTTCCAGCTTCCATGGCAAAAACCCCAGAATCCTTTTCAGCGAATCTATCAAAAGATTCGAGCCATGGTTCACCGGGTTAGACTCTTGCTGGCGAAGGAGAGAAAGAGAGCTAAAGCCATGCTGGGAGAGAACGAAAGGGCGAATGTTGTCAGCTGTCTTTTATCTATTTTCATTCGCTCGAATTTGCGGTGTGCCGTGTCTATGGATGGACGGGTGGGTGTGCTGAAGGTAAAACATGAAATTTACTTCAATTAATTCAAGCCCGAATAAAGAACGAGGAAGAGATAAAGATATATGTGTGTATGTATGAAGGTGTGGGTATAGGGTGGGCAGGGGGAATCCGGAACGAAACGAGGGTCCGAGTGAAAGAGACAGAGATATCGTTGATGGCGACGTCGAGGATGACGCTTCACTTACAACAGCGTAAGCAAATATTTAATTTGTGTGAATGACCACATCCGTTGTCGTAGCCAGACTCGACTCTATATGTTTACCGTTTCCGCTCTCAATGGTCAACACATGCGGACCCTAGACACTAAACACTGGACACTGGACACGCCACTGGACAAGGTAGAATGGCAGAAGGGCTGCCTGCCCCAAAAATGAAATGAAATGAATTGAGTGAAATGAGCCACTGGCATGCCAGAGACCACCCCCCCATTGTGGGCCTCAAAAGTAGGCAAAAAGGCAAAAAAAGGTAACACGAAAACTGGGTAGAAAAGAAGCAAATATTATAAGGGAAAGTTACGGCCATTCACATGCTACATTAACCGCAACCCCAGCCGTAGACAGAGCCTGAACTGGGGTTTCTCTGAGTGAAAGTTTCCCCTCTATCTTTACCTTTGCCACTAATGATTTCATTAATAAAATCAAATTAATCTTTTCTATGGGCAGAACTACTTAGTATTTAAGCAGAAGTTATGTATGTCCGCCACCCACATCACATCACATGGGCATGGCATCCACACTATTGTATAGCTGGTGGCATTCTGCGGAACGATTTCGCTTGTATTTCGTTGATACTTGATAATGTTTAGATAGGAATCCAGCATCCAACGAAGATAACAATCTATCACTCCAAATTGTATTCAAGCACAAGTATTCTGTGTCTACATTATCATCTTAGTTTATATCTACATCTACATCTACATGAATGCTTCTATGTATCTATCTATCAGTCTTGCTCTCAATGTTTGCATGAGATCCATCTATATTTCTCATCCACATATCTATATGGTTGTTCCAATCAAAAAATATTCAAGCTCTGTGTCTACATTATCATTTCAGTCTATATCTACATCTACATCTACATGTATGCATCTATCTATCTATCTATCTATCTATCTATCAGTCTTACTCTCAATGTTTGCATGAAACCCATCTACATATATTTCTTACTATCTATTACATGTATCCACATAGCTATGTATATCTATCTATCTATCGAAAACTATAAATTTCTCTGTACAAGAATGTGAAATTTTTGCTGACGATATCCATTCGGAGAACATCGGAATACCCATAATGCTCACATTCGCCTCACTAACCCAACAAGTTCTTGGTTGTTAGACACACCCACAATTACGTGGCGGTGCCACTCGCCCCACACGCCACCGCACATACACGACACATGCATTGTTGACTTCATAATTTAATGCCGGGAAGGGACCACGCCCACTGCTACTGTTGCTGTTGCCTGCCTCTCTGTTCACAGTTCTCTGTTCAGTGTTCACTGTTCTCCGATTCTCGGGGCTCTGCTCTCCTTCTACTTAACCCGCTGGCATATTTTCACATTTCTTTTGTTCTGCTCAACATTCTCCGAACCCTGACCCTGTCCCCGTCCCCTTCCCCGTCCTAGCTCCGAAGCTGCTCTTCTCTTCCATCTTTTTGTTGCTCAAGCAACCAGCAATCCTTTGTGACATTTGACTCGTCACACAAGCACCCATACACCCACACACACACACACACACACACACACACAGACAAACACACCCCTACGCGCTCACCGAACACGCACAGAAATGTTTGGCATTGACTACTGTAACATGCATATTGCATACTTTTGGGCGTAAAAGTTTTATTACTTGCCTCGTGACATGGAAAGGGGATAAAACGGAAAAGGGAAAAATGACTCCCTCCCTGGGACAGACAGTGGGCCGCGGGGGAGCTAAGACACACAGTGTACGAAAAATTATAATTTGGCAAAAGTTGTAAAACTTTTTAGCCACACAATTGGAGCGGATGGTGGATGGTAGCTGATGGTGGCACCCCCCACGCTCTGAGCCTCTGATGATGAACGTAGCTCATAGCTTCAAGCTTCGAGCCTCAAGTTCAGGTTAAGTCTGAGTCTGGGACTAAGGAGGGAAGAGAGCGAACATTGATCATAAATTTTAATAAGCAAACGGGGGCACACACACCAAACACCACACGCCACACGCCACACTTTGATGCTTAACTTGAATCATGCTTAATCATGTGTGAGGGAGTCATCTTCATGCTGCAGCAGCCCGTCCTGCCTCAGATATCAGCCTAGTGGTGGCACGAAGCAGCTCAAACTTTGGAATGTTGCACTTGCTCAAAAATATCCTTGAAGGCAACTGCCTGTCACGGTACATAATTAATCATATTAAGACTGGAACTATCTGCTGGAGCAGGAGCTGGAATAGTTTTTAACTACGTTGTTCCAAAAATTCAGTAAAATGTAAGTCCTGCATCTCAGGTCCCATATGGCAGAGCCAATTGAGAAGTTCAATAGGCAAATTTCTCTGCGCATTCACTTTCTCCACGAATGAACTGCTTGGGTGGGTGGTGCGGTGCGGTGCGGTGCTCGGACCTACCTTTACGTAAGGACGAAAGGAAAGCTGCTCGAATAGCTGCTGGCTTTTGGAAAATGAAGCAGCTCAGGGGAGCCGCAAAGTTCATTAAGTACACAAGTGGCTAACTACACATCATGAACATCCTACATCCTGGTGGCCCTCGCCCACGCCCCAGCACACGCCTAGGACAAATTCCTGGCCAGCGGCTGAATTTGTCTCCGTGTTGTCGGGGTCGTCTCTGGCGTCTCTACGGGCTACGCTGCTGCTGCTACTGCCCACAGAAAATTCGTAGAATTCCGGAAATGAATGTGCGCAATTTCGCTTTGGACAAACAGAACGCAACGAAACGCAGAGCAAGCTATATTTTCGGTCATAGCCTCCCCTCCCCACCCCCGCACAGTGACCCCTTCTTGCCGCTGAGAGACACCAAGGCCGACTCCGACTCCGGCTCCGGACTCGAGCGAGTGGGTGGGATTGTGTTTTGAAATTAGAATGAATTGCAGCTAATTGGAATGAGTTTGGAAATGGAATGAATTGAATTTGCATTGGAAATGGAAATGGCTTGAGGTCGAAAGAGTTGCCAGAGCTGGAATGGATTTTGGAATTGGAATTGGAATAGGACAGGAAATATGTTTTGGTGGCATCATTGAATGATTGGCAAAGAAATGACATGCATTGCAATTATAATTTCTGGAATATAAATGAATAAATTATGCGAAATTCAAATGAGTTCTCTCTGAATTTTAATATTATTTACTATATACATACATATGTACATATGTAGACAATTTCAATGAACTGTGCACGAAATGAACTTGAATTTTAAACTCGAAATGTACGCAAAAAGCTCTTCGCTCTCACGCAGAGTCTTTCAGACTTTTAGGCAATTACTTAAACTCCGCCCACACACCCACTTACAGCTCCTGGCTGCCGTTGCCAATGCCATTAAGCTTTAATTACACAATCGCCAAAGTTAGGCCACCAAACAGTCAAAGAGCCAAACAGGCAAACAGGCAAAATCATGTGTGAGGCGACGACGATTCAACGACGGAGAAACTGTTTGTAATTTATTAATCAATTATTTACAAATGCGCACAAGGAGTCGACGGATCCGCGCACTCCTACGGCAGAGCAGTGGCTCTGACACTCAACCTGAGGCTGTATTTCCCCCGATTAGCATGCAACAGCAATCGCCGAAAGCCACCAACGACAACAGCAGCAGCAGCAGCAGCAAGTGGCAAGAAGCAAGCGGTAAGCACCACAGATATGTACATACATATGTATATGTATGTAAGTATGTATGAGTATGTGGATGTGGAACTTCAAAGTAATATTTCTTGGGCCACGTTTGTCTTTTCCCCAGACCACCACCACCACAGTGGGCTCTCCATTTCCATTTACTTCTGGGAAATGCCTGTCGCTTTCATCTTGATAACCCTGATGGAACAGCCAAGATGCCGCCAAATGTAGCAACAACAACAACAACAGAAACAGAAAAGCACGACAAGAATTTAACTTAATTAACTAATTGTGAGTAGGGCATTCTCGAAAACTCCATTCCTCTTTCTCCGTTGAAGCCTGTCGTTTGGCCAATCGAAACTATTTCAGTGATTAACTCCTTTGGGGACCCCAGGGAATGCATTCTCAAAATACTAACTATTTCAATGGAATTCGACTTGAATCACAGTTAATTAGCGAATATTAAAGTTCAGGTCTTTGCATTCCATTTCCACTTGACGTGCAAATGTCAGCTAATCCTGGGGATCATGCGGGGATACTTACATGTGTACTTCTTCGGAATAACAACAAACGAAAACGTTTTCTTTTTGATAAATATTTGCATTGAAATGAAATTAGGATGTTCGTTTGTCGTCCTCGTCCACGTCGTCATGCCACGTCCCTTTCCCCACTTGCTCTTTTTTCAGTCACATTCGATTATCATTTTTGCTTGGCAGGCAATTCACAAATCATTTGTTTACACGGAATTTTGCTCGTTTTTCTTCCTTTTCTCTGCTGTGCCCTTCGTCCCCCTCGTGCATTTTGTGTCCTGTATTCAAGCACCACAGCGGGTATACTTCATTGGCAGAAAGCGATGTAACAACCAGAAGAAGAAGGTTGTGTGTTTTACAGCCTCTGCCCGATTCCTGATTCCTGATTCAGTGGGACAGATAAGTTGTTTGTTCGTCCGTCCCGGAGCCGCCGATAAATCAAGAAAACATTTAACAGCCGTAGTTTTTGGGGTCACCGAAATTAGTGCCCGGGTAAGCCAGGGTCGGACCCAGTCGACTACTGCAGTGTGTCGCCTCTTCCTGGTTTTTTTGCGGCATTGTGGTGCCTGTGGTTGTGTGGATGTGCCTCCCGCTTAAGTGATGTCAATCAATTAAATTTACACACCAGGCCAGGAGTAACGGGCGATACGGCGGGGGGGTGGTACGCAGAGTGGTGGCACCCTCTGGCAACGGTTTATACATTTTTCATGACACTCGCGTGTCGGTGGCTCCGTTGCTCCGTTGCTCGCTTGCCACACTCTCTGTGTATAGGTGGGTGGGCGGAAGGAGCTTCAACAAAAATTTGTAAACGTGTTTATCTTGCTTTTGTCTGTGTATTTGTGTGTGTGTGTGTGTGTGTGTGTGTTTCTGACTGTAAAGTGTGGGTGTAAAGTAAGCTTGTGAGTGCTTTGGGGGCTGGATAAGCCACTGCCACACGAGGTGCAGTAGGCAGAGGCCCAAAAACCTGGGGGGACACCTGCTGAAGGAGCAGCAGCGGCAGCTGAATAACATTTGCATTTGACTGAGGTGTAATTCCTAAGCTTTATGGAGGAGCAAGAGCATTTATTAGTGCTCCGGAATTGCAGCACTTCATTTGCTTGAATTTCAAACATTACGAGCAGTATTATTGCTAAACTGATTAGCCCGAAGAATCATGGCTCGTAAAACAATCCCATGGGCATGGGTATGGCAGAGGCGAAGCTCTTTCGGCAAGCCAAGAGGTTGAATACATTTCTGAATGTTCTGATGATTTTATAAGCCGATTCATTAACTGTTTAGTAGCGCTTTGCCATATCAATTAGGGGCTGGTTTTAAACCGTACTTATAAGGGTTTTTCCCATTGATTTATGCAACAAAGGAACTCAGTATATACGTTATGGAACATACTCTGTTTAGACCTTTAAAGACAAGTCAAGGCACTTGTGAGCCGATGGTTGAATTCATACTAGCTTTTATTCAGAAACGTCAGGACCTTTATGTAATTTTTCAATGAGGGTTGGGGACAACTTTGTATTCCATTGTTATCGCTAGACACAGGGAACGGGTGCATCGGTACTGCGAGTATGCAGGCATAGGGTCTTAATTGCTTACTGCACTTTGGGACTTTGGGATGTCGTGTGTGTTAATGAGTTGGAAGAGCATTTCTCAGTCATAAATTCTATACTTTATGTATGTTTTTTACTTAGAATAGACTGGTTTTTTGTTTATCTCTGTGAATGTGTAAATACTCTTGTTCCTTAAGTACAATTATGAGTTCATGTTGGAACACACTCAAGGTTCAATTCAGCTTCAAATTGAAGTTAAACTTGACCCTAGTAGGTTTCACCTACTCCTACATTGCATAGCTATTTTCAGTCTTATAATTCAGCAGATATTGGTAGAATTTGTACATAAAACAGCAAGGGATGCTGCTGACATGCACATATTGTCTTCAATAGCCTCATGACCACCTTATTTTTCCATTAAATTTAATCTAAGCAACCAAAAATTGCATCCCAGCTTATGAACCTGCCTTTTATCAATTAGAAACTAAAAGTTTTAATGGGCAAAGATCTTTGACCACTGCCTGGCCTCCTGCATGCAGTTCAAGGCTCAAATATGATTAAGAAAGTTACAAATATCCAAAGCCATACATATATTTTATTACCTTGGTCGTAACCTAATTTTCGAAATACTTTTCATCATAGAAGTGCTCTCTCTCTGTCTCCCTCTCCCTCTGTCTCTCTCTCTCTCTCTCGCTTTCCCTATGGGATTTCGACTACAAGTTTGCCAACTGCCGCCTTTAAGGTATGCAGGACAGAGATTTACGTGCAACAAAGCGGGAATGTTGCGGCGTTGCTGTCCCTCCCCTCTCCTCTAACTGGTCAAAGCGTTCGAGTCAAGTGCTTATCAGTGGGACAGCAAGGGAGGGCGGAGGGGTGGGGGTGATGTAGAAGCTTTGTAACTTTGATGGGGTCGAGTCCCAAACATCTTGACTGACTGCACTTTATGGTTCATTTTGCATGCCTCAGCTGAGCAGAATCTGGAGTCGGACCTAGGCCGGACATGCCTCCTGGCAGTGGCAGCCAACAAAAAAGAAAAAAGGGGCAAAGTTTCCAACAACCCAATCCAGACCCAGACCCAGTTCCAGACCAACACCGAACCCCTCTTCCTGGCCATCTACTCATCCACATACTTTTGCTTATGACTATGCGTTTTGGTATTTTTACTGCTGCTGCGTTCCCATTTACGAGACAGAGAATTTTGAGTTGCTTTTTCATTTTTAATGCCTTATCTTGGTCTTGGTCTTGGTCTTGGTCGTGGTCTTGGTAGCTTTTCCTATGACACACACACACACACACAAAGAGAGAGAGAGAAAGCTAGAAAGAGAGAGAGAGAGACAATGTTTGTGGAAAAGGTTGTGACAGTGGCAGTGGCAGCCAACTCGTGTGCTGCGTTGTCCTTGCCTGCAGCGTTAAATTCTTGTTAAAATATTATGGAAAACTTTTACACAATTCCTTCGTTTTGGGGTTCTTTAATAAGAATTCACCAGAGAAATCTTTCGCTAGCTTCTTGTTGTGGTTCTTCCATGTAAAACCTCTCAACCGAGGACGGTACCACAATTTTCATCACCGAAAAGTAAGTATTTTCAAGGGCATACCATTATGTTTCCTACCAAGTATTTGCTCTTCAAAATCATCAAATTTATTGAAACATTATTAAATATTTATAAGTATAGCGTGGAATTTGTAGAGCCCATCAGATCGTAATATTCTCATAGATATTATACATAGAACCTGTCCATTATTTGCCTCATTGCAAGTCGAAAACGAAAGAGATCATCATTTGGTTGGTGTTTATGAAAATCGGTAAACTATATCTCAGCTAATGCTGCAATTAAATTGGTTATTACTTATTTTGTTCGCTGGTTGCCTTGCAGGTTGTTTGAGGGTCGTCAGGGGTTGTTCTGCAATTAGCCAAACATTTAATGAAAAGCCATCCATGCACAATTTGTCAGTTGAAAGGAGCAATTATTTCACTTCATTTCGCTTGACTTGACTGACGCTTTGGTTTGCTCGAAGGCAGGTCCTCCTGGTCCTCCGAGAATCACTTAACAGCGCAGCTCGAGCGGCGGCGTCGGCGGCGGCACCCCACCCCGGCACCTCGCCTCGGCGCGGCTACCATACCTCGCTGGCTACAGTTACGGCCATGTCGCTGTCGCACCTAATTAGACCAATTAAATTTAGCTGCAAATTACACACATTAAATGTGCAAATTGGGCGGCGAGTTAAAATTGAATTCAACTGCATGTCGGCTGTCGGTTGTCGCCGCAGATCGCGTGAGCAACTTGCGAAAGATAACCCATGGATTAGTCGCTACTTTTCCAACAATAGGGCTCCGTCCCAAGGGGATATTTAACCCCTGGATTAAATGGCTGTCTGCCAGCCGTAACTCCAATAAAAAGCACAGCGGAAAGTGCAATTAACTTTAAGGCAATCAATTTCTCATATTCGAAAGCTCTGTTTCATAATTAATGTTAAACATGAGCTATCGGATTATTTTGAAAGCCAGTACAAATAGAGAAGAACTTTAAACATCACCTGTCGTTTCATTGTTTGAACAAATGGATTTTGGACACTGTTCACGTGCTTTGAATTCCATCTTATAAGCTGTATTCATGCCAAAACACATCCCGTTTCGATGTATAGAAACTACCAGTACATAAGTACAGGGTTGTACGAGTAGAGCCGCGGACCGTGCCACTATTCCTAGTTCCGGCATATCGAGTTCACTCGTCGCTATTCCAAAAAAATTTTAAGAGATTTTTCACACTCGAGTTGTATCTTTTGGTTCTTCAAAGATCTCTCCGGAATGCACTTTAAATTGACTTTGATTCGTTATCCTGAGATTGATTGGGTCCCCCAGAGAGCTCTCCTGCCGTCAATGCCAACAACCTGTCACTGTCCAAGTCCTGAACTGTACTGAATCCCATTCCTGTTCCAGTTCGGTTGTATTGTGTTGTGGGGCCAACCATGGATATCGCCTTGGGGTTCATCAATCAAGCGGCTAACAAAAAACCTGCCCACAACAAGATGCTCGATGCACGAAGTGGAATACCCCCAGGCTCCCCCTCCCCACCGACTTAAATCGTTTAGTAGCCGGGAGGGGAACAGGAGCAGAACCCCTTCCGGAAGTGGGAGTTCGTTCCGGAAAAGCACGGAGTAGGCGGCGACAAGAATACCTTAATTAAATGACTCTTTTGCGGGAAGGAAGGACCAGAAGGCATCAAGGTCACACCTTGGGCGGTTGGGCGGCTGGGCGGCTGGGCGTTTCGGCGGAACAATTTAAGTACGATTTTTTACATTCAAGTCGTGTTTTAATTCAATTGCCGGCTTCAATTCTTTTCGGTATCTTGGCGGCATCTCATTATTTAATTTCCGGCTGCGACTGCGAGCATCTTGCACTCACCTGATCCGATTGTGTGTGCGGGCGGGTCCTTCACCAAAACGCCGGACAGTGCGGAATATTCAGAATTCAGAAGAAAAAACGGCGGATATTTCTTGTGAAGAATGCAATTAATTAGAGCACAAACAATATTTCATTTCAAGCGGTTTCAATTGCAATTATTTTTGGTTGATGTTTTTTAGAATTTCTGTTTTGAGGATTTTAGGTTTCTTGAAAAGATCTCAGCACGGTAAAAAAATGTGGAAAAAAACACGTTGTTTTTGAAGGAGAAAGTGTGTGATTAGTTTTTGAATTTGGATTTGTATTTGGATTTATACGGCACTCAAACAGGTCTGTGGTTCCCGCTCTCGGTTTTGGTTTTGGTTTCGGTTTCGGTTTCTCGTCCGTCGCCCAACCGTCGCGTAGGACATTCGCAAGCGAACTGTGGGCCTTCCTTGTCCAAGCCGTCGCCAAGTGGAAAACCAAAACAGATGCCGAACAGCCGAAGGCCCGAAGCTCGGGCCCCGATGGCTGATGGCGGCTGGTGGCTTGTGGCGCCGCGTGGGAGTGACTCAAGTTTTGAGCCAAACAAAACCACTCATTGCTCGGGAGACCACCGAAAAATTAAACTACATTCTCTACGATATTGCACAACTTTTATTTTGTGGAAGCGAACAAAATTTTAATTTTAACCAATTTACGCCACAGCAGAAGGCACAAGGCAGTCGCCGGCAGTCGACGGCAGTCCAGTCTGTCATTTGATTTCTCCATTACTCTTAATGAATGCGATTTGTCAACATTGAAATTGCCGGGCAAATTGTTGCTGCCGCGCCAATTCTGTCCAATCTGTTCTGCCTCTCCGCGATAATAAATCTTCGTTTTATTATTTGGCTGTCCAGTGCGATTAACATAAAATTAAATGTCAAACAAAAACTAAAGCACACCCATTGAAGGGATAGCTTGGGATATGGAAACTACTACGATTGATTAAATGTGAATAAACACCTGGAATTATGTTGAGTTATTACAAGAACTTACTCTCCCAATCGTTTTCATGACAGTTGTACGATAAAAAAGTCTAGGTTGCCCTCAAATATAGATATAGAACACAAAATTGTATCGTTTGGCTGCATTTTCTAGAGAAACAAACAAATCAAAAGGTTGTTTCCGACCTATTGTTCCTATGGATCTTGGCTGTTCCAATAATGAAGGAAACATTCATTCAAAGCCCCAAACGTTTTCATCACAAAATTGTATTGCTAGCAGCAGTCACTAGCAGTTACTAGCGCGGTCAGAGCTGTGCAAGGAGCAGCGAAAACGCGGCACATAACAGGACACGCAACAGGCGCGCGAATTCTCACAGGGACCCAAATATTTGTAAACAAAGGCAAGAACCGAATCCGATAACCGAAAACGAAGTCATAGACGAGTTGCAAATACATTGAGCACACACTCAATTGAGTGTAAGACCTTGAGTGGATTTTCCTTATGAATGAACACGCAAATCGGTTCTTAAATTCCCAATTGTATCATTTAAACCGGAATCCACTTTCTTAAAACTTAACGATTTCCAATTAGCAAACCATTCTTCAATTCCACAAAAAAAAACCCATTGATATGAACGAAAAAACTCACCATTTGAATTTCGCGGTCTGGGTTAAGTTAGAAGAAATATACCAGAAATATTTAGTGCGCGCTCAATTTGAAATCAAGCAAGCGTTACAAAATACCATCAACTCACCAAGTAGAATACCATATTTTTATAACAAAATATGGTATTAGTAAAATAAATGGGAAAAAGTATAGTATTTTTATATTGGACATCTTGCTTGCGAACGTGTTTTCGGATCGAAGTAGTAATTTTTTAACTATGTAGAAATAATCAACTTTTGTAGATAAAAATACCAGAAAATATAACACATTTTTCAAACAAGGTGGCAGCCCTCAACGCCAAATTCAATTTATCGCACACAACTATCGATACTTTGTGCATCAAAGTGCCAGTGGAATTAAAATTCGTGCAAATCTGAATAAGTTTAGCAACGTCAAATAAATCCACTATCACTGTTTTCATCAATCAATTACATTTAATTTAAAAGGTATGTTCAAGAACATAAGGTAAAACTTCCAAACGATGTTTTTTTTGTTAATTTTCGCTCTCTCCCATCGTCACTGAAATTTCAAAGAATTCCATTTTGGCGCGTAGCTTAATATCACCACTCGACAAAAGCACTCCACTAAAGCCATAATTGTATGATTTAATAAAGAATTTTCCGCTTAAAAATATTCTTCATTGCTTTTGAACCCCTCCTGACTAAGAATTTGAAATTCATATATATGCATTTAAAATAAATGTTTAATTTTCCCGCTCGATACTATCGATGGTGAACTGAAACCGAAACCATCGATGGTCGGCTTCGTTATCAACCGACGATAGTATGGACAGCGCTATCGATTTTCTGCCACCCACACTACGGCCTCATGTGGTCGATTCGACGTGAAAAGTAAAATATTTAAACATTGAATTACTAAATCAAGCATTGATTGAAGAGCCGATAAAAATGAAACGTCGCGCCTCATTTGAAGGTTCCAGCTTAACGGAGCAGAACACGCGTAGGATGCGACTTCAGGCCAATGCCATGCTGAATGCCAACACATTCGATCCAACGCCTCTCGCAAAATTCATCCTGAATTTGGTAAGTCTCCTTGGCTGAACCTGCTCAATGTACTGCCGAAGCTTAACCCATGTCCTTGCAGAAGCAGAAACCCGCCAATATCGATCAGAACGATCTGATGGCCGTCCTGGAAGTGATATTCACCAATTTGTTCAAGCGCGTGTTCCTGGAGCCACAGGAGCCTGAATGGGAACCACTGTACAACGAGACTTGGGCTCTGCTGCTCGAGCGCATTGGCTCCTCGTCTCAGGTGGAGACCCTGATGGCGCTCAAGGTGTGCATGTCCTTGATTAAGAGCGAGGCTGAGAGCGTCGTCGTGGAGGGAGACTGGCCCATCAGCAAACTGAAGAGCATTCTCGAGATTCTGATCAATGGTCAGGAGAGAACTATTGTGCTGAAGGAATTCGGCAAGTACACCAAATACCTGGATGTACTCAATTTATCAATCAAGTTCGCCCTCGAACTGGCACCCACCGGAGACTACCAGCATGATCCCATCAAGGCGATGAACTATCTGTCGCTGGTGAACACATTGGACTTGAGCAAGGCGGTGATCTGTGTCCAAAAGTATCATGTGGACACGAACAAGTCGCACCGGAGCTTCTCGTACGAGAAGGCCCGCAAGAAACTGAACAAAATCTGGCGTGGCATAATCGGCTCTAGCAACGGCATAGAGGAGGACCTGCATCGTATGGTGCTGGTGGTGTTGCTGGAGCGCATTTTGCCCCACATGGAGGATCCCATCGGAGTCACTGACTTCCTGATGAACTCGCTGCATGAATATGGTTCGTCTACGCAAAATATTAAATAATTCTCTTGAATTTCTCATTGATTCGAATGAACTTTGCAGATGGACCCATCGCCTTGCTGGCTCTACAGGGCATCTTCGTCCTGATGCAGAAACAGAACATCACCTATCCCGATGTCTATGAGAAGCTGTACCAAATGTTCCATGCGCGTGTTTTCTCCAACAAATACAAGTCTCGCTTGTTCTACTTGGCCGATATTTTCCTCACCTCGACACATTTGCCGGAAAATCTGGTGGCGGCCTTTGTCAAGCGCTTCGCTCGGCTAGCCCTGAAAAGTCCACCCAAGGATGCCGTGATCATGATACGCTTCATCTGCAATCTCTTGCTACGCCACACTGGCCTACAGAAGCTCATACGCGGCGATCCGCTGGCCGAACAGGTCACCGATCCCTATAACGAAAAGGAAAAGGATCCGGTGAAGACGGAGGCCCTCAATAGCTCGCTCTGGGAGTTGCATTTTCTTCAAAAGAACGCTATTCCCGAAGTGGCCAATGCAGCCACGTTTATCAATAATCCCCTGCCCATTATGGAGTTCGACCTGGGACCCCTGCTCGATGTGGAAGACAGTCGAGTAAGTAGAAAACTAGGATGCAGGTTGCAGAATATCTTTTTAAATCCAAACAAACATTTAAACTAGATTATTTAGCATATTTATTGATAATTCTGATTGATTTAGTTGATTGTTTAATCGATTTATTTGCGGTTCTCTTGCAGATTTTCGATGACCTATTGAAGAGCAAGGCCAAGCAATATATGCTGAGTTACGAGAACACCAAGACTTTGGCGCTGGCCAAGAATGACACCGTCACCAAGCACTTTGATCTAGTTTAGAATTTACGCTTATCATTTAGGCCGGACGATTGTGGTTGTAGTTGAGCCCCCTGGGACGAGCCAACTCGGTTTGAAACCATTTGTATGGTGAAATATAATTTATGTTTCCCGGAACAAAACCCCTGTTTGTCGCATAGGCAGCTACTGGCGGCTGATGTTGCTGCTGCTGCTGTTGAAGCTGCCTCAGTTCGGAGCAGGAGCGGCAGGGGCGTATCAAGGCAAAGTACACACACTCGGCTATGGAGAGGAAACTGAAGCCCAGGAACAGCCCCATCAGGCCGCCAACATTAGCTGAAAGAGATATAAATCAATAAAAATATTTCCAAAGCGACTCCTACGCATCTGCGCACACAGAAAGTCCGAGAAGCCAATAAACTCTGTCTGCTTGCTGGCCCGAAATGTCGGGTCCTTAAAGTACATATTCACCACCGCCACGCTGCGCTCCACATACGCGTCACTGAAGTTAAGACTGACATTCGGATTGGTCACCTCGAGGCCGTCGTGGGAGATCTTCGTCGAGTAGGCGATCGTATTGAAGGACAGGTCGAAGCAGCTGGGCAGGCAGTCGTCCAGACAGGACTCCATCGCCTCAATCGTTCGCAAACGAATTCGCTCCACGCACTCCCTCTTTCCCACTGAGCAGATGGTGTCGTTGTGGTGTAGGCGCGGCATGTAGAATGTGACACAGCCGCAGTAGCGAAGCAGCAGCCCCGATAGGCATTCGGCGACGCAATTGCGCTGCGTGTAATGTGCAAACCATCGCAGCTTCAGCTCATTGCGGAACAGACAACGCCTGTATTTGCGGTGCACGCGGCGCAGATGATTTTCCGTCCGGATTTTGGATGGATCAATGCGGAGCTTGGTCTCCATCCCGGGGGCCAGCAAGACGCCCGTCTCGCGCACATTGGGCGACTCGTTGGGACTGTGCAGAGCGATCTTGAAGCCAATGCTGCTGGATGAGGAGCAGTAGTAGGCATCGGCCTGCACATCCAGCGTCAGAGACAGGCCTAGGGATTCGCCTGTTCCCTGGGCTGGACGCGGATACAGCAGATGGCCTGGGTACTTGGCGCCGCGCTTGTACCCCAGCTCCGCATGCCAGTTGATAGCCTGATAGTCTTTGGGTAAGGTCAGATTTCGTTGGGATAACGAAGCACTGTAAGAACAACATAACACCAAAAAATAAGATAAGCGCATGTGTAAATGATGCGTTAGAACATTGCATTGGAAATACCACATTTTCAAATTTTCGCGCCTGTTCCAAACACTTATCGACCTGGCATAAGGCGTTTATCGAGTCAAATTATCGAATAAATATGGATTTATGTCAACCTAAGCTTATTTTAAAGGTTATTAAAAGGACTAATTCATCTTGGTTTGAAACAAAGTTGGTTTTTACTAAATTACACTCAAATACAAATTAACGCGCCTCATCGATAGGTTTTTACCTTACAGGGTCACACTGGAACTAAGAACAAATTCAGACCGCCGAATTGTTGCATTGCAGTGCTTTTTTGTTTAATTAAACTTGTATTCATTTCTAAATGTTAATATTATAAATAAATTGGGCGAGATGCATTTTTTAAAATTTATATTGACATGCAAAAAATACGCGCCTCATCGATAAGCAGCATTCGATAAGAACGACATACGGACCATCGATGGCTCAAAAGATGGCTGCACGAAAATTGAACAGTTGGCAAGTAAAGTAGGTTTTCATTTTTAGGTTTTCTAGCCAAAAGCCAGAGAGCTGGGTGAAAAATATGAAAAAATACCTGCGTTTGTACATGTAGAGTGGATGCAGCATGTTGAACACACAGCACAGGCCCTCATCGGTGACAATGGGATAGAACATTCTCGCACATTCATAGTCGTCAGCGCCGAAGCGACAACCGATGACCATCGATTGGCATGGCTGCGATATCTGTGTCATATACAGGTTGATATTTGTAATGAAACGAACTGTAAAGTATAGCTAATTACGTACATTCGTTATGAAATCCTCCCAATTAGCACGATCCTCGCTGACCCGCTGAACATCTATCCTGCGACGGCACAACAGCTGCAGCATCGCATAAGCGGCCGTGTCATTGGAAAAGATCGCGGCCTTGCTGGCCAAAGCCTGGTTTAGATTGCAAATGGTGACGGCGGGAAATGGCTCATTTGTGATGTACGTGAGCTCCGGATCAATGCCCACAATCACCGGGGTGGTGTTCCACTTGTCGAAGGCGTCATGTATGAGGTAGCCGGCTATTGAGACAACCGCCAGCATTGCGACACCAAAAAACACTCTACCAGTGCAGGACAGGACAACCTTAATCCTCTGTAGCCATGTGCAAATGTTATGTGGTTTTTACCTGTCGCTGTTGCGCAATTTCCCATTATTGATATACTTTAGGCCATGTATGGTCGTATTGCGACAGAACTCATCTGTGTTCGCGGCTAGTATGCGCCGCCACGTGCCCATCGATATGTGGGTCCTCGCCTGCGGCTTGCTGCATAACTTTGGGTATGGCTGGCGACTCCGGAAGAGACCCAATTGCCGTCGACTTCGTTGCGGTCGCATCTTCAGCCACTCTCTGAATGAACCCATGTAACTGGCCCCCGGGTGAGTATACATATTTTTACATCAATTTTCAATTTGTAAATTACCCAATTTGTTTATTTGTTCTATCCCGTTCGCTTGGCTGCCTCTTCTCTGGCTGGATGGTTTCGTCCTCAGACATATTCCAAAAGTATGAAAATTGTTCAAAGTAGACTGTGTTGTGGCACTGGAGGTAACTAAACGGTGCTCTTGCTACGAGAAATAATCATGGCTATGCCATATGCCATGTTTAAAAATAAACAGCAGTGGAGTTCCGTAATGTATACCCAATCAGGATAACTCTTTCTATGTAAACTACTCTCTCACTTTACAGATGAAATTCGGAGCCCGAAGCCCAATAATTGCTGCACTGCTTTTAGGCTCGTAGTCTTTAATATTAAATTACTTATTTGAATGCATTCGAATAATCTGCTAGCCATCCTCCCATGTTTGATTTCTAATTATGTCAGTCTCTGAACTAAGTAAGGTATAGGTATGGTATAGGTTTAGGTGAATTTAATTCCAGAAATTCAATTAAAATCAGACCGTAGGGAGTGCAGTCTTCCATAAAGAGAATTAATTTAATGTTCAAATCTGGCTATCATATATCAAAGGTTGCATTTGAATGTGAATTTCATGGACAACTGAGTTAAAGACAAGGTTCTCGTTTTTCTTTCACCCGAACTGGCTTTAATTAGTGCATTTAGGGATACAAACGAATGCCATGCCGCCTCATTAGGAGAAACAGAACAGAACAGGAACAGAACTAAAATCGCCAGCAAAAGTAGAAGACCGTAACAGAAGCCAAAGGAGAAGTAGAAGAGGCAGCAAGAGGGCTCAAGTTAGTACGGAAACACATACACATACGCATCCACAGACATGCACACACTGTGAGGAAGTGATGGAGGGTCAGAAGGAGACAGACACTGGAGAACCACAGAAAACGACACTTGAACGAAAATCAAATTAAAAGCTTCAATGGCAAGAGACTACGCTGGCGATGGCGATGGTGATGGTGATGACGATGACGACCGGGCCAGACCCCGGTCAGACGGAGGAGCAGCAGAACTTGGTTGCCTCCTTGCCAGTCACCACATGCCACATGCCGCATGGCACATGGCACCTGCACACGCATACGTACACGCACACGCACTTTGTATGACTTCATTGAAACAAGTTCATAAAACACTTAACCTGACCAAGCTGACCAAATGTCCCATGGGAATGCCTGACTGAGCCTCGACTGGACTGGATTGAACTGGACTGTCAGTGTTCTGCAGCTGCTGCCGATGCTGCTGCTGCTGCTTCTGCTTCTGGTTGTTGGTCTTGTTGACTTGTTAGCAGTTTATACTTGATGCTGCAATATGCCCGTCTGGATCCACACACAGAGACACACACACAGACACACATGGGGCACCCATCCCGGATGTATCCGCATCAATGAGTGACCAGGCTGGCCGACCATCAACGGAAAGTTTTGCCTTTGGCTCTCTCCTTGGCCAAAGGATGTAAATGTGCTGGGGCATCATCAAAAGTTACCAGCAAATTGACCTAATCTATGTACATATGTCAATGGAGATGTATGCCTGCAAAGATGTGTTGTATGCACATACATGCACACATGCAATACATACATACAATACATATGTGGAGATGGATGAACGTGGAACGTGGATATGGTTGGAGAATGGAGGCGCTCGTTGGCGCCCGCTGTGCTTCGCCATTAGAAATCGTTTAGGCCGACGACGACGCTGCAATTTACGGCGGTTAAAAGCAGACATGTGCCTCTAAATTGATATGTATGGGAGGCTGGGGCTATGTGCATATCTATCTACATACATCAGAAGTATGTAGTACAGTGCGTTTCATAAGAAGAAATTGGCTTAAATTATTGTTGAATTGCTTATGCAAAGTCGAATCAAAACTATGTATCAAATTCTTAGTGACATATCTCTAGAAAGGTATTCGGCACCCATACACTCAAGTGCGCTGGTGTATGTAGCAAAAACCCGAACATGCCTGCGGGAGTAATCGACTTATTGCATTACACTGGGAAAAGCGCTGTAATGGAGCTAACACTGTACAGACTGGCCTATTCGATTGTTTTGCAGGTGAACTTACATCTTTATTGGATACTTTAACTTATTAAATACCAAGCTTCACTCTTATAGGATGGCGTGTCCTCTCAGAAGAAGAGAAGAGAGTTACCACTGTAGTTAATCCTCTACACTCACCTGCCTGGCTTTCCTTCCCAGAGAACACAAACCCCCGGAGTCTGACATAGGCATTAGGGAGGTGCCTCAATTATCATGTGATTTTTGCCAGTGGCCTGCCCCATGCTGCATGGGGCTATTTAAGCTCTTTAGCTTGCCGCAAGCACACCGAACTTTCCCCCAAAAATGTAGCGAAAGAAAGAGGCACCAGGAACAAGCAGAAGGAGAATTTGGAGAACAGCATCGTGAAAAATCATAACTTACCCCAGGCTCATGCATATGCACCATGCACCGCATGTGTGACGGTGTGTGGGTGTGCATATGTACATATGTATGTGAGTGTAAGTGTGTGTGTGTGTGTATGTGTAAAAAATCTGAAAATGATAGAAAAATGATTAATTGCAGTTGGCAGTAGTTCAGCAGTCAGTTACTGCTACTGCTACCGCTCCTGCTCCTGCTCCAGCCACTGCTGCCAGTGAAGCCACAGCAAACCTCAGGGCCACACAATGCCAGCGATCCCTGGATGTTCGCATGTGTGTGAGTGTGTGTTAGCATTCATGGCTACGAATGGATGTGTGTGTGTGTGCCACTTTGTATACCCTTTGCATGCAAAGGAGTCATATCTAATACTATATACAACATCGGATCAAAGAGATCCAGTTACTAGAACTGTAAGCAATATTACATGTGTGCTTTATTATCTAAATAATAGGAGCTTAAGCTAAGCTACAGACCTTTCTGGAGGCCCAAGGGAAATCTCTGATGCAATTTCTCACATTTTAAGTTGTCTCTTCCATCAAAGTCTTCTCTTTGCTTTATGTTTGATCAAAATAGAAGCGGATATCCCATATAGCACAGGGGATATATCAAAGTATGAGCGTATTCCGGGAGCATCAAAGAAATGTATTAAATGTTTATGTATTTATTACTGTGTATACTGTACACCATTGAGGACCTATCGGCAAGAGTAGTCCAGGCTTCGGCTGCAATTCGGACAATTCGTATTCCTCCTTTTTTTTTTGCTGCTGGCTCTTTTTTCGAACACAACAGCAGCTGACTGCAGCGATATTAATGATAGATATGCGTTCGCTTCAATGCGCTGCTTCCCTTCCTCACAGTTTGCCCTGAATTATACGATAATATTCCTGGTCCCGCTCCTGCTCCAGCTCCAGCTACATTCGGGGTGTGGGGTGTGGATTTCAGCAGACGGTGGCTTTAAATGAGAGTAGGAAAAGTGTGGAAAAACGTTATGCATGCGGCATGTATATGGTATACTTACTATATGCACTATGTACATACATAAATCGCTGACATTTAAACAGAAATTACACCCGTTTTTGCATGTTGCAGCGACAAATCAATGGCAAGAAGTGAAACTTATCGATTATGTATCCCCCCGAGCTCCATTAACGCTTATTATGAAAGAGATGTAAACGGCAGACTATCCCAAGATTAAAAGTAGAAATGAGTGATTTTTACAGTATACAATATCATAAAATTATGCAGATACTATTATGATTATCCCACAGAACACAGAAGGGATCATGGAAGGAAGAAATTGTATCTGCCCACCTGTGGAACGAGGTAAAACGGAAGTGACTCATGCATGAGGCCTTGATACGTGGAATAGTACCATCGGGAGAGGACTTCGGCCTATCTATCGCTAAGTATTTCAGAGAGAGTCTCATATCATTCAAATGAAAACATATGATAATTGAAATGAATGAGGGCGAGAGTTAGGCGGCTTGAAATTAGTCTAGGTATAACCAATACAAGAGAACACATCTATGAAAAATGCATTTTCTGATTTCAATTCGAGTAAGGGACGCAGGACGCAGGACACAAGCCAACACTTGACACTGGCCGTCCGTCCGTCCGTCCGTCGGGTGGTTCATTGTATGCGCATCGTTGCCTTTTTGGCACTAATTTCCATTTATTCATTTAGTTGCAACATTCATTTCGACAGACTCCGGCACAGACTCAAAGACAGACTGGGACGGAGATGGGGACGGGGACGGGGTTTGGGACTGGGATTGGAATTGGGTCTGTGGGTGTGTGGTTATGATGGAGGGTTGGGGGCAGGGCTGTGTTCGACTTCGTCTTTCATTTATCAGCAGAAAGCAGTGCAGTGCTGATGAAATGATGCTTAGGAGAGTGACAAAATGTAACTCGCCGAAAATGAGACAAAAAAAAAGGTCGCATGACAGTCTAAACCAAACAAAACCATGGGGAAGGCAACCAAAAAATAAAAAGATGGAAAATGACAGCCAATGCTCTCTGCTCTGCTCTGCCAGTGTCACTTCTGCTTTTCCACTTTTGCACAGTTCCATTCGCCCTTTGCCCCCACTGCCGCCCTCGCTCCCGCCTTTGCCATTGCTATGCTGGCCCGCCGAACCACGAGTGGAGTTCCCATGGGTTTTTTGTTTGTTTGCGGCCAAGCCAGAGCTCAGTTGGTGCTGGTGGATGGTGGGGCTGCTGGCTGGTGGCTGGGGGACTGGGGACTGGAGGGGTTGCCTGATGAAAGGGTTCAAAACTATTTTCAAACTATGTATGTATTTAGCGCGCATTATATAGCAGGGGAGTGACAGAGACAGCGACTGAGACTGAGACTGCCACTGCCCCTGGCCCTGCTGCCTTGCCCTTCGGGTCAGGGCATCATCATCATTACCATCGTCCTCTTGCAGTCGTCGTCATCATCTTTGTGCCTGGGTCGGCAGCTGTTTTATGATGTCCCTGCACAGTGGACATCGGGACAATAAATAGTATGTAAATCATTCAATAACCAATTTATTCGATGTCTAGCTGATGCCGGCCTTCCCTTGGTTCTAAATATTTAATCAAATCTTATGGGGATACCTATGATACCTTTCTTCGACCAACGAGTCTGCTTTATTCCTTATGCCTCCCTTTTACTATTTCTGTATGGTATATTTTTTATACCGATATCATTCATCTTTGACTCCATTGTGTCTGGTCTGTCCAACTGTCTGTCCGTATGTATGTATGTCTGTTTGTCCTTGGGACCCTCTCGACCGCTTTTGCCCACTTGTAACATATTTTTTGGGCAACGGATTAGTTGGACGTCATGTTGCCACTTGAAGTGTTTATGTGAATGGCGTTTTACAGACAAGCACACACAAATATATACAATGTGTCTGTATGTGTGTGTAGTTATCACACATATCATGCGACACTTAATAAAAACAATGTGCTCAACATGCCGCCTTAAATGGAAATCCATTTTCACTCCTTTTTTGCTTCTGCTTCTGCTTTTGCTTTTGCCCCACTCAGTTTCTCTGTCGATTTGCCCGTCCTTATGCCATGGAACTTATATAAGTATTACGTGTGTGTTAGTGTGTGTGTGTGTGTGATATGCTGACTGGCTTTTGTTTGTCGAGCTATTTAAATGTCTGCATTTGTTCCCCACACTTATGTATACCCCAATGCCCATCCCCATCCCCATCTCCATTCCCATCCCCATCCCCAATGCACATCTCCACCCCCCATATCCTGCTCCTTGCGGGCTCTATAAATTTATAATTAATTGTTTTAAAGCTTCTCCCCATCTGTCCTGGTCCGCTTTTTGTCTGTGTGCTGTGTGTGCTGTGGGTTATACAAGGGACATTATATCATTTTGTGGTTTTCTATTTATATTTTGCCCGATTTCAACTGGTTTTTGTTTTTGCTTGCTCTCTCTGTGTCTGTGTGTGTGTGGGTGTTTGTTTATCCTGTGACGACTATAAGCCACCAGGCGATGATGCTTCTTCTCATTAATCGTTTAAGTAATTAGTAAAAGTTGCTCCAAAATCAACCAGAGAAGGAATCCAAACTACACTTGCGACCCAAGTGGACATATGAAATATTTTCAAATATTTCTCTCAGCCATTTCCATCAAAGATTCCTTAAGTTTTGGTCTCTTTCTCCTTAGCCCTTTGCCAATACACCATTTTCCTATCATGACCCCATTCTATTACTCTCTTTCTTGAGACGAATGTCAACCTACTACACCTTATTATAAACAAAAAATACCTACAGAATTTATTTAGATATCAAAAGGTGTTCTTTTTTTTGGCTCGGCTTTGGATATTAATTGAACTTTTTTGATTTATTTGGCTGCGTAAAAAATGGATTTGGGAAATTGCAAAATTCAGGGCGGAAAAGGTGTAAGAAATGTAATGACAAAATTAACGGAAAGGGAAAGGTTTTTTTTTTAAGAAAGGTATAACTGGTTGGTGGTCCCCTCTTCTATTTAGTTGCCGCAATATTTGTTTAAAGAGAGAACTGTTTAAAGATAAAACTGCCTCAGATAGATGGGATACACAAGCAGTCAATACTCACTTTCGAAACTCATAAGACTTAAGACTGATAAGGTACGAATATATCAATTTCATGCACCAAAATCTTCGGACATCAAACTGTCGGTTAGGACGACGTTAGATGTCGTTAACGAACCTCCAATTAACTGCTTAACGACCAATGCAAGAGTGCAAGCAGCGCACCACATCAGATCTGATTACGTCGTCCAATATAAAGCATAAAGAACATAAAACCAAACCAAATCTTAAATTAATGTTCGGCAAATTCATTTCGAATACATTTTCGTTAAGTTATTCAAGATGGAATGTCCAACGCCACCAGAATTATTGCGATTTAAACATCCATGCATCCCATCAGAATACTTCGATTGCTGCTTGGTCCTATCCATTATATAAAATGTATGTGCTAAAATGAATTTAAAGGAATAACAGTATCAAAACCGATTTGCATCAGCGCTTTTCGGCACTGTGATGAGTGTCCTGCAGACCTCTAAACAGTGAGGTTTTCCCAAGAATTTTCCTGCCTCAGAGAGGGATGGAGGAGAAGCACAGAAGTGAGACAGAGAAAGAGTCGTGAAGAGCGATTCCTGTCATTTGTTGTTGTTATTGCGAATTGCGAATTTCTGTTTATTTAAAGAGCACATTGCACATCTACATATTCTATCCACGAATGATACATTTCCATCTACATCTACATCTCCATCTCTAGAATATAAACATACATAAATATATTTGAATGGCAGTAGGCCTTTTGTGTGTAGCTATAAGAAATAAACAGAACAGAACAGAACAAACCGTAGGCGTTGATGTTGCACTTTGCTGGTGCCTCCGTCCGTCGGTAGTCCACCCATCCATTCATCCATCCATACACGGATGCATATTTACATAACAAATATTAGCATTGTGTAATTTAGTTGCTGTACAAAATGTCTACACGTTCTTTGTGAAGTTGCGTTTCGTTGCCATAGGGCTGGTTGAAGTTGGAACATTACTGGAGCTTTGCGGAAAGTTTTCCTCTGCATGACAATCTCTGAGCAAGCCTGCTGCCCGCTTACATTAAGGACACGCACTGTAGCCGGGTTCTGGTGCGACCAGAGGATCTTAACTTGGGGCCACGCACACAATTTGCACAGGACTTTTCGCCCCGGCATTAGCAGCCATCTCGTCCGGAGTTCTATTTCAGTTTAGCCTCGTGCAAACTTTCATCCACATCTCACTTTGGCACCCCAAAATACACACACACACGCACACACAGCACTCGGGAGGTGTCCAAGTGGGGGGGAGGACTCGTTCCCATCCTTGCATCCTTGAGCGAGCCACTTGAGTGTATTTATTTAAAGACAACCCAGGCTCTTTTGCTTTTGCCTATCATAAAGGCGCTTGCCAGTCCCCCGGTCCCCCAGTCGTCCAGTCCTCCACCGAGACCCACTTTTGCTATTATAAACTATTATTCTGTCTTGGCTGTTGATATTTTTCCAAATTTAATTGCATTTCTGCCCCAAACCAGAGGCGTGTGCTTCCAAGTACATACATACATACATATGTACATATATAAGCATGCTATATGGATACATTCCCACAATATATATGTGAAGATACATATAGATAGACAGCAGTAGAGCTGGCTGACAAGACAACTCAATTTGATGGCAAATCACATCATATGCTTTCCAAACACGTCCAGGACCAACAGCAGCAGCAGCAGCAGCAGCAGCGGCAGTATATAGCAGCACGCAAAAATTTAAGTCACGAAAACAATTTCGTCAATTGTTGTTACTGTTGCTACTGCTACTTCTACTTCTACATCTACATCTACAGACGGACAACCAGAGCGACAGAGGAACAGACAGACGGACAGTCGCCGTCGCCGTCGCTGTTCTTAAGTAGCCAAGCGCCTTGAGTGGATTACAGCGCAACGAGGCGACATTATTGTCCTTTGCACAACCCCGAGATATACAGGCCCATACCCATAGCATCCTTACTGGGATGGAATGGAATGCGCCGTCGTTAGCTGTCCGCACGGACCGCTGGACAGGACAGTCGGGCGGGGTGGGATAGCTGCATTTGTGTGTTGGCTGGCCAAAAATTTGAAACAATTGAGTCGCGAATTAGCATTAAGTCAATCACTTGTCTAGCTGGGAAATATCTAGGAAACGCAGAGCACGTACAGCAAATCTCTATGCCCACTCGTTCCCGTCGGGAGGATGCGACGCGATGGCGAGAGTCTTAGATCCGTCTGCGGGAGCTTTCGGTCAACAAGAGCTATTGACGGTATGACGAAAGATGAGACTGCCCAAATCTGTCCTTATATACTAACAAAAAGAAAAGCACGCGCACAAAACTTGTGCATGGTTAGGCTGGTTTTCAATTGGATCTTCATTGTGCTGGCGTTTTAGCATTATGTGTATACAGAATGTGTTGTAATATGTTGGATCCTCAGTTGCCACAGTTTTGTTTGTCGTTGCCTCATTTTGAGTTGAATTTCCCCTGCGCGCTTATAAGCCCAATAGTGATGCGGCACAAAGGACAGCGGCGACCACCAAAGGCATAAGGCGCGTTCATGAGCGTAAAGAAGCAGCGGCCGCAGAGCGAGTGGCCGCATGGTAGAGTCACTGGAGTGCGCTTCTTCTCCAAGCAAATGCAGCACTTCTCATCGGGGTCGTTGGTCGGTGCGATCCTCTTCGGCAATTTGCCATCACCAGTCCTCTTCACTTCCATTTTGCTTGACAAACTCGAACACTTCTAGGGCTAAGAAAATGTTGTGGCATTACAGTGAATATCAATTGGATTTAATTTTATCATACCGCAAGTCTTGTCTAATGAATGAAAATACACTCAAGAAATTCTCCAAAAGGCACTTGGAATCAGCAATTATTTTATTGACAATTAATCAGCAATAATTTCAATAAGCAGCACTACGTACTTCTCACATTTAAAGAATGCTTTTAGTGTTGACAACCCTGCCATTTGGGGTTGCCATCTAATAGCCTATTTACACTATAGTGAGTTAACTGATTTATCGATAGGTAACTCAATAACTCAGAACTGGCGTTTACACTATGCAAAAGCTGAGTTATTGAGTCTCGGCTGCTGGTACGTGCTTGTGTACATACATTTTGTTTTATTTAATTTATAATTATATGAACGACCAAGAATTAATGATTTTCTACGTGGCATAGCAAGATTCGATAACGATTAGCGATTAATTTAGCTTTAGGCTGCATATTTCCGACCGAATTGTAGAAATCCACCACATTGTTAATATGGTTTTTTAATAATAATATTAGTTTAAAGTATTGGTTTTAACGATTGTATGTGTGTATATTTGCACCTTTTTCCCCAGCCATATTTTTTACGCGCCAAAATTTAAACTTTGACCTGTTAATTTTTGTTGTTATTAGTGGTGATAATTCCACGACAGGCAGATCAGGGTTGAAATATTCGGAAAATCGGAAAACTCACCTCTAGATCCTCTATGCTTCCCCATGTAAACGAAACTCGGGTTTTGCCCGAAAGTCAATAACCCAACCGTAGCGTAAGCAGGCTATAAAACATAATACCTACTGGGATCTACGCAATACTGGAAGAATTATAAGAGTTGTACTTGCGATTGAAGAAGTGGCCGCAAGACTAGAATTATTCCATTGGTTCTTAGCCAGTATTTGAATTAAATAAAGTTTCGATTTTGGTCGATGACATTGCACACAAATAACATCAAAGGTTATACATTTCTCCTTCGAAAACCATTAAGACAATTTGTGATTGATATGAAAGTTTACTAAAACCAAAGCACTATGGTCCCAGAGACCACTTTTGTTGGCCAAAATTAATAACTCGCAAACGGAATGATATTTTCTATTTCTTTTTTTTTGTTGAATTTATATAGGTAATTAATAGAAAGTAGATTTAAAAAAAAAAAATCTCCTTTTTCTTAAGGCATATACATACATATGTATGCATATTTCACTAGTCAACAAAAGTAAACTTTTTATTTTCACTGTGAACCAAATAGAGTTATAGTGCTTCTTTTTTTAGCATAACTCAAGTATCCTAAATCTGGTTGTTATCAACGATGCTATTCTGAAATGCACATACATAATTGCATCTTTAAATCGGACCTTAACACTTTGTAGCTTCAGCTTGCCGTCTGGAAATTATTAGGCTTTCAAATTTAAATTTGATACATTCGAGGTTATGATGTATTAAGTCAAATTTTAAGAAATGTGGTAAAATTTGGAATTTCTATAAATATATTTCAACAAGGATTTTCTAATCTACAACACACAATAGGTTTCCAGGTGGAACTGGGTGGGACTCACTTTGTGTACCTTTTCAAAAATTAGGTTTAATTTAAACATTAAAGTCACCACAAATACTATATACGGTTCACATTACAAAACACGTAAATACAAGGCCTACTGATTAAAATACATAGCAAAAATTTGATCACTTAATAGGTATTTTCCAATTAGTCAAAGATTTAAAAATGTAATTAAATTTGGACTTTTCCACTGCCCGAGTTTTTCAATAGCTACAGCTGGGTTGCATACAAGATTTATCGAAATGTCTATTTCTGGTACGCAACCTTGAGGGTCGTTTTGTTTACTTTTAAAAATGAGGTTTTGGCCAACAAAAGTGGTCATTGGGACCATAGTGCAAAGGATAGCTGCGCACACACATACATACATACATCATTGACAGCTCTGGCAAAAAACGAAATCCTTTTGCACCTTTCAATCTCAGAACAGATGTTGAAAAAAGAAAAGGTTGGGATGGAGGAGAGTTTCGCCTGTGTCTATGCAAGGTCCCTACCAGTTTCCACGGCCCACTTTGCACTAAGTGCGAAGACACTTTAGCAAACAATTAATTGCCGTTAGCGGCTGCTGGCGACACACCTACCCAATTCATTTTCCAATCCCTCTCAGAGCTTCCAGCAGAGTTTCCCGCATTTGCCTCTATCAGGATATAAACGAGGTCCGGCCACGAGTGCAGTCATCCTGCAGAGGAGGCGAGGAGGTGGAAGCAGAGGACTGGGGGACACAATGAAGACAGCTGCCAAAAAAGGCGTTACGTCGCCAGTTAAATGAAGACCCTGCCCACAGTGTGATGACACGGGGGGGATGCGACTGGCGAGAGGCAAATTTCGGTTCGGGTTTGAGTGGAGCCAAAGAATCGCTCGGGCATCGGGCATCGGACATCGGGCATTGGGATAGAAGGGTTATCATTACTTCCACATAATTTAATTTCGGCAGGCCAGCGACCATTTGCATTTCAATACCTAATACGGCGGAGGTTACCAAGGAAGCGGGCGCGGGAGCGGGAGCGGCAGTGGCAGTGGGTGCTACGTATTCATTTGTTCTTTTTCTGCCTGATGAGGAGCCGCATCCCACACACCGCACCCCGCACCACGGACAGCGGAGAGCGGACCAGGACCAGGACCAGGCATCCGATTTCTTTCTCCCAAAGTTTTGGCTGCGCCGCTCGTTGCACAAACTGAATTGAATCACCCAAATTATTATCCCCCTCTTCTATCTATCCAAGAGATCCGATACCGCAGCCGAAGTCTCACACGAAGTCGGACTGAGAAAAGCCACTGAGAAAAACAGATTGTAGACTTTGATTATCTAACGTTAGATAACGTATTGAATTGATTTAGTTGGAGGCTTCGCTAATTCTAAACTAGCCGGGACTCATAAGGTACTTGTCATCCGTCTTATATCTTTTATCTGTATATCTGTATTTCTATCACAATCTATCTTCAGTTTTGTGTTCCTCAAAGTTAAGCCTCTCTTTTTGCTGGTAGAGATTCTTCATCAGTTTCTCATCTCCTATAAGCAAACGTTGATCATTTTGAGCTGAGTAGCTTCCATTTTCTCTCAGTGTAATTGACTGAGATGCTGGCGGCTTCCATTGCTGCTGCTTCTGCTGCTGTTGCTGCCAGATTTTCCATCATCATTCATAACAAAAGCAGTTGGCAGTTGCAGTCGCCTCCCTTTTTCCACTTCCCGTTCTCTCCACGACCCACTTGGGGGTGGTGGGAGGAGGAGGCCTCCCACGTAGGAAAATTTTTTCAACAATTTTTTTTTGTGACATTTCCGTTTGCATTTGGCAAGCGGAAACGTCAGTAGCCCATTGGACAATCAGGCTTTGGACGTGGCCAGGAAGAGTTCTTGTTTTTGTTGTAGGACATTGTTTGGTGTTGATGGCTTCTCATGAATAACAAATGCTGGGCACCCGGGCAGGAACAGGTACGAGTGAGAGATCCCTATCGTTCTACCTCCTGTCTATCCTCTATCTGTTATCTAACTCCTTTTCAACCGTGCTTTTGCAGCACTCTCTCTCCCCCTTTTTCTTTTTATTTGTACTCTCTAGGAAGGAGTCCACTAATTCAGCATAGCAGCTTGAAGTGGTTATAGCCATGTGCGTCTGTCCGCGGAAGACCATAAGTAGACCTCATCTTTCGCTTGTTTAAGGACATGGGATTCTCATGGCTTCCATTGGAGAGCAAGCTCGATAAATATACCTATTCTATGTGTGCTTCAGAAACTAATTTTGGCCTCTGGCAGGGTATTCGATGCGTTGCCCATTGGGGCCAGTATTTCCTTTTTGTTTTGCTATAAATTGTTCACTGATTTGTGGTCAATCGAGTGCAAAGACGTCCATCCATCGCTGGCCATTTCACATGCCAAAAATGAGAGAGACGAGCAAACTGCAAACTGAAAAACGAAAAAAAAAAAAACAAATTTCTGCTAACCAATTAAATCATTTTTATAGCCAAATGCTGTACAAATTTAGGCTAAAGTCCAATTGCCCTCCCCGCCCTTGAAGCTGTCGCCACACACCACTCTTGGCCCTCGAACGGGGATGTGCTTTTGATTGATGTCGGATAAAGCTGGAGCTGGAGCTGAATCCCAGTTTGAGTGGCTTTGGAGCCACGTTAACAGACAACAAGTCCACAGACGGTAGACGACAGACGGGAGACGACGGAGGACAGACAACAGACGAGAATCGGCCGCAATAATCAAAGCCTAAACGTCAATTTCAGTTTGGTTTTCGGGGAATCACAGAGTGGACTGCTACTGCTGGGATTGTGAGACTCGTTCAGAGATAGACACATAGATAGAGAATGTACATATACATACATATGTATGTATGTATGGTGGATAAGGGAAGCGAAGCTGGAGGAGAACGTCGATGTCTCATTGAAATGTCAATTGCATTTTACAATGGCCTTCCTTCCCATTCCCCTATACCACCAATCCACAATTCCCTTCGATATATCCATTCTCATCTCTTTTTTATTTGGTATATCTTTTGTATGTGTATGTGTGTGTCTCTGTGAGTGTGTAAGTATTTCAATAAGCCCGTAAAATGACTCAATACGAGTATCTGATGGATGGTTCATCCCTCAAGCGTCAAATGTTCAGCGATTGATTTAGGGAATGATGAACGTTCCGTCAAGCTGCACATGGTATTTTAATTGATATTCCCTAACGACACCATCAAATCAAATTGATAATAATTCGTAATAGCTTTTGAATTACTGACTATTCAATGGAATCCTACAAAGAACTGCAATTCCTAATGCTACACCTGCCAGCACGGGGTATCTTTCGATCCATCAATTCAGCTCCATCGATAGACCACAAAAATGTGCACTTCAAAGGTAAAAATCTATCAATCTGTATGCATTTCATACATAGCATATATATATACATACAATTGCATATACATATATCCACCTTATTCATTAGCGTTCTTTTTTTGTTTATCCCCGAGCAGTTGCCATGACAACTTCTATACGGATAAGACCATCTATCTGTATCTGTATCTGCATCTGCATCAGTATCTGTTCTGCTCACAGATACATATATACCGTACAATATATGCATTGAGAGAATGAATGCAATAATCTATTGAGCCGACTCGATTTAATAACTGGCGCGATTTGCTGTTTGTCATATTTCATAGTCCATGGCACGCCCATTACTAAGGACGCAGCGAGGATGAGGATGGGTTGGGGATGGGAATGGGGATGGCAGCTATAGAAATTCATTTTTCTGCAACGCGGACACATTTGCCAGCAGGAACGTAGTCCTCCAGGGAGTTTGGTGGGGTGAGGCTGGAAATCTATACGAGATGGACTGACAAACCAGATGGCAGAACAGAGCACCGAACCCCCCTCTGACTACGGCCCTGGCCAGCTGCAGGCCTGAAGCTCCCCCCAAGGAGCAGGGTTTTGGGGAGGGCGAGGGGGAGCGACGGCATTAACGAGAACCATCTGAATTGAAATGCGAATGAAAAATGTGCGCTCTGCACATTCTGCTGCGATTGTCAAGAGCGCTAATAAATTTCCACTTGCCACCGCTCAATGCTCAGCCCAAATGCAACTCATCCCAATTCCAATCCCAATTCCAGTCCCATCCATATCCTATCCTATCCCCTTCCCAAAACCTATACCTATACCTATACCAATACCTATACCATCCTAGCTTATTAGTCACCAGCGGCAGGTTTTTTTGGAACATTTGTATAAATCATTGTGGCCTTTGGGCGAGGGAAAGTACAAAATGCGATTGGCATTCACTAAAAGTGTGCAACTGTCACCTGAGTTGGGTGTTTGCGTTTTGAAAATATTATACTCAAGGGAGCTTTGGGTCTGTGGCCGATATATAAACACTTATATGTATACTAGTTCATATCATTCAGATCCTTGTATCCTTCTATTGTTAGATTTATATAGATTTAATAGTTAGAAGTTGTAGGAATCGAATTAGATTCCTACTAAGTAATCCACAGTTTCAGTAGCAGTGGCTTGTCCGTTCTCCTCCTCTCGTGTCAGTTCGCTTATGTGCAGTTTTGAGTGGACGCTATCGAGGTTTAAGAATATGAAGTCTTGTCTCTGACTTCTGTCTCTCTCCCTGGAAGAATGTAATATAATATGGATGCAAGAAACATTTTCTTTGTACACGTGTCTGATTTGCACATGAACCACATCAAGAGCCACCCATAATCACATTCATATGCCTGTGCTTTCAGGGTCCTCCGTATATCACCCACACCCAAATCTCAGGCTCAGGCTCCGCTCTGGTAATTCACTTTATCCTGCCTCCAGCAGGTACAGTTGTGTTCGGGTAATTACTGCAGCGTTCATAAATACGAGTACAATACATTCGGCAAGTGCAGCTTTTGAAAAGTGTCAAATTCAACACCAAGGCCAATCCAGTGCAGTCCAGTCCTTTACGTTTGTCCGGACCCCATAGTCCGGTGCAGAATCCGGAGTCCGGAGTCCACAGTCCAGGCTCAAAATTGAGGCTGGCCGAATAAACAAGCGGTCAAACGCTGTGCGCTCTGCCCCAAAACAAAAGCAAATAGAAAAAGTTTTTAGAAATTCGAATCATGTAACGAAATACGGTCCAAAATTCAAAAGTCCCAAAACACAGACATGGACAAGCATGCACAAACATGCAGTTGGACGGGGACAGGGGATGGGGTGGTGGAGGGCGACGGGGACATGGAGCTTTAGACTTTAATAAGACTTTTGTGTACGTAGGGGGCGGCCCGGCCCGCCCCGGCCCTCACTGTCGCCAGCCTTCAGCACCGATGCTTCTCCGCTTCATCGCTTCAGACAAAATGTTGTATGTAAGCTGCAATGTTGTAATTTATGTACCTGTGCGGGGATGACAGGCATGAGCACAAGGTGGATCTATCGGACGGTGAGGCAGTCCCGCTCTTTGGTAACAGTAAGTGTCGAATGCCAAATGAACTGGTCATGTTTACCTACCCTACCCGTCTCTGAATATAACTTGCAGAAAGGCTCCTGCCCGAACTGCAGTAAAATGCATTGGCCATGTATGAGTGCGCAACATGTGCTTATAATTATGTTTTCTCTGTGCTCTGCTCATTTTTGGGAACCGCTTGCCGTTGCTGTTGCCGTCCTGCTCTGGCCGCCCAGACACGTGCCTACGCCCACCTTCTGTGCATACAAATTACAAGCACAGGCCACACACACACACACACACACACACACACACGCACACTCGGACACCGCTTGGGGCATGGCATGGCACAATCGGATCCCAACGAGCCGGACCTCAAGTTGCAATTGTAGACGCTTAATTTGAGGTCAGAGTAACGTGCAACAAAACGCAACCGAAGTCAGCTTGCAAAAATGTTGACGCTTTCATTTCAAATGCAACGAACAAAAGAATGCTAACTACAAGAAAAGGATACCTTTCCTTCCTTTGGCCATGCAGCCATGCACTTGATATCGTAATCCGATTTGTTTGGCATTTCACTAAAAATATGAGATTTTCCTGTGGCAATTAAAAATAAATTCAAAATCAAATGGAAATCAACAGGAAGATGCTGCCTCTTCGCATGCAGCAGTTCCTAGGAGCCTCGTGCAAAGGAAAATGTTGACCATCTGCCCGATGCGAAGATCATCTATGTACAGACGTGAACGCGACTTGCAAAAGAAGTTCGACAAAGGAATGGAGTAAGTTCCTACGATCTGTCTCTGCATCGTTCTTCTCTGGCTCCTATTTGTGCTACTTTCGGATCAAAACTCTTTTTGTTTTAAGATATCCACTTGGGAATTACCTTGTACTTAATCTACTTTGAGAACACCTTTAACCGCCTTTAAAGTCATCAGGGCCGCAAGGGCAGCGGCACAGACGGCCCGGCCGGCGATGCCTGCGACAATTTACACCGCAGCACGCAAAACGCTTGTCACTTGCAGTAGCCCTCCCATACACACACACACACTCACACACACAAACCCCGCAACACCGCCAAATCAGAGCCTGGTGAGAGGATGCGATGGAAAAAAGAGGCCAACAAATCCATTCAGCGATTTGTGCCAAATGTCGGCCGCTGGCTTTTGTCTTTTGTATGCGCGCAGTGACCTGCAAAAATGGCAGACGCTCATTGTTTGCCCTGTGCCCATCTCTCCCAGTCTCCCGCTCTCCCACTCTCCCGCTCTATCTGCCTTTTCTCCTGCTCCATTACTGTTTGGTCTGTTTGCACCTGCTGTTGTACGGGTGGGAGATGAAGGGAGAGTGGAGAGAGAGTGGGACCAAGAGCGAATTTAGCGGGCAGCAAAGTGCGTAGTCCTTGGTTACTCTCTCGCCCCATCTCTTATCCAGCAAATTCTGCATTTAATTTAATTCATCACACCGCAGTCGCTGTCGCAGTCGCAGTCGCCATCGCAGTCGCCATCGCAGTCGCCATCGCAGTTGCCATCGCAGTTGCCATCGCAGTCGCCATTGCAGTCGCCATTGCAGTCGCTGTTGCAGTCGCTGTCGCCGTCGCATTCATAGTTACTATCATTTTGCTTAGTTTTTTCTGCCCTTTTTGGAAAAGGGTATAATTCTTTTGACTGAAACCTTGTAAATAAATGAACATACATGTATTTTCTCGATGGACGCTAACATCGGATGCAGAATCGTTTGTTTAGTAAGAATCACTATTAAAAATAACAGCAATCGATTTGCATGGGTATCAAAGTCTTCGGCACGGCAAAGCTAGTATTCTTTTTTGTTTCGTTTCAACTTTTTGTTCGTTTTTTTGCATGTGATTTCTATTTTCCTTCTTTTCTCTTGCATTCTGTCGCGTTTGCCCAAAATGCTGCCGCAGTCTTTTCTTCCGTTGCTGCTGCTGCTGCTATCTCGTTTCTTTGTTCGCAGATGCCCTTGGAGTGGGAGTGGAAGTGGGAGTGTGGGTGCAGGATGCAAGGGAGATGACAAGAGGGCATGATGCAGGCAAATATTGTCTTTGCACAGAGCAGAGTCTCAGCTTTGACCGTCTTTATGCGCCATCCCCTCCTGGCAGAATCTCTCCATTTATGCTCACCATTCTTCTTGATTTGTTTGTTGGCTTGGGTCTGTGTGTGTCTGTGTATGTGTGGAGCTAATATAGGGGGTGGGAAGGAGGGGCGTCCAAAGTATTTTTGTCACGAATTCAATAAATGATTTTTAAGCACGTTTTTATTACTTTTGCTTATTGCTGGAAAATGCTTCAGGCCTGGATATGGAATCCTTTTGGTTGTGCTCTCTATTACTTTACACCTGATGCTCATGGCCCGTAAGGAGACGCTTCGAATAGCATTTGAACGAACCCCAGGCTGGAGAAGTCAAAAATGCATTTCAGAGTGCGGTTTGTTTTTGTCAGATATTAAAATGTGTACACCTTATAGGCATACATGATGTACATACACACATCACGTTTATTACAAATATAAAGGTGCCTCCTAGTCGTATACTTAATTAAAATTCCACAAAATTCTCGCCTTTCAACTAAACGCTGTTGCAGGGTATTTCTTTAGTCGACTAATGCTCATCCATGCAAATGAAATCCCCTACTTATTTGCTTGAAAAATGATTACTTTATTTATGGGTTTGCTTGGGCTCTACGACTGCCCCGAAGAACGAAAGGGAGGAAGGGGTTCTGCCAGGGAGTGCGTGTGCATGAGTCATCCGCCAAGACAGGAAGAGAACTTCCAACCCTCCCAAAAAAAAAGCAAAAAGGAACCGAAAAGAACAAATGTTCACTTCATACAAGAAAATGCACTTTGCTAATGAATTAAATTGTCTTCTTGCAATCCGGACTCCTAGTCGGTGGTCGAATGTGCTCCTGTTTTTGCCTATTTAATTTGTGTGTGTGGTCAGAGCTATGTAATTTTATGATTCTAACTCTAGAGCGCTCTGGGATATTCTGAATTCGATTTCGTGTGTAAGATCCCTCTGCGATAGGGGAGAAGATTTGACCTTAATCGGCAAGCATACACTTAAATGCGCTGGAGTGTGTAGCAAAAGCCCGAACATGGCTGCGGGAGCAATCGGTTCATTGCTTTACGCTGGCAAAAGCGAGATAGCAAGAGACGAAGTCGCATTGCCGAAGCCACACGAAGGCTTGCTGGAGCAGCAGGGACTTTTTTTGCTATTCACATAACACAGGGCCGTGCCGAGCCCTGAATTAGTTATATGTTTAACAGAGCTACCAAAAATCCCTGTAATTCGAAGAGCACTAAGAGAAGCTAGAATTCAAGTTGGATTAGTAGGTATTCTACAGTCGGAAGATCGACTCTATAGTTTTATTTTGCTTTGGTGTCGATTTGGAACCGTTTCACTTTCGCAATTTCAATTTGAACAGTCGGTGAAATCTTTTTTTTTTTGTTTGGCACTTTCTTTGTGGAGCTTTAAGAGTTTTAGCGTTTGTTGCAACTGCATACGTTTTTGGCTCCATCAATAAATCATTGAGCAGACAACGACGCGGCACGGTTGTTAAAAGCACTCCTCTCCTCCTGCCTCTCTCTCGCCCGCCCCCCTCTCTCTCACGCTGTCAGTGGCGGGGCAACCGCAAGTCATTAGGTCCCTGGGTAACCCCCTTACGAGCATGCCATATACTCCCATATTCCCCTTTTTTGTGCGGCTTGTGTGTGAGCCCTTGTACAGTTATACATATAGATATAGATAGAGATAGATATAGACGGCACGGCATATCAATATTCCGCATAGACGGATTGTATTTTCAATATTTGCGCAGCGGCAGCAGAAAGAAGAATGAAGGAGAAGAAGAATGGAGCAGAGCGCACTGTATTAGAGGGCAGAGCGAAGAAAAGGCTCACAGAGAGTGAGAGAGACAGGAAGGGAGAGGGGGAAGGAAGAGGAAGGGGTTGCCCACACCAGGAGTAAAGTAAAGAATCTGTTAAACGATAAGTATTCTGCATATTTTGTCAACGATGAAATTTCTACATTGAAGCTTTTTTTTTGCATGTTTCAACGATAGAAAGAAAAGTGTTGGAGTTGATTGAATCCCTTTTTGCTTGGGCGAAAACCATCGGCATAAAACGTCTCGTGTAGCCACGCAGCAGCAGTAAGTGAGCAGCAGAGCAGCAGAGTATCAGCGGCAGAGCGGCAGGGGAGCAGGAGCTGCAGGAGCAGCAGGAGCAGCAGCGACAGCGGCTTTTGTTGGTTTTGTATTGCAATGATTTAGCAGTTTTTCGTCTGTGTTTACGCTGTGGATAAGGTTTGACGGCATCGATTGTCGTTCGCTCTATCCCCAGCTTCCTCCCATCCCCGTCCTACCCACTTCCACGTTGCTTCCCGGTTGCATAAGAAATCAGCAAATTGTTGTGTTTTAATCGAACACTGCTTGCCCCTCGTTGCCCTGGCGCTCCACCTCTTCAGCGCTGCAGCAGACAATAGGCGGTGGTGCGCCAATAATCTAGCTGTCTTTCTCCAACACACATTCTAAGCCGCAGACTGCATTGAATTCTGTGTCTGTGTGTGTGTCTGTGTGTAAGTGAGTGAGTGATCAATATCCCACAATGCAGTGGCGCTGCTCTGCTCCCTCCTCTCCTCTCTTCGCTGCCAGCTACTTGTGTAAATAACTGTCAGCCAATTGTTGTTTAATCGACAGCTTAGCTGTGCCTTCTGGCCTCTGCCTTCAAGCCTCCGACTCTCTCCCCCCACTGACAATGCTCTGCTGTATGCCCACTGCGGCTCTTCCGCTCTCTATTCCCATCCGCTCATCGCTCATCTCTATCGCTGCCCGGAGCATTCGGCTACCGCTACTCTCTTGGAGGATTGGACTTTAACAATTTGAGCAAAAAATAAAACTGGCTTCAAGAGGGCGAAGCTTTTGATACCCTTCATATTGCCACCCTCCCTCCTCTGCAAGGACGAGTCATTACATGGACGAGTGGCACGAAGAGAAGTCTCCGCTGATGGACGCTGAAGTGTAGAAGGGCGGGAGGGGTGCTGGGCTGGCGACGGCAGAGCGGATGGCTAATTAGTTGCACATTTTACATTAATTAATTTTCATGGCATATCTGCTTTTTGGCGGAAAGTTTTGTCATAAGAAATTCCACAAGGCATTAATAGCAGCCGACGGCGTTGCTGCTGCACTTTTCATACCCCCTCCCATGTACCCACAGCCACCCCCACACCCCACTCCGACAATGTGGTGCCGTCTTTGATCCTGGTCTCCCGGCTAATTGGATTTAGTTAGAGCTAATAAAAACGTTTACAAAAGAATTTCATTTTTACTGCAAATTGGCCTAAAATAATTATTCTTTTTTTTCGTTTTTGCCAAAGCAGCAACAATGGCGCATTAGAGAACACAAGTGATCGACCGACAGATACCCATTGTGTATAGTTTTGATGGAAGTTTAAGTATTACAGTAACCTTGATGCATGGCTATCTGTTAGGACCCCAAAAGAATATTCCCAGAATCATTTTCAAACTCACTTCTCTTCTTGCCGCATACACCCTTAGTGGTAGAAGGATATCGCAACGCATAAAAATCGTCTCTGTCCCAGTTCCAGTTCCAATCCCAGTGCCAGTGCCAGTGCCAATCCCCTGCACCATTTTCCTCCTCTGTAAAGCCTAATGAACCACCCAAGAGTGTTTGTCGTAATTGCGTTTCGTGGGAGAGTGGACAGTCCCTATGAACTCCCACCCAGCCACCCAGCAACCACTCCATTGTCCTGCCTCCCCCCCGTAGCCCCCTACTACCAACAGACAGCTGTTGTCCGTTCTGGGGGCCTGGCACGTCTTATCGACATATATCGATAAAAGAATTAGCTAAATCGTGACTGCCACTTTGAACATGTCGCTGCCATTAATTATGGGATGATGACATGACGACGCTCTCCACTCTGGCATCCGTATTCTCATTCGCATCCGCATTCATGTTGTTGATTTTATTAGCTGGCCCACTTTCGATTACGCCCCAATCCAACATCCGATGCCACTGCTCGCTCACCTAATTAAAATCGACTTTTTGTGCAATTAATGCCCCCAAATCAAATTATCAGTTCGGGGCAAAAGTTTCAAGCTCGTGCGGCGCCTCGGCCCCAAAAAAAGTTTACTATTGGGGGGCAGCGGGGAAATCGCCGTGTCTGTAGTTCGTTCTGCATTGGTTAACCAAACAGAAACAGAAGTTGGTTTCCTTTCTTTTTGTCTTAGCTCAGAAGATGGAGAACCAACAACTTCTATGACAAAAAGTAAACAAAGAACGAAGTGGTTTCGAGGGAAGAACTTATTCTATTCAAATCAACTGAACAATGTTCTACATTAGCAATTAAATTTCGATATCCTTGATGTGCCATGGTTCATGGTTGATTCATGGCTGGATGGATTTTTGAGAGCCCTGAGAGCGAGCAGCTGGAACAGAATGTACGATTAATTTCAACCAAAAGCAGAGATTAAAAGCGAGCCTCACACATTCACTCAGTATTTTTGACACACAACACAACCAGCACAACCTTATCATGGAATTATTAGCTTAAGCTAAGTACTCAGATCGACGATAGATAGATTGGATAGATTGTTGCCAAGAAATGTTTCATTTTCGACTTTTCCTGAGTTTCTAAACTCTAAAATTTCGAGGTAAAATACCGCATAAAATGATCAAATTTGAATTTGAAAGCCCAATATCTTTCAGACAGTAAGCTGAAACTACAAAGTGTCTGAGTTTGATTTGAGTTTTTCGAGCATTGTAGCGCTCATCTCTAATAGACCAGAAATCACAACTCCAATTTGTCCAGTTTTTTTTCTCACGTTTATGTGTGGTCTAATAAATTCCATTTCGATTGCCTTCCACTTGACGAGTCAAAGTCAAACCCAAAGTCGGGGCTCACAAATTGACACAAATAAAATGTTGAGTGGCCCTCAAATGTGCCACCCCCCCCAGTCACCACCCCAGTCGCTACCGCCCGTTGGACCCCTCTGGCTGGCAGTTTATCATGTCCGCCAGGAATAATTCAACTTTGCTTATTTCACACTTCAATTTTGTAGGTAAACAAAGTTTTTTTCCTTCGTGGACCCCAAAAAAAGAGCCGCAAGAGAAGGTCGTAGCATTAAATACCCTTGCGGATCTATGATTCATTCGATATTTTCCATGAAAGCTATTTGATAAAGTGATCTAACACTTATGTATATAATTTACCTAATATACATATAATTCCGCAGTTTCTTACGCGATTCGCTTGCATCACAAAGAAGGACCCACGTAATTTTGATGCTGATAAAAAATTCATACATAAATCTCTAAAAAACCGTCGTATAACCCCAGAAGAGTAGTCGGAAAAGAAGAATAAATAAAAATACCCATAGATGGGGGAGGGAGGGCTGGTTCCTGCACCTTTAGTCGTCAAGTGAAAGCAAACAAATAAAAATGATGAGCGGCCATATTCGAGGCAAAGGGGCGTGCGGGCGAGGGCCGAGCTGGAAGCTGAACAACAACTGAAATCCAGCTATATCCTTGGGGCATATTTTCGCCGAGCCCCTGCCCCTGCCCGTGCGCCTCCTGCCCCACAGTCGGAGTCCCTTTGGGCTTTTGTTATTGTAAAAAGTTTGACTCTTTCTTGGGATCCCCCGATTGTGGTTGTGGGCTGCTGCCCTGCCGCCTTGCCGCCCCGTTTGTGGGCAAATTAAAGCACAAATTGTGGCCAAGTTTTGTGAAAAATACGAACGGCAACTAGCCACCAGGGTAATTCTTTCGACCAAGTCCGGCACATAAGTGCCCACCACCATACAGACACACAGACAGCACCACCGCCGCCCGCCCACTCACTCCTACACATGCACACACTCGCCTCAAGAGAGTGTCCTTGAGGAGCCCTATAAATATTATTATCATCATCGTTGAGTGCATGCTCATTGTGGGCTCTTCTTGTTGAAGCGTTTTGTTGTCTTTCACCCACCCCACGACCCATGACCCCATGACCCATGGCCCTCCCTGCCCCCCCGTTGCCCAAGCAAACTTTTCCCCGAGACTTTTGACGAGCGACGAACTTTATTGCGGGAAATTATCATTCGCTTGTGGTCCAGTCCGCTTTGATATTTAGTCCTTTCCTGGGATCCATAACTTTATTCAACTTGCACAACTTTTGGGCGAGTACTCTTTCAGTACTCTGAGGTCGAGGTCGGGGGGGCCCGTCTAACGCTCAAATGCGTCTGCGGATATGTATCGTATCCCTCTATTTCTCAGTGTTTCCATTGCGTTTCACACGATTTGGTCAGCAATCCTTGCTGCTTTAGTGCTTATGACTTGATCGTTTAGAAGTTCGTACGTATTCAATCGCGATTAACTAAAAAAACTCATGGGCATGATGTTAAGCTTTTCCTTAATGTGCAGATTATACAGCTTGGCCATACAAATTGGATGTCTGCTTGTTAATTTGAAGGCATAACGAACGAAATTTTCAGACTTAAGCGGCATATTGATTGATCCCAATCTTGTGAACCAAAATCGAGCCAAGGCTTCAGGTTTTGGGCGATGAACTGCTTGAACCAAACCTTCAGGTTTCAGCGATCAACTGCTTGAACCAATGCTTGTGAACCAAAATCGAGCCAAGGCTTCAGGTTTTGGGCGATGAACTGCTTGAACCAAACCTTCAGGTTTCATATTTGCACTGCTTGCTCCAGTGGTTTTGGAGTGAAAACGAACCAAAGCTTCAGGTATGCTCGATGAACTGCTTGCATGCAAATTTGAAGGCAAAACGAACCAAACGTTCAGGTTTCAGGAGGACACTGTTTGATCAATTGCTTGTGTAGATCATTAAAACTGATTTGATTGGTTATCCTCATGGGCAATTATTTTCATGCATTTTATTTCTTTCCTTTAGGAATACATAAATATTTCAAATAATATTCAAACAGGGATTTAAGATCCCTTGAGTTTTTTAGCAGCAGCTAAGGTTGAGAGTTCGCATCTTAAGTCCCTCGGGCTGATTCTCCCAACTATATTTATATCACACACATTCCATTCAAATAATCCAAAGCCAGGCAGCAGCAGAATGTCAAAGACAAAGCCGTTCAGAGAGATATATGTATGTATGGGGCGCCAATGAGGGGTAACAACTAACGTGGCAATAAAGTCGGCTACAATAAAACACACATACTTATTAGCACTTTTTATAGGTAGCGAGCAGGCAGTCTGATTTGTAATTCTCAAGGCTCTAAACTTCCGGGGGGCAAACGAGCTGAAAGAACGGTATACACGGGGCTAAGTAGGCATCCCGCATCCCATATCCCATATCCCATATCCATGCTCGGGACATGGAGAAGAAGCAGCTGGGCTCATAAAAATACACAGACGACGTTTGGATTTTTAGAGTTGAACATAAAGCGCACAAGAATGGAAAGGCTCGCTTTGAATGAGCTCGAACTGTGAATACCCTTGAAAAATCCAAGTTGTGGCTCTTCTATGGCAATGAAATTCAAACGGATTTCCAGGGCCTTTGTGTAATATCCATTCGAATATACCCGTGAATACTCCTTTCAAGTGCCACACACAGTTTCATTGCATGCATTTCTTGGCAGCAGAAAGCAGGAACAGCAGCGTCAGGACATCGAGCCTTGCCCCCAGTTCCCTCGGGAGGAGTTGGCATAGTTTGGGCCAAGGTCCGGGGCGAGGCGAACTTTTTGTCTAAAGCAGCTCGTAAAAATGCCCAAGTGAATAATAATCATCAGAAGTGGGATTTCTCCGACCTCCCCTCCTATGACACCTCCTTCCCGCCATCGCCATCGCCATTCCCATCCCCATCCCCATCACCATATGCGGCGGGGTCACATGTGTGTGAGTGGAGGCCGTGTCCGGGTCCAGAAGTTGCCTGCTTCCTTTATTTTGTTGGGGGCTGAATGGGGAGGTGGCACAATCGTGTAACATACGAAAAACTAAACGAAATGAAAGGAAACTTTTATTGTCTGTGAGCAGGCGGACAGGCCAAAGGACACAAGGACATACAGACTAGGGGACAGACACAGACCCAGCGGACGACCGGATGGACGGAAGAACGGACGGACGGACAGTGCCAAAGAAATTCCTTTCGAAGTAGGAAATAATTAAGCGTAATTGAGTTAAGTTATTTCCGCTTGCAGTTTTCTTGAGACTATATCCGAGGTCGGGTTGGGGTCGGAGTCGTAGTCGTAGTGTCGGCGTGTGGGTAAAACTCTGGATGGGTATTCTCCCGGGTTTATTTCAAGGATTTTTCTGCATTTTGGCGACTCTTCCATACTCCATCTGTCTGTCTGTTTGTCTGTCTGTTTGCCGTTCTAATTGATATATTTTAGAAGTTGAGCAGGACAACAGCAATGACGACTGCCGCCTATCTGCCTTCGAAAGTGCATAATGCTCGGAAATATTTCTTGAGCTGGTAATGAACTTTGTGCGCAAACACTTGGGGAAAATATGACCACAATAAGTTGAAGATTTCTGTTTGTAGATTGGTCGAGGTTTAGGCTTCGGTTTGGTTCAGTTTTGAAGGCTTCTTGTCCTGTAGGCCAAAATGGGGCTATGGTTTGAGCTGAAGTTTGCATCGATTTGCTTGTATTTTGTTTTGTTTTGGCTTTTGGCTTTTGATTTGAAATGAGTTTCACATCTGCTAAAATGTATCTTTATCTATAGTTCCAATTGTGACTCAATTGACTTCAACTTGGGGATTGTGTCGTCTGGGCTCTCATTAAGATTTTTGTGCTCTTTAATATTTTCCATTTTTCTCAGTGCATTTCCGCTGCAGCTGGGGAGGTTCGTGGCGCGTTTCGTGGGGCAAGTGGAAAATCATTGAAGCGGCTGTTTTGTATCGATTTCAGTTAATGCGATGCCACAATTTTCTGTTTTTCTTTCTTTGTTGTCCTCTTAGTTTTAGTCCTTCCCTTGTACCCTACACTTTTCAAAGAGTATTACGATATTAGGCAGATGTTCGCAAGGGAAACCATATGCAAGCCCATAATAGAAAAGTATTATGGATCTTAATTATGGATAATGAAGTAAAAGTACACATCATGGCTTATATCTGAACAATCGCTGGTAAAAAATGAAAAATGTCATCATAACAGGATTAAGTAAATCTGAGAGGATTGCATTTGATAGATCTTCAAGGGTAATCAACCATTCGGCCCTTGAAGGAAACCTCTCTTTCTCCTTTTTCCTTGTTGTTTTTTTTGTGTGTTTCCTCCGATGTTTCTTTGCCCTTCCGTTGGTTGCAGCTGTCAAATTGTGTTTTATGCAATAAGTAGCAAGTATCGTGGGGCATGGAGAATGGGAGGGGGGACTGGGCAGGGATGGGTGGTTCTGGGGGTAGACCGAGAAAACTTCTTTATTATAGTTGCCCCAACACCACCACCCCTTTGCGGTTCCTTGCGCCATATATTTCTCTGTCTCTTTCGGGGTTGCATTTTATTTAACTCAAATTGGAAGGGAGTGCCGAGTGGCCCCAGCGACCGATTGCCGCTTTGTGCAATTTATTGTTTTTATGCGTTTGTCGTGCACTTTTTAAGTAGTTGTCATTGGTGGGGCATTATTAGATTTTGCAACAGAGAAAGTTTTTCTGTTTCCAAATGGTTCGTGCCCCGCAGGTCTGATTGCCACCCGAAGGACACAAACCCCCCCAATATAAATCACATTCGAACCCCACCCACACAGACACAGTCACACACACAGACACACACACAGACACACACACAGACACAGTGTTGCAATTTCAATTTGTATAGGTGATGTGGCAGTGGCACTTTAACGGGAGTTACAACCAATTAAAGTAATTAGCCCTGGTTCGTCCTCTGTCGGTCGGTCCTTTGCAAGTCCACTGGGAACTGGCGACTGGCAACTGGCAACTGGCACTGCCACGAGGTGACAAATACCCTTTCACCCTTTCACCCATCACTCTATCACTTTATCGCCCCTTCACTGCCCCCCTATCATCCCCCCGTCGGACATGTGAATGCGCTGTCTGTGTGTTTGCCAAATACGTCAACGCTTGTCGGTTGCTTGCTTCACTGCCGTCACACATTGACAAGTTGGCTTTGGGTGCACAGCATAAGTCACAAACGCACCCACCCACACATGGACAGAGACAGAGTGAGAGAGAGAGCGATGAAGGCGATGCGAGAGTCCAGGAGAAGAGACAGACCCAGCCGACGCTTGAGTACGGGTTAAACCAGCCGCCAGCTACTCTGCGGCAGCTGTAGAGTTGCTTTGATCCAAATAAAGGAGTCGAACAATACAGAATATTTATATAGATACGATACATTCGCGGAATCGCATCGATTTGTGCAAATATAGATAATTGGTTGCAGAATTCATTTTGAAGGTCTGGTAGCGCCTCGAGTTCTCCTGCTCACCTAATCATTCTTGGGAATACCCTGCATTTAGCCAATCAACTGATGGCTCGTTTAGGAAGTACTTAGCTAGTAGCACGAGGGAGCTATATCGAGCCTGCAGCCCACAGCCAACCTCCAAGAATCACCCAACTCTCACACCACATGATCTAGCGCAGAGGCAGCATACAGGGGAACCAACAGTAACACCAGCACCCGCACCCATCCCCACCCCAACCACCACCCCGCCACTCCACAACTCTGGTTGGAGTTCTGGCTTGTTCAGTCCGCTTGGTTCGGTTCGGTTTGGTTCGGTTCGGTTCGTTCGCTTGTCAATTCACTCAATGACTATACAAAGCTATCCCCTCTCCCCAGCCACACCCTTCCTTCCACACTTTGTCTGTCTGTGTGTGTGTGTGTGTGTGTGGGGGGTGGGAGAAAATCTCTTTTAATTGCCAATCGTGTGGAAAAATGAATTTTCCATCGAATTAGTATTCTGTGGCTGAAATTCATTCATGAAGCACTCATTAGGAAATCCTCAACTGATGTTCGTTCGGCTCCCCGCACTCCCCACAGGACTCTCTTTCCCTTTATTTTTCTCGCTCGCTTTTTTTTTTGTGTTTTGTCTGTTTTGGGTAGTTACCTCAACCATCCCCTCCCCCCCACCACCCACACGTTCTCAGTTTCTCGCTTGTTATGAGTTGAGTCAACATATTTTGCAACACTTACGAGTACGAGTACGAGTATGTGTGTGTGTGTGTGTGTGTGTGTGTGTGTGTGGCAAAGGGAGAGGGAAGGGTGATTGGTACGGCTGATGGGGCGGAGGGGGACAAGGACCCAGCTCAACTACAACACCACCAGCATCCTCCATCCTCCATCCTACACCGCCATCGCCATCCCATGCCCAGCTAGTACTTGAAATCAAAATCAAGGAAGTGACTATAATTTTGGTGTAGCATGTTGTCGGTACGTGTTCCAATATGTCAGCATCCGGTGATGGGTTTGCCACGTTCCCGTCCCTCTATCGCTCTCTCTCTCTCTTCCTCTGACGGCTTGGTGATTTTGGGCCCCGCCTCCACACCCACACCCACTCACACCCGCGCACACGTGCAGGGTCTGCTGTTGCTGCTGCTGCTGCTGTTCCGCTCCTTTTCCCGCAAGGTATATTTATATAAGGTCGGGAATGCCCCCCAAAGTTGCCATTTTTTTGTTGCATGAGGAAATCAATACCATCTGCCTTCTTACCTTACATTAATGTACCTTGACAGCTGCTCCTGTCGCTGGTGCTTTACTGCTGCTGCTACTCAATCTCCTGCCTCTTCTCTTCTTCCAAAAACCCCCTTCCCTTTGTGTGTGTGTGTGTGTGTGTGTGTGTGTGTGTGTGCGAGTGTTGAGCACTCTTCACTTATTTTATTGATGTTGTAAATTTCTGGTAATTGAGCTTAATTTTTATACACTTGCCCCTCAGACCCACCCAACCCCACCCCCACTGCCGTTTGCCATCAGCCATCTTCGTCTTTGTTTTATGTTGATTGCTGCTTGATGCCAGTGAAAGAGAGAGAGAGAGAGAGAGAGACATTCACTGATTGTCGGTTGAGAGAGTTTTGAGGTATTCCATTCGAACATGTCTAGTGGCTGACCAGGAGCAAAAGCCGAGAAACACACGACGATTGATGATAGAAGTTGGTATACAGAAGAGCATCGTGGAAGAGTGCACCGCAGAATACACGACATTAACAGAAGATGTTTCAAAGAGTGGATAGAGGACACTCGAAAAGAAAAGAGTCGAACGAAATGTGGGTCACAAAAAGACCCGATTGGAATTCAGTTCAAAGGAGAGAGCACATTGGTGCATTGCTTTTGTCTTTCTTAATTGAAATCAAATTAAATTAAATTGTTTCCCCATTCTCATAGTAGTTCTTATAGTATTTTGGTGGCACTTTTAACTTTTGTCTTTTAGCTTTTGAAATATTCTTTTATACTTTTTCAACACTTTCCTTACCATTCGAATTACTCCTTTTTTTTCGATTGAAAAAAGGACTAACTGGCATATCGAGTTGCGAGAGGCTGCATCCTGTCGGAGGAGCAAACAAAACAAAACATCGAACACAGAAACATCTTGTGTCTTCTTGAGTATTTTGGTACACCCCATTCCTAAGGAGGAATTGGTCATGGAAAATTGCAGTCGTAGGGATAGACAGGACAGCTGCAGGACCAAGTGGAAGCCATGGAGCACTCAAACTCGAAGATCAACCTTAACCGACTTCACACCTCAATGATGGATGGATAGGACATATAGAGGTGGTATAGAAGTGGTACAGCATCTGTAGCAGGACTGATCTTCACTCTGCATTCTGCACAAGTGCACTCCATGTGGTGAGTCCCGAATTTTTAATCCTATGGTATGCTACCTTTATCCAAGATCCAGTTGCTCTTCTTGCTCCAGTGGTACCGATTCCCCATAGACTTGCAAGCAACACCCAGAGGTGGGCAGGCAAAGAATCTACTGGAAGCCAGTGGATATTCCTTGGAGAACGAGCCTTGACCAGTGCGGAGTCCACTCAACACAATCGAAAGGGAAAGTTGTGGCACAACCAACAAGCGTTTTTAATTGATTTCCCAACTAGAACTAGAACTAGAGCTTCCTCTTTCTCTTTCTCATACTCATCGTCGGGGTCACCCACTCCTTCCCATCCGCAGCTTTTATGTGTGTATGTGTATGTGTATGTGTCTGAAAAGTTTACAATAATTTTTGAACATTCAATGGTCGCAACTAAAAACGCCAAATGCCATTGAGGGAATGAGGGAGTGAGGGAGTGGGAGTTGTCGGGGCTCAATCCACAGCTGAGACCCTATCATGGAGAAGCGATGACAAAACAGGAATCTGGACGGAAGGGAGGCGATGAATGAATGCAAACTTTTTCCCAGCATTTGTCTGCTGGCATATTTTGAAAAGCAGTTTTCGAAAATGCACACACACAGAGCAGGGAATACGAGTAGGGACCGACACAAAGTTCAAAGTTCAACGCATGATTGTGGAAATGGAATTGCCAAAGTTGGTCAACGGTGGTGGAGGGGGAGGAGGAACGGGGCAACCGTCCGTCCTAGGGCGTAAAAAAGTTGCAACAACACAAAATAGAGCAAAATAAAAGAATATCTATATACATATGTAGATATATTTTTGAATACCCTCTCGAAAGTAGTACTGTCCTTTATCGGATATTTTCAACGTAAACATATGTGTTCTTCGAGGTTCTTCGATACATTTCATAGACCCTTACGCAGTATATTATTCGGAACCGTCAAGATCGCATTACTATATAGTAAGTAAAGCATAGTAAAGCCTCTTGTTTCTGAAGATAATGCAACTACATATCGGATATATCTAACGAATGGAGCATCGATTTGCAAGTGTATAAAATGCCTCGGAACCCCAAACCAGTCTTCCTTGAATCTTCTTTTTTATATAAATATATATATATATATATATTTTTTGGGTGACATTTTCTGTCTCCCTTCCCCACCAGTACTTCTACTTTTTTTGCATAATTTCCTGTTCCTCGCCCTCTCTCTGTCTCTGTCTCTGTCTCTATCTCTTTCACTATCTCTGTTTCTGTCCTCCCAATTCTTCTATTTGGTTTGTTGACATTGTCGATGACAGTTTCGTTTGGGGCTGCCTTTTGTCCACAGTGCGAAACAGTAGAATGACCAATCCAACCCACTGTCACGGAGGGGTGACACATGTGGGCCGAGATGGGTGTCTAGGCGGAGGCGGCGGCGGAGGCACAGGCGGAGGAGCACAGCTGTGTGCGAATCATTTTAATTTCATATCTGAATTCCAAAGTTCCTAATTGAAATTGCTCTGCGGCTCGCTCCAACCCAGTGACGGTGGGAAGGAGAGCCAGAAGGAGAGCAAAGGTGGTAGAGAGGGAGTTTAGATGGGAACAAAGTCAGAGGAAATGAATAAGACTGTAGAAAAAAAGGAAAACGTATACCACAGAACCAGGACCAAAAAGGTCAAAGGATTGTTCGCGATTGTTAAAACGATAATGCGTGGACCCCGGAACCCCAGAATCCCGGAAATCTACCAATGGGATCGTCGATGGACAAGCTTCGTACTACTCCGCGAAGAAGCTGAATCCCTGGGAGTTGCCTGGGAAACATATGGGCTTCTAAATATGAAGAATTTCTGTTGGTTTATTCACATATTTTTTGAATTGCTTCGGGGAGACAAAAGAAGTTTCTGATGATTGATTTGTTTTCGATGGACATTACTTCCGTTTTGTTTTGCTACACGTTTCGGGTCCTTCTTCCCCCGAGACGCATTTCATATGCAAATTTGCAAATTTCACTTGCACCTCTCACCTTAAGGTTCTTCTTTCCCTTTCCAGCCCTTCCATCCAGGCGAATTTGGTTAGAAGTTTTTGGCCTGTTCTTTTGTTGTTTCTGATTGCTTTCTAGCCCTGCAGCTGGCCCGCCCCCTTGAGGTCCGCTTCTCCTGGCGGGAAAACTCAATGCTTTTTCCAGCTGCCACTTTTTCCGTATGCATGAATAACAGTACAAGCAGAGGATGGCGGAGAAAGTGCAGAAGGAAACCGAAACAGAAACAGAAACAGAAATAAGAAATTCAAATTTTAAAGCTTTCGCTCATTTCACGCGTGATTTGCTCTTAAAGTGGAATTGACTCGCCTGGAATGGGTGGAAGAGGATAGGAATAGATGGGATTGGGCGGAAATGACTGGAAACGGAATGGGTTGAAGCTCTGGCCCATCCATACACAATGCCTTCATCAGCGCAAAATAAAAACAAGAAGGGAAATGGTAAGAGAGAATGGTAGGAATTAAAACGTCCAGTGAGGCTGGGAATGGAACAGGAAAGGGAAGGAGAAAAGAAGGACTCAAAACGGAAGCGAATGTAAGGGAATGGAACGGAAAACTTAACCTGTCTCATCCCCCCATCTTTGCGGATTCCAGAAAAAAATTATAAAAGAGTACAAAATTGAAAAGAAACCGAAACCACTTTAAAGTTCGCGAATGTTTCGGCTTAAACTTGCCCTTTGACTTGTGGCATTGGATGTTGCATGCACAACATCATGAAGCATGCTTTCCACATCTCTCCCATGCCCCCTGCCATCCCTGCGCCATGCCACCAGTTTACATAGCTAAAAGCTCAAAGGGAGCACAAAAAAAGGGGGTGCAAAGAAAAAACAATGTCAACAATGTTGCACTAATTGCGTCACAGGAAGGCAACGCAGCCGCGGCGCCGCGTCGCTCCTTTGCCTCGCCTCGCCGCCTCTGCCACTCCACCTGCCCCACAACCAACTGGTGTCATTCCTTTGCTGCATTGAATTAAGCAAAATTATTTTGTTCACTTGTTTTTGTGAGTCTGCGTCTGCGTCTGGTTCTGGTTCGGGGTCTGGTTCGAGGTCTGGCGATGGTCTAGGGTGGACCCCGCCTGGCACCGGAGTGCATTTGTGTAAGTACAGTTACCACCTCTTCTGTGGCTGGCTCATAAGCTCAGGGGTAGTGTTACAGTGGAACTTAGAGGGTGTATACTGTATACTGCTATAACAGATATAGTACAGTAAACCATACATGAAAGGGGGCGATGCTTTGTAGGATGCTACACCAGTTAAATCCCTTTATAATTGATGGCAAAGTATTGATTTCGTGAGTTAACGTTACTGCTCTCAGAACTTCAATGTCTCAGCCTTTTTTAGTGGTATTTTCGATCCAGAAAATAGAATCGACCTCCACAGATGTTCCCGCGTATGTGTCCACGGTTCCTTATAGTCTGGTTTCCCTGCTTTGCCATTGACTGCATAGCATCTCAGGCCCTTCCGTTCCGTTACTCCTTTCGTTTCTTACACTCTGCCATAAAATCGCTTGAAGGGCCGCCTGACACTTGGCGACAACTGGCCAGAGAAATATTCCATCTCCCATAAACCCTTGAAGAGAACGAGTATTTTGAGCGGTCCACTAAGGGATAACAAAGCCATGAATTTCATATTGTGCATTTCATTTGGCTAATGTTGCTTCCATCGTAGTTGTGGGGAAAATACTTCTCTTGCCACCATCTGTATCCTAAGCATCCTTTGGCTCTGCTTTTGCCCCCATCTGAAGCATTGGGTCCTAAAGGAAGGCAGCGAAAAGAAAAACGAATTATAAATTTGTTTTTGTTTGCATTTAACCTAATTTGGATCGCCGTTGGCCGTTTACGCATGACAAACACGTCGGCTGGACAAGGGCCATAAAGGAAGAAGGACACAGTTACGACTCAAATTATGCACCCGCACAGACACACACATTGAGGGAATGTTCTGGTTGATGCTGATGCAAATATTTATGACAACGGGACACACTTTTTACATACATATCTATTTTTTTGTATTTCATTATTATTTTTGGTAACATTTTTAGAATTCCCACAGCGTGTCTCTCATTGACTGTCGCCTTGTCTCTCTCTCTCTCTTTTTTTCTCTCTGAGGTGCCAAATTGGCTCCCAAATAACAATAATACAAATAGAATCCAAAATATAAACTCTCTGGGACCCATTCCCTTTCCTCCACCCCGACTCTCCCGAGTCTCAGCATCTTCGGATTTGGTTTTGCTGCTGGCAGTGCTATATTTCATTGGCCTTAATAGAAAATGCCATGCACGGCCTTGTCTGCTTCCCCTTCTGGACCAACACCCCAGCTTCCAGCCTCCAGCCTCCCCCAAGCACTTCGCACCCGTCGTCAAGCGATTTACTGGGCTGCTTTCGTCACTGCGGTTTCAATATGACAATGGCCCAAAACGGATATAGGAATGGTAAATGGAGATGGAGATGGCGGCGGAGGTGGAGGTGGAGTCAAAACAAAAACAAATATTCCACTGAGAAGATGGAAAGATGGAAAGTATGCTCGAATGGGGAGTACCTTAGATGAGAGCTGCCACGGAAGTTGCATAGACGTTGATTTGTGAAGAAAAACTTATTAGTCGAAGTTTTCCAACCTATCTCCGTGTGGCCAAGCCACCCTTCAAGTCGATGCCCCCTGGTTAGAGGATTAGAGGGTAAATATGTCTGACCACCATTAGGTCGTCAGGCGTGTCATTTTAAATAGAGTACGTGGCCACTCCTCAAACACTCCCCCATGACCGCAATCGTCTGAGGCAGCTCTGGCTCTCTGCCCCCCAAGCGCCAATAAAATGCGTTAAGAAAAATAGTTGTAAAACGTTTGATGCATACTAAAATCGTTTGCAATTGAATTTTATGCTGTCCCCCGCACCCCATAACTGCTTACTGTCTACTGCTTACTGCTCACTGCTTACTGGCTACTGGCTACTGGCTGCTGGCCACTGCTTGTAAGCAGTCTGATGCTTGATGCTGGTCGCGTTTCGCAGCTCATTACGCATTTCTGTTGTGGCTGCCTTGGCTGGGCTGCTGTTTGCGGTTTGTTTGCTTTTTGGTGGATTTGTTAATCGTTGACCAAAGTGGTGACCCCACCCACCCGTCTCCCAGCCGAACTGTGTCGCTGGCTGTTTGCCCCTTGTCTCCGTATGGCGCCATCCATGTCTGGCGTAAGCATAAGCTCAGCAAAGTGATTAAAAAGCGGCAATCGCCACCCTATTACTATCGTTATGTTCATTTTTGCGGTGTGTATAGATATTTATACACTTTGCTATGGGTATACGACAATTGTAAGATTTTATTTTATTCTCTAAAATATATAGAGAAGATCCAAGAATCAATAATGTTGAAGAAGGAGTAAAATATGGTTTCTAGGTATACATCTATGAGTAGAGTAGTATTAAGACCACGTTTAAGCTTAAGTACATATGTTTCAACGAATACTTAGCTAAACTTTCGGTACGCCTGCAAGTGTATGAGAAGTGTCGGCCTGTTAAATAGAATCCCCATTGTTTTCAACAAAGTTTGTTTGTTTGCTTTTGGGCGACAGTTACCTTCATTACACACAAAGGATGCTGGTGCTGTTTGCTTCTACGGCAGCAGTCAACAAGCGTATCGCGTTAAGCAGTTAAGGTGTTTCCATTTTGTTTGGACAAAGGCAAAACTTTCTCAAGACTCGCTCCGAACTTTACCTTAAGTTAAGTACTGTACTGGCAGGCAGCAGGGAATATCAGTGGCAGTAGGACGAGTACTTGCAGTAGAGGCATCCACTGATAGCAGTGTCCTCCTCCGAGCAACAGTAATTGCGGCAGTAATTAATAAACTGTCATATTTACGAGCGTTGGCCAGCTTAAAGGGGGCATGGCACATGTGGTGACCCCGATCCCAGGGCTGGTGGCCCCGTTTCCGGCTGCTGGCTCCTGGCTCCCCTAATTGGTTGAGCATTAGGCGAAAGTGAATTATTGATGGCTTAAGCAGCGGGCTGGAAGCGGGCTCTTCTTTTGTTTACAGCAGTAGACACCCAAGAAAAAAGCCAAGCAAAATGAGGAGAGCACCGAAAATTCCTTTTTAAATATGATCGAATAATAGCACCGAGAGACCGAGGTCGCACCCTCAATTCTGGCAAATGTTTGAGAACCAAGCTGTTGTGGCCTCTCCTGCCCTTCCTGCTGCTCCCCCCCATAGCTCCAACAACATGTGCGGCCCCTTCTCATGTTTTACTCCTTCGAACTGGCGTCAGTCATTTATGACGAAGCAATGTGTTTGTTTTGCAATCCCCCGCCTCCTAGAAGGGTGGCAAGTGTGTGTGTGTGTCCTAATGAGCGGAATGCAGACACAGACAAGGACACAGTGGAAAAAGTGGGGGGAGCAGGGAACTTTTCTCCCCCACACAGTGCCTTGGAATTGATACAAAAAAAATAGGAGGGTTCCAATGTGAATACTACACTCCATGCAGATATTACCTTTATTTCTTCTGCATTGCGAATACTGTTTTCTATTACGCAAGTCCTTGGGGGGCAAACAAAATGCTTTATTCACTATCTTTGGCCCACTGTGCATACGTCTGGCATTGCATAGGTTAGCGGGGCCAGGGCCAGGCCAAATGGTTGTCGTAGCTTTTGCGTATAAACATTTGGGCACATTCCGTTCAAATTATTTGCGCATTCGAGCAGCTGTAAACGATTACGCTTCCAATGGAAAGAGAGAGAGAGAGAGAAGGGGCAGAGAGTCCCGATGCCGCGACTCGCTCTGCTCTACAAATACTTATCGACAGGCAAAAGGGCTATAGCCACTCAATATGTGTCTGTGCGTGTGAGTGTGTTGCCAAAACGTTGCCAATTGCCTGTGTCTGTGTCTGGGTCTGTGTGGCTGGTGTTGCATGGGAGCCACTTCCTCCCACGCGCTCTTCGAACATTATTGAGCCGTCTATGCGCCACATTGCCCTACATTGTGGAAGAGCTACAATGGAGAATAGACTAGAATAACCTACGAATACCCTTACCCATACTAACGGTTGATGTTACCTTATTCTATCCATTTACTGAGGGATGTATTGCCACAAAAGATGATGCTGATTATGCTGCCCTTTCCATGTTGCAAGCTTTTGGCCAAAGGTGTAACACTTTCGAAAAGGGTATAGAGGGCACAGAGCCACATGCGTAGCACCAGGGTACGTACCTCCCTCACCATCTGCCAACTGCTTGCTCTCTTTCTCCAGTTGTTCTTCTTCTTCGCCATCTACATCTTCTGTTTATACCCGATACTTAAAGAACACAGGGGTATATTAGATGTGTCTGTGTGACTACCGACTGGGTATCGGGTACAAATGTAGAGCCGCGGACCTAGCCGTGCCTCGCAACGTTCCCACTCGCTCTCTTTCCTCGTCTTCTCTTCGTGTTTTGTTCTTGTTTTTGTTGCTTTTGGTACTTAAGTTCGACAACTCAATAAAATGTGCTTTATGGCTGCAAAAGCAAAAAAAATAGAAAAAAAACAGAGAGCAGCAGCAAAAAAGAAGAAGCGAAAATAATAATGGGTCACAGCCCCTGTCTAGGCCTTTGCCTGCCTGCCTGCCAGCCACCCCACTGCAGCAGTCATCACAGCTGCCGCTCCAACTTCAACTCTACCCCTAACAGCAACCCCTCGACCACCGCGCCCGTCTCCTGTCTCCCGTCTTCCGTCCCCTGCACCAATAACCAGGTCCTGGGTTCGGGTTCCATTGCCAAATTGATTTGCAATAATTTAAGTTTTTTCCTTCATCTCCCCATTCGGTGTTGCTGTTCCTTTAAGTGAGAAAATCGTTTTATGATAACATTCCCTTCTTTCCTTTTTTTTCCCTAAAATATTATGTTTCGTTTTTTCTTCCAATTGTTGTTTTCCCCAGCCCTGGGCCCTGATTGCGTTTGCCAAATTTTCGGCATCTGGTTTTGGAGTTGAAAGTACGAAAATGTATCGATACTCGTATTTGCGGGTGGCATCGAATAGAAAATTAAGTGACTGGGAATCAGGCGGGTTCTTGATGAACATCACACTTTATTTAATGCACTGCTTGTCACTGGGATCCTTGAAGAATCCTTCTTGAAGTTGTGAAAGGAACGAGTCTCTTCCGACATTCTTTCTGCAGCATCAGATGAGCTTCGGAATATACATAGTTTTTGTATATCCATATTAATGGATTACCGCGTAAGTTGACTCTGCCTCCTATATTGACCTATCACCTCCATCTTCGGCAAGTGCCTTAAAGGTGTACAAGTCCCTACCTGATTTCTAAGAACAGAGCTTTGCCATGCTATAACTTTCGCTAAGCAGAAGGATTCAGATTTGGACACGTCCCGCCGATTGAGGGTCTATGGTCTAAGGGTTTAAGGCAGCGAAGAGCGCGGCACAGTCGCAGGCACGGAGAATGTTAAGCGTTACCGCCAAGACAAGCGACGCGTCGACTGAAAGTTGCAACTTTCCTGGTGGCGGCAGAGATAAGGAAACTTGCAGCAGGGCCTTGTTGAACTTGAGACTTAAATCGCGTTGTGGGTGAAACATCAGAACGCAGAGGGCCGGATAGAGCAGGGCAAGCAGTCGACGTCGACAGAGACGTCGACAGAGACATGGGTAATTAATCAAATGCGCGTGATTATCGCACCAAGGACAGCAAAGGAGAGGAATTCCAAGAGAGAGAGAGAGAGAGAGAGTGAGTGAGAGAGAGATAGAAAGCCAAGGTTGCTCTGTCACGTGTGGGTGTCCCACTCTCTTTCCCTCTCTGTCTCTCCGACGGTCGTCTGTCTGTCTGACTGACTGTCCTTCTCTCTGGCGTGTGTGCATGGCTTCATTCAAGTGTAACGAAAGCAAATATTAAAACATATTTTAATCTAGCAAATGCTCGGCTCTGGCCTCTCTGCGCCGCCGGCACCCCCCCACCCCTTGGTGTTGGCTGGTAAATAATAAATTTATCATTTGTCAGCAGTTAAATGCTCCGAAGTAACCGTGCAGAGAAGGACCGTAGCCGTGCCCGGACACGAACCCGGACCCGGGCAACGAATTAATAATTCATTGCGTATATGAACATCGCGCTGCCTCACTAGAGCAGACACACACACACAGACACACACAGCAGAAAACTGTCACATGGCATATTGACACACACACACACACAGACACATGGAGAAGACAGAGCGTTATAGATGGGGGCAGGATATGGGGGGGGGAGCTACATCCGGTCGCACAAATATATGTCCGTATATAGACATTTGCAGACAGACAAGCAGACAGCCTGCCCATTCAGTTGTAATAAATCGTCAAGTTTATGTTTGAAGTGTTTATTGAATCCCTGATATTACACGCGTCGACAGGGGGGCAGGGGGACGGTGTGGAGTGCCAGATGGATAGGGATAGGGATAGGGATAGGGAGGGGGTTAAGCAAAGGCAGTCAAAGGAAAAGCAGTGCAGCAGATATGGTGTCAGCAGCCAAAGGAGTAGAAAAGGCAGGGAGGCCAAGGGACTATAAGAAGCTTTTGGGCAGTACAGAATGCACGGGGAGGAGAATGCACTCCTCACAGGAGTATAGGAAACAGTGTGACACGGAACCGTATGGAGCAGAATATTAGAAACAGCGAAAGCAGCAGTTGTCCTTTCTGGAGTATTCCCGTAAGTGTCGAATCATTGATCTTTAAATTTCAATGTGAACGTGTAATTTTATAGAGTTTAATCATTCTGCAATTGAATTTAACAAAATTCAAATACCTCACCAGCGATTCAACGATTTTACACTTACGGGAATGCCCCTACTGTACTATGGTAAGGAGAGGAAAAGCTGCAAAGGAAGGGTCAGCATCCATTTCCACTGCTGCCACTGCCACTGCCACCAGGGACAAATATTGATTCAGCGCTGAATTGGCCTGGGCTGTGTGGTGCACCATACGCCCCACCCTCCGCTGGCTTGTCCTGCTGGCCACTACTGACCCACACACTTCATCACCTCCCTGTCAACACCCGCTCCCCAATCGCCTCTGATATTTGTTGGTATTTCCCGTTACATTTGTTTGGACGGCTCAAAATGTCTTCAGTGATTTTTTTCGTAAATCCTTTCAACGTGTCCTCAAAATGAACAGGGCGACAGAAGGAAGAATACCAAAAAAAAACAGGAAAAAATCCAGAGAAACCGTTAAAATATTTGCACAGACTGTTCGGCACACCCCACCATCAGCCACCCACCCATCCACAGATCATGTGGAGTTACTTTTGGATTTGTTTGACATTTGGCCGTGCGTGCGTGTTGATGGGAGAGAGAGAGCTGGGGGTGGTGCTGGTGCTGGAACTGGGAATTGCTTGCGATATGCCTAAGACAAATATTGACAGAAATACTTATCAACATCCATACATACTCGTACAGTCGTATACGTAAGAGAGTGGCGGAGGATGGGGATGGGGATAGGATGGGCATTCTAAGTGAGAATCATCCGCTTAAGTGTCAGCTTCCGCTGTTTGCCTAGGCAAGTGATTGCTGTTTTTCCCCAGCTGCTATATCACCAAGCCTGACAGTGTCACCCACTATTTGCACCTCTAGCCATCTCTCTTTATCCGACTTTCGGCCCCAGCCTGGTTCAGATATTTCAGCGAAATACGTGGGAGAAATTGTTGCTAAAAGAAATTCAAAATTTGTGTATGGTATATCCGATCTTTGGACAGACGCTCATCCCTCTTGCTCTGCCACTTCCTTCGCATGATGCTCCTCGAGGCCAGTGGCTGATTCTTGCTGATCAGCGACAAGGTCCTCCATTGGAGAAAGTAAGATAGAAGTAGCTACTAGATTGCCCTCTGCGGCAGGCTTTGCCGACGATCACAGCAGGAAGTGTGCCCCACACCATTCATTATCTCCGTCTCGTGCAGGTTCCGGCCAGAACAGTGGTGATCCTCACGATAAGTACGCAAATGCTGGAGCTTCTTCAGGAAACTCTAGATCTTGCTATCCTTTTTCGGCGACTGGCAGTCCTTTACCGCCAAGACACAACAATATAGGGATTGGGGGAGTGTACGCCAGGATATTTTTATTTTATTTTGGACACAAGCCCAGGCCGAGGGTTGGCTGAAACTGTTGCATTTGAAATGGCTTCGATGCTTCCCAGTTGCGGATGCCCCACAAATGCCAGTTGGACACACACACAAACACACACATAACGTATACGTATTTGTTCTATAGATGTGTGGGAGGGTGTTGTGTGTGTGTGTGCATAAATTGTTGGCATCAGCTGATAGCGAACGGTGGCCAACACTTTCCCTTTTCCACAAGGAGTGGAGTGTGTGTGTGTGTGTGTGGTGATGTTAGCTAACCGCAAAACGTGGCTTAGCTTTGCAAACCCTTTGCCAACACTCTGCTTATCCCTCTGCAGCTACCCTCTACAGCTACCCCTTGAGTGTCCTCGTATGATGTATCTGAGCAGAAGTGTTTCATGAGTTGAAAATAGTATTTTGAGTCCGTTTTATCCTGCAGAAAGGAATAATAGGAATAGTTCAAGGAATCTAACATTGAACATATGTATATGCGTATACCTTTTTGTGGATAAAAGTAAATTATTAGAATATACTATTAAGTCCAGTAAATGGTAATCAAATCACAATTGATTGGTAGGGTATCTAAGAGGTACGACTAAACTGCAGTTAGTTTTCTTTTCTTGTTGCTTCAGCACCTGCTTGTTCTTCTGCCCCCTAAGCCCCCCTTCCAATGCCACTGCCCCTGCCACTGCCACTTTAGGGGGCAGCAGCCTCGCGTGCAGTCCATTAAATGAAACTCAGTTCATATTGTTAGGCCCAACACTCCTACAACCCTCCTCCTCCACCTACACCTCCACCGACGACCATGCTGTGCTGTGTGCTGTGTGGCATGCCACACGGTCTGTGCGCCTGGCCTGCCCTGGCCTGGCCTAGCCTGTGCTCTTGCTGTTTGTTCGTGTTGTAAATTAAATGATTTTCACGCCACGCCGGAGCGGACCACCAGAGTCCGGAGTCCGGAGTCCACAGACATGGACCAGAGCGTACCAGGCCATTTTTATGTGTTTGTTTGCGGCGGCCGCGTGTGCCACGTTGGCCTGTGCCATCCCACACACACACACACACAAACACAAACACACACACACCTCTGTTGCTTCCTCTCCGCGAGTGTAGATGCCACACAAGCTGCCCTGCCTTTTTGGCCATGTTTTAACGTTAATTCATGGTCGTGTTTTTATGTTGCACTCGCTGAACGTTGAGGCACTGCCACTGGCACTGGCACTGGCAATGGCAATGGCAGTGGGCCAGGTGGCTGATCCTGCAGGGGGAAGTTGAAAGCTGGCAGCTGGGAGGTGGGAGGTGGGAGGATGCGAATGGGCCAGCCCGCGTCGCCTTTATTGGCCATTGGCCCGTTGACGGGAAAAGTGTTTGGTAAATAAGCAGATTTTCTCTTGTCTTTGTTAGCTGCCCCTGGCCCACCCCCACCACCCACCCCCAACCCCACTGTGCTACTCCCCCTTAATGTAATGGCTTTTGTATGGCTTACCTGACCGCCGGCGGATGATGGCAGATGACTTATTTAATTAAATCAGCTTTCGCTCTGCAGGCCTTAAAATATTCGCAGTGGCATAGCTCGTGCCACGAACTTCTATCCAGGTAATACCATGGCCCCCTTCCGGACATCTAGGTAATACCAGACATCCTTTTGTGGGTAATCCACCCCCTGTCCTTGCGGCTAAGCCGCTAACTAGGCAATGATGGCCATTTCAGAGCCCCCACAAATCTCCACGCAGATGAGTTAAGAATTCCAGGGATTTGAATGAAAGGAAATGGGTTTTGATCTCCTGAAGTCTCTCTGGCCACCCCCCATACCACTTCAACATCCTCTCAAACCCCTCGCACTCTCTCTCTCTTTTAAAGCTTGGTGGAACTGATAAAAGTGCACTACTTGCAACATTGCTGCAACAGCTGCCCCAGAGAAAGGATGAAAGCAATGCCACACATTGTCGGGTCATGTCGCCAGGGGCGTGGCCATAGCTTAACGATGCCAACTAGCACATGACAGTGAAAACTGTGTGTTTTAATCACCCTTACATAGTGGAGCATTCAGTATTGTGTATGGGAGACAATTACCTGAGAGGGATGGGCACTCACCTGAGTGGGTGAGAAATAGTTCGACTGCATTGACTTCTAATCAACTGGAATTCCAAAAGTGACAGCATCTTCCTGGCCCAGTATTCCCTTTATCCTAGCTGGAACATTCTTCTTAGGTCATCTTTCATTAGACGGATCCTTCGAGCAGAAAGTGTTTCTACCCACGATCAGGCACCTCTCTTGGGGCCTTGGTGGGCCGTTTCACAAAGATTTCACTGTATCCAAGGCATAAGAGAGAGAGAGAGCACACTCGAAGCTCGCAAACACTGTAAAGACCCAAAAGGGTTTTACAAGCACCCACCGACTAGCAACCCGATCTACATCAAGACAAGACAAGAACCCAATGCATCGCGCAACCAATTACTTATGGCTATACGGCCACTACTATCCACCGTCATTATATCAAGAATTCTCATACCTAAAAGTAAGTAGAAATTTCCTTGTGGTGCAGCCAGGGAAAACAGCGAGGTTTACCTTGAGAATAAAGAATTTGTATAAAACCGAACATTATAAAGTCTTTTCTTTATTCCGACATACTTTATCCGATATATCCGCACCTTCTCGACCTGTAATCCCATAGCCCTATGAATCGTCGCGATCTCGCACGATCTAGTAGTACCCTCTGGTAGTTAAGGACTGTCGCGATCACGCACAGTCAATCCCCCTTAGAAGCCACGTTGTCCTACGAGCCGTTGCGATAACGCATGGTTCCGTAGGTTCCCCGACACGTAGTAATCGTTGCAACAACGCACGGCCCGGTAGATTCCCCTGTCTCCCTCGAAGACTACGGCGAAATCCCGTCTAACCTCGGACCACGTACGCACGATCAACTCTCCCAGTCGGGATACAGTTACTCTCTTTTGCTTAAGGTCTCCTTATAAACTACAAATTTTCTTGTAGACGACCCTGGACAGGCTGAGTCTACCCCAGCCGGAAATAGGTTCCTTACCACACATAAATCTCGCACAATAAGAGAAAGCGGGAGAGAGATAGAGAGTGCGTGTGTGTGAGTGAGTGGGCGAGCGTCAAGATGCGCTCGAAGCTCCAAAAGCAGCAACGCAAATGACACGAGCCATGGGAATCGCAGAGAGGGGCAGAGAATGCTGCTGAATATGGAGCACAGTGAGAGTGAGGGGGGGGGTGATGGGTGTTGGGTGGGACACCGAGAGCACAGAGAACGGGTAACGGCACAAAAATGCCCTTATCAGTTCCTGTTTCCTGTCGAAAGTTTTCATATTTTTCGAGCGAACGCCGCCGCGGCCAGCAACAACAATAAAAGTAAACAGCAAACGACGACAGCAGCGCAGCGTAGAAGCAGCGCAGCGCAGCAGAGAAGCAGCGACAGAGCAGCAGGGACATGAAGCGACAACAAAGCAAAGCACACGGAAAGTGTTGCTATTTTTTTCGTTCTCGTTCTCCTTCTCCTTCTTCATCTTCCCCTTCCTCTTTTTGTGTGCATTGAGACTATGGCCATATAGTACTCTACGCAGAGCGTATTCAGTTTTTAGCACAGCTTGGACCGAGCACAGAAAAATCTATAAAAAATGCGATAAAACAAGGGATCGGTAGGCAATCGGTTAATCGAACTACGAGTATATGTGTATATGTATTTTTAATATATTTAAAGGAATCGACTCATGGTATATTGTATAAAATTGCACAGCTAAATTATCTTTGATTGGGCTTAACTATACTTAACATTATCGGTCTTTATACAGTCCTCAAAGATTTCAAAAATTTTTTTTCCAGATCTAAAAATTAAAACAAGAAATTTTTGCCATATAAAGTATTTTTAATCCTATTGTTTTGTTATATTTCGATAGATTTTAAAACATGACTGTACAGTACTTTTTTCAGTACTTCTTCGCAGACTCACTTTCGACCTTTCTTTGAGAATTTAAAATTGGGAATAAGATTAAATTCTTACAAATTTAGATATTGTATATTTAAAAGTTATAAAGATCCAAATAAATCTTAATCACATTGGTGACCTGCTTCAAATTATTCACAAATAATAATATGATACTCTTTTCTATATAAAACCTCATGAATTTTAATCACAAATATCTTTAATCTTGTATCCAACTAGAATCAATAACAATTGATAAACTATATGTATAAACATGTTCATATATTATATATTAAAGCTTGTTTTGGAATTTTTAGACTCATTGCATTGGAATATCCTAGAAATTAAGTAAATAAAGAATGAAAGGATCTTTGAAAACTGAAAACAGTATGGCTGGAATATATTTTAAAGGGTTATCCAAGGTTCGGTTCTTAGGCATAAATCGTTTGTTCACATATTTGTTTTTTTTTTCAATTTTCTTTGTTGTTGTTATGTGAAGCTCCAGCTTCAGCTTTTGATTTTGTGGGGGGGAACGATTGGGTGGTGGGTGGTAGAGCCAGAGAGCCAGTGTAACCACAATAAAAAGCAGGAAATATTTAAACATTTTTCTTTTAGTTTTGCATGTAACGAACGAGTGGAGGGAAGGAGAGTGGGTGGGTGGGTGGTGGTGCACGTGCACGGGGGAATGGAGTCTGGAGGTTGGGGCAAGTTCTGAAGCTGGAGCTGAACTGGAGCTGGGGGACACAACCGTTTTCACACTTATTGTCAGATTTTGTTTTGTGTTTGCGGTCGCCGTTGCCGCCTCTCTGCCTCTCTGCCCCTCTGCCTCACTGCCTCTCTGCCACTGCCTGGCGTCGTTTGGTGTGAAATGACGCACAGCCGAGATAACACGTCGCTGTGTGCCACAAGCTGCAACAGTTTTTTATGTTGCAGCTGTAAATGTGGCTACAAAACGGGTGAACCGCCGTCGCCCTCACCACCCACTAGCCATACCGCACCCCAGGAATGATGGGGATAGCACATGGAGCTGTTCTGCTCTCAATTTGCTGTGCCTTTTGTCTGCTCTGATGACGTTCTTCAATTCACAGGATATGTTCATAATTCTGTAAGAGGACACATACAACCACTCAACATTTACGCCACTCCAAAGCCACCCACCCACCGTCAAGCCGTTAGTCAAGAGGCGAACGCCAAAGGCGACTCTTAGAATGGGATGGGAGTGGGAGTGGATGAAAGATGGAATATGGTTGCACGATAACAGGGGCACTCATCAACGACAATCCTTAAGAGCAGAAGGAAGTCAAAGAGAGAGAGAGAGAAAGGAGGCGGAAGTTAGAGGGAGAGGAAAGAAAGTTAGAGAGGCAAAGAGTGTTGCAGGTGGTTGGATAAATAGGTTTCTCCCCAAATGAGTGAAAAGCGATTGATTTATTCATAAGTACTATATCAACGTTTTTTTTTAACGATTGCATGAATAGTCGACAGCAATCAATACCAGTCGGATAATAGGTGGATAAGATAATGTAGAAGAGGTCCCTGGATAGGCATGACCCTACATTGTGGAATGGACAAATGGCTAACAGTAACGGACGAGTAACGGACTGAGTAGTGGATAAAAGTGAGGGATAACGAGTGGGCGAACGAGTGGGCGAACGAGTGGGCGAACGAGTGGACGAACGAGTGGGCGAACGTCGAATTAGAACTCAAAAGTTTTGCAAAGAGGCACCAAGGATGGAAATGGCTCTGATGAAATGTTTGGCAGATGAGAGTTGCAAAACAGTCCAATATTCGGCATAAGAAAAGTGCCTAATCACAAGTAAGCATAGCAGACGAAAAACGTACTTTGTGTGCTACTTCGTAGGATGGTGTTACCGCTATCATAGAGTGTTTCTTTGTTCCAAGTACCTCCTTTGTGGCATCCACTAACAGGAAACTTCAATGGAAATGCAATGAACTGATCCCCCCATCGATTCAGTTGAGGAAACAAATTAGCTACTCATTATTCTGTTTTGCTTCCTGGAGTTGTATTCCTGTTTTCTGCAATGGCAAATATCTCAGTTAATATGAAATTTTGTGTTCAATAAAAACGCACACATACATATGTACATATGTATATAAAATTTCATTATCTATCGATCCTGAGGTGTGTGTGAGCGTGTGTGAGTGTGTGTGTGTGGGTGTGTGTGTGGCTCGGAGCACGTAGTGTCTGAAAAATATTGAAAAGTGGGTGTTTGTGTGCTTGAATATGAATTTACATGTGTCTAAAGGAGGTGTGGGTGTGGATGTGGATGTGGGTGTGGGTGGGGCAGAGGGAATGATGGTTCCTGCTCGTGTTTGACAATAAGTTTCAATTCCTTGTGTGTGTGTGTCTCACTCTAATTCTTTCTCTTTCTTTCTCTCTACATACATCTGTTTGTGTGTGTGTGAGCAACACTTATCAAAAGTTTGTCGCTAACACATGCAAATTGAAATGTGCGATTTACACACGCCCACACGTGCACACTGAGGCACTCGACACTCGGCACACACACCCACACTCACACTCACATTTGGTCTAAATGTTGTCACTCGTTGTTGTTGTTGTTGTTGTTGCTGCTGCTGTCGCACACGTACGCGACACATGCAGCTGGCTCCTGCTACTGCCACTGCCACTGCCACAGCCTCCTGTTCGTCCTTGTCTACATGGCCTCCAACTTTCGCCTGCTTTAACACCTAACAACCAAAGAACAACTTGCACCAAACGTTGTCCTTGCTGTCCTTGTAGACGCTGCATACTTATTATAGCTCCAGCAGGTGTTTGTCAGAGAGGGAGCAAGAGAGAGAGAGAGAGAGAGAGATAGAGAGGGAGACAAAGAGGAAAGACTTTTTCAAATTCAAAATTCACATACACCTGTCCCCAATCACAAACGCCAAACCTGAAACGAAGCCGGGTTCCCCATTCAGACTCCGGCTCTAGCTCCGGCTCCGGCTCCGACTCCGACTCCCGGTTCCCGGCTACCGGCTCCATCTTTTGTCGGGTAGGACTTTGAACACGAGTTTTAGAAACAAAAGTTTTTGGTTTTGGTTTCTTCGGCTCCGCCGTTGTCCCGGAAGTTTTCTTGGAATAGAAGAGCACAGTGGGAAGGATTAGTTAACCAACCATACACACACACACACACACACACACACATACATACGAGTATGCCAGTATATGTGCCTATGCATTGACGGGTGACAATAATCCGTAAATGAAATGTCCGCTTTGCAATTCAACGCAACTTTTGTGTCTACAAATCTTTTGTTTTAAATATGCATATATTGACTTTGGAGTGGGGCAGGCAATATGCGAACTAACATTTTTAATTGATCTGCGATATCGGAACTTCTGGAATCTCCTTTCTGTATGACCCCAAGAGAGGCTGGAGAGGATCTTAAAGGAAAGATTTCGAATGATTAAAAGATATGCCCTTTAATTCTACTCCAGGAACTCCAGGGTATTCCTACTTCGTCAAGGCTTTCTTCAAGCCTTTGGATGTTCCCCTTTGTTATCCCTGCCTTGCCCCCACCCCACCACACCACACCACACCACACAGCACTTGCGGATCTAGTGCGGATAATTGCAGCTCGTCGAGTGTGAAAAGTTTTTCGAATCGCAGTGTGATTTGTTGCAGCAAACATCATGGCGAGGAGAGCAGAGCAGCGGGGTTCGGAGAGCCGAGTGGAGCAGCTGCAATTCATTTAACCGAATCTGGTAGTAAAAATTGTATAATTGCATCATTATGCCCCGCCCCCCAGACGCTATCCAGCCCCAGCCAGATTCGTAATTGAGTTATTAAGCACAAAAGTTGAAGACACCCAGAAAACTCTGGCAAAAGAGGCTGGATCTGCGGCGGCACCAAACGGTGGCAACAAACGGTGGCGGGTTGCATCCACTATTTAAGATGAGTGGCACCCGCTGACAACCTAAATACGAAACGCCATCCCTCGCCGCAGAATATCTAACGTCTATTAGATAATTAAGCCACTTTGTGGCAGGTTTGACAGGCCTGACTTTGGACGTGTCATCAGCCTCAGCCTCAGTCCCGGTCCTAGCCTCAGCGAAAATTCCCCTGGCCAGGAGTCTCAAGATCTGAAGGAAGGTCTCGTCCTCGTCCTCTCACCCCTGACAGTTAAAGTTCAATTAAATTTTCCTATTTTCTGACATTGAAATATTGAAAATTATGTCAATTGGGATTCGGTTTCGAATTGGGATTGCGATTGCGATGGCGATAGAGATTCTGTCGCCTCTTTATCTGACAGAATGCAGAATGCAATTCAAACTTTTTTGGTGCGCCCCAAAAAAGTTTTGTCCTTATGATGGCCATGGCTGTAGATTGGGGGCAGCGGAGGCCAGTTGTCCTTTCGATGGAAGGAAGAGAACGATGCTCTAATGGACTGTGGTTCAGGGACAAAGAAACGGCTTACAGTAGCGGGTACAGAGGGCATTCGAATAGAGAGAATATTGATTAGAAATTGAAGAATCTACCGCTGGTACAAGACGATTGGTGTCCGCCCAAGATGGGGGTAGAAAATAGACAGGCGGACACCAAAGAGAGTGGCCAAAGGGTGGAGCACCCATCGATTGTAGATCAGATCGATGCTAACGGACAATGGACGATGGGACAATCACAGGCTGCATTACTGTACAGATCTGTGCATAACTCTGCATAACGGACACTGTCCACTGTCCGACAAACGGACAGATGATGATGATTATATGCTTGCCAACAGCAAGCCCCATCAGTGGCAGTGACAGCGACAGCAACAACAGCAGCATCGAAGGAGGCGCCCAACCGCGTGGATGGCACCTCGACTCGCCCCCGCAGCACCCCTTCGGTCGTCCCCAACCGCCGCTGCCACAAGAGCCAGGCCGCCAAATGCCACCACAGCTTGTAGCAATTGTCGTACCATTTGTCAGACGGACGAGTCGACACTCCTCCCTCGTCGCACAGGGCGCATGTGCCACAATCGGTGGCCACACGACGCCCCGCCGCTGGCGCCCTCAACCGATGCGATCCACCACGTGGCCACTGTGTGGAACCCATGCGGCACATGGTGGACGTCGTTCGTTTCGAAAATCCACTTCGACAATTGGCAACGAGCCTTCGCCATGGGCCCGCTCGGCCCCAGAGCTCGGCCTGCGCGGCGGCCCCAACATCCAACGGCTGGCGGCGACGGCCGGAGCTCGTCGCGGCTCGTGTCCGCTCGGTTCGATGCGACTCGACTCCGTCGCGGCACGAGCGCCGGCCTCGGCACTGTGCGGAGGCTGTGGCTCCATGCTGGAGGCAGCCTCTGCTTTCAGTTGATCAACAGCGTCATTGTCGTCAGGTTGGACGCGGGAGTCGAACACACGAACACGAACACGAACCGAACCCATCTGCCGTGCCGCTATAGCTTAACAGTTGCACGTCGCACTGTCCGCTGCTCCTGGCAGCAGCATAAAAGAAAAGGAAATTTCAATTTCAATTGAAATAATTACAAAATTCAAAGTACTGTACCCGGGGAACCACCGTGCGTGTGTGATATATATTTTTTGGATTTTTTTTACGGATATACAAACCAAGCAACCTTCCCAAGCAACTGTGAAGTGAATCAAAGATATCGCGGCCCGATCGCAAATGTCGGAGAGGAATTTTTGAAAACAAACCCAAATGCGATTCATATCGAAACTGTATCCTCGCGGCCCCCTCGATCGCAATGGGAAAATGCTGATCCTGCTGCTGCTCATCGTGACGCTGACGGAAGGTAAAAGATCAAGGCAGCCCCTCCCCTCCCCTTCCCTCACAGAGTGCCATTCAGTTCAGTGAAACGCAGGGAAGCTTTTCAATGGCATTGGGGAATCCCAAATGGAATTCTTCCAACAGTGCAATGGATTTTATAATAGAAATACTAAAGCAGAACCTCAAAATGCTATTTGAATGCTGCTGGTTGAAAATTTTGTCTAAAAATTCTGTGGCATGAAGAAATTGCATCCACAATAAATGTTTTTGGTTTTGAAATCGCTTTCTAAGTTCTAATTCCTTTTTATGTCCACCTTAGAGTGGAATACAATTCATTTATGAATCCAATCTTCGGCTGGAAACTTTGGTATTGCTAGGCAGAAACCAGAATGTGTTTTTATAATATAAGAAATGGTCATAAATAATTATAACATTCCAGCGATTAGTACTGCTATAAATCATTTAAAATTGGGACAATATGTGACACCTGAAAAGTCCTTCCAGTCCTTCCAACTTGGCGAAAACTACAGCTAAATTTCTGTGAACTTCTCCTAAATAAACTCATTATTTGTATGTGAAAAAGTTACTTCAAAATAAGCTCATAATTTACCGCAAGAACAAAGCGTTTTGGAAAAAGAAATTATTATAATTTTTAAAATTTTAAGATCAAAGACTTCACCAAAAAGATATTCCTCTCTTTAAATTTGGATCAAAATGGAAACGGAAAGACTTTATTGAAGCTGTTCTATGATCTGTGAGCTTTTTGGCATTTTCCACGATTGTTTATAAAGAATTTTCTAAGGAAATTCTTGGATTAAACAGAATTTTCATATAAGAGATGAATCTATTCTATCCCATCACAAATTTAAACAAACTGTCAAAGAAAATATATAGCTTTCGGGGAATCTTCATGGAAATTGTTTAGAAATTGTAAATCTAGGAGCTTATGGATCAAAGAGAGATACAAATTGTTTACCTTCTTGTGGTTGCAAATGAAACGGTTGCAAATGTCGAAAGACAGCCGGACGTGGCATAATGCCAGCAGCCCGTAATCAGTGTAGTGCAGTGCCCCCCGGCAGAGAGGCGAAAGGGGGGCAGGACACTTTGGCATGCAGGCAATTGAACGTATACCGACTTGATAATTGTTTCGACGTAAAGTGAGTTTATTAAACCCTCAGTGTGTGAGAGTGGGAGGGGGAATGGGAGAGGGAGAGGGAGAGGGAGTGTAGCAGGAGCAGGAAAGTGCGATTAATAATAGCATCTGATGTCCCGTTAGCTGTTGGAGACTGCTTAATGCACTGTCATGGCTACAAGTCCGGCCATTGTCCTGCTGCATTGTTGCCATTGCCAATTGCCATTTGGCATTAAAACGTATAAATAACAAACAAACAAATAAATAAATAAAATACATACGCGCACACACACGCATGTAAGCGTATATGTGTTTGTGCCAAAACAAGCAAAGCAAAAGACAACAACCAATATCGAGCACTGAACAGAGAAGCGGGAACACTGCACATTGAATGGCAATTTAATTGACTCTCCGCCCCACCCGCTGGCTCATTGACTCATTCACCCATTCACCCATTCACCCACTCTCTCACTCACTCACTCTCTCACCTCACCTCACGCACTTACTCATTCGCCAGAGCGGATTCCAGCGATACCGCGGATTCATTGTTGCTATAAAATCAGTTCGGCTTATGCCTCACAGCCCCAGGCAGGGACAGTGCGTGTGATAGGCATTAAATCGAATTTGGTCAGCGAGAAGAGTTTAAATATTTCAGCAGCTTCCAGGCTTCCAGGCTGTACCACCCCACCGCCTGGACGGAATAATTCAGACGAACATTTGGCTCTCAACTCTAAGTTGGGATCAGGGAAACCACCACCAACCATCAATATCCAGACAAATCCGATTTAAATGGTATCGATATCGAACCCTAGAGTTTCGCCCTGGAGTAGAATTACCCTCGTACCTCTTACCCTCTTAATTTAATGCATTTCAGAGGATTTATCGGATCGAGGGAGTCTAAATATCAGCCTGAACAACATGGGTTACCAGTAGACCAATACAATCATGATTCAATTGGCGATTTGGCTTAAACTTCTATCCCAATTGATGTGGAAACTAAAACCAAGGTCATAGTTCTACTTACGGAGGATAAACCTGACAGAATCGTTAGTTTTTTTTTACTATAGTTTCGCAACGCACTGTCTGCTCATTCATCTGTGCACACATATATCTCTTCTCATTTTAATTGCGTAAAAATTATGTTTTCACCTGCCACCCCCCCTGCCGATGCCAGCAGGACCGCAGGACCGCCTGACCGACCACCTGCCTGGCTCATTGTCTGTCCTGGCTCCCGGCTACTGGTTACTGGTTACTGGCGCTACCGGCACCTGTCTGATGTCTGATAATTGTAAAAAATGGAGTGCCAAATTGTTCACGTCGGCGCGACAATCGCAAAATACTTTCCTTCCTGGCATTAAATATTTATATAAAGGGAATTGTCATCCCAACCCATTACATTTTGGTTTTATTTCGATTTATTTCAAAAATAGTTACCCCATTGTTTCAGTCATTTTCGGCTACGCTACTGATTATGCAATTGTATCATTAATCTTTTGTGTGTGGTTAGGTGTTCAATATGTTGCGCTAGGACTATGGCAAGTCGGGGGAGAAAGAGAGAGAAAAGGATCGCCCAAGTAGCCCTAGGAAATGTTTCACATTAAGGCTTGAATTGAAGTCAAAGCCAGACAGATATATTATTAGATTAAGGACAGGGATTCCTGAAAATAGATTTCCTATGAATACCAGTTGGATAAAAGATGCTCGATCTTGTTTCTAAGGGCCGTTTAACGGTTAGCACTTTATGTATATCTTATCCTTCGAGCATACGCGACGATTGTCCCTAAAGTTTCAAGCAAAGCAAAAACTATTTGCCGTAAAGTTGATAATTATGCATGAATGGGGGGAGCCTACGCCCCCACCCACGCCCTCGCCCTCGCGCACGCCCACAACTCCTCGCCTGGGGTCCAGTCCGGGGCATTCCATCGCATAAATATTAAATACCTACAAATGTATATATTTAAGGCACTTAAATCACGGCAAACAATAATTCCCCAGCGATAATAATAATAATAATAATGAAGGCGGGAGAGGGAGTTGGGGGAGCAATGGTGGACAGGGATCCTGCCGATGTAATGGTAGATGATAATGATAAACATAAAAGTGAAAATAATTTTCAATTACAGCAACATTAATAACCGATAATAATCCTAAACAAATATAAACGAACCCAGTCACGACTGCAAACTCCAGTGTATGCGTATGTGTGTCTGTTTGTGTGTGTGTTTGTGTGTGTGTTTGTGTTTGTGTGTGTGTGTTTGTGCTTTACCGTGTGTGCCAGTGTGTGCATATCAATGATATGCAAATTAATTGCCGAGCATTTGGCATTTGGCAAATGCAAGCGCGAAAGGGAGGACATGCCAATGCCATACCAGCATCTCCAACGCCAACTGCGACCCCCCTCCGGTGTGTTACGAGTATGTAAGCTAAACCGCAATATGGCTTGCATAACACAGTCCGATAGAGAGAGCAATAGAATGGGTGATAGAGACAGACACACACACACAGGGAGACTGAGAGGAAGAGACGCTTTGCTACTTTTAATGGCCATTTGGCTGCTGCTGCTGCTGCTGCTGCTGGCTGCTGCGCTCGCTGCCGTCCCCCGAGTGACTTAATTGATACCAACAACCGCCAGGACCTGCAACTAGTGAGCCAACAATAACGCCAGCAGTAGCCAGAATTTTTTATTTACTTCGTTGCAGGGTACACGTGGTGCGCAAGGGTATATTGGGGTGTTTCACTGGGAAATCTCATACGATCATACGAGATTCGTTGTCTCTGGCTGAGGTCTCCACAAGTTTCAGAAGTGGCGTCTGATGCGTAGAATATTACGAAACCTTAATCTATACCTAAATGTATTCCATGACTATTTACTTGGGGACACCAAACGCCACTCCATAATCCCATTAGACGGTTTTCCACTCAAGACTGAAGACTGCAGATAAATAAATCCGAGTCGGCGGTATCCCACAGTCGAAATCCGCGACTTTTAGCTTTTCGACTTGTTTTTATTTTACTTTCTTTTGTTGCATTTTTCGGATCTTTTTTAATCTCTTCTCTTTTATTGCACCTTTTTGTACATATCCTCTTTGTGTGGCATTTTCGTTCTTTTTTTTTATTTCGTTTTGCCATTTTTTACGTCGTTGGCGGCGGTTCCTCAGCTTTTAGTGGACGCGGTCAACGCCGGCAGCAGCCTCAGCCGCAGACGGAGTTAGTCCTGGGTCCTGGGCCCAAAACTTTAACTATCATCCTTCCGCCGTCCTGCTGCCGCTGCCGCTGCCTCTGTTTGGGCTCCCCCCAAAAAGTTTCTCCGCCAAAAACTGCGCGTAATTTGTAATTAATTATATGTGACGCCCAAGGAATAAAATTCGGAATGGTTGGGATATATAAAAGGGATTAAGGTGCGCAGAGAAAGGAGGGGAAAAAACACCAGATACCTTTCGATTCGATCACAATTATACTGCGAAATCGGTAAAAGTGAAATGAGTGGAAACCGTATGCACAAATATTTCAAAGAGCGAAACAAAAGGGAGTACACAGTATCCTTGCGCAGCTTAAAGTCTCGAAACTCACAATTTATAGGATAATCTGCAAATTGTTTAACCATTAGATTTTGATAAGAAGTAACAATCAACATAAGGCAACATAACCTTAGATATTTAAAAGTATTTTAAAAATATCCATCCGACACTTTTCTTCTTTCATACTTTTCGACACTCTCACTTCTCAGAGTCCAGAGTCCATCGATTCACAAAGGAATCCTTGAGAATCCCGCTTAGTGTACGACCTACTCCACCTGGTCCCAACGAATATTGAGCAGCCTCAATGCCCATAACCCTTCCGAGACATGGAAACTTTGGCAATTAGGAACTGCCCGGGGGAATACCCTTTTCGGAGTGAAAGAAACCAAAGTGTGAAACAAAAATCAGGACACAATTAATTGCGCGACATTTGTTAAAACCAAAAAAGAGAAAGCAAAAGCAGAAACGTGAAGAAATGTAAATTGAATATTTTCTTTACGTTTTTTCTGTTTTTTTGTGGGGCTTTTGTCTTGGTCAGTGTGGGTGGGTTGTCGGGGGGGTGGGGGGGGTGTATGGTGTGGTGGGGTTGGCGGTGGATTGTGAATTCAATTGGCAGTAGTTCAACGGCTGTAGACGACGATTTGTAAAAATGCTAATTTCAATGCCAGACCCAGCCAGAAGAACAAAAGTCCAGCAGCCATTTGCAGGCACATCGTCTGTGGCCCCACCCCCCCCTTCCCCTTGCCCACTGTCTTGCCACTTTCTCACCCATCTCAAGTCATTTATTTGTTTAACCAAAGAAGAAAAGTAAAAAACAAGAACAGAAGCTGACTTTAAGCCGGGGGGGAAGGAGTCCTGGAAAAGCTGGTGAACTTTGGTTTCATTTTCAGTTTTGTGTTTATTTAAGTTTGTGTTGTCTTTGGGCTGGGGCTGGGGCTGGGAGCTGGCTGTTCATCTGTCCTCGTGGTGTCTCTCGATATTTGCCATTATCACCTATCATTGGGCGCTTTGGCAGTGGATTTGTGTGGCTGTCCATGTGTGAGGCCATAAAAAACGGCAACGACAACGGCTACGACAACGACAAAGGTAAAGGTACCGGTAAGGGCCAGTGTCTTATGTGCCGTGTCCTGTGTCCTGTGCGCCATTCCCATGCAGATTCGCATCTTAGTATCGTGTGTGTGTGTGTGTGCCTGTTGGGCACCCGCCCATATATATTCCAGGTGGCTCGCCTTATAGCCACCCAATCAACATCGCACCGCACGTCGCAGGCCACCCACTAATACATTCGTATGCTTAACTTTTGCCAATGTCCTTAGCCATAAATTTGCTTTGGTAAATCCTCATTGTCGTTGTGTGATTTAAACTTTTTCCCCAGCAGAGGTGGTGGTGGGGCAGCAGAGAGAGCGCTGCGCCGCCTCGGGATACGAGCCAAAATTGACAAGACTCTCAAAATGGTGGATACTCCCCCCCTCCCACCTCCTACCGTGTATGTGTGTGTGTGTGTGTGTGTGTGTGTAACGGTAACAATGTGCAAAAGAAACGAAAATTGAAATGAAGATGAGGAAACACGAAAAGACCAAGCACGAGGAGGACGAGGCGCAAGCAGTAGCAGAAGCAGTGGAAAATGAGGCGAAAGCAGTACCAGAAGTGGAGTGGCGGGGGATGAGGATGAGGAAGAAACAGCAGAAGCGGAAATTTATGATATGGGATTGTGGAAGGAGGAACGGTAAGGGACGGCACTGGGACTGGAACTGGGACTGAGACTGAGACCGTGGTGGATTGGAGTGGACCCAAGTCGGAGGGTTAATTGACTTTGGCTTAGCTTCAAAATGCCTGCCGAAGAAGAACCAGAGCATGGCACAGCAGAGCAGGGCCAGAGCAGGCCAGGATAGCGTAGGGTAGGGCAGTATAGGACAGGACAGGCCAGAGTTCACAAACAAGTACTGGGCGGGCAGGAGCGGGAAAGAGGTCTCTGGCCAGGAGACAACTTCATTGGGATTGGCACAATGCTGGAAAACATCTTTGGCATGCAGTTTCAACAGATTGACAAACAAGCCGCAGTCAGCCAAGCAGCAACTACATTTGAACCCCCCACCTCCCCCCCACCCACGGCACACTGCAGTCGCAGATGCTCCTTGTGGCAGAGGTCGCATCCAAACACTTTGGGTTCCCTCTCCCTCTCTGTCTGTCCGTCTCTGTCTCTTCCTGCTGCTGCCCTCAAATGTACAGCTGCTTGAACTTTGCACTGCTCTCTCTTGTTGTAGATTTCATATCTGTGCAACCGCTGGGGCATCTGCCCATCCAGATCCCTCCCTCCCTGCCCTGCTTGCATCTTCTAATCGTACAATCTAAGCCTCATCGCCTGCTGCTTAAGCACTGCTTGGAGTTACACTGCTTCCACTGCTTCCCTCACTGCTTGGGGTTTTACATGCACTTTCTTCTGCTCTGCTTGTGCTTAGCATTCGACTGATCGTGATTTCCCTCTTTACTACCAAGCTTAACATTATGCTCCGATTCTCAGGTCTCCTCTGCAGAAGCCTCTGCACTTCTTATGGGATCACGGCTCTGGCCCTTTACTCCCGTTGGCCTATGCTGCTTTTGCTCTCCTCTCACTCTCTCCTGGCCTCACTCACTCTTTCCCTCTGCAGCATGTTAATGAAAAACTTCTCTTGGCAGCTACAAATTAATCTGCATACATATGTAAGCCCACATAGGTCTGTCCATGCCATCCTTTCACTCGACCCACAAATAAATTTGCTTAAACACTGTTTTTTTTTATTTGTATCTTTAGCTTTGGATTTGGACTGCTGGTGTGCCAAGTGGATTATCCAGATTATCAATTGTAATTTTGGGTGTGATTCCAACTGGTTTCCTGGTTTCCTAGGCTCCACTTCTCCCACCACCAGGCATAACCCTCTCCGCTCTCCTCTCTCCTCTCTGCACTCGCCACTCGAAAGTGCAATAAATCTTGCCCTTGGCCAATTGAGTCAATTCAGCATTCTTCATTCTTCCACATATTTTCGCCCAAACATATTTCCACACACAATACACTTCGTAGAAAACCAGCCCCCCCACCCTTCGTGCACACCCGTTAGCTCCCTTTAGCTCATTCCTTCTCGCTCTCACTCCTGTCTGTTGGCCACATCAGTGAAGCAACGGTACTGTCTATAAATATTTAAATTTCAAGTTTGCCAAAAGTTTTTTGCATGCATTACGATGATGTAGACGACGGCAGGCAGCTTTGGGTGGGGGGGGACAGAGCGGGTGGGATGGATGGAGCGCAGTGGAGAGTCTGCGGCCAGGACAGCAGTCGTGCGTGGCTGCTGCTGTCTGGCCTGCCTCCCCCACGCGACCACTCACCCCGCTTAGCCCTCGTTCTGTGCCATTATTTTTTCCATACCCTCGAATAAGGGTATTATGTTTTTGATCAGATATGTGTACATACATACATAGGCAATGCCCTATAGAATGTACTCTAGATCTAGCAAAAGTCTGCCGTATACAGTCTATACAACTGTCAATATCTAAGGAGTCTATACCATGGCACATATCGTAATTATGCAAGCCATTCGTAGCTCTACCAACTATGACTATATTCTAAAGAACTTTTATGGGAACAATCGTTTGTTAGATGAGCTAAAAACTCTCTAAGGGTTTCAGATATAAGGGTATTCACACTTTCAGCAATTCTTTTGCTTAAACTTTTTATTTGTGGGTCCGCTTTTGTTGCTTTTTTTTTGTGTTACGGCCTGGGGAAACTTTTTTGCAGCACTTGCAAGTGAAATGTTTGATTTTCAATGATTCAATAAATTATTTATATTTGCGTATGCCCTGGCCCAGGACCCAGCACCCAGGAGCCAGGACCCAGGCCGGGACTTGGTGCTGGATTGGCCCTGGGTGGTTGCCTGTGCCCTGCCCTGGTATGCGGTGCCGCATCGCGCCAGGGTGCCGGATGTCGATCTTCAATTAGCCGCCGCAGCTCTTTAAACTGTCTGCTGTCGACGCTGGCTGCAGCGTTAACTGCGACGCTGGCTGTTGTCTGGCACAGTTAAGTTGTTGGCAATAGACAGGGAGAGACAGGGAGAAAGGGAGGAAAAGAGGGGGCCAAAGAGGGGCGAAAGAGCGAGCTTTTGGGCACATTTAAAAGCGATAAATCACGGTCTTTTTGGCAGGCGCAACAAGGGGGTGGCGGATGAGGAGGAGGAGGAGGAGGCCCATGCACCAGTGGCGTGCATTGCCAGCGCGATATCATTAACTGCCACACACACACAGTAACACACACACAGACACACACAGAGCACAGCCATGCACTTTAATCTCACTGTCTCTCTCACTTTGTGCCCCCCATCTATTTACAGCAATTGGTGCCTTTGCGCCCGAGTTTGTGGAGAGCATTACCAATGTGTCCGTTGCAGTGGGCCGCGACGCCACCTTCACGTGTCACGTCCGCCACCTGGGCGGCTATCGGGTAAGAAGTCAACATCCCTGTCGTGCCGTACCGTGCCGTGCAGTGCCACCTTCCACTTGAAAACTTTTACAAACATGAACCCCCCTCGCTCGTCCCATCCACAGGTGGGCTGGCTGAAAGCAGACACCAAGGCCATCCAGGCCATACACGAGAACGTCATCACACACAATCCCCGTGTCACGGTCAGCCATCTGGACCAGAACACCTGGAATCTGCACATCAAGGCGGTGGCGGAGGAGGATCGCGGCGGCTACATGTGTCAATTGAACACGGATCCCATGAAGAGTCAGGTGGGTCAGGTCAAAAGTCATCATACCACACACATACATATGTACATATGTATGTATGTATATTCATTTTCTGTAAACTTGTGTTCATTGCAATATATTTTACATTTGATCTCCTCCCGATGAAGAATCGTTGTATCTCGTTGTTATCTTTATCATGGACTGGTTAGGTCGTCAATGACATGAAAGTTCATGCCACAGAGAGACTTAGTGGTTCCAGGAGTTCGAACGAGCATTCTACGGCCATGGGAAGTTCTTCAGCAGTCCCAGAAGCACTGCCACTGCCCCTGCCTGCGGATTTCGATGAATGATCACATTAAAGCTATAACGTTTGAGTTACGAAACGTCCTGCTTTTGTTATTTTGGTTTTGGCGGGAACACCTTTGCACCTCAACACCTTTGTTCGGTTATCAATTTCCCTATTTGACCCCTGTTAAGCGAGTTCCCTTCAGAATACTCTGTATGCCCCTCGTGAATTCTACGTGCTCACACGCACATTTTCATTACTTCGTTGGATAAGCGATCAGGAATTCGATCACGACCTCGAATTAGTACTCCATAAAGGCAGGAGGGGGCTATTGTATTATATTTGTGATTCGCTTGCGCTACTTTTATGTCCATTGTGGGGGGATCGGGATCCCTGCTTGTGGCAGGAGTCTTTTGTTTGGGTTTGTTGCGCCATTCCCTTCATGCGGCATTAAACGGTAAAGTAAAAGGAGATGCATTCAGCTGTTGTCCTGCCTTCGCCTTTTGCTCCTGCTCCCCCTTCTCTTGTGTGTGTGTGTGTGGAACAAGACAGGCGCAAGAAGAAAGCAAAGAAAGCGCAGCAAACCGAAAGCGAAAACTATGCGAATGGCGAACCACGCCAACACCCCACCACCCCACCACCCCACCCCCCACAGGCACATATGAGAGCATACATATGAAAGTGTATAAATGGTAAGCTTCGTCTACTGCTTTCTGTGTCCGCTCCAACGGTGTTTGGGGTACACGTACACCCACACACACCCGCAGACACCCCCACCCGTACATCGCTCTATGTGTGTCCGCTCACACGTACACTCATGTGTCCAGCCAAGTGAAGTTTATGGTGCCAATAAAATGTATTTCATGCTTCCTTAATTTTTATTTGCACTTTTACGCTTTTCATAAGAACAACAGGAACAACACAACGCAAGTACAGTGAAAACACGACGGAGATTCGACGGATCAAAGTGCACTGTATGTACACATACATACATACATGAATTGTGTGTGCCTGTGTGTGTGTGTGTGTGTGCCACTAGCCATGTAGCATAAACGCTCCTCCTGTGTTCCTGTGTGCTCATTCTCTCCTGTCTTAAACTATTTAACGCCATTTCATTCGCTTTACCTTTAGCTCTGCCACCGGCCTTTATTCGGCTTCACTTTATTTCACCGGGGGGCCATTCTCCCAGTCGCCGTATAAAACACTTTACCATTACTTCTGCTTTATGACCAACTTGCATAATCAGCAACTTTTCGCCGCCTCCCTCCGCTCTAAGATGTTGTGGGAGTGCAGTGCGTTTGTCCCCTAGCAATTTGTGATAATTTAAGTAAGAGAAATAAAGTATGTATTCCTACCATCCTCCTCCAGCTCACTCTCCCTTTCGCACTTCCCACATCCCATTTCCGGAGTCTGTTAATGTTAATGTTTGTGCTTCTGTTTCATTTGTTTCGCTTACAGATAGGCTTCCTGGATGTGGTAATACCGCCGGACTTTATCAGCGAGGACACTTCATCGGATGTGATTGTGCCGGAGGGCAGTTCGGTGCGCCTGACATGTCGGTGAGTAGTATGTACCGTGTGGTTTTAGCCATCCCCGCACACATGCCATGCAATTCATCAAGATGCTGCCCCTCAGAGGGTTGCACTTCGATAGTCGCATGTGGAGGTTTTTTAGCTTTAACTCGCCATCTCACCCTCCCATCTGCACTGTCGCAATGTCGCACTGTCGCAATGTCGCATCCATTCTCTCGTCTCAATCAGCGCCGTGTAATAATGTCAGCAAATTAAGTGACACTTCATTTCTCTTGATTCCGCACTAATACACTCCACTGCCCCAGAGTTAACACGGATAGCGGGTAGATTAGCTGCTTCAGAGAGCATCAAAAAGATAAGGACCAACGCTAATCCCTAGTCTGGGTCTGGCTCTGGGTCTGGCTCTGGGTCTGGCTCTGCCTCTGGCTATGGGTCTGGCTCTCACCATTTTCAAGGGTATTAGGAAGCTGGCTAACAGTCTCTAATTTGTGTTGGTTATTTTCTAACTGCCATGTAAGGGGCATGCGGCGGCGGCAGTGGGGCTTGGTCTGCGAGTCGATGTGGATGTGGGCGGGGTGTGGGAGTGGGTGTGGGTGTGGAAGTCAAAGCCAAAGCTTGGCTGTCTGCTGATTTATGAACTTGACCGCAACCACGAAGTGTTGCTCTCTTTTTTTAACGATTTAACCGCAAAATGATGAAACGATGGCGATAAGCTCGTTGCGAATGTGCCACTCTCTCTCTCGCTCTCTCTCTCTCCATTTGTGTGTGTGTGTGTTTGTGTGTGTGCGTGTGAAAAGCTATTAGAGAGCTTGTCTGCAGACGTTTTACTTTTGGTTTCAGTTTCTGTTTTGTTTCCCGTTCATTTTTAATACCACTTAGTGCAAATCCCTTGAAATGAATTCAACTTCAGCTTTACGCACATTAAAAGCATGGCGTAAACTCGGCCAGACAATCAGGCCAAGGGTTAAGGGTTAAGGGTTAAGGCAAGGTGCTCTGTGGAACGCCGAGCATGGGAAGGCCAACCGAGAGTGGGGGAAATGAGAAGAATGGCAGAGGCCATGGAGTCTTCGAGAGGAAAGCGCTGTCTGATCACAGAGGGAGAGAGAAAAGGCCGCTGCTGAGTGCTGTCCTGTGGATCCATTCTCAGTACCAGCTTCGAAGCGAAGACCTATGGTTTCTACTACAAAATTATAGGCCGAAAGCCTTGACCACCTAAAGAGCCAGAAGCCATCAGAGCAGGGTGCGCAATTATGTCGATCACTTGCACTTTTTCTCGTTTTCTCTCCCATTGTGGCTTGGTAATTGGTAATTAGGGAAGACCAGACCAGTCTCTGAGACCCCAGCTAAAATGTTAGTCATAGAAAATACAACAAATCTCAAATAATGCATTAATGGTCAGGGAGAGGGAGAGGGGAGTAAGTGAATTCATATCATACTCGCACTGTTTTGAATAGCTGTAAATCAACTTTAAATGGTTTTTGCCTCTCCGTCCAGGAGCACAGCACAGCACAGTAAAGTTCAAGTTGGCCCTGCCTCGTCCGCCGCATGTTCTGTCTTTCGACTATGTAAATTGCACTTAGTTTTTACTCAGAGAGATTTCAAGCAAAGCTGTTGCTGTTTTCCCCCCTCCTACACCATCGCGCACACACACACACACACACACACACACACACACACACATTCAATCAGCCTGCGAGGGTCCTGGCTCTGGTCTGGTCCTGTCCCGGCATGACTAAACATGGCTAAGCAACTGCTAGTGACTGCTAACTGGTAGCCAGCCAGTCGCCGCCATTGTGTTGGCCATGTGGGAGGAATACCCCAGCCCCCACCCCACCCTAACTCTGTGTGTGTTTGTTTGTGTGTGTGTGTGTGCGTTGGTTGATTTTCTTTTTAGCTATTTTGCATCTGTTTGCGGCATCATAAAAATTTACCACACCCGTGTCTGGTTCGCTGTTGAACAACTTCTGTCTTAACACGCATTTCCCTCATGCTCCCCGCAAAAACTCGACAAAACCACTCGCACTCCTCCTACCCCCGTCGCACTCTCTCTCTCTCCCTCTATCTATCTATCTATCCAGTGCACCACATACTTGAGCAGGAGAGGAAAGACGTCATCGCCGTAGTCGTAGTCAGCGCCTGCTGGCTTCAAGCGGCGGCTGCTCTGCTTTCCTGCTGCACTGCTTGCTTTTCACTGTCTTTGGCCTGCTTGGTCTTTGAGCGAGAGAGGGAATAAAAGTTTTGATGCCCCTCGCAGAGGGTATAATGATTTTGAGCAGGTTCTAGCAACGCCATATAAGAAGCATTATTAATCAATATTATTAATAATAGCAGACGAATCGATACGATCATTTTTGAAACTATCCGATTGCAACTTTCCACAGACTCCAGACATTTCGTGTTGTTACAGGCAGAACCTGGTTTACGGGAGAACAATCTGCCAAGGGGAAAAATAGATCACAGAGGGTATCCAAAGGTGCGATTCGCGATGGTAGCCTTACTTTCTTGCTTGGTCTCTCGAACTCGAACGCAGGCAGAACACAATGGTCTCTGGCCCTGGCTGCCACTGTATGCTTCGGCGTCGTCATATTAAATTTAATAAGCGACTGAACTTGAATATTTCCCATTTACCATTTACCATTTAGCGTTTCCCATTTTCCGCCATTACCATTGAGTGGGCGTGGCCGGAATGGTTTATGGCCCTCGAGAAGACAATTGTTTTTGGGGTTTTTTATGGTTTTTCCCCTCCGTTCACACTAATTTGTGCTGTTCATTTTGGTGTTTGCAGAGCCCGAGGCTATCCGGAACCGATTGTCACCTGGCGGCGGGAGGACGGCAACGAGATTGTCCTCAAGGACAATGTGGGCACCAAGACACTGGGTAAGTGACGCTACTTTTTTCAGCATCCGTGTGTGCTCCTGTGCCAGCTATACCAACAATTCTCTGCTTTCAGCGCCCTCGTTCCGCGGCGAAGTGCTGAAGCTGTCAAAGATCTCACGGAACGAGATGGGCTCGTATCTGTGCATCGCCTCCAACGGGGTGCCCCCATCGGTTTCAAAGCGCATCTCGCTTAACATACACTGTAAGTACACAATGCTCTTTACCATATCTCGCTCTCTCTCTCTCTCTGTCGCTCTCACTCTCTCTCTGTCTCTCTGTGACCGCCGTTCGTGTCCATCTCGATGCAGTGCGCCATTAATTAGAGGAGCTTGCGGTTGGTCAACTCTTTTCAGCTGCTCGCAGCAGCACGTTGAGGTTGCATCATCAGTCAGCTCCCCTCTTCCCTGCTCTGCTCTGCTCGAGTCGAGTCGGCTCCGGGAGCCGGGGCGTTTATCTTGGGTTTAGCTCATACACTGGCCAAAATTTGTGAGGATACGAATTGGATTTCTATTTACCTTAAGCCCTTGAAACATTCAAAAGGTTTAGGCAGGAGTATTGCAGTTCGATCAGGGTCCGCTTCTCTTTCTTCAAGGAAATCCTTATGGTTTCAGACTCTCTTTAATCTCCAAAAGCAGCTCCAAAGAATTCCAAAAGTCCTCTGGTGTTGGGGCTCCACCAAGATGGATGCGAGTCCTTTAAACATTCGCATAATTGGCCTTCTGGTTTCTGCCAGTGAACAATGAGTCCATTCCGTCTGCGAAGATGCCCCGCAGCGAGGGAAGACAGAAGGACCAGGAGAGGAGAAGGCAAAAAAGGCAGAAAGCAGAAGGCAAACCCGGGGGCAGCTATGGCTCCATGGCTCCATGGCTCTATGGCTCTATGCTCTATGTGCCGTGCTAACTCGATTGTCCTTGTTGTAATCCGTTTAAATCCTGTCACTGATACCGGGCATTACCTGCTCCCACCGTCCTTCCACCTCCAGCGTTTTTGTATTTTTGTTGTTTCTTTGTATTGTATAGGTGTGTGTGTGTGTGTGTGTGTGTGTGTGTGTGTGTGTGGGGCTGTGTTGCACGAATGGGGCAGGTGCTTTTTGGTGGGCCACAGCTTTTTTGTCAAACTGTCTGCAGCACGTGCTGCTGGCTGCCTCACAGCCTTGCCTTGCCTCGCCTCGTCTCGCCTCTCCGGTGACTCTCCTGCCATGTGGCAGTTCACTCAATCACCGAGGCAGTTGCAGAAGGGGGGGCGGCGAAGGAGGTTCCGTGCCATCCACTGCGCTTGTTTGCTCTACTACCTCCCGCCCTCGCTCCTGCAACTCCCTTGTTTATTTTTCTTTTTTTTTTGTATGTTTTTTGTTTTTTTAGCTCGTTTACCACTGCAGCAAAAGCCCGCCCACCACGCCCCCCACTGCCCCCATATGGCCCATATCACTCGCTGTGGGAAGGTGGCGAAATCACGCCTTTTAACATTTTGACATTGTGTTAATGTGGTCTTTAAGTGGCACTTGGTCCAGGGGATCGTCCGCTGCTGCTGTGCAGAAACTTTAACCCCTGAATGCGGGCGGGGTGGGGCTGCTGCTCCATTTGAAGACCCCAAATGGGTCTCACTTCTAATTGATTTAGCCAACGGAGAGGCCAGAGATTTCTAGCTTGCTACTATTAAATATTAAATCCAATGAAAATGAATCCCTTGAAATAGTTGGCTTTGATTCCAGAGGAACTTGTGAATTAGGAGGCTATTCCCCATATCATATCCCATCCGCTTGAGAGCCTCGACAACCTTCTGCAGGGATACCCTTCTGTGCAGGACACTTGAATCCTTCTCTTGAATCTCCACCCACGTTTGTCGACAGTAAACAGCCAGTACTGGTTAACAGTTATCTTCGAGGAGCAGATACTCCTCTGAAGGAGTGGCTCTGAGAGGTGAGGGGTGAGAGCGGAGCGCTGAGGGCTGAGGGTCTCCACCTAGCGAAACTTTTTGATCAACTCGAGTTGCGCATCGCTTCTTTCTTTCACCTTCTGTCCATTCCATTAGAGTGTGTTCCTCCTCCTCCTCCACTCTGTCCTGCGTCCTGCCTCCTGCGTCCTGCGTGTTTCGTGCTGCGTGTTTACTTTTCCTGTTGCCATTTTGCAACAACTTCCTTCGCAATTTGTTTGCGAAAGAGTTGCCACAGCCACCCCCTACCCGTTTTGCCGTTTCCCCGTTGCCGCGTTACCACGTTGCCCCCGTTTTTCTTCTCGGAAACTTTTGCGGAGTCACTTGCAAGACCAGATTGCCACAGCTTCTGGGAGGGGATGCTGCTGCAGTGTCGCTGGCTGATAAAGCAAGCAGCTTGCCACGCGCCACATGCCACATGCCGCATGCCGTATGCCATACAATATTTTCCACGACACACTTCCGCTGCAAATTCGCTTTCCGCCGCCGCCGTATTAGGCGCTTCCCCTAGCTGTTGCCCCATTTCGCAGCCATTTCTCTGAGATGCTTAATTAGTTGCACCTATGGGAAGTGCAGCAGGAAGCAGCAGCGTGCCACATGCACCACCGGCAACCGGCAACCAGCAGCCATCTCAACCGGGCCGGAATCGCAGACTTTCTGTCGCTCTGGCCTTGCCTTGAGCCTCTCGGAGGATTGGTCACGAGGCACGTTCACCGCTGCAGATCCACCCGTCCTTGCAGCGCGTCATGCGGCATAAATCAAACACACAAATAAATGCTGCAAAATGAGACAAAAATCACGTACGTGTGGATGCCACAGACAAACAACAAAAAAGGACCTCCCTCCCCCCCAAGAAGAAGATTCAGCCATGCGAGCCGTTGATGTGCCAGAGAAAAGAGTAACGGACGGGCTCCTTAGATCATCTCCATCAAGCCATCCAACTATTACACTGAGGCACAGTACGCTTCGATGGATGTTGATTGGGGGAAAGGTTCCCTCCCAAGAAACCCTCACTCCTCTCCGTATCCCACAGATCCCTTCTACAAGTATCCGGAATGCTCGCATCTCTCGTGCAGCACTATTTTCTTTCCATCAAACTCTTGGCACAACCTTAAAACCTGTAGCTATGAACCCACCCCAACAAAAAAGGAGATGTTCTTATTGTTATCCTTGCTCCCAAAATCACAGATTTGCAAATACTGAACAGTGCGGTTCAGTGAAGTAAAGTCAGTCCCAAAACAAAATCGTTTAGTTTGGATTTCTTGGGTCGAAAAAGTGTTCCCCTCCTTATGGGAAGACCTGTAAACCGTTAGCTGTGGAATTTCCCAAAATTACTGTGGATTTAACCCATTTTGATACAGTGCGTTTCATCGAAATTGAGACACTTTAATGCAGTGCATTTAATTAAAATTGAGACAGTAAAGAAATGCCCACGCTTGGCTGCAGGAAGTCGGGAAAAGTTTGATTTCATGTGGTACTTACCCTGCTGAAACGGACTGTATAGGCCATCTTTCAAGGGCTCAACACACACCTCGGACTGAATGAGTTCCGAATTTTTGTCACTCTCTCTCTCTCTCTCTCCGTCGCTACTCCTGCTGCAACAATTGCCCAAAATGTGCGTCTGCTTCATGTGGATGCTGTAAGGTTGCAAGGCTGTCAGGTGGGGGGAGGGGAGTGCTGTACTGCATTGTAGAGAGGCGTCAGGCAGTTCCAGCCGGCAGGCAGTGCCGGGCAGCTGACGACGTCATTAGTGCATATTTGTGGCTTTGTTTGCCACAAAACTGAGCGGACTCCGAAGCCCCGGCATCGACATGGGGGCCAGCAGCAGGCCGACGCAAGGGCAGGTAGGAACATGCTCAGAATAATCATTGCAAAATTTCAAATCGCCAAGCGAAAGTGCCGAGGGACCTCAGGGACCCAAATCCTCTATTCCTATCCCTATTCCTATCCCTATCCCTGGACCCTACTCTGCGAGTTCCACAAAATGCACTGAGGAGAGACCAACAGCAGAGTGCGGCAGCTCGTGTGTGCGTGTGCCTCCTGTGCGTGTAGATTAAAGTAGAGGCAGTCAACCAGCACGTATGCCTGGTCAAGCTGCCAGAGCTGCTCCCATTTTCCAGCCCCTTTCTCCTGCCCCCCCACCCACTCACGGACGCTGGAGAAAAGGTTTCTCTCATGGTCAGCAGATGGCTGTGTGGTGGAGGGCCATTGTGCGTCAGTTTTGGTGCCACGTTATAGCGCCAGCATGTGCTATTATCTAGGAGCGATCGTATCCATAGATCCGTAGACTGCCTCCGAAAAGCGGTAGGGATTTCTCTACAATCCATCATTTGGGGGATCCCCAAAACAACAACAAGAACGTTAAGGGACAGACGGAATTGAAGTTATTAAACCCTAACCAGACCTAACCACCAGAAGCGATAGATGGTTGATGGATAAGACAGAATGCACTCGGCCATGGAAATCAATTAAAATCGTTCCAACTTGCAAAACTCTCCACACACGCACACACACACAGACACACAGACACACACAAAAACAGACACACGAATACGGATAGGATAGGATAGGATAGGCAGCCACACGTACAGGACACGGAGTAGACTCTGTGGAAACCCTCTGTGGAAGTTTCATTGTTGGAGCTGCAATCAACTATCAATGCACATGGCCACAAATGTCTCAACATGGATAGAAAAGGAGCTCTCGAGAGCTGGAGAGCTAAAGAGAGCTAAAGAGAGGGAACCACCTCACAGATAGTCGGAGACAATATGCAATCTGTAAGCTGCCCAACATGTGAAATGGGTTAGGGGGAGAGGGAGCGGGAGCGGGGAGCTTGCGTTTGGGCAGCTTTTGGCAGGTTTTACAAAACCACCAATTTTGGTTATAGCCGGCCTGCCACGTCTCTGTCTCTTGCTCTTGCTCTTGCACCTGACAGAGAGAGAGAATGAGAGAGAGGCAGAGACGAAGAGGGGAGAGCCTAAGTGACAATAAATACGAAAGTTGGTCCATTGGGCAAAAGAGTTGTCAATTCACTGTCTGACGCTGCCTGAACTGCATTCTGATGAGCCCCACCAGCAGCAGCAACAGCAGCAGCAACAGCAGCAACAGCAGCAGCAGCAGGAGTGGCAGGAGTGGCATTAGGGCCAGCCACACACCATCAAATTATGCTACACTCAATTGGCCCTCAAGCCCGCTGACTTTCCTCTGGAGGCAGACGGAGGCCGAGAAGTCGATGCTCAAATTGGACTTTAAGATGTCTCATCTCCTACAGAAGGACCTTGCATACCGGGATGACCATTTGTGAACTGTCGGACAAGGGAAGAACAGAGCTCTGCAGAGGACAAAACTTGATGGTTAAAGCACCTCGCATCCATTATACCCAAATGAGTTTACAGATCGGACAAAATGCAGCCCTTCCATTCAGAAGCTTCGTGAGAAAACAAAAAGAAAAACCACATATTATTAATCTGAAAATATTCACATTGCGCAGAATTTATTTGAAATTAGAAACGGGCATTATGCAATGATTTGTATAAATCGATTACCGTCGATTTCGATCAAAAGTCATTGGTGGTCTGGAAGAAGAAACACCCTTCGAGTCGAGCATCCCCCACCGCCGAACTGGCCAACTCTATTGTGGCCAAGAGGCAATGTTCAGGTGGCGAACACCCTGGTTATTGTAATGATTAAAGATGTTGTCATTTTCCAGGTTGTCAGGCACTGGCCCGCTGGGGAAGAGCCCGATAGTAGAAGGGGGGGGTGCTCTTAATTCGATTCGACTCAAAACAGCGTCTCCAGAAGCCCTGAGATCGAAACGATCAGCGAACCGATCATCTTCGTCAGTATCTTCCGATTCCGTATCGCGGTCTTGGGCATTGTCCTCATCTGCATTGTCCACTTGTCCATTCGCAGTTTCTGCGAGTGGCAGGATGTTAGCAGCGGCACCGCGGCTCTTGAATACTCGATTGATTATGGGTACTCCAAACACGACGAAGGCGATTGTCGCGGAGGTGCCCACGCCGATCAGAACTACTTTCGAGGGCTTGAAGGCACCGTATGTGGCTAGTTTCTTGGCAACTAACTGTCCCGTTGCCCTGAGCGCTACACCAATGGCTGCCAGCTTGGGTTCAATTTTTAAAAGATCTAGGAGATAGAGAAAAGTGTATTACTAAGGAGAATATATGTACATATGTATGTGCATATATAGTTTTATTTAACCATCTTCCTAACTCTGTTTTAATGCCCCACGTGTGACGTTGTGTCGTTGCAGTTCATCCAGTCATCCAAGTACCAAATCAATTAGTCGGCGCACCACTTGGCACTGATGTTCAAATCGAGTGTCACGTTGAGGCCTCGCCCAAATCAATTAACTACTGGATTAAGGACACGGGTAAGTCTATGTGTGTGCATGTGTGTGCATGTGTGTGCATGTGTGTGTGCTTGTGTGTGTGTGTCCCTGTGCCCCTGCGCCTGCCCCGAGCTGTCTGCATATCCATATGCTCGCATGGATACATACATACATCTATGCAGATGTCGGGCCCAGGACGAACGCATCATTACTTCAACATCGAATCGAATCGAATCGTTTGGCATTGTCATTAGTCAGTTGTCAGATTGTGGCACGTTCGTCCGTTCTGGTTCCAGTTTCCAGGTGGCGGCGGTAGGTCGGTTTGCTGCCTGCCCTGGCCCTGCGAATGCCCTGCGACTGGGACTGGCGATGGGTTGGTTTTGGGTTCCGTTACCCCCGAAAATGTCAAATCTCTTGGTTTATTTTTTTTTAGTTTTGCCAGTGCTTAGAGCTGCATCGTGTGCCAGCCCAGTGTCCAGTCATTAGACTTCAAAAATGTTTTAGGACTGGGTCACGAAACGGAATGAAGAATTTAAAATCCTTTTGGGATGTAATCCCTTCAAAGGGCAATAAAAGAAGAGAACGTAAAGGAATCTATAAAGCAAAGGACATTGTAAGATAAGGCCAGATAAGGCTAACAAATGGCACACGAATGGACCACAACGATATATTCCCGAAACAATAGAAAGAGGCACTCGAAAACAGCTTCCGACTGACCAGAATGGCCCTGAGACCAATAGCAATCCCACAAAGTCTACACAATCCTCCGAGGATACTGCACTGCACTGCAAAAATATAGTACTGCCAGGCAGATCTTGTACACTTAATATTCACGATTACTTGACGGTTACTCACCCATAATCAAAGCGTTTAAATCTGTTGAAATTTTATTGTTGGTTGGAAAATAATAAATTTTAACTATTGCATTATTTACTAAACGAAACACAATGCTGTACTGATCCCTGGCTGTGCAAAGGGAGACTGAGAAATTGTGAAGCCTAGTTGAATGAAATGAATATAGGCAGCGTGCAGGTTAATGTCAATTTGATTATCCCCAAAGCAGAGGAAATCATAAGCAAAGAACCATTAACATAGGACCCATTATACAGAGAAACTCATTGCCATTCGGGTAGGTACGGATAGCACCAAACGCCAACTGAACTATAGGAAACTCCCAGAGAGTAACGGCCAGAAAGCACAACATGACAGCAGGACGACAGTATAATGGTTACTGTACTGACACAAGTTGAGAGTGGATGGAAATACCTATCGCGAATGGCAGAGAGCTGCCACAAAGAGGGAGCACAAAATAGTTATCTTGATTTTTACTCACCCATATTATAGCTTGAGTCAGTTGTATTCGAATTGAACAATTTTTGATCACATATATTATATTTTAGAGAATTTTATAATGCCCATTTTTTGGCAAAGGTCGCGAGAAAACTCGATACGGAAACTGATACAACTATTTGTTGTATATGGCTTTACATATACATATAGTTAGATATCATTTAGTTAGATATTTAGATATTGTTCCTGTGAATAAAAGACTTTACGCATTTCGTTGAGGGTTCTTTGCTCTTTTAAAAGATAAATCTGCTTTCGTAAGAAGTAATTGGTTCGAATCGGTTTATAGCATTATTTTGAGCGAAATGTATTCCTATTGTATCGCTAATTCTCTGCTTGGCTTGTTATCCACAGGTGAGATGATTGTCACCTCGGGCAAGTACCATGTGCAGGACAGTATCCAGTCCATGTACGAGACGAAGATGACGATGATTGTGCGCAAGTTTCAGAAGGATGATGTCGGCTCCTATCGCTGCATAGCCAAGAACTCTCTTGGCGAGGTCGACAGCAGCATACGTCTATATGGTAGGTGCTCCTTTCCGTTCTGTTCCGTTCCGTTCCATTCCTTTTCTCCCTTTTCCCTTTCCCTTTCCATTACCATTTCCATTTCTCTCCTCCCAGCCGATGGGCCATAAAAGCTATACATATCTGGGATGTATTCGCACCTTTGTTTCAATTACATTTTCTGGTTTGTTTACTTTTTTTTCCATTCATTCTCTCTCTCTCCTTTAGAAATCCCCGGTCCGAATCGTAATAAAAATCCCTTGAACGGAAAGGGCAACGGCGGCGGAGGGGGTGGCGGAGGCGGCGGCTTGGATGCGGATGCCAATGACATTTTAAAACAGAAACAACAAGTCAAAGCCACATACCAGCCGGACGACGAGGAACTGCAGTACGGTTCCGCCGAGGATTTCGATGGCGATGGTGAGGGCCTGACGCCGTTATCGCCTCACGTTTACTACACCAGCGGCAATAAACCGCCCACACATAAGCCTGGCAACTCTGGCGGCGGCGGCGGCAATCAGCATCAGCATCAACACCAACAGCACCACCACCACCATCACCACCAGCAGCAGCAGCATGGCGGAGGAGCTGGAGCTGGAGCCGGAGCAGGAGTCGGCGGTGGTGTCGGAGGAGCACCAGGTGGCCCCGGAGAACTGGGGGGCATCACACGTAAGCCGCCCCCCTATTACGGCGGCAATACAGATGTGCGCGGCCCCATCGACAACAACATCGAAATGAGCTCTGGCGGTGCCGGGCTTCGCGGCTTCGGCTTCGGATTCGGCATTCCCCTCCGCATACCTTCCCTACCGAGCCTCAGTCCAATCAGCTGGCCGTCCCACCAGGAGGCATGGCACCATCCACATTGGTGGCACTGTCGACAGCCGCTCTTAATGGGTTTGTCGGCCGTTTCCGGTTTACTCCTCGCGCTCTGCCTCTTATAATACCCAGTCTAACGGACTTGCACAACCCGCACACAGGACACAGGACCTCCTTTTCCACTCCCACAACCACACCAACACGCGGACAGAAACAACTACTCGTACTCGTACTCGTACACATGTTGTAGTAGCAAATGTTAAATTGTTTATAACAAAAAACACACACACGGACACGGACATTGGACACATGGAGACAGAGACGGAGACGGATACGGAAGAGGGAGCGAAAAAATAATGTATCGATATTTAGAGAATGTACTTACTACCATGAATATTAATACCAGACTTGCAATTTGAAGTACTGCAACCCAGTGGCTACAATATGGCAGTTTACGTATTTCCCATGCAACACCCAGTAATCCCACTCTACTGGGTACTCCCGTACTGTCACTCGGGCAAGAAAAAAGGCTTCAAAACATTTGATCCAACATCAACTGCTCCTCTAGGTTCCAGCCTTGGTTTTCTCATTAACACAACCCATTTTTTACACATCCAAATAACTTTCCAAAAAAAGGTCAATTAATATCGCAAACCAAAACAGAATTACACAACAAATACAGCAAAAACTTTTGATTTGAAACCAAATTCTTTTTGTTTTCTTTTTCTCTTTTTTTTGTGTGTTCCTTTGCAGATATTTTTGTTCATTTGTTAAGTTTGATTGGCATTCCATCAAGTCCAGAAGGAGATTTCATCTGGAAGGGGGAAGGAGGGTTCACAGAGGAATGGGGATGGTGGAGTAGGGTAATATTTTGAGTAGATGGTTCATTGGAGAGGGTCTTCAGGAGGGGTTACTATTAAAAAGAGGGCTTAAAGAGATTTTACCATCCAAACGAGTCTTAAGCGAGTCCTTGGAAAGAGACCTTAAGAAACCTTCTGGCATACCCTGGAGTATGGAGATGACCCTACCCACATGTGTATGGACACATTTCCAATGTATTCGCATTTTTGTAATCCACTTTTAGAGGATTTAATAATTGTGGTTCCCTCCATTTGCCGCCTGCTTGTGCTTTCGAGTTGTTCTGAAATAATTAAATTTCGCATGTTTATGCAAATTATTTGCACACACTGTTAACCCCATAAGCCCCTTAAGCCAGGGCAGCCACACACCATGCCGCACACCATGCCGCACACCATGCCACATCTCAGCCCTCTTTCCCCGCTGAGCAACTATATCTTGGTGTTCGTCAAACTTTTGGTTTTATTCTTTGCTTTTTTCTCTTTTTTGTATTTGGTTTTGTTGTTTTTTGGTGGTTCTTGCTCTGAAGCTCAGGCAACATCTTTAGCCAGTTTGTAGACTTGTCTTTGCAGATGTGTGGGTGAGAGAGTTTAACTGTGTGTGTGTGTGTGTTCCTAGTGGGTGTTGCAGCTGTGGCAGAGCCAAAGGCACAGGGCACAAGTTACGGACAGAGATACACTCTGCAACTGCTGTCAGTTTTGTTGGTTGCATTTTGCTTTTGATGAATTACTTGCATGTCAGTTAACCTCATACAAATATACATACACACACACACACACATACACACACATGTGTACACACATATACACATGTCTGTTTGTATGCTTGGGCCACTTTTTAATGAAATGAAAACTTTTTGGCAAAGTGAATTTCATTGTAAGCAGAAGCAGCAGCACCATCTCAGTGCCTGCCCCATCCCAGTGGCTCCATTTCTCTTCAAGAACTTGCAGCTAAAGAAAAAAGCACTGCTTCCCCTGCCATGCCCTGCCCTGCCCAGTCCCTTTCCGAGAGGCAACAAATATACAAAACCGCCAAAAGCTGCCACTGATGATGATAATAAGACGCTGACAACCGCAGCAACAGCAACAGCAACAGCAGCAGCAGCAGCAGCAGAAAGCAGTAACAACCCAAAGAAACATGTCAGTGGCAAAATGCAGAGGGAGTATGGGTAGAGTGAGGTTTTTGAGGGGGTAAGGGGCGAGTGGGGGGTGGCACGTTGACACAAGTGTTTCAAATTACATAGACGACGAAGGCAGACAACAACAGAAGCAGCAGCAACAGCAGCGGCTGCGGCAGCATCGGGAACTAGTGAAGCGCTTGCAACACTTTTATTGTGGTTGTCGTTGGTGTATCTCGTTGTGTTGTGCTTATGGTGTTATTGGTGTTCATGTTCGTGTTGGTGTAGTTCTCAGGTTGTTCTTGTTGTTCTTGTTGTTCTCATTGTTGTCTTTTCACTGCTGCTGCTGCTGCTGCTGCTGCTGCTGCTGCTCTTTCTATTGCTAATACTCCAATCGCTGCTGTCTGCTATTGATGATGATGGTAAGACGTTGGTATATCAAATATTTTGTATTTCTGATAATGTGGCTGTCATTCTGCAGAATCTTACACTGTTGCCACAAGTGATGGATCTAATGAATGCCCATATATATGGGGGGTCTACAGAAATTGTCAGTATAGTCAAGATTTCTCTTCGGCAGGTTGTTGAAAGCTAGACCTTGTGGGCAAGAACTGCTCTGGACTACTGTGCTTTTCGATGCAGGAGATTCAGATACATCATGGAAACATCTCCAATGAATGCTCTTTGGCCAAAGGGCGTTTCGCAGTACTTTCATGGAAGACGTGGCTGTTGCTAGTTCTGCTGCAACTTCTATTGCTGGGCCCTTTGGCGACATCTATAGCCTGATGCTTCTATTGTATGTAGTCGTTGTTCTGTTGCTGCCACTTGGCTGCTGCCTGTTAGCTTGCGACTCTATTGTACTGCTCTTCCACTGTCCCATTGTTGTATGCCGTGAATTTCACAACAAATACGACCACTTGCCACATCATACGCGTACAAACAGACATGTACGAGCCATAATGGCACCCAAGCTTACTCACATAGACACAGCAGAGACACATACCCATATGCCACATGGGGAGGCCAGTTACATGTGTGGTAGCACTTATGATGGTTATGGAGCCGCTTTCGAGTTGTTTTTTGGGGGCTTTCCGCGACACTTGTAATCAAGTTTCGAGAGCATGCCACGAGTATCCCAGCTTCGCAGTTTCCCAATGCGTGCTGCCTACTTTTGTGCGGCACAGTGGCCATGTTGCGAGTGTAAGCGAGTGGCAAAACGGAGTTCCTCCTCTAGTGGCAAGTGTGTGTGTTGGGTTGGGGTGGCGGACGACCGCTTAATTGCTCTATTTGATGCTTTCAAATTGTATTTTAATTTCGCATTCCCCCCTTTTTATCATTCTTGTGTTCTCTTGTGTTGTGTTGTGTTATGTTGTGCCTGCTGTCTTTAAGCTGCTTTTGTCTTTGGAAAAAGCATGGGGATGGGGGAAAAGGCTCGTAATGGAGATACCCGCTTTTGATACTCTTTCCGCAATGCCACTTAGCGGGTATATAAAGTCAAAGTCGAATCAGAGTGGAGGCCCTTCTGGGAGCTCTTAACTGCACTTCGCTTAGGTTTTCGCTCAGGTTGTTCCTTGTGTTTGAGACTCTGGATCTCATCCATTTCTTATCCCTCTGAATAGCTGCTTTTCGGTTCATTTAGATCCTTCGATTTCTTCCGGCTAGTTCTTTTCACCTTTCGTTTAAAGAGCATCTCCTGGCTAGCTTAAACCTGTTTAATCCTGCTTCTCCCCTGCCCACACTCCTTCTCCCACTTGCTTCATCATCTTTGAGTGATTTTTTTCTCTCCCTCCCTCCCTCTCTCTCTCTCTCTCTCTTGTTTGCTGCCTTTTCTTTTTTCTCTGTTCCACTGCGGATTCACTGTGTTATGCAGTGTGGCAGCAAACTTGTATCTATTTAAATTTTGTGTGTGGCAACATGTTTATTTTATAACCTCAAGGCAGCCCTGGTACAGTGGGCGGGGGCCCCAGCCCAGAGGATGCTTCATGTTTGACGGAAGTTTAATTGAATACACCGCTTACTTCTCTGGAGCAGGAGAGGGGGAGAGGGCGATGTTGGATGTTGGATGGCATGGCGATGGTGCATGTACTTGTGTGCGTGTGTTGGCCGCAAAACATTTACCGCATACTCGTATAGTGCTGCTGGAGGGGAGTGGGTAGAGGGGGGCAGGACACAGCAGCTCGCTAAAAACAAATGGCAATCAAGTTGAATTGTTACACACACACACACACACACACACACACACAGAAAGAGGCAGGGAGTGGGAGAGGGAGACAACAAATTTACTCAACTTTTTTGATTTAATAATGAAATGAGTGTGCGTGCGAGTGTGTGTGCGAGTGTGTGTGTGTGTGTGTGTGGTTGCATCCATGTAAATGGGCTTCGCTTTGTAATGTCTCAATGGCTGACAAGCAACAGCTGCTCAACAGCAAGAGCAGGAGCAGGAGCAAGAGCAGGAGCAGGAGGAGCACAGCAACAATCGGCTCTTCTCCACTTGTTTCTTTGGCTTCCAGCAGTAATCTTTCCATCAGTGGATGACTGCCAGCAAAATAAAATTAAACAAATACAAGATAACAAGCCACTCCAGCAGTGCAGCAGCAGTGCAGCAGCAGCGCAGCAGCCGAGCAGCAGCAGAACAGAATTGAATAGAGAGAGAATATATAGCAGAATAACTGAGCAGAATCCAGAATCAGCAAAGCCGAAATTCAATTATAGCTGCTTCAGGTTTTTGCATGTGTCCGCTGTCCACTGTCCTCTGTCCGCTGTCCACTGTTTGGGGCACTTGAGAATGCAGTCCGCCCGAAGGATACTTGACACTGGACCAGAGTCCCGACCCCATTCGACCCCTGGCTAGCTGCAGCACATGCTTGGGCTGCCCTGCCACATGCTTGAATTGATTTAATTGAAGTTTTATTTGGATTCATCTCGAGCTGGAGCCTGAGCTTGGGATGCCATTGTGCAACAGTTGTCTCGGTTTGGGGTTTGAGACCAGGCAAACCTTTGACACTGTCTCATTGTTCATTTGTTGCAATTTTAATTAAGAGCTGCTCCTCTCTCTCTCTCTTTTTGTGTGTGTGTGTGTGTGTGTGTGTGTGTGTGCAGCAATTATATAATAACAATAAAATCAAATCTAGACAGAAACAGGCAACCAAACCAAACCAAAACGAAACCATCTAAAAATCTATCCACTATCCATCAGCTCCCCCCATATACATATACCCCAACATAAAATACTACATATACATAGATACATACATATATACATATATATATATAGACACGGATAAATATAAAGTGTTTGTTTTTGTTCCTGTATAAAGCGTAATATCCAGGGGAAAAACTGGAAAGAACATTTGTAAAAACTGATAAGAAAATTATTATAAAATTATATAGAAATTGAATCCATTGAAGGTTGTTCATATGCTAAGCGGGCGCTTGATAGATGTATATGTATGTATAATGAATAGCCCCCAATCCCCCCATACACATACATACATACATAAATACATACATAGATACAGCTCGTATGTGTATCTCTAATCAATCTGAGTGTCTCTAAATGGTCCTTGCAACTTACGTATATCAAAATGGGAATAAAACAAAAATCAACAATAATATTATGTGCCATTAATAGCAGACCTACAATAAAGCTGATTCAAATATCATTCACTAAAACAACAAAAAACATTAAAAAAAAAACATAAAAGTTATAGAAAATTCGTATAGAAAATGAAATTTCCTTTAAGCATTCAAAATTAGAGTATGGTTTTGTGTGACATTCTGTATATACATGTGTATGGTTTTTGTTGGAGATGAAATCTATATCTATATATACATAGTATATACGATCTTTATGAACTTTTGGTTACACTGCCGCTTTTGTTTGCCCCCAGTTTCTCTTTAGTGTAAGAATGTACATATATAAGAAAGTTGATTAGAGAACATTTTGAAAACAGCAAAAAAGGAAACCCACTCAAAATTGTATATAGCCAATGAAGCGATTTCATTTGTAGTTAAAATATTACTCATCGATACAACATCGATTATTTATCGATCGAAATACAGATAAACCATAACAAAAATGTATGTAGACCAGATCTGCGAAGATTTAAGGATCTTTAAAAACAGTTTACCCACAACTGAAGCTTAATCAAAGTTCTCGATAATCCCAAAAGCCCTCAAAAAAACGAAAAAGAGGAAAATACATATATATGTATGGACATATATATACCAGCATAAATCGTATAAAGTATAACTTATATATATATATATATATACATACATATATGTAATAACGAAACACGAATATATACAACCACAAAGGAAATTATATATATATATATACTATATATATATATGTATATGGTAAACGAACAAATTCTACAAATAAAGGACAAAAATATATTTATTAAAATTAATCAGAAAGTTTAAATTGCGTGAACTACTGGGAGAGGGGTGGATGTGGGTGCCCGGTGGTGAAGAGGGGGGTGGGGGTAGAATATCTGCACAAGTCAAAGTTTGGATCGAGAGTTGTAAAAGCAAAATCTGCATATGGTGAAGGGATGGTTCGGGGCTTGGGGCTGGTCTGTTTTTGGGGGCATACAACAGACAAGACAACAAGTCCAAGCAGCTGCACCAACAACAAATTTCGCAAACTCTCTCTTATACCCCCGCCGCCCCTTCATCTCCATCTGCACTGCCTTCCCCTTCTCCTTCTGCATCTCTCACTCAGAGGCCGGATATCCGTTTTTGCGCCAAAGCGGAAGTTGTTGTGAAAATAACACAGCAAATAACTTTTACCACCGCAATGAGCACTGAGCCTGCACCACCCCCGCTCCCCTCTTCCACTACCCTCACTACCTATATATCCTTCCTCCATTCAGAAACTACTACAAATTTCTCACACGCAAACACACACAGAGAGAGACGACTTATACGAATACGAATAGAGGGATGATGCTGCATGACATTTATCGCAAATTACGTAATAATACTCGGTGAAAAAACGTCACTGAAACCCCGCCTGTCAGACAGTCCTTTTCCTGCTAACCGCTAAGCCACTTTTCCCACTTATCAACACTCTTTTTCCCTCTTTTTAACTGGGAGAAAGAGCATCACATTATGATGGGGAATACTCGTTATGCAGGAACGAATAAGTCTATGAGAGAAGCTTAAATGTAGAACGGAAGCGATACTAATAGTGCCATAGATAGTGCTTTGATAGATCAAGAATGAAATTCGTTAAACATATATTATGCATATTTTCTGTGAGGGAACGTTTCCCTTTAAAGAGGACAGCCATGGCACGAGACACACCTCGACCTCGATAAGAAAATTTTCTAATCATATTTTAAATACTTTCAGTTTCAATCAGTGCGAAGCCTTCCTCACTACCACTACCGCTCTCCTCCTCTCTCTCTCTCTCTCTATCTCAGTGCCTCCCCGCGACCCTTGACAGCCGTTACGGGACTCAATGGGGCATGACCGACCGCAGCCGTTGGCCAGAATCAAAATGAAACAGAAATTATGCGAGGGGCGGCTCAAAACGAAGACTGAAAACGGGGCAGAAAGGACACCCGGAAAAGGGTTGAAAGGGCCGCTGAAGCGTCTTCGCGTATCAAAAATTGACTTTTAATGAAAACAATTGAAAATTCTCGGCGTCTGTGCCAAAGCCACGGGGTTCTCCGTTTAGGGGAATGCGCACCAGCAACAGCTCCAGCAGACTGCCTCCAATGGCCCCCACTGCCTGACTGCTCAACTGCTGACTGCGGTTATTAATTTCAATTAAAGCATTTAGCCAGGGAGCCCAGAAAATCAGCAATATGCCAACACCCCCCACCCCCCGTACACTCCACACTTTTGGGCTTCTGTTTACACAGCCCCCCGTCCCGGCCTTCGGCCAGTCCCCACTTTGGCCTCACACATTAATTAGGCTGGTAAAATTTTGAGAGTGAAATTTAACTCTAAATAGGTGCCCGGAAAGGAAGGTGCCACACAGTAGGGATCGTTTGACGAAAATTACGAAGAGTCGAGTTTTCAAAGCCGTTTTCTGCTTTGAAGGAGATAGAGAGGGAGCCTGATAATATCTTATTTCACAAAATCATCAAATTAACCAGTCAACAGCAGACTGCAATGCCAGAACGCATTTAAAGTCCGCAAACTGAACAAACCAACAAACAAACAAACGAATGCACATGGAGAGCAAGAGAGGAATATGAGAATAGCAGGGACAGTGGTGGATGGTGGATGGTGGATGGTGACCCTCCTCCCTAGAAAGCAGCTTGTTTAAGCTGTAGACGGCAACTGGCTCCGGAATACGACGGCAGCGATAAGAGAGTCTGGTCTGGTCTGGTCTGTCCTGGTCTGCCCTGGTCTGGAGCTGTTCTCCGGAGTCGCAGACAGAGTTGGGGTGCCTTTAGACTGGTATCAGTATGCTGAGTGCTGGGTGGAAGCCAATGGATTGTCGGGGTCACCACCATTTGCCATTCGTTGTTTTCTATTTCAATTTCTATTTTCAGGGTTAGTCAAAGGAAAAAAGAAATGATGCAATTCGCTTGATCCATTGTCATCCGACACTTGGAAATACATATTTCGTTTTTGGATTTCCTCCGTTAGATTAATACCTCTAATTAGTAAATGTATGACTGTGGTAAACCCTCTCGAAAAACACATTTAATCAATTCAATGCGTTAACTCAAAGATTATTACTGAGCAACAGGTAAAGCCACCATACTCCCAGGATCTTTCAATCATCAAATCGTATGGCAAGAGAACAACAAAACCCGGAAAGCCTAGCGAGAAATATCAAAAAAAAATTAGACAAACCCACTCCAAGTAATACATACGACCCACGACATTTCATATCTATCGCACAGAGTTCTTTCTGGTTGCCTGGCAGCACACCACCCACACCCACTCCCACACCCCTCACACCCTCCCATACAAAGCACGTGCCGGGCAACCCCGTTTTATCGATACGTTTATTTCGGTTTTTGGAGAGTATTGCAGGCAGTTGCAGCGGAGACAGCAGAACAGGGCCAGCCGTCCCAGTGGAAGAGACGTCTCAGGTGAAGCAGCAGCAGAAGAAACAGCCACAAAATGGTGAGTGTTTAGCAGGGAAATCTTTCAATTCAATCAGTAAATTAAGAAGCGGCAGTTGAAGAAAGCAGAAGGCAGTTCCATGCAGCAAGCAGTGGATTGGCGGTCATGCTTGCAATTGCATTCAGACAACTAATGAAGTAAACAATCCATGAAGCTGTGCGCCATCCTCAACTATTCTTCGCTCTGTCAACCCAGCCATCGCAGCAGAAGGCAGGCAAAAGGATCATCAAAAAGCAAGCAGTGGGCAACCAGGAATCAGCTGCGAAACAAGCACTGGACAAGTGCAAGCAGTGCAGCTACTCTTTATCCACCACTCCACTGCTTGTGCCTCTTATGCCGTTGTGATAAAGCCATCCACAATGGAATGGGGAGCGGAGCTCCTTTCAGTTTCAGTTTTGCTGTCGCTGTCGCTGCCACTGCCGGTGCTGCGCATTCAATTTTTCATGCCACGCCAGGCTGTTGCTGCAGACGCAGACACATACAAAATGCATACTGTATATGCATCTGTGGGTGTATATTTATTTCAGCCCCAGAGTCCGCCGGCCCCATTCGCCGTTGCGCTACGTCTCAGTTGAATCTCAGCTCAGTTCAGCTCAGAGCCCGACCCCACCTCCAGGCAGAGGCCGCACCAGCATGCACTCGTTTGTTGTCTATTTTCGATCATTTGTTTATATGTATAGCCGCTGCTGTACATGTATTTGTGTATTTATATACGTATACTTGACGCCTTTGGGCCAACGACGAGCAGCAGGAGCAGCAGGACCAACAGGAGGATGTTGTAGGGACAGAGAGCGGTGGACAGCGCGGTCGCAGCGCAGGCGGCTTCGAAAATTTTTGAATAATTTGCAGCCATAAAATATGCAATAAGCCAACAGCCAACAGCTGTTGCAAAATTGTTTTGAAAGCCGCGCCATCACATTATTTAAAGCGACGCCGCCGCCGCCTCTCTCTCGGTACAGTCGAGCGTTCGGTTCGGTTGGGTTCGCCTTTGCCTTGGCAGAGACAGAGTGGAGTACAGTGGAGTAGAGTGGAGGAGGCATCAGAGAGGGGCAGTGCCAGAATATTTCTCCAGTGGAGGAAAGAGAGAATCGAATTAAATGTTGTTAAAGGATTTAAAGTGCGAAAAATACTTTCCACACGGAAGACCAGGCAGCAGTAGAGTCGCAGCACCAGAGAAGACGACAATTGTGCACCACGCCAGCAGCACACAGCACCCTCGCCCCCACCAACCCAACGAAAAGCCCCCAAATGGCATTTGCATAGACAAATCTGGAGGATAGTGGAAGATACAGGGCAAAGAAACCCCCAAAGTCAAAGTCGACCTCCTGCGGCTCAAAATGATTCTCATCTGCGCTTTGACTAGCGTCACAGAAAGCAGTGCACAGGTCAGCGGCAAGCAGATCAGATTTGGGCAAGCAGTTCATCGAAATGGTGATTTCTCTTTATTAATGCCTTGCCTTTTCCTTTGATTTTACCTTAAACAATTACTATATTTACTTTTTCAATGATTTAGACCAATAATAAAAATGTACATTACTTTCTTAATTGCAGCCGCCAAAGGGGAAAAAGGGCAAGAAGGGCAAGAAGATGCCGGGTAAGTGATTATGTAGTTATTTGATAGAACACACAAATCGAGGTAATCGTCATAGTTTACCTTCAGATGTCCGATCTTTACTTTATTTCACAGCTATACATAATTTTCCTTCCCTGCTATTACCAATGGTATTTACATATGTACATTATATACACACTGTATACATTCCTGAGGGACATTAGAAGAACATAATAGATCTTCTGAATCAGTTGCCAACTCAATAGTTTCGGGCTCTTCAAACATTTCCACTCAAAAGCTCTTTAAGACCCCGCCCATAAAGACAGACAGCTTCCCATAAAGAGAGACAGCTCCAACAGGCAGCAGTCGAGGCAACGAGGTCTGCCTGGCAATTCATTTTCGGAACATTAATGGCTGCACAGGGTGCTGCAGGGCGGAGACCAGTACGGGTACGGGTACAGGGCGAGGCTGGGTAGGATGGAATGGAATGGTGGACATTGGTCATTCAGGGCAATTTAAAAAGGCCAAGCAAAACAATTAGTAAATAACGATAATCTGCGTGAGGAGAGACGAGAGCAGGAGCACGAGTAGGAGCAGAAGCAGTAGCAGGACATGTCCGATGCACAGTGTAATTGCCCAAGCACAGGCCCAGTACGCAGTGCAACCAAAAAAAAAATCCGAAAGGGAAAAACTGTCCACTTAATTTCCACGAGTGAGAGCACACACTGCACTCTGCCTTCACCGTTCACTGTCCACCGCCTCCTCTCCGTTGGACATCTAACGCACATAATTGTTTCTATGCCTGGCTTCCAATGCTAGCCCTGTTCCTGTTCTTGCTCCTAGTCCGAGTCTTCGTCCTCGTCCTCGTCCGAGTCCTGGCACCAGCCGGCCAACAATGCCAATTACAGAAAACAATTACAACACAGTCTGCACGGGTCCGGGTCCGGGTTCGGGCCACATATGCGGGCAGGCACAGGGCCAACCGGCAGGGCGGGGAGCGCGTGCCGTTCTCATTAAATTGTCATAAAGATGGGCTTGGGCACCCAAAATATGCGGTTAAACAAACTGCCACTTACTTTTGTTCCCCTCTCTTTCTCTCGCTCACTCTCTAAACCACAGTGCTCATCGATGGCGTGGACACGTCGGCGATGACACGCGACCAGTTGGAGGCGTTTTCCCTGCGCCTAAAGGCTGAGATGGATCGCGAGCGGGAGGAGCGAAACTATTTCCAGCTGGAGAGGGACAAGATTCGCACCTTCTGGGAGATCACACGCCAGCAGTTGGGTGAGTCGGTGTTCGGTAGCCCTCTTCCGAGCCAGAGCTAAAGGTAATCCCATGCCCAGATGAGACGCGCTATGAGCTGCAGCAGAAGGACAAGGAGATCGAGGCGACGCAGGATCTGGCGGACATCGACACCAAGCATGTGATGCAGCAGATGAAGCATCTGCAGTTCGAGAGCCACAACAAGCTGGCCGAGGTGCGGGCGGAGGCGATGACGCAGCTGCAACTGGCTCAGGAGCACCATGCCCTGCAGGAGAACGAGCTGCAGAAGGATAAGCGCCAGCTGCGGCGCGTTCTGCGCGAGCGCTTGGAGCTTGGGGAGATGCAGCTGCGCCAGATGGAAGCCCACTTCAACGAGAAGCTACTGTGGGTGCGCTCATTAGCAGCTCCTTGATACAGAACTCATTAATCTCTCGCAATTCCAGGGAGCAGCGGCTATTTTTCGATCGGGAACGCAAGGACAAAGAGATGCTGCACGAGGAGAAGATGATGGAACAGAAGGCCAAGCTGGACCTCTTCTACGGCACCCAGATGTTCGAGGTGGAAGAGCGCAAGAACCAGCAAATCAAGGACTTGCAGGACCACCACGACGGGGCCTTCAACGACATGAAGAACTACTACAACGACATCACCCTCAACAACCTGGCCCTCATCGGCAGCATGAAGGAGCAGTTGGAGAACCTGCGCAAGCAGACCGAGCGCAGCGACCGCATCGCCGCGGATACGGCCCTCGAGAACAAGCGCCTCCGAGAGCCGCTCGAGCAGGCCAACATCCAGCTGAACGAGTACCGCCGCAAGCTGGAGTTCTACGAACGGGACAAGCAACAGCTGTCCCGCCTCAAGAGCCGCAACACGAAGCTGGATAAGAAGGTCAAGGGCCTGACCTGGGAAGCGGAGACCCTCATCCTTCGCAACGATTCGCTGGTGGCCGAGCGGGAGACACTCAAGGAGCGCTTCAACGACGTCATTGTGGAGCTACAGCAGAAGACGGGCCTGAAGAATGTGCTGCTGGAGCGCAAGATTGCCGCCCTAATGCGCGAGGACGAGAAGCGCAGCATTGTGCTGCACGAGACCATAGCCACCTGTGCACCCAATTTCGCCGAAAAACTGACCAGCCTGGACGAGCGGGTGGGCAACATCATCGACGAGAAGAACAAGATCATCATCGATCTGCGCTACGAGGTGGCCAAGGCCCGCAAGGCCCACGACGATCTCCTGGAGACCTACGAGTGCAAGCTCAAGCAGTTCGGAGTGCCCACCGACAATCTCGGCTTCACACCCATCCGGGAGCGCGATGAGAAACAGCTCTACGTATGCGGTCCTGCGGGCATCATTACGGAGAACAAGTAGAAGTAAATGGAGAAGAGCATTCCGCCGGATCAGAAGCAGAAGTCAGAGACGCCCCATACCCGTCCATATTAAATTGCCAGTTTAGATTCATACTGAATTCAGAATTTATTCAACTTTAGCCTAGATTAGTGTATAAGAAGTATGTATATGTATATGCTTATAAAAAAACGTTCTGGAATAGCGAGGAGTTGAACACGTCCAGAATCCGCTTACAGTCCAATACTACTCGTATTTCGATTAATTTCGCACTAGATGCATACAGAAAGAGAGAAAGAGCGAGAGACAAAGAGACAGAGAGAGGGATATAGATATAGAGTCGAGCCAAGTATTGATATCGTTCGGGGGCCATCAGTGTCCCTTTCTGGTGGTTGTGTGCTAACCAAATACATACACAATGGATTATGCCTAACATAACATCCGGGTTCGGGTTCTTAAGTTTAACTCTTTAATGGAAATGATAAACCTCTTGAACCTTTTTCTCTCGGGTGGCGGGGGCGGGGTAGATGGATATGGAGATACGTTCTAAACATTCGTTTGCTCTTTGCTTTAGTCTAATTTTTACTATATCTTGCTTTTTTATGGATAGGTTTTCATTCTTTAGTTTTGCTTAGTTTTTGTCAATTGATTTATTTTTGAAATAGATATCACATGATGTTTTACTTCTTGTTGCTGTTACTACGGATTCAATTCGAGTTCAGTTTCAGTTTAGTTTTGGCTTCAGTTTCAGTTTTTCAATTGATTTAATCAACAACAATACTTTCGTTTGCTCTCGTTTTAGATATTTAATTTTCCCTTCAATTATTTATTGTTTTAAATCCTCCATTCAACGGTTCAACTTTTCTGTCAACGGTTTCGGGGTGGAGCTATGAGCTGATGCACTTAAAAAATAGTTCATGGGGTAGCAAAGGTATTTATTTGTAGTATAGTACAAAAGTAAATTTGGCTTCGGAGCTAAGTTAAAATTATATTTAAAATACTAGTAATACAAAAAAATTCAAAATTTAAAAAACAAACAATTTATCAATTTGGAATGCGATTGTTCTTGTTTTCCAACAACCGGACAACCACCTGTTTTTAACCGATTAGAAATGAGATTTTAAATTCGTCATATACTGTAGGAACCTGAATGGAATACATAAAATTAAAAAACTTTAATTAGATTGTATCTTATTTTCACATAAAAAAAAAAAAGATATACCTCAGGTGGGTATCAGATTCTTCGTACTGTAATGTGTTCTCCATTTAAAATAGTTCAAGACATGGACCAATCACACAAATCATGGAAAAACAATTCGTTCTCTTTGGGGGCACATACATGGATCTCTTTGTAAGGGCTTACAAATGTTTCTTATATCTAAGTTTCTTAGAAAAGGAGTTTCCAAAAAAAAACCCAAAAACTAAGACTTTCCATGAAGACTGATTCGTAATCAATATTCAGATTCATTTCAAAATGATGTAAAATCTATGTGTTTGTGTGTTTATGCGTGTGTTCGGATCGTCTATACTTTCGTCTAACTAATTCGTGTGTGCTTGAGAGCCAGGCAGCGCGGGTTAATTGAATACATGTTAAAGTAGTAATGCTTTTCTTGTTTTGTGTGTGGTGTGCCATTTTGGTGTTCTCTTGTTAATTTGTTTACTTGGTTTTTCTTAGTTTCAGTTGCAGCTTTTTGTTTGTTTGTTTTCTTGTTTGTAAAGGTACTTTTCGGTTACGTGTCACGCTTCATCCTACTGGTTTCCATATTTCGAGTTCAGAAACTATACAGAATAACTTATATATGTATCCTCTTGCTATCGTTATCGCTATCGCTATCGTTTTCATTTTTGTTCTAGTTCTGGATGTTTTTGTAGTTTTGTGTTACATTTTTGTTTCGTATTTGTTTTTGTTTCATGTAAAGCAAAAATTAAGTCGATCACAACGGTTTACTTCACAGATGCGTGTGGAAACATTTTGATTAGAAATGTCCGTGGAAATATTTCCTATTTTTTTGTTTCATTCTTTTTCGTTCTTGTTTTGTTAGTTAAATTTGTTCTTATCATCCAAATTGATTTTCTATGCTCTGTATACCAGTAATTGTAATTTTAACTTTAATTTAAGTATAATTTCGCTTAGCTAATTTTTATTGTTTAGTCGAATTGGTTGCGTTTCCTCTTGTTATTGTTCTCAACTATGGGGTATCTCGGCAATTTCGAAATCTTAATAATTATACTGATTCATGGTAGTGTCTGTGTAGTGTGTGTTTTGTGTGTGTGTATGGCACATTGGGAGTCTCTTCTTTTTGCCTTGTACGCATTCCGACTATTAAGCTAATGATTTATTCGATTCGATTCGATTCGACTCGAGGATATACATATACATATACTATTATGTAACTGATATTCATTATTGCTTGGACTTGGACTATTTTAAGCTAAGGTTATGTTTAGGTTTAGGTTTACATATGTATGTATGTTTTTGTGTTTATGTTTATGATAATGATTAGTTTACTTGTTTTAACTTTATCTAAATGCCATAATTTGTGTTTCAGTACGTTTCGATGCCCGCATTCGTATTTTGAAAGTCTCAACTAAAATGAAAGTTTAACTAACATTTTTTGTTTGTAAGGCAATTTGTTGTTTCGGTCTCAGTTTCAGTTTTTTTTTTACTTTTTAGTTTTCAGTTTTAGTTTTAGTTTCTGTATTACATTTACGTTTTGGTGTGTTTGTTATTTCTAACTTCTTTTCGCTCAGATGCTTTGGGATTGTTTTAAATCCAAATTGAATTTAGATTCCAGTTCAGTTCAGTAGATTCAGTTTGATTTCTAAAAATATAATCACCTGCGTGAAGCACTAGTACTAGCAGCAATAAATTTGATTGATATACAGTTCAAATGGTGGATACAAAATCTAAATTAAAATCGAGTACTCAATACGAGCGTTACATCAGAACTAAAGTCACTTACAATTTTCCGTGTGTGTGTGTGTGTGTGTGTTATGTGCGTGCGTGTGTGTGGGGTGCAGGTGTGTATGAGTGTGTGTGTGTGTGTGAACTAACATTATAGCTAATATCATTATTATATGAGTTGAGGGGAATTGTCACCCTAGCGTCATGAAAGCGAAAGAGATGCAGCATTCGTCCTTTGCGCTGTGTAGCCCTCCTGTGGCCCCACCTTTCCCTCCTACTGGAACATTTCCCACGCAAAGGCGTTTATAATGCTTGACGTGTACTCACTCACGCTGCACAGCTCGAGCACATTCTGCTTGAGCACAGTCGAGTATTCCATGGACTTGTGGCTCTGCCGCAAGCTCACAATAACAAACCTGCAAAAGGAGTAGTGAGTAAATTCTCGCGTGGAGCGGCGGGTATCCAACATACTTGGCATTACATTTTCGCTCCTCGCGATACTTCTCGAGGAGGGCGACCAATCGGTTTGCGCTGTTATTCGGATTTCCACGCGTGGCGCACGGCACCACGATCAGGAACACATCATATGTGTTCTTATCCTCCAGGGCGCTGATCAGTACATCTGTGAGCGCCTGCTTGGTCTTCTGAACCTGTAACAACACATTTATTGGGTTAGCTACGGCCTAGCATGGGCAGTGCGCAGGAATATTACCAACTGGGCTTTGCAACATTCCGTTGCCTCCACTACTGTCATTGCCTTAGTCCAGGGCAGCGTCTTGAGCTTTCCAGTTCGATCGGACCAGTAGTTCACTTTACTCTCGTTGCTGTCGGTCTTATAATATCCGAAAGCGAGAGCCACAGCCGCATCCAGATAATTAATCGTCCGATAATGGCCATTGAGGCATTCTGAAATGAGATTTTGTTTTTAGTTCTAAAATTTGAAAACGATTCGATTAGAGTACTCACTGCCTAAGTAAAACTTTTCCAGATTCAATGTTATGTGCAGCCGCTTGCCCAGGGCCTTGTTGTGTCCAAATGATGCCGCGTAGACATTATACAGAAAGTTTGGCCTCTTCGGGTTAATAATGGTTGGCTAAAGGAGGGAGAGACAGAGAGAGAGAGAGAGAGACCGTCAGAGAGAATCACAGATGAAATGAGAGCACAGATGGATGGTGGACTTACCTCTCCCTTATGCTTATGCAAACGCATCGCTCCCATTAGTAGGCTAAGCGGGGCTATGTTGGCCGCCTCCATCTTCTTTTTGTCAAGCAACTGCTCCTCGTATTTGATGTACGGGACCTTATGCGTGCGGTTGCCGATGCGCACCACCCGCTGTGAGTTCCTTAACAGCTGCTGGTAGCCGATCATTGGGATCAGGAATTCGGCATTCGCGGGATGGCAACGCAAATGGTCCGGCACTTGATCATACGTTAATGACAGCTCCTTTAGAAGCGGCAGAGCCTCCTTGATGTCTTTGGTCATACGGAGCTTGACAACACCCTCAATTAAGTGCTTAAATCCAACAAGTGGACTGAGGAAGTCCGGCCAGCTTTTCAGCTCCTTATTTGGGGTGGACATCAGCTGCAGGATGGCCTTGATTTCGGGAATTATTTCCACATCCCGATAGTGGCAACGACGCAGCAGATCCTTGTGCAGGCTAGAGATTTGTTCGTTCTTTGCCCACATTTGCAGCAGCACATCCGACGGTTTGTCCTTGTACCACTCCATGACCGCCTTGCGGATGGTGCGACTGAATGGGGTTTTGCGACCTTGCAGCATCTGCACCTGCTTCACAAACTGCGTGAACATGAAGAGTTCCAAGTCTCTGCGCACCAGCCGAGGAAAATATTTGCGCAACAGCGTCCTCTCCAGCTCGTTGGTGCACGTCGACAGATACACGGCCAACACCAGCAGCGGCTCATCAATACGTGGCAAGTAATCGTGTTTGTTAATCAGAACTTCGACGAGGCAGTCCGCCAGCTGCTGGGCACCCACCTCGGCACAGAGGACGCGCAGCTCGCAGAACATCTCCTTTGTCACCCTATCATATATGGGTTCCAAATAGACAGGCAGTTTCGTGGTGCCGATGTAGCAGAAGCGGCGCAGCTTATCAATGGCAGTGATGGCCCCTTCCAATGCTGCAGCAGTCACAATAATGCAGTTTAGTGTACATTTTGAGGGCACGACTTAATAGGTACTCACGTTTCTCCGGGGAATATTCTGGATTAGCTTCGATCTTTGGCTCCTTCGTTGGCTCAGTGTCCATCAAAACGTGCGGTTCAGCTGCACCACCAAACAGACAAAGGTACATGAGAATGGAAATCATGTTAAGTTTGTTAAGTGCCGACAGTTCAGTGGGAGAACAGATACTCACATGCCGTCGGGGTCTCGTCCGGCTCAGCCTCGGTCTTGGGTATCTTCGCGGGTTCTGCCTCTGGTACAGACAACATATGAATGCAAGTTTATTGTGGCAACATCACTGCAAAGGTACTCGGTACTCACGTGTCACTGAGGACTCGTCTAGTTTCTGTTCGGCCGCGGGCTTCAGCATGGACGTTGTTTCTGTCAAACCGTTGGGTGCCCCGAGCACCACCGGAGCTACGTCTGCTTTCTCTTCGACCATGGTCTCCTCCATGGACGTTACGTCTATCAAATGATCTAAAACTGCTCTCACGGAAGCGTTTGGTAAAGTTTAAATTCGGGATATGAATGAAAAAAGTACTCACGCGCCACAGGGGCGTCGTCTTCGTCTCTGCACTCCTCCATGGTCGTTTCGGTCTCCATGGAAACCAGATCCGATGCTGATGCTGCTCTCGCACAAGCGTCGCAAGACAGCCACAATTGTGTCAGTGTGTGTGCGTGTAGGAATTTGATTTAGTTTGAAGTTGCGGCATGAATGAAAAGATACTCACAATCCACCACGGGCTCCCTTGGGTTCCCCGAACCCTTAGCCTCCTCCATTGCTCGCGTTGCGTACGAAGAAATGCGTAGTATTTAATTGAGCGAGGTCGAGACGGATCCTGTGAAAATGAGGTCCCGGACCAGCGACAACAATCCACGAACGACGCACTTTACTTTGCATCCAACTGCCAGCCGAAATTTTCCAGCCAATCAAACACTGCTGCCACGGAAAATACACGGGCACGTGTATTGCAATGTGCGAATGACTACTACAGGGATGACAAGGAATTGAATTTAAAGGAATTTAAAGGAATTGGCCTGGGAAATAGAGCTGGAGAAACATCGATGTTAACATTAGGGTCGTAACTGCAGACATCGATAGTTTTTGCAAACATCGATTTTTTTGCCAGACACCCCTAAATTTAATCGATATGATTTTAATCGGCTCTGGTGGAACATTTTTTCCAATTTGATATTCTGTTTAATATAATATTGCTGTTTATGGCCGCAAATAATAGATTTAACTATTTTACAATGGCTGGTGGGCAACGCTCTGTAACGCTCGTGTCGAAGTTAGTTGCTTTGGGGGCAATTTTTTTATTTGTTCACTATAATTTGGACTACAAAGTGTTGGGGCTACTCCTTGGAAGAAAACCCATAAATTATAGTAAAAAGATAACATAATCGAATAACTAATCTCCCTTGAAACAGTTTACTTTGATTTCAGCAGCTTATCCATTATTTTAGTAAGTTCTTTCTCATTTCAAATTCGCCCGCTGTAAAAAATCCTCGCCGTCCTGGGAATTTTATATTTTTCTTCGAAATCTTTGGAATAAATCGGGTACGGACAACAGGCAAAAAGGCCCAGAAAATGCAAGGCCTGCAAGGTAAAATCCACCCAACCTGATTTTCATGACGTGTGGGCGCTACCGCCACAGCATGTACGACGGCAATACGGCAACAAAATATCGATATTTTCAAAAAGATAACGTAAAGAGAACATTATAGGAAAAACAAAGTGAAAATAGTATATTCGACAGATGGGAATTTGAACGCTGAGACAGATGATGATGCAAGAACTTATGTTCCCAAATAAGAATTACAATGTCTTCTGGTCTTCAAACACCGACTTAGTTTAATGTTGATCTCGAATGTTAAAATTTTAAAAATTGTTAAGAAATTAGTTTATGATTTTCTAAATAAAAAGTGCCTGTAGCATTGGTGTTAACAGATATCGATATTCTGGCTGCGTCGCGATATCGTCGCAATGGTGCTAGATCGATAGTGCTGTCAGTGCTGCCGTATCAGCTAATTTTGGCGCAAATTTCAAATACTGCACCACTGAACCATACACATACAAAATCAAACCCAATTTTCCCATTACAAAACGTTAAAAAATATCGGTCATCTGCAATGCTAGATATCGAGCGGCAAATCGATATTGCTACCAGTGCTGCCCCATCAGCCGATTTTGGCGCGCATTTTAAATATTTCACCACTGAACCGTCGATTTAAAAATGAAAAACGATTTGCTTTTTGGTTGAAAGATAAGAGTTTGGTTTGTATTTTTATATAAGTTTTTCAGTATTTTAGCTGTGTTGTTGCTGTTCTCCGCCATTCTCCTCCGGTTGTTCGTTATTGTTATAACTTATATGTATTATTAGCTTTTCGAATTATTAGTATTAAATGTGGTTTTAAAAGTGAAATATAAACAATTTGCGTTTGTTTATGCTTGTTTGGTTACCTTCTTCTCCTTCTCTTTGTTAATCATTTCTCCAAGTGACATAATTAGGAGTTTCATCTGTTATTATTTATTAGTTGTTCTCCTCTTTTTTTGTTGTTTTCGTTTTTAGTTTTTGTTTGGCTTTCTATAGTCACCCAGCAAAATAATGTGGCATTTAGGCAAGTGTTTTGTTAGTATTATAGGATGTTTTAGCTCTGTAAGGTTGGTTTCTAAGCAAGCCGCTTGCTGCGAGTTAGTGTAAGACTCTAAAGTAAAGTAAAGCTGATCTGTGTGTTTGTGTGGGTGTAGGTGTAGGTGTTGGTATATGGGAGGGGGGTGTGCTGTAACATTGCAAAATTGTGTTCGTTTTTTTTGTGGTTTTTTATGGTGTTTTTGCACGCTTTGCGTGGGACTTAATTTGAAATCAAGTAGAGTTTGTGTTCGTGTCTGTCTGTCTGTCTGTTTGTCTCTCTGTGTGTGTGTGTGTGTGTGTACTAAGGGTGCACCAATACAGGGTGCTTTTACATATCGTTTCGTTTCTTGAGTTTGCTAAGTGATTCTACAGCACCGGATCAAATTTCCCTTGAGCACAGCTTCCAGTCTCCCCATTGGGCGCGCTCTTAGTACATATTCACATACATACATGTCTACTGGTGTGTACTTGTGTGTGTGTGTGTGAGTGTGTTTTTTTTTATATAATTAGTCAAAAATTGATTTTCTCTATATGCGATGTGTTCAACTTATGAAGTTCTTACCACATGTGGCTTATGCGTTTACAATATAATTATTATTATTATTATATTTATTTTTATTTATTTTAATATTAATATTTATTATTGCCAGTTTCGATAAGAAAATAATTTTAAGATACTTTTTTTTATATTACTCTATTTTTTTATGCACTTTCTTCGATTGTTTCCCCCATTTTTAGAATTTTATAATTTTGTTTATCCATCAGCAATTTGCGTTAATTTCGTTTTAGTTTTGCATTTTGTTTTTGTTTTATAAGTAAAGTAAAATTTGTAGACTAGATTTATTCACTGGAGTATAATCTCCCACTCTCATTTGTATTGCTGTCTCGCTCTCGCTTAATACTTTCTGTTACGGATTTTCTTTTTTTCTTGTGTGTTTTTTTTTTGTATTATATGCATTAATATTGCTCATAATGTTGCTGTTGTTTTCATTCGTACATTGCACGAGTATACATATGTACATATGTATGTGTGTGTGTGTGTGTGTGTGTCATCGTCTATGTGAGTGTTTGCGTTTACTCTTATTAGTTTTTTACTATCAACGGATCCTGTGGTATCCTGTTGAATCCTGACTCAAGAATAGCTGCGATAAGAACGGTCTCAAATAATTCCCATAATTCTTTGAAATGTGCCGAAACATGTGTGTTGCTCGAGGGGGGTGTATGTATGTATGTAAGTATGTTTGTTGGTATGTATGTATGTATGTACATCAATTCGTTGGTTGAACATTATTCAGCATTGGTTTCGCATTATTGCTCTCTGGTTCCACAATTGATGGATGCTCTGACGCTGCCAGCCGACCGCCCCAGTTCGATTGTTTGTGGCGACTGTACTGTACACACTTAACCGTTAACCCTTTTTGTTTTTGGGGGGGGAGAGGGCCACCTTAGAATCTTAGAAAGAGAGTTAGTTGTTCATCACAAAAGTTGAGTAAATGCTAGTTGTCGTCTGACTCGACAACAGTCTTTAAAGCCTCGAAACGCACTGTACCGTGCCTGTACTTGTATGCCGTTTTAGCGGTTAAGCGGCTTAGCGGTTTAGCGGTTACGAGTCTAGCGGTTAACGGTTAAAGTCAAGCAGTCTAACGGGCAAAACAGTTATCGGTTAAGCAGCAGCGTCCACTTCTCTTTCTGGCCTTTTTGTCGCGGACAGGACGGATTAACTACTTACTAAAAAATGCAATTATTCTCATAAGTATATAGAAATACTTGTGTGTGTATGTGTGTGTGTGTATCTGATGGATTTGAACCAATTGTTTTGGAGTGTGGGGCAACAGTGCGACGATCGGATATGAGTGTACAATATATTAAAAAATCTGTAGCTGACATTTGGTTTTGATTGATCGTCCCCCGATCTGATCTTCATTTGCATTACTATTTCTTTTTTTTTTCCACATTTTTCTTGGTATTATTCATTATTAAGGCAATCGCATTTGATTAAGTAATTGTAGAGTAGAGTTTCGAGTATTTGGTAATGTCAAATGGCATTCGATTTGAAAAATTGCTATTTAATTTCGCTTTTGCTTTTGCTTTGCTTTTCCTGTTCGTTTTCTTAATATTTGTATATGTGTGTATGTGTGTGTGTTTGTTCTCTAATGAACTTAGCTTAAGTTATACAATATGTAATTTATTGAATTCTTCATTAATATAATTAATTAATTAGTTTTACTTTTACTTTACTTTTACATGAAATCACAGTCCGTATGTGAGAAAGACTTTATGTACTCGATAATGATGATAAAATACATGGGATCGGGCACCTACATATGTATGTATACATATGTACATATGTGTGTGTGTGTACTATCTATATACTATGTATATATTGCAATAATAATAATTTCAGTTTTTTCTTTGCTTAGGTTTTGGGGTTTTTTGGGGGGGTGGCTATGGGGAGGCAATCAATAACAATTTGCTGCTGCTGCTTTTCCTCACAAAATACCTAGGCATATGCATGTGTATGTGTGTCTATGTGTGTGTGTGTGTGCGTATATCTATTTCGTATATACTGCATTTATTTAAAATATATATACTTTGTTTGCTGCTGCTGCTGCTGCTATGAAAGGCATTTTGTTTAATCATTTGTTGGCTTGTTTCAACAATACAAAAAAAAAACAAGTTGCTGCTGTCGTTTAACTACATCATACATCATAATTATAATTCTATTCATGTACTCTATATAATAAGATTTGATTTGAATTGTTCATTGTGTTAGTTGTATTTGGTTTTGCTTTTGTTGTTATTAGTTGAATTTTTTTGTATTAGCTAAAAATTGTTATCAATCCTGCAATGGGGAATCTCATCCCTTTTCCTTCCTTTTGTTTACTAATTGATTAATCAAAAAGGACTCTCATTTCTTATGCACTTAGTTTGCTTTTGGGTTTCGCTTGATATGACTGTCACATAAGGTGATTATGGGATCGATACAACACTCCTCAAAACTCCTCCGAAAACCGAAACAAAACGATACGATACGACGGTAATTGCTTACGAGATTGATTACGAGTTTGAGAGCGGAAATTCTTTTCTTTTCTTGTCTTTACTTTTCGTTTCGTTTCTTTGCCGAGCTTCGCTTTGCTTTGCCATACGATAGTTTACGATAGTTAGGATCTAATATTGTCATAAAAGTTTGGGGACGATGCAATGAGCGGGGTCGTAGAGCAGTGAAACAAAGAAACATATAGAGATATAGACTGAGAGATTGTTAGATAGTTCAAGGTGTGCACATCAGATGAGAGTGCTGGCAGAAAGGGGGATAGATTGATAGATAGATAGATTGGTAGATTGGTAGATAGATAATTTGATGTAATGTTCTTTTCAGCTTTTCGTCTTGCCGTCCATTAATCTACAATACGCACTTTGAAGTTTTTAACTTGAGTTCTCTTCATTCGAGGAATAACAATTATAAGTATAACAATAATAATGATAGATCGACGGAAAAAAAATTATCTTCTTACACGCTGATATTTTTGTTTTTTATTTTCTATAGATACAAATTCATAAGCGCCATTTAGTCAGCCGATTTCTGACTTGATCTCCTGCCACACTTCGCTTCGCTTCTCTCCTCTCTACTCTCTCCGTTCTCCTGTCATCTAGAAGGCCATGCTGGTACGTCTTCCACCCAGTCCTCCGCCAAAGGTGCCACCTCCTCGCGTCAGTCCGCCGTGCGAGACACTGCGCCCCATGCGGGCCTCGCTGCCCCGCCTCTCCCTGGCCCGCCGCAGCAGATCCGAGGTGCTGGGCCGTCGGCTGTCCTGGGATCCGCCGCCACGGCGGCAGGCCACAATGTCGGAGGTGGAGGAGCGACGTATGGTCGAGCCATCCGGTGAGGGCAACAGCAGGCTGGCTCCCGTTCCTCCCCCACCAGCACCTCCACCTCCTCCGCTGTATGGGGAGAGGAGGCTGCGCGAGACTTGCAAACGCTGGCCCACCATCGACTCTCGTCTGGAGGATGGTCTTGCGCCAGCTCCCGCTACCGCAACCGCATCGGGCTCTCCCTCCGGATCGACGCTCTCGATGCGCAGATACGGCATCCGTCGCTCACCTCCGTCCGCCGCTGGCACCTGGACTCCGCCCGGAGAGCTGTTTGTGTTGCTGGGGCTTGTGCTTCCGGTGCGCAGTCCGCTGTAGAGGGATTTGATGTGAAAGTCCAGGGACTTGAAGTTGAGCAGGGAGCGACGTGGCGGTGCCTCGTTGATATTGACATTGGTGTTGGTATTGGTGTTGGTGTTGGTGAGGCTGCTTCCGTAGTTGTTGTTGAGCGTGTCAAATTGTGACTGAGAGGGAAGTGGCATGCCTCCTGCTGCTGCTGCTCCTGCACCTGCGACTGTCATCGAGCTGCTGTGGATGGTGATAGCCTGAAGCTGCTGCTGCTGCTGCTGTTGTAGTTCTTGCTTGCTTATTGTTGTCGTCATAGTATTGCTACTTAGGCTAGTTTTACTACTAATCACTTTCAAAAATTTATTATCATTATCTAAGGACTCCTTTCGTCACTGAATGAGACAGAAACCCTGCTTCGCAGCATCCTTGGCAGCGTCCACCTCCTCGATGAAGGCTTCATCCTCGACATGCTTGGGCGAATCGGCGCCGCAGGGACCGCCCCCGCTCAGGCTGAGCGGCCCCTGCGGGCAGGCTGATTGTCACCGAAGCGCCAGTGTCGATATCATTGGCGGCCTTACCGGTTTATTCTCCAATATCCGCTCCAATTCCAGCATCACGCTCGATGACAGGCGCGGCAGTAGCTAAAATACAGTATTAAAAATAATCAGAATTCAGTTTCCATTTCGTCTATCAGCAATCCATTCTATGGTCTACGATATGGGATGGTAGGCAGATGGGATGACAGTATTCTAAGCACATATGTATGTATGTATTTGTGGCTCACCTGCAGGGACTGCAGTGACTGGTGCAGCTGCTCGGCAGAAGTGGCGCCCAGGAGAAGGCACTGGACGGGCTCGTGCTTGAGCGACCAGGCGATCGACAGCTGCGTGGGGCTGCAGCCCAGCTTCTCGGCGAGGGCGGCCAGGTCGCGCAGTCGATCGCAGTGGCGTCGCCCCTCCTCGATGCGGTCCTTGCCCCAGCTGCCCTGCGGCGAGAGAGCGGCCTGCGAAAAGTAAATTAGTAAAAAGCCGATCGATCGATCGATGGAATCACACTCACATTCCGATTGATCTCGTCTTCGGTCCATGAGAAACTCTTCGTCTTGAACGAGCCCTTGGGCAGAAAAATCTTGTCCCCGTTTTGGGTGTCGCTCAAGGCCATCGATAGGGGACCCCAGGCCATGAGGCCCACCCCGATCTTGTTGTACATCTCGGGCAGATAGAGCTCGCACTTCTCGCGGCAGAACATGTGGTATTCGGACTGTTCCACGATCGGGGTGATGCAGTTGAACTGCCGGCAGTTGGTGTAGGCCTCCATGATCTCCACCTGGCTCCATCGTGCCGTGCCCCAGTACATTGCCCAGCCCTGCTGTATCACATAGCTCATGGCACGAACCACTTCTGTGGGAGAATCGAGCAGCAGCGGGGAAACGACAAAAAGGGATTACAAGGGCATTCTTAGGGCATGCCCAACACAGGACTCTGCACACTCACCCTCCATGGGGCACATGGGATCCGCCTTGTGGATGATGACAATGTCGATGTACTGCAGCTGCAGGCGCTGCAGACTGGCCCTCACGCACTCGATGATGTGTTTGCGCGATAGGCCCCGCTCCTCGGACCTGCGATGGATGGACACGGATTGAACGATATGAAGGATATGATAGGACGAATCGACCACTCACTTGGTGCTCCAGTAGACCTTTGTGGTGATGACGTAGGCGGTACGCTTCCAGCCAGCGCGCTGCAGTATCTTACCGATTTCGGTCTCGGAGTGGGCCTCCGAGATGTCAAACAGATTGATGCCGCTCTCGATGGCCAGCTTGAGAATGGCCTCCGCCTGCTCGTCGCTGACGCCCGGCGAGAAGACGGGCCAGGTGCCCAGGCCAACATTGGAGATCCTCAGGCCGCTCTTGCCCAGATTCTTGTACCGCAGCCCCGGCGTCGGCGTCGAGCCGTGCCGCAGCGGCAAGGCCGGGTTCGAGCCGAGACTTATCGAGCGGCCTGCGCTCCACGGAATGCCCAGGTACATGGTCATCGTCGGTTCACGTGCCGCATGGAAATGGTTTCGGTTTCAGAGGGAGCGGTTCGTTAGTGAGGCCTTCGCATGGAACTCGAGTGTGTCCGAGTTACCGAAACAACAAAAACAACAACAACAACAAAATACGTGCAAAAACCAACAGCAACGCAACAGCCACAACAACAACAACAAAAGCAACAAAAACATAAGCATTAACACGTAAACTAAAAAAAGTATTATTATTATGAATTGGAATAAGAGCGTCTAAGCAGGCAAGTGATTCAGCAAGTGATGGTAGCAATAAAGCCGAAGTACCAAATACCCTACGCGCGTTTTAAAGGCGGTTTTCTCTCTCGCAGATCGGATAATATAGAGGTCGATTTTCGAACTCGAAATACAAATAGTAGGAAGTTTCCCTGACAACTTTCTGCTATGGCAAATTTATATAAGAAATCTCTAAACTTAGATATTGTCTTAAGACTCATTCTAAAGATACAAAATGTTATAAAAACGGAAGTAAGAGATCTCCAAATAATGTCTGTCGCCTTAGCGATAGTTCAAGTGATTATCACCACAAATCCATTTAAGTCTTTTGTTAGTTCTCCATTTTTTGAGTCTCTCGAGTTCTAGTTTGCCTCCTACAATCCTCTAGAATAGGTTTCCAACATTATATTTTGTCTAACCAGTGCGATCGACTAGCTAATGGCTCGGTTTGTGGCAGTGTATTTGGACTGTATGTATATGGAGTGTATATCAGCGGCGACAAGCAATGAAAATGAATAAACAAAAGTGAAATTTTTCTGTTGGTTCCTTCCTTCCTTCCTTCCGTCCTTCCTTCCTACCACCTGTCCTTTGTCCTTCTGTCCGCCGCCGCAGAGTGCGTGCCTCTGGTGCGTGTTGTGCGTGCGTGCGTGCGTGCGTTTGCTGTGGCGTGGCATGCGGCTTGCGGCAGTGCCATTGGAAATGTGCTGGGTGTTAGGTGGGTGGGGGGGGGTGTTAAAACGTTTCACTCACGCCCCAACGCCTCGCGGTTTGTTTTGGTTTTGTATAAACGTATAAAATAAATTACAACTTTAATTACATGTTTTTTTGGAAATTACTCAAGCACTTTCCCTCGCACTTTCCCTCGCATTTTCCAAAGAAAATAAAAACCTACAGCTAGAGTGTGAAAGCATTCAAAGGCAAGACAATCAAAACAATCCGAAAACATAACTTGGAAAGGAGACAACGTAAATGATAAGCCTATTTGATAGTGAGAAATTTGATACCGAAATCAAGATGACCGCCCGTACCACTGAACTCCTCCATACAGTCGAGTGACGCGATTGGAGCCCGGCACCTGCAACAAAACAGAACAGAAGAGATCAGAAAAGAACAGAAAACATATCTGAAAATGTGAATATATCTAGATAAAGTGTATTTACGATTGGTGGTTATCCACCAAAGACTTTTAAACATTATTTTAATGGGAAAACTTTGCCAAATACAGCAGCTTTTATAGGTACAACAATCAACTATAGGTATCCTGGCAGGAAGTGCCAGAAGTTCCCTTCACCAAGCACAATGAGTCTGTCTCTGTCTCTGTTCCCCCTCCTGTCTCTGTCTCTGTCTTTGTCCCGCCCATTACCTGTAAATGGTGACCGGATTCGAGTCGTCGCTCGTATTGTCCACATTGTTGTTGGGGTTATTGTTATTATTGCTGTCATTGGTCGAAGGCGCAACTGCGCCGTTGCTTATCATCCGCTGCTGCTGCTGCTGCTGCTGCGTCACGGCTGCCTGCGCAGTCGTTCCCGTTACAAAATTCAAATTTCCGCCTGGCAATGCCATCATTATATGGCTGCCATTCAGCATCGGCAGAGATAACTGCTGCTGCTGCTGCTGCTGCTGGTGGTGGTGCTGCTGCTGCTCCACAGCTCCCACCATTTCCAGAGGCATGGGTATGGATGTTGCAGTGCCATCCACAACGTCGCCGGCCCGCTCTCTCTCTGCGGCAGTGCTGCTGCTGCTGCCCTGCTCGTGGCCCAGCAGCAGCGGCGTTGTGGCATTGCTCGCGTCGAGTATGCTCTCCTGCGTGTGTCCTGCTCCGGCTCCAGCTCCAGCTCCTGCGGCGCTTGTGGTAGCTCCAGCGCCAGCGGCAGCCTGTGATGACTGCGTTTGCTGCTGCTGCGGCTGCTGTTGCGGCTGCTGCGGCGGAGCCTGACTGCCGTCGCTGTTCATGTTGCACAATGCCATGGACATCTCTTAGGCTTTTGGCTGCGGCCGGCAGGCTGTTTATTTCCGTTTCCGGGTTTTTGCTTTTGTTTTTTTCTCTTTTTTTGTTAGACACTACTGGACGCCATTGCTGCTGATTTTCTTGAATTTTCTATAATTTATACGTATTATTTTTATCCTACTAAGACTGGACTACAAATCACAATGGAAATGTCTTCTCTAGCATCTTTAAGGCAAAGTCCAGTCAATAAAAGTTTGCTATTTTGAGAAAATTTCATGGTTAAAACCTATTCGTTATTGCAAGTCCGACATACTATATATACACATACATACAAACATAAATTTCCATCGAAAGACAGTGCCTGGCATATGCTTTCTCTGCTTTCAATGCAAAAAAAAAAAAGAATCCACGATATCTTGATTGAAAAGTTTGCTTAAAAGTTCAAGACGGGGGATACCCCCTCCCCCCGCCGCCACCGGATGGCCACACAAACAAAGAAAAACAAAGCAAAGCAAAGGCAAAGGCAAAGCAAAAAAAATGAAACGAAACGAAGCGAAACTTTGAGCAAAGAGCAGAACAAAAAGCTGGCAAAGAGATGGCAAAAGTTTCTAAGAGAGCAAAGAAAGCTTTTCACCACACTCGGCCGTGTTGTGGGAAAGAGCAGGCGGCGGCGGCGGCTGCAACTTTGTCGCATTCCATTTCGCTTTGCACTTTATGGAGGGTGTACGGGGAACCACTCAACCACCCACCCAGCCACCTCCTAAGACTTGCGTAAACATGCTCTAATCATTGTCGTACAACCAAAATACTCGCTCGCATGTGGATGCCAAACATATGGCATATGGCATGTGGCATACACCCACATATGTAGATCAAGATCAGAGCAGCTGTACGTACATATACGAAGAGTGAACAGAAATAGACTCCTCTAATCCGATCCGCCTCGTGGGCTCTCATATTCATTCTCGTATTGGCAGGCAGACAGAATTTGATTTTCAATTATCGGGCGGATTGTTTAATTATAGTCCGCCCCCTAGCCTTGACAATGATTCCTGCCCGAGGCCACGCTGCTCGTCTGCTCGTCTGCTCGTCTGGCTGTCTGTCTGTCTGGCTGGATGGCTGTCAATTCCACAGTGGATTGGCATTGGCATTGAGATGGCTATGGGGATGGGGATGGGGATGGGTATTGGGATTTGGTTAAGAGCTTTACAGAGCCTTCACTTTATGGCACTTTACTTGATTAGCAGCCACCGAATTGACAAGTGAATCCGTCTATCTTTTGCACAATTATGTACTATCGTGTGTAGCTTTTCACCACGACCTCTTGGCATTTATGCAATGGCCCAACACACAGGTAATCCGTTTAGGGGTGGGGGTGCCTTCGCCCCTAATTGGGCCTATACTTCACTTTTTGCGCATAGCCTACTTCTGGGATCAACGACCATTTTTCACGGCACCCTCGTCGCTCCACCCCGTCATGGCTCAAAAAGTTGAAGAACAAGTGGAAAAAGTTTTCCAGCTCAATAAATAGCTTATCTGAGGGAGGGGGCAGGGGTGCTCATACGTGCTGTGCCCCAAGAGACAATGACAGCTAATCTAAAAATTAAACTTTTAGCCACCTACACACACACACGCACACACATATACGCACAGGCACACGCACACAAAAGGATACTCGTCTTGAAAGCTCTCTTGTTATCCTTGATTATCATCGCACAAGTGTGGCTGCGGAAGGTGTTCTGACATATAAACGTATAAATGAGATTATCGGGCCAGTCACACGGCACTGAAGCTGATGGGGCCCTCCGATAGATCAACGTTAAGTGCTCTCCTCCCATTATCCATTACCTTTACCTTTGCTAATGGGAAAAGAGCGAGGATGGATTGGAATCCAGCTAAGCGATGATTAAACGAGGCAACACACGTCACTACACACGGCTCTTTGGCAGTATTCAAATTTGAGTTGTGATTAATCTGGGGCATTGGAATCGATGCCAAATCGAATCGTACAGTTTTCCAAGTACATATTATAGCATTTCGTATTCAAATTTGTTCGCCCAACGTCCAGCGAGACGGACGAGCGAAGCGTGAGAGCCGGGGGTTGGCGCACGCGAGATATTGGCAGTGAAAAGTACTTTCATGCAGCTGCTCCACCGATTAGCCAGTGCTTACTTCATTCCCAGCGCATTCCAAGTGCATGCCACACAGCCCAGGGGAGGGGGGAAGGGGAGACGGGGTTTGGGGGTGGCCAATGGCAGAGACATTGAGGAAACCACAGCAATGCAATGCAATGCAATTGGAATGCATTAGAATGCAGCACGCAGCAGATGACAGAAGTATTCATCGTCGGACAACCACAATCCCTCCTACATATGTACATATGTATGTACATGCATATGTTTGTGTGTACATGTGACAAATCAATGCCTCACCGCCTTTTCGTTGGTGCAACAATCCGTTGCAGGTATTGTTGGCCTTTTGTTTTGAATGTTTCGCTGATATTCTGGTGTCTGCACTCAAATCGCATCATTCACGATTATCTTTTTGCTGGGGGCAGTTTTTGTTGTTCCTGTTGTCGTTCGTCGTTGTTGTCGATGGCTCTGACCTTGACACGAGAACATGCACAAACAGCACATGCCGGAAGGGGGTATGGGTTGGTCAAGGGAGAGCGAGAGAGAGAGAGAGTGTGTGGGAGTGTGGGAGTGAGAGTGAGGGAAGGCCAAAAGCCTAAGCTTATTAAGGCAGCAGCAACGGTTGCAAAAACAACAACAACAGTTACAGTGTCAGCTTCTGGTTCTTAATTATGTGCTTCCTCCCCCCACCCCCTGCCCAGGGCCCAGACAAGAAGCAGCAGAAGCAGCAACAGTAGGGTTAAAAGAAGAGGAGCAAGAAGAATACAATTCAAGTCACTTTTAGTGTGCGGCGGCTTGGATACCCTTAATGGATCCATTGTTCCTTGCTCCGAAGGACAGAATGGGAATATGAAACCACAACTTTTTGACCCATGATATTTTCAATAGCTGCTCAAGGAAAACTCTCCTGAAAAAACAGAAAAAGAGAAGAATCTAAGCATCTGTGAATGCCCTTTCCCTTTTTTCCCATCGATCCCTAGTGTTTATCGAGATGGTGATCTATTATTCGTTTGCCATCGTCCCCACCTCTGTTTTATAGTCCATTTTGTATCAGTTTTCCCTTCCTTTTCCGGAATCCGGATCATCTGGGATGATACCATGATACCCTCCTGCTGGGAGAGAGTATTGGAAAATAGCCAAAAGCCAAACAAAAACAGAACAACAGAAGAATGGAGAAGAGAAGAGGAGAGGAGAGAAGAGAACAGCAAAGGAGAGAATAGAAGAAAGGCAGGAGAATACAAAATCCAATTTGATGCACTTCGCTGCTGGCTTTCCCTGGCACTGGGGACTGACTGCATCATTCTCTGGCTCATCACCATCATCATCCCACATGCAACCTTGACTTGCAACTGCAACATGCACATGCATGTTGCCATTTGTATGTGGCTGTGTGTGTATGTGTGTGTGTTCATGTGGCGGGCTTAAAAGGGTTTGGAGGCATAGGCCAAAAGCGAGAGGCCAGCAACAAAGGCAACCCAATTGGAATTCCGTTTTGGCCGACTCTGCCACTTGCGCAGCACGTAGCCAAAAGTGCAAATAATAAAATAAATATGTATAAAACACATACACACACACATGTATGCATATGGTATGCATATGTATATGTATGTGTGTGTGTGTTTGTGTGTGGTATGTGCGTGTGTGAGAGTGGATGTATTTGTGTTTCTTTTTTTTTAACAACCGCAGCATGGCGTGACACCAACACCGGTCGATATGCCGCATTTCTCTCTCACTCTCTTCTCTGGCTTTCTGCCTGGCTGCCTGGCCTGCCTCCGCCTGCCTCCTCGCCTCCTCGCCCTTTGAAGGGGCTTTCCTATTGTGACCAGGCCTGGCCAGAAGAGTAGAGAGAGAGAGAGAGAGAGTGTAGAGGAGAGGACAGACAAGAGGAGAGGAGAGCAAAGGACAGAGCACAGGAGAGCTGCTGCTGGTGCTGCTGGTGGTGCTGCTGCTGCTGCCCTGACCCACTGACTCGATTCCCAGAGTGACCGGCCTACGGCCTATGAATATGCGGGCATACAACTACGGGTGTACGACTACGGGTGTACGAATACACGAGCGAATATGAATATGGGAATACGGATGTGCATCCGAGTGTGAATAAAACATTCGATAATCAATGGGGATGAGGATGAGGCAAGTGGCAAGAGGGATAAAGAATGAGGGAAGACGGATAAGGAATGAGGCACGAGGGAGCATCTATGAAGAATGAGGACAGAAATGAGCCAAAGCATGAGGAAAACCAGTTGAAAACTGAGGGAAAAGCATACAAAATTCAAGCATAGCGGATGAAGAATGAGGCAAAAGGCATAAAGAGTTGAGGGTAACGGATGAAGAATGAGTGGAAAAGGATACAGAATGGGCAGGGAGGATGGAAAACGGATCAATGGATCAAATATGTATGAAGAGTAGTTAAAAACAGCAAATAAATAAGGAATAGAAATGATAAAGGATAAGGAATAGGGGAAATGAGACAAAGGGGAAGAGGAACAATTGATAGACGAGAAGGGATTAAGAATCGGTGAAGAGCGGAAAGGGAAAACATAAGTCTTTGGGGATAAAGAATGTAGAAAAACGGATAAAGAATGAGTGCAGAAAATGAATGAACGTAGACTCCGCCTCTCTCGAATCTCGAACTACAAAGCACAGCCCAAAAAGAAGACCCAGGATGTAGCCAAAAGTATGAAAGGATGATAAAGTTTAAGCGTGGATGCCGGTAACAGGATACAGGATATGTGCCCCCACACGTGGCATGAGGGAAGAGAGGCTTACGGGGCTTCCAAAGCGCTGCTTTCTTGTGTGTGTGTGCCCAAGTAGGTAATGATTGTCCTTTGATATAAAGGAATCTCCCTAGCTGAATCTCTTTCTTGTGCATTGAATGGTGGCCACCGAATTCGTGTTCACAGTAAACCAAAAAAAACTCCCTGCTAATTGTGTTATTACGATCCTTATGCAACTACCACACCGATTGCCCTGCCACCATTGCCTCTATCGGCAGCCAGATCAAGTGACACGTGGCATGTCATATTGAAATTACATTTCCCACACGAACTTCAGCGAAGCCAAAGGCCGGCTGGCCCCTCCCCTACCATCCCCTTCCCTCTAGCCTGCCCCTTTCCAGCCTACATAATAGCCAAATCTTTTGGTTGCATTATATTCCCATCAGTGGCGGCGACGGAAGTGAATCAACAAGGTTAGTGCAGACATATTGTACCTGCCACCCAGGGGCAGGGGCTGCGACTGGTGCAGAGGCAATGTATGTGAGTGTGTGTGTAAGGGTTTATCGATATCAGGCCACAACAATTCCAACACAGAACAACACCGCAATAAAACTTACAGCAAAGTAATGACGAACAAATTATAGCAAAGCTTTGAATACCCTGCACAAAAGCAGTCCCAGGATATTGGTCTCTGATAAAGTACAAAACACGAAAAAAGTATTCGTTAGATCTGCATTTAATAGCCCCGATTTGACTTACAAATCAAGGAAGATAACACAAGAGTATATTCTAAAGAAGTGCTAATATCTTTGGGGATTACAAGGCAGCTGAAGTTCTTCGTTTGCCTGCCTGTCAATTCGAGCATACCCTCTCTCTCTCTCTCTCTCCCTCTCTGTCTGTGCACAGAGGGTATGCAGGACAAAAGCAAGTGGCGTGACTGGGTAATTACTTACTAAACACAATTTCTCTTGTTGCTTTTGTTCCTGTTTCTGTTTCTGTTTCGGGTGCTGTTTCGGGTGCTACTGGCTCGCTTTCTGTCTGGCTCTAATGCAATTCACACGACATTAAAGTTCAGCACGCGGAGTTATTGAACCATTTGTTGTTGTATTTGCTGTATTTGTTCTGGTTTTTGTGGGTTTTTTCTGTTCTGTTTTCCCCCCAAAGGAATCCAGCCACCACACACCCCACACCCCACACCCCACACCACACACAGCACACAGCAGAAATTGGAACGTTGACAAAAAACATACAATACACGCAAATCCGTAGGGGCACTGTGGCACAGATGTTGCACCAGGAGCACAAGTGTATCCCCAGCAGTGCTCTTTGCTCAGACATTTTTCTGTCCTTTACTGTGTGTGTGTGTGTGTGTGCCATAGAGGCTCCCATTGTGATAAAGACTAACCCATATTTAGTTTCATGGCTGGAGATGAATTTCAAACACTGTGGGAGACGCGACTCCCCTCCCACCAAATGCCGATTACTCTGTGCTGTTCTTTGAGGCGTCCCTCCATGTAGGCGTGGATTTGTGGTGGTGCTGCCTTCCCATCAAAAGGCAGACATTTCCCACAAGTTCCCCCCAATTCATAAATGATTTTGAATTCATGAATTCCAAATGTATTCTTGAATGACAGCGTGTTCTCATAGAGGATGCCCAAAAGTCTTTCATAACACAGATCCAATACAACATCGATTCGATATACGTATGCTATATGTTTTCCGCAATTTGGATACATCATTCAAATGGTTTTCGCATATATATTATTCGATTTGTATCAACGAAATGTCGCTATAAATAAAGAAACAAGAGGGGGTCTCTTGGGGGTTAAAAAAAGACAAAATATATATGTATATTTAAGATCAAGATATATCCGATCCGGACGATCCGTTAGCCCTTGTCAAACCATGTTTACGAATGAGCCGCAGAGCAACCCATAAGATGCCGTCCCATCCTTGGCCTTTGGCCTCTGGCTCATCCTTGGCATCCACGCATCAGAAATCGCTTATAATCATGTTATCATTTTTAATTGCATTTTGCACAGATTCAAATTTCTTTTGGCACTAAACAGACAACAAGACAACAGATAAAAAAAAATCAAAAGAAATTTGGCGAATTTCGATTCGAAAATTATATATGTATGTATGTTTGCTTGCATATTGTTTGTATATATATGTATGTATATAGTAGGTTGATCGGCGAGGTTGGCACTTTTGTTGGCTAGAGCCAGTGGCTTTTACAATTATTTATAAATTATTATTAAATAATTTCGTTCAATAGTCGCCGCCTCGGAGCGCGCGCGACGCGTCGGTCTGGCACGCGAAACACGTAACACCGCAATGAAGACGGAAAGGAAAGGAAAGCGCCAGAGCCAGCCACACACGAATATTTTTCGGGCCCCGCAGCCGAAAACCGAAATCGGGAAAATGGCAAAAACGGCTAAAACGAAAATTGCGAATGCGAATGCGACGACAACGACAACGACGACGACAGCGACACCGACGACGATGGCCAAAAGGCGAAAACAGTGGCAGTACCACAGGCGGAACCTTCGGTAGAAGGCAGGCAGACACAGTCAAAAGCATTTGGGGCTACCGTAACGAACGGTAACGAAGAAAGAGCGAGAGCGAGAGCGAGAGAGAGAGAGGGAAATGCAGAGAGGAAAGAGGAAAGAGACGAGGGAGACAAGTGCACGTGTTGTTTCGCCAAATGGAAGGAAACAGAAGAGAAACAACAAAACGAAAATAAAACACGACAAGGCGGGGAGAAAACTTTCAGCAGCTCGAGGCGGCGGCAAATACCCTTTGATGGCCAGTAGGGTAGGGTAGGATCCGGTCCGGTCCAACGCAAGAATACACCGAATGTGTGGCTCGACAAAAACGTTTGCGTATACATAATCTCTGTTCAATCTCTTTGTGAGACTTTCTTCTTATAGTACTCGTAATTCTCGATGTAGATTTTATCCTATGTGTAGATTGGAATCTACTGCAGTTCCTGTCCCTTCCTAGGGTATCTCCTGCTTCGTCATTGAACCTTTCAAAGTTTCAGAGAGAAATCGCCAAAGCGAAAGAGAAACAGAAACAGAGAGAAAGACAGAGAGAGAGAGAGTGCGTTCAAGAGAGCAGCATGTTTTGGGCGCGCGCAATTTCGAGAGCGGAGCTTTTTTTTCGGCCGCCTGCTGCTGCTGCTGCTGCTTCTGGCTATCTGTTTTTGTGGTGAATTTCAGAGGGGAGCTGCAACCAACGCACGTGTCCCAATTTAAAAAGCCCACCATCAATATGCCGCCTTGCCTCGCTTTTCCGTCTCCTACTATCTTTTCCACTATCCACACTTACTTCTTTCGTCCCTATTTTGTCTACGTCCTGCGCCCTCTTCAATGACGGGCAGCAAATTGGCTAGCTGTTGGCCCGCCCGGCATGCTGCTGCTCTACTCTCCATGTGATAGAGTATCTCTGTGTGTAAGTGTTAGTTTGTGTGTGTGGGTGTGTGTACATTCAAGTGTTCTGCAATGTGTGTGCCTGTGTGGAGATAGATGGGAATGCGTGTTTTTTATGAGATTGCCTTTTCGGCTTTTGGGTCCCAAGTCGCAAGTCCCACCGTCATTCAGTCATTCACTTGAGTATTCCCAACACTCCCGACGCTGTAAATAACTGCGATGTCCTTACGCATACCCACACACATACAAATGTTGCATCATTAATAGATTCATCTGTACAGGGGTCGATCTTCAAAGTCTCCCAAAAATGTGGCTTTAAATTAAGGGACTCTAAGGGACTCTCTCGCTCTCTCTTTAAAAACAAAACTCTTACTATGTTTATACTATGAATTTCATGATCCCTAGAATTCGCCCCTGTTAATCCGGCGGAGATGAATTCATGCAATCATCTCAGATCAGAGGAGTTGCCGGACGTGTAAATTGAAAAAAATTTTGAAGTAAAATCAATCTGCATTCTCCGCCTTCACCAGCGCAAGAAGCTCAGTCACCTCCGCATCAGTCCAAAAGAATCTTCTTTGATTCTAGAATTCATGAAATTCATAGTATAAACATTGTAACAGTATCTGTAAAGACGGGCTTGAGGTGTTCGCCCCAATAAGTAGGCAATACATTTTGGTAGTTACAAATTATCCACAGAATACCCTTAGGTATATCCATCTATTATCCAGAATCGGAATGGATTACATTTAATTACATTTAAAGCAATAAGAATTACAATAAAGCACATTCCAATAATTAAAACAGATTATTCAGGATGAAAGTTCTACCCCGGAGTCTTTCTTACAGTTTCAAAAACCCTTTAGACACATTGTGCGATAAAATCAAAACTTTGCAGGCGCCATATACATATGTACATAGGCCTGTATGAGTAGATCCTATCCTCATATAACCCCACCATTATTTTTAAATATTTAAATACTGCATTTCGATGACTTTGCGCAAAGTACGTTCATAATTTGCATGCGCCACCTGCAATTATCGAATTGAAAAGGGAAATGTGCAACCGTTCACAGGATTTTTAATTCTATAGAACGTACATATTATATACATGAAGATACGTACACACAAATACACAAAGCTAAGGCAATATGCACCAGTTTCTTACGGCGATTGGGGTTGGAATTGTTAGCCGCGTAAAGCAATTCTGGTTTTTTTTTGTCCTTGCAAATGTCTTGGATTTTTGCAATTAGTTTGATAAAGAAATATTAGATAACCAAAATTACCCTCGGCACTATTTACGGGACTGTAAAAGAGTTGAACGTTAAGCTTTCAGTCAGAAAAAATATATAAATATAATATATAAATATCCTAAGCAAGTACATAGTTGGTATTCTAGTATATTTATAAGGTATATATTTCCAATAGTAATTTCTAGGATTATTTTTGATTTGATTCTCGGGATTCATGAAGGTTGCTTGTTGTTTTTATTTCGAATGGATTACTTTGTATCTAAGTATACTTGAAAGCTTTAATGTGTTTTCAAAATCGCACAGAACTATAAATCAAAATGTAATACTTTAGATTTGAACATTTTGCTGATTTATCTTTGAAATGGAGAAAGTTCTGTTTCCGTTTTGGCAGCCACTATAATTGCATTGTGCCCACGCATCTAGACCACGTCACTGCCTTGGCCTGGACTGGGAAATGGGAACAAAAGTGCCAGCAGCCACCAGCCACACTGCATCACCTGCCTCTCCCTCTGTCACTGCCTCTGCCTCGCCGAGACTCATGACCGTCACATGAATAATGAATGAAATGTGAACAAGTCATTTACAAAAGGCCATTAAACACACACTCTCGTGCGTTCTCTGTGGAACACCTCAACCCGCAGATCTGTATACGCGTAGTGCTCTGTGCATAAACGAGTGTGTACATTACATTAAAGAACACTTAGCAGAGGCAAATTTTGCCAAAAAAAAACACACACAAAACTTACAAGTGTGAGTGCGAGTGTTATCCAGGCAATTATAAGTCACTTACTCTGTCTGAGTGACTAATTGATGAGCGTTGAGCTGCTTGAGCCGTGAGTGTTGCTATTCACTAGTAATTTCCCGAATTATTGATAGAGATAGAGAGTGAGAGACACAACTCCGATCCGATGCCAACGAGAGCGATGCCGGAACTGCAAACCAGAATCAAACAAAGCAGAACTCTAGCCATTGCAACATCTAGACATATACTCGTGGCAGTCAGAAAGGCGGAAAGGCAGGGGGGTGCGGGGGCCAGGAAGGTCCATTAAAAGCTTGGCCCTAATGAAAAATTAACTATTTTAATTTGAGGCCAGACTGACAATATATAATTGCTAATATTCCAATGCTGCTGTTGCTTTCTGCCATCTGCTGTCTGCTATTCAAATCAAATGCTCGGATTTCCCAAGGTCAGCCCCACCCGCGCACACCGAGAGCAGCTCTCATGCTCTCCCCTTGCGTTGTGCCGATTCACTTCGATTTGAGTCCATGAATTGCCTAGCCGGTGCACATCCAGTATCCTTAATTATTCAAAAGAAACTAGAGCACTGGGCACTGCTGCCTCCTACCTTGTTGTTGCATCTGCTGCACGAGAGGGAGAGAGTTCTCAGATTTTTTTGTCAATTAAGAAAATGACAAGGAGGCTTTCATCGGAATGTTTGCATATGTATAAGGATACTCGTTAAATTAAAGTTTCGTCTTACGCCTTTTGTTACAAAGTCTCTAAAAAGGAAGATGGCAATACGCAGAATGGAGCCAAGCCAAAGAACATGACTCCATTAATTTGCTCTCTAAAAGGTACACCCCAGAAGCGGACAATCCTTATAACACGGCGTATACTTGATTTCATCGACATATCAACTACTTTCACATGGATCTTAGCCATTAAACTAACTTTCTTTTAAGAACTACAGACAGTTGGAGCCTATTTTAAGGGCATTCTATATTATTTAAAAACAAAAAACTTCTAGGAAGTTTATACATTGCGTATACTTGATTTGATAGAAATAGAATATATTTATTGCAACAAGTAGCGAGCGCCACAGATAACTACGCACGCTCTATGTGTAGATTAAGTACATACCTTGCTTCATTTGGGAGTACACTTAGGGCATAGTTTAACGTACCACACTGCGTATACTTAACGTCTAGCAGTGTTTTGCATAGCAAGAAAATCGGGGCGGGATTTCAAAATTTGTAAGTAGGATGGACTCCTTTCGTTTGGGGTTCGTGGTTCGTGTCTCTGCTAGGCCGAAGGTTGCGGTTTTTGTTTGCATTTTTGCATATAGTGTGACCATGCAGCGAAAAATGCACCGATGAAAACTGCCACACTGAAAGCTTGCTCTCCCTCTCTCCTTGCTTTCTGTCGTCGCTTGGTGCATTGCGAAGCTTTCTGAGAGTGTGTCAGAGAGTCAGAGAGAGAGAGAGAGCAGCGTAGCAAAAAAGTGTGGGCGAGTGGAAAAAAATCTCCGCCTGCTGACCTTAGGCGGAAGGTTGGCCGAATGCTAACGACAGCATTTTGAATTATCCGAGTCAAAGGCGAACGGTGTGCGGGGGTGCGGGTTAAACGGGTAGAGTGCAAACAGTGTGGCAGGAAAGTCTTTGCACTGTGCAAACTATTTTCTGCTTTGTTTGAAGAAAAGCTTTATCTCGTTCCAAATGCAACGGATAGTAGATCATGTTGAAGGGCCATCAAAAGTATAATCAAATAAGCATAATACGGCCATTAATACTTATGTATACTCGTCTTGCTTAACGTTCTCTATGGTAAACACACTCCATTGACCCACTGTGTCTGTGTGTGCACTGCATATTTGCCTTTTTCCAAAATGTGCATGCACGGTTTATACATATGTATGTATGCATATGTAAATCATTCGCCCCTAGTCACCAAAAAAGCTATAAGTAAACGATGATGTATTCAAATACGAGTATTTGCACATGTTCCTGAGGGTACAAGAAACAGAATATATCTACATATTGTATGGCCCAGAAATAGCACCACATACACGAGTGTAAAGAATATCATAATACCCAGTTGAAGAAGATATCGTAGGCGATATGGTATCGTAAGACTATAGAAAACCATCCGAAACGATAAAAGACTAGTTTAGGGACAATTTAGTTGGCACTCGTTGGTTTTTCTCGTTTCTACTGCTTCTTTTTAGTCGTTTTTCTTTACTATCATTATTTGGGGATATTATTGGCGATTTGTCCCATGAATATTGTCATGAATGCAATGGGGCGTTCTATAAAATGTCATTTGAGGGGATAACAATGTGTTTGAGCAGATCACGCAATCGCCTGCCAAACGATTCACAACAAATTGAATAACGAGTACATTGAGAAATTCTTAAGTATAGTTGACAAATTGATGGACAATTATTTTATAATTTATAATAATAGATGCAAATACGATGATTACTCACATGATGCGGTGGTAGGCATCCAGCTGGTTCTGTGCGCACGTCACGGACTGCTCGGACTCGGTGGAATCATCGCGCAGCGTGGCAACGCCGAGCGGCAAGATGGGAATGATGGCTGCTGTCGCAGCTGCAGCTGTTGCCGGCGGCCCCGCCAATGTCGCCGTTTGACCCGTTACCGCTGCTGCTGCTACCGTTGACGTTGACGCAGACGCTTTTCTGCCTGCTGCTCCTGCGCCCCCACTGACGCCTGCTGCAAAGTTCTGCTGTATGGACGATGATGATGCTGTGCTGTCAAGCTCCTAATGAAGGAAACAGAAAGGATCAGCAATGCGGGATAACGATGAGCAGGAATGGTGCAGAATATTAGAGAACACAAGTACGGCACATAGTATGAAAGAGACAGGGAGAGAGAACGAGAGAGAGGGAGGTGCGGGTGCGGAAGGGGAGGTGGGAGTAAATCTATGCAAAAACCTTGATCTCAGCCGATTCCGGAGTGGAGTAACGCTTGCGCTCGTAGTGGATCTCACGCTCGATGGATCGGCTTCGAAACGCTGGCGGTATACAGCGATCCTGTGGCGGGGTCTGTAGCTTTGGTGTCACGGGGGTATTGCTGCTCCCACTGCCGCTGGCGGTGGCTTGCTGCTGCTGCTGCTGCGTCGACTGTTGCTGGTGCAGTTGCAATTGCTGGCGCTGCTGCTGCTGGGATGTGGATGCTGTTGGCGGACTCTTTTCGCTGGGCGGATGATGGTGCGACGAGGACGATGACGACTGCTCTTTAAGCTCCTTTTGATGCTGCTCCTTCTGCTGCTGGTGTTGGTGCTGCTGGTGCTGGTGCTGCTGCTGGCGCTGCTGGTTCTGCTCTTCGCGCTTCTGCTGACGCCGTATCTCAAAGTCCAGCAGGCGTGCCTCCCGTTGATCCTTGTCGCGCTGTTTGCATGCAATTGTTGCAAAGTGCATTCTTACTATAAATTGTTGTTTGTGTATTAAGCCGCCATTTTATCGGGTTATCGGTTATTGAATATCAGGTGGTTATCGGTTATCGGTAATGCTTTTTGCTTGTTTTCTCTTTTGTTTTCGGCTTTTCGCTATTCGCTTTCTGCTTTCGCTTTCGTTAATTGGTTTTTCTTTTCGTTTGGCTAATTACGCGTTTGTTAGACAGAGACGCACCATCGACATTGACACACACACTAGCACACGCACACACTGAGCACACGCACAGAGCGACTCAGAGCGAGAGAGAGCGCGGCGCGGCGCACACACACACACCACTCCACTCCACTCACCTTGTAGTTGATGGCGTCCTGCTCTTCCTTTTTGGCCTCACGCTCGTTGCGCTGTCGATCGCGCTGCTTCTCCTCGTCGCTTTGTGCGGTTTTGCTGTCTGTCAGATATACAGAGAGAGAGAGGAAGAGAAAGAGAGAAAGAGAGAGAGAGAGAGAGAGAGGGAGAAAAGAGAGAGCGCAATAGAGAGAGAGAGAGAGAGAAAGAGTGGGAGAGAGAGAGAGTCGAATGTTCAAGCTGATTTCAATATTTGGCTTTACAGTTTTATTTTTTGTTAATTTTTTTGTTACGGTATTTGTTACTGTTATTTTATGTTTTTTAGCGTAGCGTTTTTCGAGGGCATGCAGAGAAAATTACTCCAAAAGATTACTTAAAAGGAGGGAGGTGGGGTAACGAGCAGCATGCTGGCTATTCACTATTTACATTTATTGAATACATTTGCATTTATTTACACACACATTTACGTATCACAGCATCTGCATTTGGTGGGATACACATATACAATATACATAGTAGACATCAAGGCCAAACACCAAAACATCGAGAGCATGCCTATGTCCGTGCTGCACTGACACTGCCACTGCCCCTGCCCCCACGCACGCAAGCAACAAACACAACAAGCAGCAAATACCACACAAGCAGTCACGCCACGCAACGCAACGCAACGCCACGCCACACCACGCACATCCATCCAATCGCCTGGCACGAAGTTGGTGTGTTGTGTGTGTGGGGCATATTCCACATCTCTACTTACACTCCGTCTCCTGGTTCTGGCCACGTCCGCGTACGGCCATCAGGTAGCGGCTCAGCTTGCGCGGCGGCGACATGGTGTTCTCTGTGTTCTGTTCTCTGTTCTCCCCAGGCCCGGCAGGGCAGACGACGCTGGCAAAGACCCAAACGACACTGACCCGAACAAAAACGGCGCACGGCCGGGCCGGACCGGGCCGGGGTCGGGCCGCGGACGGGACGGGACGGAGACTATCCCAATTAGTCGTCGCTGCGTCTCTTGCCTCTCGTCGCGTCGCGTCGCATCTTGTCTTTCTTGTGTGTGTGTTTCTTTTTTTCTTTTTTTTTTTGTTCAGCGGCTTGCGTCAGGCGATTATTAAGCTTTGGGAGAACCAAACCGTTTACCCGTTAGCATACCGTTTAACCGCTTCAACCGCTTCAAACGCGTGTAAGTATGTACATGCACACACGCACACGAACACGGGCAACATACGGTATACGGCATACGGCATACGACGTTTGAGTGCATGCACAGTGGGCCGCAAGAGTGTGCGCACACACAATGAGCAAGGTTAGCATGCAGCAGCAGCAGCAGCAGGATGGAGGATGAAGGAGAAGGTGGAGGTAGAGGTAGAGGACGTGGATACGGGGGAGGCTGGATGGGGTAAACTTGTTGAGCTCAGTGTAGCGCCACCACCCACCACTCACTCACACACGCAATGGCATAAACACACACACACACACAAACAGACAGAGGCCTGTGTTAGCCTTGACTAGAACCCGCTTGAACCGTTTTACCCGCTTAACGGTTCACCCGTTTTCAGATTTATCTGCGGTTAAACATAGCACATCGTCGTACCCGTACCCGTGCCCGTACCCGTACAGTGGCTTGCAGCAGTGCACGCACACAAGACAACACATTCGTTTCATTTTTAACATTTTTTTTTTTTAATTCGGTGTGTACGTGGGATGGGGGGAGGGCGGAGCGGGGCGGGGCTCATCATTCAACTAAAATGTTCTACAAGATAAAACAGAAACCAAACCTATAGCAAAAACTGAACTGGAAACAGCAACAGAAACCAGGAAAGAAAATATGCTAGAAAAAACTCAAGGAAAACATTAACGGAAAGCAGAGCGAGAACGAGAACGAGAGCGAGAACGAGAGTGTGGGAGGGAGAGGGAGAGATGGTGGAACGTGAAAACGAAAACCAAATCTACGAGTACGTAACGAAACAGTCAACGGTATAACGGAATTTGCTTTCAACTAGGGGGTTCACACTAAGGGGGCATATGTATGTATGTATGTATGTATTTATGTATTTATGTATTTATGTATGTATGTATGGTGGTGTGGCCAGGCCAGGCCATGGCAAGGCAGGTCAGGGCAGGGCAGGGGTTGCCAACACAACTACAAGACCAGAGATAAAGGCACAGATAGACAGAGAGGCACAGGCACAGAATGTGATGGCGGTACGGGATGGTAGGGAGGGAGAGATGGCAGAGACAGAGAGAGAGAGAGACAGAGAAAGACTTACTTCCTTACCTCAAAGTGTGTCTGATGTTGTTGTTGTAACTGTTGTTCTTTGTTACTGTTACTGTTGTTGTTGTTTATTTGAGGGTTTTACGGATGTTCGTGTTTTTTGCTTAACGGTTTTTTCTCATTTCTTTCCTGTTATATTTTCCTTTCCTTTCATTTCATTTCTTTTGCATCGCTTCGCTTCGTTTCGTTTCGTTTTCTTTTGTTTTATTTAATACATATATTCTCTATGGGGAAAGCACTTTCAAAAACCGTGCGCGCAACGCGAAAACCGCAGAACCGAAAGCCGAATCGAAATCGAATTCGTATCCGTTATAATACCGTTAGGTGAGTGCGTTGAGTGTCTTGTGTGTGTGTTTCATTCGACAGACAGAGATAGAGAGAGAGAGAGAGAGAGCGAGACAGAGAGTGATGGATAACAGATTTCAGAGAGAGAGAGAGAGAGACGGAGAGAAACAGAGAGCGCGAGATCGAAAGCGAGAATGAGATCGATCGCCTTAGTTTACGAAGAATCTCTCTCGTTCTCTATGCTGTTGTTTTTGTTTTTGTTTTTAGGTTTGATTATATTTTGATCCTTATTCGTTTACAATTGAAACTGTTATACTGTATATACTGTATAGTATATGTATATATTTTGTTGTTGATGTTGATGTTGTTGTAGTTGTGGTGTTGAAAGACGGTACAATCAAAGAAGAGCAAAAGAAAGAAAGATAAAACACAAATCTTCAATTATTAGCACTTGAATTGGAACTAAATCTTAAGTATAGCTCGTTTCACGGGGAAGGCCAATAAATAGCGAGAACGAGGAAGAGTGTTACCCATCTGGCGAAAGAATCTGAGATGGGCATCACTATTCCAAGCGAACCAACGATGGGCATCACTTTATATCATTTGAACGTTGAATTCTTCAACGAACATTTGTTGGCTTAACCCATTGAAACTCGTTGGTTTTTTTTTTGGTTGGTTTGTTGCTAAACATTTTCCACAGCTGCAGCTAAGAAAAATCATATAAAACTTAATAGAAATCATCGATAAGAAAATGTTCTTATGCTGGTATACAATCTAATCGTATGCTATAATAACGAAACAAGTCTCTCTTTGATTCGTGGCTCTGGCTCAAGGGTTTTGTTATTTTGAGGACTTTTTATATATATGTAGCAATCGTTTCCTAAACTACAATCAAATGATATACATATAAGTACGATATATATGGTAACATATTTACCTAAGTAATGCCAAAACGAAATGGGGAAATCATCTGCTAATGTCTGATTAGGTTACATAGGTAATACACGACAATATTTAGAGAGATACATATACATATATATTTTTGGATATGTATGCACTGAGAGGAGTCACTTATCAATAAACGTACCAAGACAAGGACACAGACATACAGACATATACGTACGTACAGATATATGTATATACTCTATGTTATGTATATATTATATGATGTATAAATTACAGATAATACCAAAGATATATAGAGAGGACTGATAGGATGGCCTAAGTCATACAGTGATTCACGATAAACGACAAACAAAAAGGGAAAAACAAGAAGTGGAAACTCTTTACCCAACAAAAATTCGAAAGAGAATAAAGGACAATTCGCTTCAGTCCCATTCCCCAGCTACGGAACACACAGATCAACAGCGTAACATCTGGTGAAGAGTGCTGCCCATGCGGGGATTACCCAGTGCCCGCCCGTAGGGGAGGAGACTGGAGGCGACTATTGGCTATAGGACGATTTGCCGTTCATATATCGATCAATCAAATTACATAGACACCGATGGACAAACAACAAAAATGAAATGGGGGAGCAGGTTAGAGGAGTAGGAGGAGTAGTAGTTCTTAGTTTTTAGTATTTAGTAGTAGAAAGGGGGGCCAAAATGCTGCGCTCGCATGCGAAAACCGTAAAACTCACTTGAGGAACCGCCGCCAGCGCCCGGTGGCGGGTAAGAGAACCAAAATTGATGGGCCAGTTTGGTGTGGGGCCCAACCAATGGGCTTGCTGCAAGATACAATTTCGCATACATATAATACATTTTATTAATTGCTAGTGTGCGAGTAAAGCGTTAAAGATCATGTGGACCAGTTGCGTTCCTTATACATATTTTCAAACATCTTCTCGCTGAAGGTGTCTCGTAGAAGAGCGTCTCGCTGGAGTTGATCTTTTGAAAAACCTCTCGCTGAAAATCTCACTTTCGCTCACTGGTCCAATGATCAAACCGCCTTAGGGCTACTCCGAAAATACCCCTTAAAATACTCACCAGTAAATGAGTCTGTTTGGTGTTGCGTCTGGATAATTACAGTTTACCGTTAGTCCAGAGATTCAAGCACGTGTCCAGGCATCGGCTGTGGCTATGGTAATAGTTTGTGTGAGGTTAGGTTTCTTTTGAGGGTTAATCGGGAAATCAATCAATCGTTCAATCAATAATTTCAATGATTGGACTTCCGTTGCGTTGCGAATATACGTTTGGTTGAGGGTAGAACAATTTGAGCTGCTGGTCTAGTCTGGTCTGGTCTTGGACCCTGGCCTGGGGGCACAAATGGGTTGACTGGCGAGAGAGAGAGAGAGAGAGAGGGAAAGAGAACCGAAAGACAAACAAATTAAAGTGGAATTCGCTGGAACAATTGAGGCAACAACAGCACACCCAAAAGCTATCAAACTTACTGACTTGCCACAGTATATTCATGTGGCAAGTACTACCAACCACTTACACACACACACCCACACACACGAGATACTCGTGCACCCATGCCATGCATGGGTGGAATGAGGCATGAGGCATGAGCCGCATACACTAGAAACCGCAAAATGCCGAATGTCTGTGGCTGTGGCAGGCAGGAATCTGGTTAACCAGTGCAAATCAAATGGAATTACATCAGAGTCAGGGCCTGGCAATGCTACTAGGACCTACTCGTGGGTTAAGTGGATTCAATGGTTAATACGCGTTCCCCCGACAAGACTCAAATGCGGCCCAGAGATGAGGCACAGCTTTTATGCTCTGAGGCCTGAAACATGTGAAAATGGGTCAAAAACGTGACTCTTCAGCGTTCTATGGAATGGGGAGGATAAGGACTCTTCAGCATGTGTTGGCATGTTTTATGGGTTTGAGGAGCCAGAATTTAAAACACTCAACTGCTTTCCTTCAAGGGATTTGCTAAAACACAACAATATTTCAAGTATACTGTACATTTGAAGGCATTTCAAAACACAAACTGTTTGGGGGTTTTGAAGGTTACAATATCGAAACAAAACGCCTCTTATTTAAGGGATTTGCCACAAAAGAGCTTCATATAAGAAGACCTTCAATAAAAACTCGACAAATATGTAAAGACAACTTATGAAAACACTTAAGAATGGGTGGGGGGGAAGGGAACGGTTTTAGCTTCAGAATTTTGAAAAACTTCTCAAAAAAATAGAGGTGGAAACTGTTCACGGGAGTGGGGAGGCAGGCCCCCTCCATAAATTTGGGTCACTTTATTTGGCAAAGTTTTTGGCCTTTTCCGGGAACTTTTGGCCTCAAAGTTTTATCAATTTTATTGTTGTTGATTCTTGTTGAATTTCGTTTTTATTTTTGTTACCAGATTCCGCTTCATATCCTGTTCTGTTCGCCTCATTGGGAGGGGGTCTCTATTTCAAAGTGGAAATATATTTTCGGTAGTGTGGGGTGTGGGTGGGTGTCCTGGCTTAGCTGCTACAACACCCATTATGAAATTTTATTGCACACACACCCATTTGCATGGGAGCGAACGAGAGAACATCCAAAAGAACAACAAAAAAGAAAAGAGACTAGCTCATTCACACACACACAGGCACACGCACACCGATTCGAGGAAAGAGTAGGGCCTGTTGCGACCACAAGGAAGCGAAGCACCGTTAACGCACACTAATTAGACCCTGTTCTATTGACAGCCGTACATAACGGCACATGTGTATTTATGTATATGTATGTATGCATGTGTTTTTGCTTCGCGCAATTTTGCATTCAGCAGAACACACACGCACACACACACACAGAAACAAACACTGGAAAAAAAGCAACAGCAGCACAAGCAGCGGCAGCAGCAGCGCAATTACGTAGCTGCCAAAAGAAGAGGGCGAATGCAAAGGCAGCAAAAAAAAAAAAAACAAACAGCATATATGTATGAAATAATCATGAAACAAGTACGAGAGCGGGGGAGAGAGGGAGGGAGGGAGAGTGACAGAACAATTGGCACACGTCGCACTCTAAGTCTTTACCGTTACATACTGGTGTCGCTGCCGCTGCATCTCTGCTGCTGCTGCTTGCAAACATTGCCTTCCCCGCACTGCTCCCACGCTATGGCACTGGCTGCACCGCTACACACACAGACACACCAAACACGCAAAAACCGGAGCAGGACAAATCAGGACACGTTTTGGTGCGTGGGAATAGAACAGAATAGCACAGAGCACAACATAGTAGAACAGAACAGAGCAGTAGTCCACAACAGTGTAGAACAGAAAAGAACAGAGTAGAACACACACACACACACACACATGAAAAAAAAAACTCAACTCGGACTCTCGGGCGGCGGACCTCTCGAAGGCGGAGCCCTTGCAATTGCTGGCGACTGTGGCTGCTGCGCTTGACTATGCGACTGTGGCTGCTGCTCCCATGTCCATGTCCTCGCTGCTGCCTCGGCTAGGCGCACTCACTGTCTTTTGAGTGGATGCGTGCCGTGTTGGTGTCGGCGGCGGCTCCGCTCCTCTTTCTAGCACGAAGATGAAGATGCGACGGAGGAGAGGAGACGAAACCCAAACGCAAACGACAACGAAACGGAGAGGTGGTGCCTAGAGCACATGACGCGAACGAACGAACGGCCGCAGCAGCAAAAGAGCTTACATAGAGAGAAAGAGAGCAGGAATGGCATGGCAGCCAGCCAGCCAGCCAACGGAAAAGAGAGCCATGCTTTTTTTGCAAGCTGTCAAACGAGAAAAGCTTTTCGAAAGCACAAAGAACGAAAAAACAGCTTGGCTGCCACTCGAACAGGATGATGGAACTTGAATGTGAGTGAGAAGCAAAAGAGAGCAGAGAAAAAGATCGAGCAAGTTATTACCGCAGAGAGACCAGCTGACATACAGTGCGAAAATAATGTCTTCGCCCAACAGGCGATGTTCATGGATTTTTAGGTTTTAAAAATTAAATCTAAATAATTTAATATAATTGATTATGCTTCAGAACTATTCGTTTATTTGCTTACTCTAAACTAAAAAATATGACTTATTTATTAATTAGTTAATTAATCTAATTAATCTTTAAAATGTAGTGACTATTGTATAAAAAATAAGTTTTATTTGTAGCACTAGGAATCTATCTAACTAAAATAAAAAATACAAATACATAGCACTGATTCCCCAATGCCACAATCTGCGATTAATTCTACCAGTTTTTGGACAAGGATATGAAGAAAAATTGTCAAAAATGTATACATAGCAGCATTACTATTTGAATGACCGCAACTGTTGGTTGCGTTCATATCTTTATGTTTTTTTTGTGTGTGTGTGTGTGTGTGTTTTTGGGGGCACGTTTCTCACACCCCCAGATAACGATGTCTTCTGATGCGATAAGCGCGTAAAAAGCAACAGTGAAATAATTAATAAGTCACAAATACCCAAAATATGAACACATCAATTGAATATTGAAATGTGACAAATTTAATATGAAGTTTATGTAAGTTATCGAAAACCGAATCCGGATGAGGGAGGGAACAAGCAGGAACACGAAATACTTGATTATGTATAATTTGTGTGTTTTTTTGTCGCACACGCATTCGTTGACTCTCAGTCTCTCTCATTACGCGATAAGCCTTTATATAAATGCATGTACATACAGATGTATGTATGTACATATATAGTATGGACTGATACTGATATACAGTCGATAGGTATTTTGACGCAATCTTAATCTTCAATATGCATGCATGTAGGACACTCTTCTCTAATGATGAATCCCGTATGAGTTCAAGGGACATGCTAGATAAAAATAAATCCAAGTACATACACAAAAGGATGTTTCGAAATAGGAAACACCCTAATTAGCCGACGCGACGGGTAATAATTTGTGAGAGATAAATGCAACGGACTCTCCTTTCTCCTACCCTCTCCACCCACACGCTTCGATGCGCTCTTCTTCGCTTTCGCTTTCTTTTTACTCTCCCCAGCGTTGTTCCAACGGTTTGTTGAACTTATCGACTCTCTCTCCTGCTTACAGCTCTTCTGTCATCGCTGGCTAAGAAGCAGCCACGAATGTGCCAGAACGGACCAACAAAATTCAAGCCGCGGTGATTCTGTCGGCCCCTGCTTATCGCACCTTTGTTTGTACAGTTTGACCTTGAGAAATTGATAAAACCAAAAACGAAACGATCGGCTGAGAACGAAACTGAAGACGAAAACAAACAAAGTCAGAGTTGAGGCCCAAAAAAAAAAACAAAAATTAAGAAACAGAAGAAACTGTGCCGCTCGGCAAGAACACACACACACGAACACGCACAATGGAACATATGTGCATACATATGTATGTACGTGTGGAACCCGTTTTGATACCCTTCCAGAAAGTACTACTATTTGGAGCAAATGCTTGAGCAAACGTTAGGAACAATGGATATGCAAGAGTATCAAAAGTCCCGACCCCCGAATACAGTAAGCCCCTCTAGTTTTAAATGCGTCGTGCGTTTTATTCGTGCTTATTAGATCCATATACATACATATGTAAAATCGTATAAATTGTAGTCTTTAGCTCTAAATACAAAATGCTTAAATTAAAGCGATAATTGGCACGCAAATCAAGTAAAAATAGAAACAAAAAAAAACATCTGCTTAGGCTTGAACAAAAAAACTTAGTTTTCCCATTTTTCTTTTTAATTAAGTTTCAAAAGTGCACTTTTAGCGACGCTGCACCGCAGCAAGCGTCGTCTGCAGCAGAGCAGAACTTTCGAGTTCCAGTGTCACATTGGGAGCGTCTGAAGTGGATGATGATTGTGATGCCGTTGAAGGTGGATTGTGGTTAGCAGTGGATGGTGGATTGTGGGTGGCTCGAAGGTGTGTAGAGCCATGCCGGTGCATTGCCCTCGCGTTAGTCCCGGTCGGAGCCGCTGCCCCCCTCCTTGCCGGTCGCCTTGCACTGCAGACAGTAGCGATAGGAAACTGGCTCCGGTGGTTTGTTCACCGCAGCGGAGCCATTGGCGGCGCTAGCGGCTCCTCCCATGGAATCAAACGGATTCGCCTTGGTGTCCACTGGGCTGATGGGGAAATGCTGCCAGTGGGGGCACGGCATCTGCTTGGGCGGATGGATGGGGAAGGGCATTCTTCTGGCACTTGCACTAGCAATAAAAAAAAACACTGTCACTGAAAGATCAGGGTTTTCCTTGAGATGCAGTTGAAGCCGGCAGCTCTATTGGAGTTTTTGCTGGCGCTCTCCTCGAACACTGGAAACGAACTGTGCGGTTTGCTCGAAGCGACGCCGCCATTCGCATCAACGACCAAAACAAAAACGGAACGCAACGCTCCAGCTTGAGAGTCGACCTGCAGATACCCTGAAAGCATGAGCGTGCAACTGCAGTTCACGTAAAATCTACGAAATCAAACTCTCTTTCTGTCTCTCTCAAATTCTAGGGCAGCGAAGCAGACAGACAACAAAAAACTCAGAGAGAACCCAGCTGTGCGGTGGTTCGGGTCTGGTTTGGTGGGCTCGTCCAAGGTGTATTTTGATAAGGTGGGGATTACCATTCTCCATATATTCTTAATTCTTTCTGCCACCTTTTGGTGGCCTCCTGTTCTTGTGTGCTCACTTCGCCACCTTGTAACACCTTACATCAAATACACCTTGCCTTGGTCTAGCCAACAAAGGAGCAAAGCAACGACAGAGCACCGAACAACACAAAGATAGCCAGAGAGCGAGAGAGCGACACGCGAAAGAGTGAGGCCATGGAGAGAGAGACCGGCGTACTGTCCATTCTCCCTCTGTTTGCCTTTGTGCGAGCGTTTTTTGTTGCAAATCTTTCGGGAACGTGGGCGTGCAATGTGGGGGTGGTGCGAATGCAGTCCGTTTGCTCCGCTTTATGTTTATGCTTTGTTCCCGTTTGCATTCCCGCTTTGCCATTCTCCATTCCGGGATCCATTCCCACTCAAAGAGCTCTTTTGATGCTTACAGTTGGACTTTGAACGGCGGAGAGCGAATTGGAGAGAAGTTTAGTTGGAATGAAGTGGAGTGGTGTGGAGCAGAATGGATACGGGGGCAGGGTGATTGACTGTCTGCCGGACTCTCTTTCCGGGTTCTCGAATGCATGGCGAATGTTGTTAACCTCATATTCCTTTGTGGCTTGCCTTTTGCGAAAAGTTTGTTCATTAAGTGTACGCGCACTTGAACCTATATAAAGACGGGCATAAATATGTATAGTTTTTAGCACGCTCTGACTATATAAAGATGTACATACATATGTACATACATACATATGTAGATATATGGGTTGGCGGCTCATTAATTGAGCACGCGAATAACTTTGAGTCCCCCTTATATGGTAGATATGTGTGTGCTCCAAGCGGATCCATTGATTGCTGAGGGGTGTTACGGGTTGCCCGTTATACACGTAGCACGTCTTAGTCAAAGTTAGACAAGCTATTGATAAATTATCATTGAGTGTGGAGATAAAGAACGAGTACATACTATATATGTAGATGTAGAAGTGCGGGCTAAACATTTGTTTGCATAATCAGAAATGATTGCACTTCCAAACTCTGAACCAAAGAAAAGTTAAATAAACGGACTTTAATGTGGTACTATCCTATATAATATCTTAAGCGGATTTTGTTCTCTTTTAAAGATATTTTCCTCTATGCATCTCTCTACAGGAAAGCGTTAAGCTGTGTTCTTCTTAGCGGTATAAAATAGTATAATATCGGTAACAATAAATTAACTGAAAGTGTTATAAGGTTTTAATGCATCTGCAAGTACAAGAGCAAAACTATCTATAGTGTGAATATTAATAATGATATAAGATCTGATTAATTTGATAAGTGTTTTCTTGCACTTGATCCTGATCTAATCTCTGCCTGACAAAAGCCTACCATACTCCATGCTCTGCAAAAATCAATGAAAATCAATATAAAGATACAAAATCTGTTCAAGATTAAGTTAATCATTAGATCTTTATTAAACTTATGATTTAATCCAAATACAATTGTAACCTCCAGCAGGTTCTATATGCAATCCGTTCGGGGTCATGCATTTACATACTGCCATTCGAATACATACATAAACCATGCATCATTAGATCTATATGTGTATATATCATAATACACATGTGTTTAATCGTCTCAATTCGAATTTGATCTAAACAAAAAAAAAACTGGTGTAAAGTCTACCTTTATATTATAGTTAATTTAAGTAGTTTTATTTCTTTTACTTGTGATTTGTATCCATTTACATTTTTCTTGGATTCCCTTATTTATTTCTGTATGTTTAATACATTTTTTTATTTGTTATTTTCTAAAGGTTTTTACATTTGTGTGTTTCTGTATGGTTTTTTCTTCTTTGTCTCGATATCATTTATTTGTAACTATTTTTAGTTACTAATTAGCTGTCAGATATCAAAAGGGTAATAACAACTTTTAAAGAATATATTTTTGAAATTCATTTTTTGTTTTTGTATTTTGTTTTTAGTTCGTTTATTCGTTACTTTGCAAGTTGTTATTTATTTACTTTACCTTTATGTTTTTAAATATTTTTCTTCAATTTGGTGTCTTAATTTGCATAAAATTTGATGTTTATTCAGCTTTAGTTACAAACTTGTAATCATTTCGCTTGGTTTCGTTTTTAAATTTTTTTCATTTCTGTTAAGATTCGATTCTTTTCAATTTATTTGTTTAAAGCTCGTGTATCATCTTTTAAAATGTACATTTAGTTTTTACGTTTATTATTTCACCTTTCGATTGAAATTAGGGCATGTTTCTGTGAAACATAAAGCGAGTATACATAGGTGGTATTTCGATTTCCTAAAAGCCAATCTGTACCTTGACTACTACGCAGTACTACCCTATCCATAGTTTGAAGGAAATCGAAAGATCACTTGCTAATCCCTTTACGTTTCACAGAGTCTTGCCAATTAGGGTTTTTTCAAATTGATATTTTCTTGATCTTTCATCACGTATTTTGTCTCCTCTTTTATTTATAATTTATGGGTTTAGATTAATCTAATCTTGCCATAAAATTGTTTGTTTTTATTACTTTTGTAGTTCATTATTCTGCGATAGCTGCGATATTATATTTAGCTTTTATGACATTTATGAAATCAAATGTGTAGATCTGTGTAGATCACCGGCTCGAAAAAAATCCCAATCAAAACAATTTAATGATTCATCTACCATGTGTTTTGTGTATGTGTGTGGGTGTGTGTGAGTGTGTGTGGCTTAGACCTATGATTACAATTAAAGTTATCATGATTAAGATTATAAAAACCTTTACATTTTGTTTAAAAATTGTGTTACCATTCTTTCCGCTCGTGCTCTTGTATAATTAGTTTACTTTAACAATTGCCTACGTGTTATTTGATTTAATTTAATACAAATATAGAGATGTATACTATATATTATATTTAATTTAATTTACGATTCTATTCGTTTGCTGTTCTGGATTTAAGGTAATTTGCGTTAAACTGTTGCCCTCATAAAGTAAGCTAGTTTCTATATCATATTTCTAAACATATTCCATATATATTTAGGCTAAAAAATAAACACTAGTTATTATGTTAGAATATATTTATATTTATATTTATACATACATATATAAATATCAATTCGATTTTCTTATGCTCTTTTTTCTTTTTCTTTGCTCATTTTTATATTCATCAAGAGATGCCTTCATTTTGACAGCGAAAGTGAAATATTTACAAAACAAAGTTTGGAAATTAGAGCAAGAGTTTATCCAAAGAAATGCCTGCGCTAGTTGTACATTCGTACATTCGAAAAGATATAGTCATAGATCGAGAATTGCGTGTAGAATGATTGAGAGAGTTAGATAAGATTACTTGTACTAGTCTTTCTAGTTAGTTGGTTAAAGAGAAAGAGCCTTGAGAACGCACGGAAAATCATAATTAGAACACCTGAGTTTAACATTTATATATATATCTCATATACATATACCATACGTACACATATGTATATATATCGTTTTACATATCAGTTTGTAATATCAAGAGTGTTTGGCCTACGTCTACATCATCATTTATCATTCATCATTCATCGCTCATCAGCTTCGTCTTGAAAACGGAAATTGATTGGGGTCTTTGAGGCCCACTGTCAAATTTTTGGAGATAGAAATAGAATTGTGTCCGAAGACAGCTAAAATTAACTACGATACATGGATAGCCGCACAAGACGCGGATACAATAAGTTAGCTTGATAAATATGTTACATTGAAAGTTTCTCGTTTGTGTTTTGTGTGTGTGTTTGCTGTGTGCCTGCTAGAGATTACATTTTCATTTCATTTCAATTCTTTGCTTTTCAATCCTTTCTTGCTTTTTTTTTTTTTTTTTGCTTTTTTGCCTTATGTAGCTGTTGTTGTCATTACGTTGTAAACTAGCTTAAAACTTAAACAAAAAACAAAAAAAAAAGAGTTTTACATATACCTATATATACATATATGTATATAGTATATATAAAGAGCTAAGTAAAGTGCATTGCTATAGACAAGAGAAGCAGCTGCCAGGAGTGTCGGGCCTCTTATGAGGCATTCGAGACGGGCAGCGTTACGGGCGCCTGGCGGTAGTACTGGCTGGCCCCCTTTATGGGCAGCGGATGCGCCTCCGTGTTGAACACCCATTCGTCCAGCGGCAGTACCGAGTCATCCGAGAACAGTAAGTACAGATACTGCAAAGAGATAATCATTTGTTAGAGCATCATCCCTGTCCTCGTGTTTTCTTGTTTGCAACTCAAACCTTTAGTGTTTCGGCCAGGAAGAAGCTCTGTTGCACATCATCCTTCTGGGGCTCCTGCTGATAGACATTGCGCAGGCCGCAATAGCCGTGGGGCGTGCGGCAATGCTTCTCTAGGGCCAGCACCGCCTCCCAGCCCCAGTCGCGATACTTCTGGTCGTGCGTGAGGCGCCACAGCACAAAGTAGCTCTCAAAAGTCTCCGGACGTAGTATGTAGTACTTCTCCTGGGATCGAAGTGCCCGCGCTTCCACAGCGTCGCTGAAGCTGAAGGAGAGGAAGAGTAAGAGGAACTGTCAGATCGCTGTCGGGATGTTTAAACAGGGGTCCGAGGACTATACCGGAATGCTTCGGGTCCCAGTTGTGTGGGTGCGCGAATGTAGCTCTCGTGGCAAGTGTTTGTGATGCCCTTGCCCACATCCATGTACTTGTCTCTGTGCTCGTTCTGGCGCGTGGCAGCACCCAGGGCAAATAGGCCGCCTGTTGGTGGATAATAGAGCGTTTGAAATAAATGATCTCCAAGAAAGTCGAATGAAAACTCACCCGAGAAGCAGGCCAAATGATCCATCTTATGCTCCAAACGATCAAACTTGAGATCGGACACATACGTCAGTCCATTGGGACTGGTGCGCACCATCTTGTCCATGATGGCCACCATTGCCTCGTCGTACATCTCGCGCGCCTCCTCGTCCGTCTGTCCCGACTGCAGCCAGGCCTTCAGCAAGTACTCGTAGTAGCTGTCCCCCAGGGCACCCAGTGACATGTGAACTGCAACATAGAAACAATCAAAGATCACAGATCACGCTAGAGACCACTCCACTCGACTTACGTTGTCCCCATTTGCCTGTTTTCGGATTGAGGAAGTTGGGATACAGCCCCTTTGGCTTCTCGATTTCCTTGAGCACCTGACGGATGGTCTGGACCCGTTCACGGTACAGCGGATTGCCGGTAATGTCGCTCAGATAGGCAAACTCGAGATGAAGGGTCCCGAACTCCGATAGGATCGAACTACCGCCCGATGCCCAGCCATAGTTCTTGGCCACGCCGGACTTTGTGTTGACCAGGGCATAGGGTATGCCCGTGGGCGTCTGGAAGGCGGGCAGCAGCTTGTCGGCCACATGCTGTGCCTTTTCCTTGTACAGCGGATCACCGGTGAAGGCGTACAGGGTCAGCATGCCGCCCACGAACCGGATGTTCGTCTCGAACACGCTCAGCTCCGCACTGATGTTGTCCAGCGAGAACTTGCGCTCAATCCAGTCACGCCCCTCCCGATACTCATTCTCCAGCCCCATAATGTACAGGGTGTCCAGGCCATCGACAATCGTTGCTCCCAGATCGTAGGAACCGAATATGCTGCCCGAATGCGGACGCTGTGACAACGGACGCAGCTCGTTCTTGCCCCACGCATACAGTTTGTAGTTGTGCCAGGCATGCTCCATCATCTGCAACAAAAAGTGTGATTACAATTTCAGAATTCAGACTCTGCAGATTTCCTACACGCAAAACATTATCCAATCTGAAAGGGGTATCAAATGCTCGACTCTCGAAGCGGTCTGTGGTTCAGTTTAAGCCCTCCCGTAAAACATTGGCGGCATGCAACTTTGTGTGTGCTTGTGTGTGTGTGTGGCATGGGTTCTGCAGGCGGCGGCTTGCGGGCTATTTTGCATTTTACCATTTATTCGCATCCGTTGTGACACACACACACATACACACACACACATACACACACACACATACCGTTGCATGGTGCATGGTGCGGCCTCCGGCGCTTGCCCGTGTAGAGCAAATATTAACAATTTTCCCGGTAATTAATTAAAGTCCAACGCGTTGACATAACCCCCAACTAGACTCCCTGCCACCCCCGCCCTCTTATGTGCGTCCCACCCCCACCACACACTTAACCCCATAAATCCCACTTGAATGGTTTGGGCCAAGTCTTTAAGCTTTCTTGTCCCGTTCCTTGGGCTGTGTTTATGCGAGGCACACGCCACATGAAAATCTTGTTCTCCGAAGAGTTCAAGGTCGACCGCTGGAGTATTAAGGGTTTCGGATTGCACTGCGTGTGAAGGAATACCAACCCCGGGGGGAGGGATTCGTTTACATTAATTGAGACATTTTTAGTTTAAATATGTATGTGTGGCATACAGCCAGTGCACATAACTTCAGGAAACTTCAGAAGAATGTCTCCTCTCGCTTACGGGAAATTTGTACAGCGAATCAAAGTGATTTGCTTTATTCAAACATATGCAAAAGGTAAACCCAGAGATCACAAGTAAGACGACTTATTAGTTCACAAAAATCAAACTCGAAAAAATGTCACTTGTAATATAATTCTATATATTTAACGAATCTGATCCTTACTCAGATTATACCTTAGGTTATGTTGGGTTAGTTTCGGCCAGTTTCGGCCCGTTTATACTTTAACTTCGCCTGCTTATTATAGACATTCTCCTTCATGTCACCCAGGTATTTTCATTCTGTTTTCGTCCCTAACATCGCCATCCGCATTCATTTGAATTCCTTGCAAAACCTAATTAGTTTAGCGAACATTTTATTTGCAAATTCAACTCTTATCGGACACGAGAGTGAACACAGGACCACAGTTGAAACAACAGCTAGCCTTGGACATGACCTTTCGAGTCCTCAAACCCCACAAACCCCACAGAGCCCCTGACCCCTAAAAGCTAGAGCCAATGTTAAGGCCGAGAGCCAGAACAGGTCAGCCAGTCAGTCAGTTGGTCGGTCGGTCGGTCGGTCAGTCAGTCCGTGATTGGTGAGTGGATTGAGGGACAGGATGTGATGGGATGGGCTGGGATGCGATGCGATGGTGATGACTGAGAGCGGCAGCAGCAGACATGCTGTCAAGTGAATTAAAAGTGGAAAATGTTTACAGGCCGCAAAAAACACATTCTATGCATTAAAACGACTGTCAGAACGAGACATGGCAATGAAAAACTTTCTCTTTAAATCTATATAAATGTATAATATACATATACATATATGTATGTAGATAAATGACCAAGGGAAGTTTTTAACACGTGTTCAGTGAGCCATTAATCAATCGATGTGCAGTAAATCCTTTTTTAAGTTGAAAAAAGCGCTTTAATCGATTATGCATTGATCATTACGATCATTAATCGATTGACATAAAGCTTTTGCAAGTTAAAAACGGCGATTTTATCGATCATAACGTTAATTCCATCGTTTATTGAAAACTTAAACACGCACTCCAATCGATCAGTTTCTGCGATGAATCTGTTATCTTTATTAATCGATTATTGTGTGCATTGAAGCCTATTCAATCCTATTTCATTCAATTCCTGAATGCTATAATGCCATCGATGGTATGGTACATGAAGCCACCAAACCGTAAAGATCCTGCATATTCCACGGCTATCCTCTATAAAATTCCTTCTTCTCCTTCATGTCCTTGTTGTTTTCATAACAAACATCAGCAACAGCAGCAGCATCATCATCATTCGCATTCGCATTCCTTTCCAAACCTAATTACCCAACTCTTATCGGAACCCCGGACCACAGACAAAACAACATTTATCCCCAAAACATGACCTTTCTAGCCCACAAGACCACACAGAACCTCCTGACCCCAAAAGCTAAAAACCAATGGCAATGGCAATGGCAATGGCAATTCCAATGCCAATGCCAAGGCCAACCAGTCTACTGAGCGGGTCAGTGAGTCAGTGGCTAAGAGCTAGGACGAGGACGAGGACGAGCAGGAGTGTGAGTGTCAGTGCGAGTGAGGGCTGCCCTGCTGTCAAGTGAATTAAGAGTCGAAAATGTTTACAGGCCGCAAAAACACTTTAAACGGATTACAACTACTGTCAGAATCCAGGACATGACTCCTGCCCTGACCCTGTAGAAGGGAAAGATGGAACATGGTTGATAGCGATGGGCATGCAGACAGAAGAGGGCCAAGAGAAGAGCCAAAGGTCAGAGTCTGAAGGCGGTGGATTGGAACAAAGTTTTGTACATTTCGGTCGACTGAGGCTTCTGCTTCTTTCCTTGCTGGGATTTAATGAGCCACAACACACAGATTGATGGGCATACCAGAGGGAATGCTAAATGGGAAGCCACGGCACAGAACAAACAGGGCCAAAATGGAGAAAAGACAACAGCGGACAGGCAACAGGAAAACAGACAAACAGGAACGGCTGCCGAATGTGTGTGGCTTCCTGGCCTGCCGGGAAGACATCGCGAGAAACGTCACACACCAGCATAGCGCAGTGTACAGCAGTTTACAATTAATTTTGACAGATTTATGTGCTCCGTTGTACCGCAGTCGAATAGTTTCAGTTCTGGCTTTTAACTCAAATAAATTGCGACAGATTTCTGTGATATTAATGGGTTTCTAGTGGATGGACATACCAGTCATAATACGGGTCAAAAGTGTCTGCATGGTATGGTTCTTTCAAGGTCAAGCCTTCGGATTAGAGTGTGCGGCAAATGCCCCCGGGATAAGCAGAGAGATAGAGAAATATCTACAGTTCTTTAAGGAGTAGACAGGTTCAACATCCACCAATGACTAGAGTTTGATTTGCAAACATAAGTAGTGCTTGGATCTGGTGAGAATGGGATTCCCCGAGGACTGCAATTAATACTGGACTGCTGTCTCTTCATCTTGGACTTCAACCCCCTGCAATGTCTTTCTCCATCCATGCATTATCCATCCTTCAGTCAAATACGAGTCGCACCGAATGGAGAGTGAGCGAACCGAAGTTTTTGGATTCACAATAGAAATCAAATTAAATATAATTCATTTGCTACACCATTGATGATTGATTGATTGTTGCAGTCTCAGAATCTCTCTGCGACCGTTGCCCTTCTATGGATTCGGATTGGTGTTGATTGGACCCAAGTCCTAAGGTGCTAAGGTTTTTATCTGCAGCTTCATTTTGTAAGTTTTCCAAATCTGAATCCCATTACCAGAACACTTAATGGGTACAACATTTGCCCTGCTCTCCAGAAAAGCTACCAAGTACTCAGCATATGCCAATCAATTAGGGGAAATGTTTAAATATTCAATTGAAGCGTTCAAACGGGAGGAGGACGGAACAACAAAACCTATTCATTATTGATCAATTAATTGAATTTCAAACGAAAGTAAAACTGAAACCGAAACCGAACCCACACCCGTAGCCGTAGCCGTAGCCGAAACGTGTTGAGAAATCGAAATGGAGCTGGGCTCTATGAAGTGCTCCTTAAGACGATCACCAAGAGCCAACCAAGAGCCGACAAGCAGAAGTCTCTCAATCATCAAGTCTGACTTGTTTACTGGTGGAAATTGGTTGATGGATTTGACTGATTGATTGAATAATTTCTCCCCTTATTTTTCCTATTTCAGAGAATCTCACTTGGAAATGCAGGTAGGAAGTGTGGCCTGCGGCGTGTGGCATGTGGGGGTTGGGGATTGGGGGGATGTGCGTGTGGAGGATGCCTGTTTACATGTCTTCATTAAACATGAAGTTATATCCTGGCAATGTGCAAACGTCGCAGAATATATGTACGTGCCACAGGAGCACCAGGACCACCATCAACTCAGGAATGCCAGCATGAATGTGCGGTACAGTGAAGGCTCGCAGAAAGGACGTTAGAAAGCACCGGAGGCTCATCCCGTTTCCACAAAGTGCAGTCTTCACTGTAGATGAGTGGGTTTTTGCTGCCGCCTGCCCGCTTACCTGCCTCTGCATACATACATATATGGCTATGTTTGAACATCGTCTCCGCAATGGAATGTGCCCACACAAGAGAAGGGCTGCTGCACACAGAGAGAGATAGAGAGAGAGAGAAGCTGGGGGGGAAACTGGTAGGGAGACACTCGTCATGTGTCACAATGTTGTCCACATGCCAGACAGTCACCAGGTGGCAGCAGCCAGCAATCGCGTGGCACAAGACACCGAAGCGAAAATTTATGCTCCGCCACGAAAATTGAAGTCCTCCAGAGAGACCAATCCGCAGTCCCCAGACCTCAAACCCCAGACCCCAGTCGCCCCTCTGTGTCCACACTCATTTCTAGGGGACACTTTGTATACCCTTTGTACATACATATATTCTTTATATACCCCTTAATTTGTATTGTTTGTCCAAGAACAAAATGGAAGTGGGTGCAATCGAAGAGTGGCTATTATTCGCTTTAGCTTTATATTTGGCCAATCGGAATAATCTATTCTATATATTTGGAAGGGTATTGCTCGTCTAGTGTCTACGAATATCTAGTTGTGTGGAGGCATGCCACAAAATGTTGGCACTCGCTGGAATTGTTTTTCGCCAGCCAGCGGCACGTGACTTTCGTCATTCAATTCATTTCATTTCGTGTCGTGTTTTCTTTCCAACCACCCCTACCCCACCCCACCCTTTAAAAAGGCATTTGTTGAGGAGTGAAGAAGCTGGAGAGAGAGTGAGAAAGAGAGAGGGAGAACGGGGCAGAGATATCTCCACTCCTCCTCCTCTTTCTCCGAGTTTCTTTAATGGCAGCCCCTGAGGGCCAGGCGATTTACGAGCGCAATCTTTACAGCCAAAAAATGAAAAGTTGAAATTGCTTCCACAAACAGCGAGAGGCCGAGAGAGAGAGAAACAAATTAAGAAAGAGAGCGAGAGAGGGAGAACAAGAGGAGCTGGTGGGATGCATCTTTGGCTTTCCATAATTGAATAATCCGAAAAAATATTTATGTATAGCTCGAATGCAACTTTCGGTAGAAACTTTTTCCATCTCCTCAACAAAAGGAACAGTGGAACAAAGCAAAGTGAGAGATAAAAACCAACCACCAACAATGCCAACTAATACCAACAAAATACCGAAAAAATACCAGAAAGAAGTAAACGGAAAACTTTGTTCAGTAGCAGAAGAACGTGCAGCAGCACAAAAGTTTAAACAAAAAAGGAAAATAATTCGCTTAAGGCCATAAAATAATGCAAAAGACGAGCTTCCTTCATCCGTCCCGCCACCCCCCCAGCACACAGCATGCTCCTGTTACGCCGTCAACCAATCTAGTTTTCTTCTGCTTTCCTCCCCTCCAGTTCCTGTGGCCGTTTCTGAGCAGAGAATATCTTAACGCAAATCTCAAGGAATTTGGGGCCCCTGGTATACCCCTTAATCGAGTGTCAACATCTTGTTCAGGTTTCGTATTATTATGAATATTGATAAATATTTTGGATCTGGCTCAAGGCTGCGCTGCTCTAAGCAATTCTGACAAAAAATTTCGCGGGGGGACCATAAATATTTGAGAAATTTAGAATTTATATATAGAATCTTCTCTGTACAAAAAGAAAGCAATACTTATAAGCATCACATCCAAATGGAAAAACATATATCCAGTTATCCATAAGAATCTTATTTTTTATCATATTTTGTATTCCATTATTATGAATATTGAAAGAGATTTGGACACTTGATGGCTGCTCAAAAGAATTAACCAAACGAATTTCTATTCAATGGATTTTCATGCCATTCGAGTCAACATTTTCTTGGTGAATTTCTAGTAAAATTCACATAGCAGTGGAGTTACAATATCGAAAGAATAACGGCCACGCAGATGAGCAAAGGCAAGCAGAGGCATGGGATGCCCAGCACTCATAGAACACAGGGTATGTGTGGGTATATGGTGGCGGTTGGAGGGAGTGGAAAGACAATCCAACTATTTGCATTAAGGTGCCTTCCGGCTGCTGTGACTGTGTGGGCGTGAGGGCGTGGTCTGTGCAATAACAAAATATGAACTCAACTTTTTGCAAAGACCAGATAAAGAGTTTGAGAAGAGAGCAGGGAGCAGAGAGCAGAAAGGGAGACAGAACAAAGAGTAAACGAGTCAACGATTAAGAAATATTTTAATTCAACTGCAGAGAGAGAAAGTGAGACAAAGAGAGGGAGAGGGTGAAAGAAAAATAGAAGCAGCAGTAACTTTGTGACCGCGGCAAGAGCCACGGCTCTACTTTTATATCCGATGTCCAATCAGTATGTGTGTGTTTCTATCCCGCTTTCTTTCGCTAGAAGGTGCAAACTTCATAAGAAAGACTGAGCGAGAGAGAGAGAGAGAGAGAGAGAGAGAGAGAGAGAGAGAGAGAATAAGTAAGCGCGTGGTTGGGGGCAGTGTAGTCATTGAAATTTCATTTGTTCCTCCTGACTATAATAATGATCCCGTAGAATCCAGATTGGGCAATCGGATAGATATTATCATTCTCACGTATCTCCAGAGATATCTTCACTTCCACCACAAATCGTATATACCCCCTATACTCTTTGAGTATCGGTTATAAAACGCGGAAACCCCTGTTTTCTACACATTCTCCTCCTCTCTTTATGGTTTCTCCTCTTGGTTCTTCTGCTTTTTCCCTTCGTTCTCCAATCTTCTCCATCTAAAAGTTATCTCTTCCATTTCTAGGTGCTCCTCTTCAATGTAGGGTTCCCTTTTCCCTTCTCTTAGTTCTCCCATTTTTGAGACTCTGGGTTCACCTCTCCTCTCCCTTTATTTTCCTTTTTGCTTCTTTCTATTCCTGGTTCTCTCTCTATCTCCCTTTGCTGTGCCTATTAGCTATCCCTTGTTCAGCTCCTATTTCGACTTCTGGTTCGTCTCCTGCTTCGTCTCCTCGTTCGTCTCCTGGTAGTCCTTTCATTCAGTCCAACCAATTCCTTTCTCTTCTCGTTCTTCTTTCTTCATTCACTTCTCCTCAATCGTTTATCACCATTAACCCAGTCGCCCCGCTTATGTTTCCCCATTCCCCCTCCCCATTCCTCTACCTCAGCCGCTTCGTGCATTGCCATTCCATGGCTGAAAATGTTAACCCTCTGGCGACCCTGTGCTATTGACAATGAAACCGCTCAAAACGCTCTAAAAGCTGCACGAATGCATACACCCCCACACGCACACGAACACGCGCAGACACAGACACATACACAGAACACACACTCTCACATACACACAGATGCCCAATGTCCAATGTTCATTTGGGGGACAAAAACAATGAACGACACAGAACTGGGTTAAAGTCAAGCCAGACAGAAGACAGAAATGCTCTCTTTTCTTTGTTCTTTTTGCTGCTGTCCATTGGTTTTGCGTGCGTGTGTGTGTGTGTGTCTGTGTTAGTGCCACATGCTAGCACGATCCATGGCTCATGTCAACGCCATTAGATGGCTGGCACAGTGGTCTTTGCAATTATCTCACATTATGAGAGTTTTCGAAGTTTTCCCTTAAAACAAGAGCTGAGGAGGGACAAAAAACAATTCTAATAATGCACTTTTTTCCGTATACTAAATTTGCAAATAGTGTAGAAAATCGATTCATTTATGGGATGATATTAAACCAGATAACTGACATTTTTCTGTTCCCAAAGTTAGTTTTCCATTTTTGCTTAAGCGCCTGCCACTGCTACCACTGCGCGAGTTCTGCGTGGTGTTGTCGTTATGTGTGTGTGTGTGTCTCTGTCTCTGTGTGTGTGTGTGTGTGCTCTTGTCGTCAGTTCCATACACTGGATGGATATTGGCCATTTTTGACGGTCAGCTGAATTGGTCAATGTTACGCAGAGTTCCCCCCCTTCCAGTCCCAGTCCTAGGCCCAATCGCAATCCCTTTCTCCCTTCAACCTCTCGTTCTCTCTCTCATCCACTTTTACTTTCACCTTGGACAAGCAGCTCAGTTGTCCGCATTTGGCTTTTCAATGCTTTCGCCCCTCTTCGATTTCGATTTCCATTTCTCCTCCTGGTTTTCCACACCCCTCGACAATGTTTTCTTTTACTCGTTGTAATTTGAATGGTCAGTGGTCGGTGTGTGGTGTGGTGTGGTCTGGTGTGCCATTGAATGGCTATGGATGGGGGTTGGGCTGGGGTGGCACAGGGTATTAGCAGAAACAGCAACGGAATCGCACAAATGTCTGAACACAATTCGATTATTAGCTGCCGACATGTGTAGAACACGAGAGCCAAAACAAGCGAAAGAAATGCGGGGAGAAAAACTGAGAAAAGCTAAAGCAAAAGTGGGGGGATGGCCTTCAGCGCTAATCTTTTCAAGAGCAAACCAAGTCAAGCAGCTCCCAGTTATGTGATTCCCATTCATCTATGTACATATGTCAAATATTTCACAGAAATGCAGAAAATTTTTTAACTGTACGACTTGGGAATGTACTTTGCGCGAGACAAAAATTAGGCTCTAGGACTGGTGGGGTAGATCATTTCCTTATACTTGGAATATACCTTTCACCTACAAAACCATTTTGAAATGTTCAATTGCACTTTAGCAATTCCTTATTTTGCTTCAAATAAGATTAAATAGAATTGATTTCTTTCCAGCTGATTTGCCAGCTGATTTCGGCACGAAGTGAAGTTGGCTGCGCCTCACTTCGCCTCATTGCGGTAAATGCGTCAACGTTTGCGTGGAAGTTCATTCAAACATTTTAGATAGATTTTCATAGAAAGAATTCGCAAAATGAGAATTGTGTAATTGCAGTTAAGGAAACCGAAAATATGGACAACAAAGAAGGAGAGAAAGAAGGAGAGATTCTGCTGTATCTACTTCCCATAAATACACATTATCTTTATACATACATGGTATATAGAGATATTATCTTAAGATTATAGATTAATGCTACCATAATTTCATGGGGTTTGACCTCGTAATAGCATTTATATACTCAGCGCCCTGGGTCAGTGCAAACGAAGATTGTGATAGTATAATTTGTTTACTTTCCAATTTGACTTTAGCCTCGTAATATCATTATTCCAAACCATCCCCTTTGGAGCGTAATTTGTCCCAAGTGTTGGACATCCATCGAAGGAAACTCACCTGAAACGAGGCACAAATCGAAGGGGGGAACCATGAATAAAACATTAGATCACAAAAGCCGTTGGTTGGTTGGTTGGGGTGGTAACACAAAAGGTTGATGGAGAAACAAGTAACTTAAATGGTAACATATTCTACCCTTTCCTTATCAAATTGAAAGCTTAAGCCTCTTTTCTCGGTAAGGATTACACATATGAAGACATTTACCCGTCTGACTCCCTCACAACCTTCAGGGGGAGTTCGGACAGGCTATCACATGAATAAATGCCTTCTCGCATTCACCTGCAACATTTGCATTCAATGTTTACCCACTCGTTCCCGCCTTCAATCTCATTCTTAATCTTGAATAGAGATTGAACACAGATGTACATGTATCATTTTTCAGTTCGTATTTGTGGAGGGTTCTCCGTCAATTTTGCTTTCCAGAGAAGTGAGTGATTCATTATTAAAGCAGTTCAATGTCAACCTCAAGCTCTTCAAGAAATTTCCACAAATAATGAGGGACTTTCGAAAGATTTTTGGGGCTCTGTTTCTGTTTTCCCTTAAGCTCTTTTATCTTCCAAAAACTATCCAATAACCCACTCAAAACTTCTGTTCTCCTTAGCTCGATGGAGCCGTTGGCTATGTATATGTATCTGGTAAATCGATTCAATGCATTAGAATGTTAATCAAATGCTAATTTTTGTGACTTTTCTTCGTCTTTAAACTCTCTTTAAGTGTAGTATATGAAGGGTTTTCTCGTACAGTTGTGTTCTGCTTTTGTTCTGCTCTGCGGTTGCTGCCAGAGTTGTTGCCATTTGCCATTTTCCAATTGCTATTGCCGTTGCAGTTGCAGCTGCAGTTTTGCAATTGCATTTGCAACTTGTTTAGGCGCATCGCCTGGCCCAAGGTCTACTCTCTCTCTCTGCTTTCTCTCCCTTCTGTCACCCTGTCACGACAACACGGGCTTTTGAGCCGTGAAAGCGTAAAGCAATTGGCCAGAAACCCCCCCCCAACCTACCCCCCAGTCCAGCGGCGGTAGAGGAGAGCCAACCACGTAATGGCAATTGTACAAGAGAAGGAGCCAAGTGAGCGTAATAAACGCCAAGATTTAGATCACATTCACTGGATAAGGTATGTGTGTGTGTGTGTGAGTGTGTCTGTGTCTGTGATTGTGTGGAGGGGAGCAAGTGTAGCACCAGGACGAGGAGCAAGAGGAGCAAGAGGAGGTGTACCTCCACTTGACACCTCCTTGTAGTCGTTGTCGTTGTAGTTGTTGTCACGTGCATGTTCATCGTTCGCTGGTGATTTCAGAACAGTTTGTGACTGTCTCTCAAGGTAGAAGGAGGACCACCAGCAAACCCCCTCCACCCCCCTACCTCTACCTCTACTGCTACCCCGTTGTCTCGCGGACTCGTTGGCCCTTGGCCGTGTCCGTTTGTCTGTAACTGGAACCATTATCCTCGGCTTTCACACACGCCCAGCGCTGTGTCCTTTTGTGTGTTGTTGGAAATCCTTCAAGTGCTGGAATATTTCGCTCAACAAAGTCATCGCAAGAACTCAACTTAAAACTGGGAAAAACACTCTCTCTCTCTCTCACCCCCCCTGTCCCGCACTCTATCATTTGTAATGCGAAACCCCAGAAAGGATCTAGGACCTAGACCTAGGGTACCATGAAGAAGCAAAAAGACTTAAGATATTGGGGCTTTATGTACAGCGGCAGTTTTTTTAGGACTGGGGGCTCTTACTGGCAGCAGACGATCTAGGAATTCCATTCAAAATTGGAAGAATGTAGAGAGAAAGTGTGCTGGAATCCAAGTGAAAGTATATGTATATATATTTCTCTATCCGCCAAAGAGAGCTTTCACTGTGGGCCCAGGTTTAAAGGAGATTCAAGATATTCCTTCCCTCTGACTTCATTGTTTAATAAACACAGAAAAAATAACAAGCTGTTGGAAATTGATACTTGAGCAAGTCCTTCCTTTGGTCCTTAAGCCCGAACTCACCTGAACGACTCGTGTCCGCTTCTGGTAATCAATCAAGCCACTTCTGGACTCATTGGACATGTCCCTCCCCCAGCCCAAGGGCAGGACAGGAGCAGCAGGACGTGAAGCAGCAGCAGCAGCAGCAGAAGGAGGTGGAGGTGGAGGTCGAGCAGTTGAAGAAGGTGGAGCCGCAGCAGTGGATGGATTCTCGTTCAGGTTTCTCGCTTGAAAGCCCTGCTTTGGATCCTTTCCAATAACCGCCGATACTTTGGGTGGCTCCCAACCGTTCGCCACCCGTCCATCACCCCCATCCGGTGCCGCCTCATCCCCCTGCTGACCATCTTCATCGTAATCAGAGGCCTGAGTGTCATTGAGCTTCAGATAGATATTCTTCGGATGGTTGTTCACGTAATTGAGTTCCTTGATCTGATTGTCGCTGGCACTGACACTGTCGCTGGCCACCTTCTCGTTCAGCCGTATGATGTTCGACAGATTGATGTTGTTGATCAGCGTTATCCCTGTGATGCCCACAAGGACTATGACGAACCCAATGCCGCCGATCAGCAGCAGGGGCGTCGTCTTTGATGTCTTTGGGCACATGTCTCTCAGGCTAACCCGTTCGATGTTCGTTTCGTGTTTTATTTAGTTATCACTTTATCGCTTTGTCTTTTTATAATTTTAATTTGTTACTTGAGCAGACTTTCTGATCGATGACATCTGAAGTTGAAGGCTGTCTTTAAGATACTTGAAACTGCTTGCCACTTTGAAGTATTCGCCGTTCACATTTCATTCCACCCATAAATGAATCCTACTTTCTCTACTTTCTTCTGGCAAACCCCTCGATGGAATTTTATTTGCTTATATCATGTTTGGCTTCGCATCTTTACATCTCTTGTCGTTCCCCAAAGAGCAATATAAAAGTTGGCCAAGTTTCTGTTCAAAAAGACAGGCCTGCACAGGCACCAACGCACACACGCACAGGCCACTCGAAAGGACAACAAATTCCCCGAAAAACACACAACCACACACACACACACAAAACATAGGAAATGGAAATGAAAAGGGAAAGAAAATGAAAGAAATAAGAAACAAACTTCGTGGATGACCACCGCCGCCGCCACCGCCGCAGACGCCGCCGATGCAATATCTGGCGAGACGGAATCTTCCATGGATTTTTACATTTTGGAATCCTTTGAAGAAAATACGACTACGACTGGCTATGTCGTCCTGCTGCTGTCCTGCATTCTATGCATATTATAAATGTTCCAATTGTTGGCAAACAGCCGCATGACTGCATTTCAAATTCCGAATAATCAATAGGAGAACGGAGCGGCACGCCGCCCGCTCCCCTTTCATCCATCGTTTGGTCTGCCCGGCAGATAGATGGGATGGGGGTGGGGGGAGGGGATGGAAATATGAGATTTTATAGAGCCTGGCACACACACACATACACAGACCAGTAACCAGTCTGAACACTAGGGTATGGATAATGAATGTCTTGCCTTGAATACAATGTACATTGCGTATACGCAGTGGAGGACAAAAATGGAAAATAAATTCACAGAAATTTTGCTGCAAAATAATGATGCCTTTCTCTGTCTCTCTCTCTCTCTCTCTCTTTCTATCTCTCTCTGGAGTATAATAATATTTTTTTTTGCCCTGCAATTGGCCCGGCTAGAATGTCATGCAAAATTCGTAAAAATTTATTGAAGAATTTAGATTTGTTTTTCGTCTCAAAGAAACAGCAAAGTATCTACAAAGGCATTTACTTCTGTGACTTTGTAAGCTAAAGTATAAGATGTAGATACTCGATATGTATGTAGATGTAGATACGTATGTATATGTAGATCCAAAATCAAAGCCAGAAACCATTAGGCAAGAGATCATCAGCCATTCCAATGGCAATTTATTTCAACGCATAAATATTCACGTATATGGATATGGCCCCGCCACTCAATCGACTACCCCTTTCGGTAGGGATCTATAGATAGTATATATGTATATGTACCTATGTACAAATATATTTTGTGTATATATGTACCATCTATTCGGTGTTTGTGTGTGTGAGTGTCTCAAGGAATTCAGATGGCGGCTGACTTAATTCAATTCGCATCAATTCATTCATTCACAGTGCACGCCATTCAGCAGCCAAATGATTCGTAGATACGAATGCGAATCTTCGGGTATGTACAGTGAGTGCTCCAATGAATGCTCTAAGCCAGCCTATTTTTTAGCCTAAATACATAAAAATCAATCATTCATCTAACGAAAAACAGAAGAATTCTTGCCTTATAAATGGCATTAATTTCGCAAGTTTTTGCTATTTTTCTTATCTCTCTTTACGTGGAACTTTGCGAAGTTCCACTGTATTCATTTATTCATTGATTCATTGCCTAGTTCTACGTGGCATAGATATCGTATCAGTGATTGCCACAGTTGTATAATAATTTCATTCCCCTCTCCCCCCTCTCCGTTTTGTCGTTAACTTGTCCCTTGGCTCGTCTGCCCTCTCCATCTCCACCTCCATCCCAACTCTCTGTCTCGGTTTTTTGTGGCTCTGACTGTATTTTTGGTGTCTTGGTGCGTCATGTTCTGCCGCTAGTTAGCGTAAAGCTCATTGAAAGATAGATGCGTTTAAATATAAACTCAGGGGCAGGGAAAAATGAAAGCCAGTGGGTATGGTGGTGGTGCTGGTGGGGTGGGTGATGTTCTTTGGGTGGGAGAGTAGGCTCAAGGACAAGCTCGGCTCGGTAGTTGGCAATTAACAGAAACACGAAATGAAAATGAAAATAAAACATAGCCTGAACAAAAACAAACACACACACACACAGCAACACACATACACGTGCCATCCACACACACAAACACACACACACATGGAATGCTGTGTGTTTTTGTAAGGAGGCGTCGGTGGTGGGTTGTGCTCTGCTCTGGGATTCTCGCATGAGAAAAACGTGTCAAGCGCGTCGCGGCACTTGGTTGGAGGAGCAGCAGTCGAAGCCTCGGGGCGCCGCTACCATCGCTACCACCCTCCTTGCAACCTACGCACAGCACCTGCCACATACAGATAGAGACAGGGAGACAGGGAGAGAGAGAGCAAGCAAGAAGCTACAGGAGGCATGCAGTTTTTGCTGCTGCTGAAAGTTCTGCGAGCCTGGTATCATTTCCAATATTTCTCTCTTTATCTATGATACTCTATGATACGCTCGCTCCGCTCTCTAGGACTCGACTCTCTTTCATCATCTGCCGCTCTACCCGTCTGTGCTGTGCTTTGCTCTTCTCCTGCTCCAGCTGCTGTTTGCTTTCTCCTTTCTTCATTTCTTTCTAGTTCAGGTACTTTTCCATAATCTTCTTGGAACTTCAAGCTCTTCATTTGCCTCGATTCTCACTTTTCTTTCTTCCGATTCTTGTCTATTCACAGATTGAGATTTGGATTCTTCCTGCAATCAATCTGGCCACTTCTGAGTTTCCAACTTTCTAGATTCAGGCTTTTTCTCTTCTCTCATCTCAGTCATTTCTTGCACTTCTTTTCTAATTCCCTTTTGGAACACTTTTTCTCGCATCTCTTGCATCTGTGATTCTTCATCGCAAAGCTCTAAATAAATGATAACCAAATTCTCACATCGTCGTGCCCCCCTCAACACTCGACCACCCGACCACCAAAACTCTCTCAGCTACACACGACACATCCTTTCTGGCCACCCTCCCACCGCCCACCGTCGACTAGCACCCACAAAAACCACTCGGAACTGTTGCACATACGACGAATACACAACAGAGTAGAAAATATTTCCATTAAAAAAACAGCAAAACAAAAAATGTAATTAGAACCTTAATTGGTTCGTTGGTCGTTTCAAAAGTTCACTATTTCATTGTGACACATTTTATTTATACAAAATTTTTGTTGTTGTTTTTTGTTTTGGTTTGTTTTTCTTCCGTCCTTCTTGCGTTTACGATATGCTCGTTCTTTTACGAGTATATAGTATTTTGTTGTATTTTGTTGTTCTTCTTTTTATTTTATATATATACATATATATGTATATGTACGTGTATCGGTGGTGCGGTGCCCGAGACAAGCGCGTGCACGCACTGAGAGACGCGGGACGAGACAGAACCGAACCGACAGCGAACCGAATGCGGCGACTGAGGCAACACCAATGGGCGCCAGAAAACGGGGCAAAACGGTAAAGAACGATGCCCGAGCCGCAAAGCACAAGAGTGTAGTGGCCCGTCCGTGGCGCCGGAACAGAGATGGGAACGGGCCGGCACGGCACGGCACGGCATGGCATGGCACGGGTCGTGGACGGGTCGTGGAAAGGGAGAGAGAGAGAGAGAGCAGCAGCAGTCATGGCACCAGAGACGCGATGAACGACAAGCGACAAACCACGACGTCGCATCGACGAAGCGCATCAAGTGACGAAAGAACGAAATGAAACGAGCGAGTGACGAACGAAGGCACGAAGAGCCTCTAAGCGCTAAGCGTTTCAGCGATGCTGACTGAACGGGAGAGCGAGAGAGACAGTAAGAGAGAGTAAGAGTTCGAAACGGAACGGCAACAGGCGGAACGGAACACCAACACACACACACACACAGAGACACACACGCAATGCAATGCGCAACAATTTGGCAATGAGAACACCCAACAAGAAAGCTCTAAGCCAGGGTACATTCGAAACAATGTAAGGCACTGACAGCAGAGCGTCACTCGGTGAACAGGATGGCCTTACCCTACATTTGATCTACCCTGTGGCGAGAGGGTGGGGTGGCATGAGAGGACGAAACTTACAATGCAACCGAAAAGCGATCGTTAGCTGAAAGCTGCTGCACTTCTTCAACGCTTTCTTTGCTTCAAAATGATATTATTTTCCATATATATATTTTTGTGCATAGTTTTCTATGAAAACAATCGTATGAACGGTTAAGCCAAAACATTACCGGATGTGACGTTACACGCATACATATGAATGCAACAAATTGATGACAATTAATGCACATCATTTATTTATTAATACCAAGAATCGTCCAGAATGTAATGGCAATTGAATGAATGAAAAATTGTAGTATAATTTTGAATGCTAATTGCAAAATGATGTAAGGAGGAAAAACAACTAATCAAGAGTTAATGTGTGTGTGTGTTCCATATACATTTTAATTATGTTTAATTTATGACTGTAAATGGAAACGCCAAGGAAATATTCCAACGTCGCTTGTCGGGCACACACAGATACCCTCTAAATGTCAAATATAGAGTTAAGTTAGGTTACCCCAGACAGCCCTCAAGGGGGCTCCAGAATGGTCCTCCGTTATACGGATCTCGTATGGACCTTTACGAGGGTGTTTCTGAGGTTTTGAAGTCCCCTAGAATCGAGGTGTTTTTGGCAAAGACAAGCAGCTTCCCTGGCGACCTCTTCCAGGCATCATCCAGTGTCCATTCCAGCGTCAGTGCGACCAGGTATCTTCTCCCTGTATGTTTGGCCTTCAAAAATAAGAATCGAAGATCCAATCCTCGTCTGCACATATCCAACCTTAAGCTTAACCATAATATACCCCATTTCCTCAACGGCTAATGGGTATACGTATAATGATGCGAAGCGCAGCTCAGCGCAGCAGGAAAAGGCGTATCATAAAAACGTGTTAAGTATACGCCCCCCCTGCTAACCCCCACCAACCTCCTCTGCTCGGCTATAGAACGCAGCGGCTGCTGCTGCTGCTGCTGCCGCTGCTGCTGTTGGGGCCCTAAATGGCATAAATTTGTAAAGAAATTGGCTAAGGCAACGCGACTAATTAGAAAAAGTAACTGGGTTAAAAATCCTTTGCCTTTGGCTGGCGGGGCCAAAAGGATTTATTCGCCAACTCATTTCTTGTTCGCCGCGACTGAGACTGAGACAGAGACTGAGGCTTCCTCCTTTACAGGATTGTCTGTGCCCGGTGGGGTGGGGAGGGACATCATAAAGGTGAATGAGTTTCCTTGAGAGATGTTGTGAAATTATTATGGAGAGCACAGGCATAAAACATGAATCGTCTTTGGCTTTTTCATCAAAAGAGCACGCACTATGCCTGACTGTAAAAACTAATAAAATATCTCAAAAAAAGATACGAATATTTTGCAAGGAAGCTGACGAAACCCCCGCAGAGGGGCTCTGCTGCATGACGTCAAAGGAGCGAACAGTGCTGTACATTTGCCTTTCAAAGCTTCTCCTTTGACATCTGGATCCCAGCGTCTGAATCTCCGATCTTCAAATTAAAAAGATGCTTTTGTGCTCTACTCTACATAATCACCCTGCATAAATCAGTGGGAAACCGAAAAAAACTTTAGAGATTTAAAGGAATTCACTTTTTGAGGCATTTCACTCTTTGCAGTCATCTTTTCGGGGGGAAGAAGGGGCGGAGAGTGAGCGAGAGAGAGTCCTTGAAAAATGTGTTCCACTAATTCCCTGTCAACCTTGTTAATGTCTTCCAACCTCTTTCTGGCTCTTACTCTGCCCCCCTCTTACTCTCACTCTGCCCCCCTCTTACTCTCACTCTCACTCTCTCTCTCTCTGCTATCTATACTGTCTCTTCTTCCGCTTTCTTTCTGTTTGGTGGGTTCCAGTCATAAATTAATTCCCTTGCCGTGTTCCATCTCCGCCCCCCCCACCGAAATAAGTTCTTTGTTTCGACATTTTCATAACAATAACTTATTTGGCCATAAGCCCCCCCCCCCCCCCCCCCCCCACACTAAGTAAGTAAGTAACTAACTTGGTAAGTAAGTAAGTAGGCGAGCAAGAGTAACATTTTTGCACTTGTCAGTGTCGGCCGCTGTTACTGCTGCTGCTGCTGTTGCCACCAGACAAAAGGTAAGGAGACGACGCGCCGGGGCGGCACACACACAAAACATCGAAAGTAAAACAATAAAGTACAGTGACAACAATAACTGTAACAATGCCCAAAAGCAGAAGGCAGCAAGCAGAAAGGATATGACAACAGGCGGCTGCTGGCAGGGCAGGGCAGGGTAAGGCAGGAGATGAAATTCTTTAGGCTGTTGCTGATGGGCTTTTCTTTTTGCCGTTGCTGCCGTTGTTGTTGTTTTTGTTTTTGACACCGAAAATATACAACAACACAACAACATTTACACTCTTTGCATTGGGGGTATTCCGCTTTTGCACAGTCCTTGATTTTATGTATTTTATTAGAAATTTGGACAATCGGTTTGAGGATTTTCGCTCGAATTTTCTACTGATTTACGTGCCAATTCAAACGATTTTCACAGCTTTAATTAAGGGTATAAATCTTAAGGGAAAATCTGTACTAATTGGTGTAAAAATCCCCTCCAACCCCCTGCCATTCTGGGCTAAAAGGAGCGTATATTTACGTTTGGATTCCGCACTAATTAAAGAGGTTTTCAAGGCGTATCTCTAGCAGTAAATGAAGTATGAAATTTCATGGTAAATAATGTGCAGGCCCATAATTATTACCCACAGGGGTGGTGCTAGGGGGTAGGGGAAAGAACAGTACATATCATACATCTGTGGGGGTCATTGAACGATCAATCGGTTAGGGTATTAGCCTTCCATTGTTGTTTGTTGATTTTTGTATTATTTCCTCTGTGGCTGCTCGTTTCTAAGGCTGTGTTTCTTTTTTGTTTTGCTTTGTTTTGTTGTATCTGACATTGTTACCTTCCTTGTGTTGGGCTCTGCTCTTCCTCCTCTTCTCTTGTTCCTTTCTGGTATTAGAAAGCCAAAAACAAGTTTCTTTTTTTTGTTATTGTGTCCCTCGCGGGGAGGAGGCAAAATAGGAAAAGTGTTGAAGGATATTTTGAAGGCGTTAAGCGCTCAAGACAACAATGAAAATCCCCCTACCCGCCCTCCTCCCTTACAGCATCACGCCTCCATTGACGCCTTTGTGCGTGATTTCTCCGGGGCAGATAAAAGGAGACAACCTCCCCCTACAACCACACACACACACAAATAAATGAGAGAGAAAAAAAGAGTGCAAAAGTGGGAGGGAAAAAAATATAAAAAACATAAAGAAGAGTTAATTAGAAAAAACGCTTTTGGTCGCGGTGATTATGAAAAGGAAAAGGCAATTACAAATGACAGAGAAAAGAGAAAAAGAAGAGGAAGAAGGCCCTGCCACTAAGTATGCTATGGTTTTTTGCACTCAATAATCACTGCGGGAAAAGCCAGTAGGCGGCAAGGGCCGCGGCTCTACTTTTATAACCGATACAAGTAAGCAGTAAACTTATGACTTATTTAACTAATAAAATATATCGCTTCTATTGTAGTTGTTTCCATAAAGCTGTTTCCAAGGGTACGTGGAATAGGAAACTAAGAAAAGAAGTGTAGATTCAAACATCCTTAAAAGCAAATAGATCTAATATACCTTTAATCGAATTTATTCTCTGCTTTGTTTTCCTTTCTTTTCTCAAGTCAAACTGTTTTTGTACCTCTTACTAAGTAGAGGGTATTCTGATCGTCGAATAGGAGTGGTTCGTTATTAATACAACTAATACTCGATACCTACATGAAAATACATATAAAAAAATAAACATTTTGGAAAACCACTCGTTCTTATGGAGATTTCCATCAGATCCAATCACTTCCAGACAAATCGGTTGGTCTTCTCTTACGTTAACTTTAAAGAGTCGTGGCAAGTGGTTCCGTTTGTCCTATGTGCCATTAATATTCCTTGAATTCCCACTGCAGTGGCATGTAATGCTCAGAGCAAAGAGAGTAACGGCACAGGAGCTGGGGACTCGAGTTGACTTGAGTTGAGTTTTCTTGGGACTTGGGTCTGGAGCGGAGAGGTGCGGAGTGCGAAGTGCATTAATCCATTTAATAACGCAAGTGGAGAGTGGACAGTGGACAGTGAACCTCTGCAGATGGGGTGCCGCACCCCCCACCGACTGACTGGGTGTGGTGCTGGGTGCCGAGTGCAATGCAGTTAAATTAAGGACACTCCGCAGGAGGATTGCAAGAAAAATACAATTATATATTATATATATACTCATTGGTAATGCCAGTAAGGGAAAGCCAGCCGAAAGGAGGTTCCTCCAAAGTCGTAAAATACTCCAACATTTGGCCTTTGAACGATGCTATTAGAGGCGGCGGCGGCTTCTACTGCAGTGCACCTTTTCTCTTAATTTTACCCTTTTTTTCCTCACTCTCCTATCGCTCTATCCATTCCACTCACACACACATACATATGTGCTTGTAATGGTCTGCCACAGGCACACACACACACACACATTAAATTTATGGGCTTGAACAAAAATAAGAGAGAGAGTAAAACGTGGAAAATGTTAAGAAAATGAAAATAAAATAAAAACTCTTTACAACAAAAAGCACTAAACAATCTGCCCCCTGACCACGCCTCCACCACACACTCAAAAGGTAGAGGCGGAGGGGAGTGGAGCGGAGCGGGAGGAGTCTGAGTCTGCCACAGCTATAAACATGAAAGAGACGACTCCGAATCGAGGCTAAAAGCCAGAGAGCGGCATTAAGCCGAAAACCACAAAAAATTATCAAAAAATAAACGAAGAAAATAAAAAGAAATAAATGAAAAGGAAATGAAATGAAATATTTTCAATACACATAATATATATACATATACGATCCGAAAAAGATATATGAGCTATGTTTCTAACAGAAACTATCTTAACTCCTTTCTGGGGCAGGGCATTGGTAAATGTTATATCCATTGGCGTCATCAACCAATAAAAATCAATTATTATGCAATGGAATCATTGGTGGGGGGAGGTTGGCCAGGGGTTTGGGTCTGGGGGTCTGCAGAGTATTCGGTTTCCGCTTTATTGGCCTCATTAAACGCACTCGAAAAAGCGCAAAAACTCCGCAGCGCACACACCCTTCAGAAAAATGTGTGGAAATGAAATGAAATTGTGCTCATGATTGCGATTATGGTTATGACTGCTGCTGTTGTTGTTGCTGCTGCTGCTGCTGCTGCTGATGCTGGTGGGTGCTTGAGGGGCAAAACTCTTGTGCCATAAGGTTCGTTAAACGCAGTGCCCCGCTCTTGGCTCTATGCTCCATTCCACAGATCTAATTACCAGCTGCAGCACAGCAAATGTTGTAGAAGAGCAGCGTAGCGGCAATCAGCATCAGCATCAGTGGTGCCTGGGCCTGGACCTGGACCTGGGCTGGCCAAAGCAATTAAGAGCGACCCCAAAACGAAATCAAGGTCTCACATTCTCACATTCTCTCAGTTTCTCAGATGATGAACTTTCGTAGCTGACTGCCAGTAGCGACTTCCACTTTGATGTGTGCTAATTGTTTGCTTACTTTTTACGTTTTTTTTTGCTAATTGAAATCATCTTCAAACAGAGCCAAAGGGGGGGGGCATAGTGGGGGTCATCCATCATATAAGTATAAGTAGAACAGATCCCAGACAGATCGTTGTACTTTGTGCTGTGTATTGTATGCCACTTTATCCGATAATCCAACGCAAGATCCGGGATTCTTCTTCTGGAATCCACAGACAATGCAATTATGCAAATCGAGAAAGCCGCAGGCACAGATTCACCCCCACCCCAACTCCCCCGCAGATTGGGGTTAAATGGTTATGGAAATCTTTCGATTGTCCGGTTGATTGGATAAATCCCGTTTCATTTTTGATTGGACTTCTATTGTATTTGGTTGGCTTCCAATTTGGATAGAGATTTTCCATTATGTGATCTGATCCCTCAGACATTCTTCAGATACCCCGAAAGAGTGCTTCTGCGGAGGGTTCCTGGGATCTTTGAGCTCTCCGGATTGGATCCAGGAATCCCAATGTGGATCGCCTTGAACTGCAATTCCACTGTGGCTTAGCAGTGAAGGGTTTCCTTGCTACTGCTGGATGCCCTGCCACATAATGTTGCATGTAAGCACTGCTCTTATGTGGCAATCAATTCTATTCGTATTCGCAAATAACCACGTAGCCCCCGATGGCAGTTAACCAACAAATTTCGAGCATTAAATCTGCGCCATTCAATTGCCAAATCTGTGGTCTGGAGGGGGAGGGTGGGGCTGGGCTGGGCTGGGGGCGGGAAAGGAGCATCGATTGAATTGCCATTTGCATGCGTGTCTGTGTGTGTCTCTGTGTGTGACATTATCGCAAAATGGCCGCCCAATAATCATAATTCATGGGACATTGTTTGGTGTATTTCCCCGGCCACACAGCCGCTACCCCCCACCCATCTGACCCTCATCTTCCATCCGCCATCTGCCTCTCATCCTCACCCCCAACCTCTCAGACCTTCTCTGTCTCTCTCAACCACAGCTCCATGATTATCATACTTATTATTATTATCCTCATCGCCATCGCCCCATCAACATCGCCCCATCCTTTATCCCCGTTGGATCTCTCCCTGAGAATGGCGTGTAAAACCAATTTTTCATTTGTGCACCCGTCGAGCCATAAAACTTTTTACGTTGTATTATTATTATTATTTTTTGTTGCTCTTTTCGCTTTCACGTTTTATGCCCCGTCATAAATAAAAATATGTTTTATTCTATATTCATGTTCTAGTCCTTGGCGGCGTCTGGTGGCAACAGACGGGCCATTAAAACCCGCTAATATCGGGGATTTGCTATAAATTGGAAAATTCAACAAATTTGGAAAGCAGCAAAAGGATATCGCTAGATAGCCGGTTCGAGGTGTCCTTTCACCTTTTTACAGACTTTTTTAGATTGTATTTCACATTCGTTTTAACAGTTTTCGATTGGTAAATTTGAGAGCAAAAATTAAGCATTTCTTCTGATATATATTCTTATATTTTTTTTGCTTTCGAAAAGAATCCTTTCAGTGCTCGCATTTTGGTTTACATATTGATTCAATTTATTTCGCATACATTTCTCTGTCTGTCGCTTGCTTTGTTTTTTGCATTTGCATCAAACATTTCCAAGCCAAAGCCAAGGAATATATTCCACGCTCAACTCCTCATCAACAATTTAAAATTCATGAAATTTGTTACACTTTTCTTTTATTTTTTTTTACAGGGAATAATTCACGCGAGTCCCTGCCTTTCGAGCGGCCTTTGACCTTCTTTAAAAATAGATTCTAAGCTGCTTCTGTTGGCCTGGCTGCTGCTGCCTCTTGCCTGGGTGCTGGCTCTCCTGCTCCTGGCTGCTGGCTGCTGGCTCTCATGTCTGGTTTATGCTCCACCGGTTGATGGGTCGTATGCGTAATGTCTTTTATGCTGTCAAAGTCAAAGTTAATTTATGAGAGACGGTGCCGAGTAACAACGCCTTCCAAGTAAATGGAAGAAGGAGCTCTAAATTCAATAACCAGAATGAAGTTAACGCACATTAAATGCGCCACCAGGCACCAGCCAGCAGCCACCAGGCGCTGGCACCGGGAAAACAGGCACAGAAATTGAATCTCGTCTGCCATCGGGGAGGGCCTCATGCGATCCATAAGCCAGGGCTCCTGACAAAACCTGTTGCCAAGTTGAGGTTTTGCACACATATCGTTTAATTGATATATATTTATATATAGCTGCAGGTCTGATGCATCTGTGATTTACTTTACAATTGATTGCCTCACTGCATATTGGCTTCAGGCATACTCTACAGCGAAAACGGGTATGCAGAAATATACAAAATAAGTGACCATTGCCAGAGTCTGACTGCAGACTCTTCATTAGTTTTTATTGCTCGTGGGTCATGAAATAGTAAGTGTAGCCATTCGCTTATGGGTAACTTGTACAGCGAATCATTGGTAATGCACATGAGAAAGCATTTTATAGCCCTCAGAGTGTATTTTGTGCTTCGAAAGCCTCACTAGCCTCAATGGCTGCAAAATCGTGCTTGTAGCCGTTCGCTTATGGGGAAACTGCTAGAAAAAACGAACTATAAAAGGGTATAAAACGCTACGACTTTTACCACCTGGAGGGCCATTCGCCCAAAAAGTAAACACTGAATATATCTCTGGTTTATGTTGCGGTTTTCATTGGTGCTGTGGCAGGACGATGAAGGTGTCCTGGCAATGGCGATGGCAATTCCATCTTGTACGTAGGTTTATTTGTTTTCTACCTTTGGATTCATCGTATCATTTCACCGGAAATCATACATTTCGATGGCTCTTGCCTTTCGTTTATTTGCATTCGATATGTGAACCAACTTTATCGGAGCTCTCGCTTCGCTGAGCTTTCCCTTACCTTTCCTTTCCTTTAATTTCCTATCCATTCATCTATTTTCACCCTTTCACTTTAATTGTTAATATATACCTTTTTTTCTGTTTTTTTTCTGTTTTTTTCGTGTATTGATTGGGGCATGAATAATTACTGCATTTTCAGCAAACAGCAAAAAAAAAAAAAAATACAGCAATAAATGAATGACAATTCAATTTAAATAATGACTCGGTCATCATTGAATATTTTAATTGAATTATTTTGCTCCGAATGGATTTTAAGGCCAATAATGATTTGGCTTGTTGTCGTTTTTTTTGCCTCTCTGGTCTCCGCTCTCTCGTTTATATTCAGTGCAGAAATAGTAAAAATAATACCAATTGAATAATTGATGGCACGTTTTTAGACGTAATTATATTTCGAAATTATACATTTTATTGCTGATTTGTATTGGGGTCAATCAATTGGTTGTTGTAATTTTAAGCTGATTGAAATAATGTATCGTAAATCGTTGGTAAGCGATTATTTTAATTAAAAATCGATAGAAATCAAAGGAGTTCCATGAGGCGCATTTCATGGAATGTTGGGGCGTAATCAGCTTTAACTCGAACACGAAAATCATATGAAATTACTTGTTGTTCAAACATGAACAGGAGTGTTTACACATTCACGGAGATAAATATAAAAACAATCTGTTCGAAGTAAAAACCATAGATAAAGTATAGAATCTATGACTGCCAAAGTCCAAAAATACTGATGCTTGCATGCAATCAGTTGGTAACTGGCAGTACTGATGCACCCGTTTCGCAGAATACAAAATTTATTCATTCATTTGTTTTTGGGCAGAGTCTATGTTCGCAGAGTCACATTGTATAAACCATCGATCGATAGGTATCGAATCATTGCCGCTTCTCTTATTCGGTTTGAACTCTGTAAAATGTCTTTTGTACATCCCTGCAATCATCAGTATGTTTCGAGCTCCCTTCGGGCAAAAAAGAAATGTCATCGCATTGGCATTTCACGCTTGAAAATACCCTAAGGTTACTTCGTTCTCTTTAAGAGGGAGAGAGAGTGGGAGGGAGTGGCAGAGAGAGTGAGTTAGGTCAGTAGTTTATGCATATCTGTCTTGCTCTAGTGGAGGGAGAATATGATTTATGGGCCAGCAGGCAGGCAGAAGGCAGCAGGAGCTTCCTTCCTTCCTGTTTCACTTGCATTTGGCATTTGCATAACAAATAATTCTAATTGCGAGTCCCAAAAGTCGTAATGAATAAATCTGCAATGTAATTGCACTTACGCCCTATTCTGCCCTCTGCCCTCCCACACACACACACATAAACGTTAGATAATCAAGCGAGTCCCAGAGCCACGCCACCACAACAGGCATCCCCTCATTGAATATCTAATTGAATTATGTGTTGAATCTTTGACCAAACCGTCGTCGTCGGTTTGGTGGATGTGATGATATCCTTTGACGCTAGACGGTGGACGGTGGAGATATCCGTGCGGTTCGACAGAGAGAGAGAGAGAGAGAGAGAGAGAAAGAAAGGGGGGAAGGGGGAGAATGGCCAAATGGCAGGTCAAAATGCCATAACCAGAAATCCACAGACTTGTCAAATGGTTTAGCCAACTTGTGGCAGCCACACAAATGCCAATGCTCGGTACCAAAGGTTGCTCGGATTACGACAGACAGACAGACAGACAGAGAGGGAGAGAGAGACGGACGAGAGACTGAGATGGCCAGAGATACGATAATGCCACAGGATTGACGTAATTCTGTCAGGTCATACTACTAGTCCGTCCCAAAATGGGGGGGATGGATAACGAGGCAGTGACTCGGCCAATGCCTGAGATGCCTGGCTGGCATATTTGATGAGTTTCAACAAACATCGCCCATCACCCATCGAGAGCGTATCAATTTCTCCTCCAAGCCCGAACAGTATTTTTGATTGAGTTCCGTTCCTCCTCTTGGCACTCAAAGAGTCTGCAACCCAAAAAAAAAAAACCACAAAAAACCAGAAAAATTCACAAAAACAAATATTGTAATAGGACCCAAAGGGCATCGGTGCATCCATAGACATGCCCATCAAATATGAGACAGAGCAGTGGGTATACGAATACCATGTCCCTCCGAGTATAGCGTTAGATTTTGGAACATTTATTATATTATTAGGTGTCAGCCCTCCCATGAGTTCGAGTTCTGTAGAATACTCCAATCATTTCTCCCCTTTTTTTTTTTTAAGGGTATCCGCACTCTTTGCTGGTTTGTTGTCCTGTCAATCACTGACTCTCTTTATGGCATCACCTACGGCTTCCTTCCCACGAACTCCCCCAGGGGGGACATTATCATTGTCAGGGTCATGTCATCAAGAGCCATCATCATTCCATCAGCATCAGCATCAGTATCGGCATCGGCATACCACAACCATTTATCGGTGGGCCCAGTTGTTGTGTCGGGTAAGCGTTTTTCCTCAACATTTTCACCCCACAAGTCAGCATAAAAATGCGAACCTTTTCATTGCTTCCCATCCGCCATTCTCTTTCCCAGCGCCTGGCTTTCGGCTTTGCTTTCTTTGGGTTCTCGTATCTGGGGGCGGTGCCTAAAATTATGCAACACAAACTAGAAATTAAACAGTTTCGACGACTGTGGGTTCAGGGGGGGGAGTCCCCTGTCCCTGTCCCCGTCACCCGTTCGGTCAACCACAAAACCAGACGTAAACACTTTTGCTTTCCATTTCCTTCTTCATTCCGCCTTCCCCCTCAATAAGAAAGAGAGCCCATACACGAGTGGGTATGGAGTGTCGACTGTGGGGATACCCTGTGATACAAGTTATACATAACACCACTAAAAATAATCCAAAAATATCTACAAATTTGTGGAAGCTGTAGAAGAACTTGGACCACAGGGTATTGTTTTTTGAAAGCTGTACTCAAGTTTTGGCTTGAAGGAATGGCAATGTCATCTGCTGTCCTTCCGCTCTGTCTCTATCTCTCTCTCTCTCTGAGTGACTCTCTTCTTTGACCTTTTGTTGTTGATGGTTATCTGGGAGGGAGAGAGTAAGCATCCTCCATCGCAGTGGCATCCGCAGCTGCTGCTGCTGGCCGAAAATGGAGATGGACATAAATGAATCCTGAATACAGTGGGAAATAGTTTTGTGGCCAAAAAGTTATGAAGAAGTTGACTTCACTTAATAGCCAGAACCAGCGCTCACCACTTGGATAGAGCCCATTCTCCCGCAGACCACCCGCAGACATTTTATCTATCCATCGGTCTATCTATCCTGAGTATAACCCACTCTATAGTCTATACTCTATACGGGTATAAGTACTACATATTTGTACACATGACTCGGTAGGTCCTTGCTCTCACTCATCACATATTTATGATTCATTTCATTTCGTTTCGCTTCTTTTTTTATGACAAGGATTCTATTCTCTATTCTCTGGTCGCAGCTGCTGCTCGTCGTTCCCTCTCTGTCTCTCTCACTCTGTGTCTATCTCTCTATTTCCTATTCTGGAAAACCATTTCCTTTGCCGTTCAATGGGAAAACTCAGCTGCGTCCGCCAGACAGACAGATTTTAAGAACTTCACTCAAGTTCGAGTCGTAGCCAAAAAAAAAATAAATAAAATATATGTGGGAATGTGAGTGGGGGCAGGGCCATGGCCAGGAGCAGCAGGGGGGGAGGGGAGAGGGGGAAAATGGTGATACATATTGTGGTGTAAGCTTCTCCTTCTTTGCAGACAGTTATTGTCGTTTGTTTTGATGTATTTTATCCCTCAAAATCTCTCTCTTTATCTCTGTATATCTCTCTCTGGAGAGTACAAGGATCCCCAGAAAAGTTGTAGCTGGTTTTGGAAGAATGCTTTCTTAAATGCTAGATATTGAATGGATCTATAGATGTTCCATACCTTCATTCCTATTTTAAGAGCCTGTCTTCGTTCAGTGTGGTCGCTGTTAATGTTCCATAGTTTCCTATTCATTTCCGGTTCCGGTTTGTTAATCGTTCACTGTTCCATTATCACTATTCCTGTTCCTATTCCAGCGTTGACCATTAACCATCGTTAGTATTTCCATTCCCATTTTAATTTCCATTCATTTTGCCTTATTTTTGTTCCCTTTCCATTATTTCCCAATGGACTTTTCCTATCCTATCGATGGCAATTTCCTACTTCTTTCTGTTATTTTCTGTTCTTTATTTCGCCATCGAACTCGAGAATAAAGTGGTAGCCCGTCCCCAAGGAGAAACTGCTGCAATAAAGAAAAAAAGAGCAGCCAAAAAGAGTCCTGGGGATTCTGAGCGGGGCAATAAATAAAGGACGGCGGCTTCCTTCCGGTTACAGGCAGGACGGTGGTGGGAGAGGGGCAGGAACAGTCAGCTGGATGGCAAAGTTTGGGACTCTTTCTGGTCAAGATAGAGATAGAGAGAGACCCGCAGCAAGCAATTAGAAAAAGTCGTAAAACAAACGGTTGCCAAAATGGTTGCTTCATTCCACCACTACTTCCTCCTCCTTCTCCTACCCCCTGCCATTCCTGCCGCAGGATATTGGGCTCCCCCCCACATGATCTACGGCCAAATGTTTGGCCGTGGACTGACCGATTCTCAATTGTCGATGGAATGGAATGTGGAATGTTGAATCGCTTATCGCTTGAAATTCGTTGGCGGAGAAATCTGCAGGAACCGCAAGGTCCTCCGCCAAAGGATAAATAGCAAAGAGGTGTGCTAAATAATTTAATAAGGACAATTGATTGATAGCCAAAAGCTTTTTATGCCATCGCATAGCTAACGAAGCGTAACAGGTACAAAAAAAACCCATCCTTCCCCCCCATCAACCAAGCAAGTACAGACAACAACAGAATTAACTCACTCTCTCTCTCTCTCGCTCCACACAGCATCCTTGAGCAGGTCCTTGAGCAGGTCCTTGAGCCATGCAGTGCACAAGGCACAATCAGCTTTGCAGGTGGAAGGAAACATAGATACAACCAATCGGGATGTAGGGCACACGGGCCACACGGGGCAGACAGGGCACAGGACCAGGACCAGGAGTGACACCGAGTAAACCAAATATCAACACAAAAAAAAAGAGGGAAAGAGAACGTTCCAAGGTCTCGCAGAGGCAAGCAGAGTGCTCAAGCTCTTTTCGAAGAAAGGCAGTTCTGGGAAAACAAGCTTATTGGGAAAGATAGGGCTCTAGCTCTGAGAGAAAAAATCAGTTCAGGGGGCGGAGGAGGAGAGCTCTAGGAAAAGCAGCTCAAAGTAAGCCAACTCTGGGAAAATCTTAGATGACTGAAGGCGAAAGGGAGGCTCGCTCTGGGGAAAAGCAGCTCAACCAAACGGAAGCTGTGGAGGGCACTTGAATGCATCCAAACCCCAACCCCATTCCCATTCCCCTTGCGGGGCACTCGAAGCGTTTTTTTTTTCTAGGAAATTATGGTATTTTGTCAAAGATCAGAAAAATGCAATGAACATTTGAAGAGCAACAAATTTGGATTCACATTCAATGCTAAATATATAAGCATAAGCCTAAAGAGCTACTTGAGTTAGGGGCATACTTTCACAGCGTGGCTTAGCAGTTGATTCAAATAGTGCACAACTCTCTCTCCCCATCTCTGGTAATTCCAACTGCTAGTTCTCTCCCAGTGACACTCGTGCTTAGGGGCATACTCTCACAGCTATGGCTTATCAGTAGACTCTCTCTCTCTCTCTCTCTCCCCATTCTTCAGACAAACACGTTCCGTTAAGAAGGTTACCAATCTTTTAGATTAGAAATATTTGAAGTATGGAAGTATACCATTCACGAGTTTTAACTTTAATATATCCAAACTCTAAAAACGAAACACGGTTCACAGTTTCGATTTCAATTTCAGCTGAAAATTTTCATAGTAAATCCTTCTCCTCTGCATTTCTGACTGCAGGAAGCGGCAGGAGGCGGCAGGAAGGGCAGGAGTCAGCAGGAAAACCAACCCGCAGGGGTAGTGCATCAGTTTCAGTTGTCACACTTTTTTCTGTCCCTGTCTGTGCTTCTCTGTCTCTATTCTCTGTTCTGTCTCACTCCTTTCTCCGTTCGCCGTGTATGCTGTCATCGCTTCAATTGTGGCTGTATGTCTGTCTGTCTGTCTGTCTGTCTTTCCGTGTGCCTGTACTGTAGTACCGTGTTGATTCTATTTCGCTCTTTCAAGCTCTTGCTTAAATCCCACTCCCACCACCCCCCCCGAAACCACCCGAAACCATTCCTCATTCCGCTCTGGGTCTGGTCTGGTTTCGGTCTGTTTTGTACACGCTTCATGTCATGCGGAAATTGAATAGTTTCCGGTATTGAACAATGATTACTTACACTCACTCCTCGGGACACCAGCCGCTCCGCCATCGCCATCGCCACCGCCACCGCAACCACCAGTCCGAAAAACCCAACCCTGTTTTTGGGGCCTTCGGCGGCTGCTTCTCTGGTTGCAGGCAGCAGCTCTAGAGCTGAAATTCAATTTCATTCACATACAAGAGAAAACATCCCACTGTGGAATACCCTAATCCAAGGACAAGGCAATGGAGTGGCTTATGCCACACAGTTCCGATGCCATAATTCATTCGCGGATGATTCGTTCTCGTACAATCTGCTGATCATTGGAATATTTCCATTGGAAAACTCCTAATTTTTCATAACTCAAAATCTCTCTTGTTTCGTATGTGTCCTTTCGTTTATGGGACATTTGATCGAAAGAATATCCCAATTTCGGTTTGCTGCCATATTTAAAACGTTTTTTTTTCCGTCCGATTTACTTGGGAAATATGCGTAAAAAGTTATGCCAAGGACATTTGCCTATGGGCCAAGCACAGGACATGGTCGTGGCCAGGACATGATAATTGAAAGCATTGGGGCGTGTTGCCATTTCATCCATTCGGTCCAAGGCGGTCCAGTCGGACACGGACATGGGGGGGGGGACACGGGGCAAGAAAACTTTGGCCAAGAAATTTCAGATAGATCCCCCCAGCAATACGAACCGGACTGGACGGGACGGGACCATCCCCTTCAGCACCTTCTGTTTTTTGTGCCAACTGTCAGAAGCACTTCAGCCCATCCCATCCATCCACATGTACCTCTCGTATCCTCAGAGAGAAAGTTTGTCTGTCCTGTACAATGATATTGCACTAAACACGAGTTCCCGGCATTCGGATTCGCATTTCGAAGACCAGTAACCATTACTTGTCGTCCTCGTTGTTGTATCTTTGGGTAGCATATTTCCATTCAAGTTGCAACTCACCTGAAAGTAAACGAAAGAAGCAGAAAAATGGCATGAGAACGAGGCACGAAGCATGAGGCATGAGCATGGGGCGTGTTTTTCATATAAAGAGGCTGCTTTGCATTGCAATTTTGTTGGTTTATAAATTATACTACGCCCGGACGGATGACGGATGCCAAATGGAAATGGCGGAACAACGCGAAACAACTCAAAAGATGGACGGACAGAACGGGGAACAGGAACACAAGAAAAATACAGAAAGGGAGAGACAGAACAGGTTAGAGGACAAGCGGAACAGGCAAGGAACACCGAGCACCGAGCACTGAACAACAACGAGGAGGAATCGAATCGGTAATCGATTGCAAAGAAGAGTCATCATTCACTCCGAGAGCAAAGTGATTCGCTGGAAAGGAAATGGACAAATGAACGGTAATTGAGACGGCGGATAACTGTGACAAATGAATCAATCAATGAACAATGAACTAGTTCAGTTTGCCAGAACCGTACCCAACAACAAAATACAGTCAATAGTTGCCAAAATGGGAACTCGGATAAGCACCACCACAACTTAGCAGCTAAGCAGAGAAGATTATCAAATACAAGATTGCGGTTAACTTATGTTCAAGTGTGAACTAGTTTGTTGTGAATGAACCAGTATGAACAGTCATCGCGGGAACCGAGAAAGTCACTAATTAGGGACATGGAGACTCCACAATATCCCATCCACTCCATTCCTAATCACCGCCATAAAATGCTACATTTTTCCCCCACATTCTAAACTCTATTACACTTTTCCCACTCCTTCCCGCTCGCTTAGTGCCTACCATTCCCATTCCTTTCTTGAGCACGTGAAGAGCCTAAGGCAATTTGAAAGCCAAAAAGTCAAAAGGCCAAAAGGTGCTTCACTTTTGCTTACCCAAAAAGTTAAGCAATTTATTTTTAAGAACAAAAGAGAACGAGAATGTGGCAGGCAGCCACGAAAGCAGTTCAAGCCTGAAATTAGGTCCAATTCTGAATCCCTTGCAGATCGATTGTAGCTTTAGGTCCCGATCTGGAACATTTGGAATGGCACAAAAAAGTGTTAACCCGATCGAAGGTAGAGTTAGGTTTATTTTTCCATTCGAATATCTATTACATTACAGCGGTTTACTTTTACTCGGATAATAGTGGGAGTAGGCAAACGTTACGTGCTTTCCAGGGTTCAGGGAGGGAAGAGAGGATCACCTATGTGGATTCAGGTAGACGCTGATACGGGTATTGGCGATTCGAATATCAGTTGTTAAAAAGAATCGGGTTCTACCTATCTAAAACTGATGAATAGATATCCATTTTGTATAGACTTGTCTAACCAAAAGTACCGCAGTGCGGTTGGGCTTGGCTTACTCCTTGGCAAAAGCTCGACAAAGTGGCAGAATTAAATCTGCATAAGAAAATGCATCTCTAGTGCATATTCCCCCTTCCTTCCCCCCATTTAAATGGGGCGAGGGAAAAACAGAGCAACTAGAATGTAAATCAGCAAGCGGAAGTGCACGAAAAAAGCTTTTTAAATAAATGAGCAAACTCATAAAAATTAAAACGGCTTAATTTGTTTGTGTGTGTGTGTCTCTCTCTCTCTCTCACTCTCTCTTTCTAGACAGGGGCATACATTAAAAACGCAAGTAATTAATTTCACACGGAATAAGTTTGCAAAGTTAATTGGCTAAGCGCTGGCTTTTGACTCGAAACAAAAAAAAAAAGAGAATAAAAAGGAAAAACACAAAAGCGACTGACGACCGCCTTAACGCCCAACCCAGGCCATTCACAACGAATTGACATTCGCCCCGAGGGATTTTTTGGTACTATTCACACATTCTAGATATATTATCTATACCTCATCCGATTCGATCTGAATTCGGGTTATTTTTCGTGAAGTTATCGATAAATTTAATAGGAAGGTCCCAGGCCATTCACAAACGAAATGACATTGGCCCCGAGGGATTTTTCGGTACAAATATTAGATATGTTATCGATAAATTTCAGTGGGATAAAAAATCATTCGATGCGACTTCAATTCGGGTTATTTTTCTACAAGTTATCAATAAATTCAATGGAAATTTCGTTGTCTTTGATTTCAAAAGGTAATAAAATGGTCAAAGAAATAGACTTTCAAAGATATTTTGTAATATTCCATTTATCCACTTATCATTCATACATATAATATCTACCACATAGATCTCCAAAAAGTATGATATACCCTGGCTAACACTGGGTATTACAATTGTAATGCGACATCGACATCGTTTGGAGGCTGTTGCAATGCCGGCGGAGGCTTGTCAATCCATTTACATGGGAGGAGAGGGAGGTGGTACGGGTAAGAGGGTACGAATACGGCATTTGGCATTCAACATTCACTGCTCCATTCACCGCTTCAGAAGCAACAACTTTTTCTATTCTATTCGATTGTTTGTTTTTTGTGTTTCATCCCTGAACTTTGGCATGTGTTCTGGTGGCAGGCGGCAGGCGGCACCCTCTTCACCTACAGGTAATCGCATTAGGAGGGGGGTTGTCTGTGTCTGTCTGTGTGTGTGTTGTGTATTTACAGCGGATTTTGTGGGGGACTGTTCGACGGAGGAGTACGACTCCTAACCAAAAATCCCATCATAGGGGTGCCGCCGCCGCCACCCGACCATCGTGTGAGTTTTACTATTATTATTATTATTGTTTGCCTCGCAAAATGAGATTTAATTCTCGCGCCTGTTTGCGTTGCTGCTTTATTTGTTTATGAATTTTCTCTCGCAAAGGCTATTAAAACTATGTTTTTAATTGTAATCTGTTATCTGTAATCGGTTTGTCGTAATGCCTGAGGGCTCCACAAATTGTCTGGATTATATTGTCTCTGTAATTGACTGGCATGCGGCATGCGGCGTGCGGCGGGCGGCGTGCGGTGGGCGCCATGGCCGTCGCTGACGTTGGGCCGGGCTGAGGTTGCGTTTGGGGGTGGGATTGGGGCGTCGTCTGATGGGTTTTGGGTCAATAATTTTAATTAAATGTTTGGGGAAAATGTGCCACAAAATGGTAGATAAACAGCGTGGATTTCTGTGGCTTTACAGAACACGAAACTGATTTTAAAGGATACATTTGTAGCTTGGAATTGAGGCATCTGAGGCGATGATGAGGCGCCTCACACGTCCAGACAAGGCTCAAAGAGTGCACCCCTTGCAGTTAAGGGAAGCTTGGGTGGTTCCTCTTTATCGGTATGCAGATGCTGGGCGGAATGCAAGCTCCCAGAAGGAGCTCTTCCATCGACTGCTACTTTTATGATTCCCTTCGATCCACATTTGGTTCGCTGACACCCAGTACAAATTATCCATAAGCAACCGGATACTGGTAAAGCAACTTATTTGGAGTTCATGAAGTTCTAGCTTGAATTTCTACAGATTTTCCTCAACACTTTTTGCTCACATATACTACGGCATAGTTTTTATTATACATATATGTACATATGTATATATGTATGTACTTTCAGCGACTTGGGTTCATTGAATTTACTTCCCCCATTAACATAGAATAAATCTTAAAGGTGCCATTTAATGTCTAGAGAGCGAGAGAGAGAGCGAGAGATAAAAACCGGCTCAAGAGATATTACAAAATCGGTTATTGCCAGTTTAAACCCGTTTTAGCGGCAACATCGGCAGTAGCAGTCGTCTATGAGGCATTCAAACTACGCGGGTGGGGGCGTGGGGTCCGGGAGGTGGATGTGCAACAAAACGTGACAAATTTAATTAGACCCCCGCTGCCCGGTGCACCGATGCCACATGATGAGATGCGGCAACAACCGAAATGTCCGTGCACCAACTACATACATACATATGTACATACATATTTGTTTCCCAGCCACAAAATGTTAGGAGGCGGCGCTCGGTCTCTCTCTGCTTTCAATGCAAATGCAATGCGATTCTCCTACCCTCCACTCCCCTCCCCGCATGTTTTGCCCTGCCCTGCGCGTAAAATCGGATTGGTTTTATTTTTTGGTAAGCCGCATTCTATATACCCTTTCTAGTATTGAAATATCATTGTTCCCTGGAAGAACTATTGAAAATATTACAGGTCGATGGCAAAAATCTGTTAAATATCCTTGATCTGTGGAAAAACTGTTTGATATATCCTATATCCTTGTGCCATGGTAGAAACCCTGGACATATTATGGTTATGTAATGTTAAGTAATCTAAGTATCATTTGTAACTAACGCTGCTATTAGAATACCATTAACTGAACAGTAGTTGCACCCTTGATAGCTATTGATAACACTATCGTTGGACTATCGGGGACGAGCGATCGATATGCAAGTCGACCGATAGGCAAGCCGGCAATTGAAAGAAGAGCATGAGAACAGTGCGAGTCCAACCTGACCCTTGCACAAGGACAAAAATGATAGATAGATCATCGTTTTTCGAGCAGAATATCAAAATATCATAGTATCATATAATTATTTAACAGATAGATAGATAGATATAAAACTACACAACGCTGAATAAAGTCCCCTCTTTATGCTCTCTTCTCTTCCACTAAAAAATTATCGTACCCCCAGATAAGGTATTCAGCACATGAATTAGGGGCTAGGGGGCGTATGAGAATCAGTATGCATTTGAGAACTCGAGAAAGAAACAGAGAGAGAGAGAGAGAAGGGGGGCACAATTCGTGTCTGTCGCTCATCGTGACAATGCAGCAAATGATTAGCGGGAGGCAACAAAAAAAACGCTAGCAGGAAAAAACAAAACAAAAAATTCTAAATTGAATATTTAGAAATGGAAAGGCTTTTCTTTTGGTGTTGTTTTTTTGTGTAATTTGTTTTTTGTGTAATTGGAAAAATTAGGCACATGACAATCGAGCAAATGGAAGCGGAAAGTAAATAGCGAGTTTTATTTACAAATTGAAACGAACTCTCACTCTCTCTCTCTTAAACGTACACTTGGAGAAAGATTCGATGAAAATTACTACATAAAATAAAGAAAACATATATTAGTAAAGTAAAGTATTTATTTTTGTTTTTGTTTTCTAACTTAAATAAACATTGAACACTTTTTGGGTTAAGAATTTGTGAGGAGGGGGCGGAAGGGAGTTGAGATGAAAATTGCTCTTAGGAAATTCGGATTTGAGATTTAAAAAATGGTATAGTTTTTCTGTCAGTGTATACCTGTTTCACATGGGCGCGTCGCTCGAACTGTATGCCCCCTGGATTGTGATCCCGGATATCCATCACGATGTTGCCTCTGGGCCTGCCGCTTTCCACCAAGCTGTTTGTGTCAGTGTAACTTCCATTGATGCCGCCTCCTCCTGCAGTACTCCTCCTGCCATTGCTGTGTTCTTCCAGTGTTTTTCCAGTGCTTCCAGTGCTTCTTTTATTGGTATTTCCATTTCCATTGCTGCTCTTTTCAGTTGGTGGCGCAGCCGCCACCAGTGGCACTGCCGCCGGCAATGATATGGAATCGACATTACCCTCCATCAGGGCCTCGGCTGCTTCCAGCATAGGCGGCATGCCGCCCAGTGGCATGTTTCCACTACCAGAGCCACTGCCACTCGCTGCTTTGCCGCTGGCACTCTCATTGGCGTTGCTCCTTAGTCCGATTTCAATCACAATTTTATTGGTTTTCTGCTGCTGCTGCTGTGGCAGCTGCTGTTGCAACGGTCTCTGTAGATTCTTTGGATGCGTGGATGCCGATATGTAGTTGAGATCGCTTTGCGATAGATGATGCTGCTGCAGCGTCGAGTACTGCTGCTCGACCAGTGCCGCACGGGTCTGGGCGGCCTGATGGCCCCCGTTGGCGGCCGCCGAGTCGCTGGCCACCTTCTCCCGCAGCTTCACAATGTTCGAAATGTTGATGCTGTTCGTCAGGGTGATGCCCGTGATGCAGACCAAGACGATGGTCAACACAACACCGCAGATGGCAAGGGTGGGCATGCGGAAGAATTTTCCACTGCACATGATGAGCAGGACGAGCGGGTCGGCGGGGGCAGGGCGGACCGGGCCGGGGGTATGGGCTTGGGAGGGTTTGCGCCGTTGGCCAATCAAGCAATCATTTGAAAAGCCCTTTTTGCTGGTTGCTCTAACTCTTTTTGTTTTTTTCTTGGATCACTTTTATTGGGGTTCAAACCGGGGTTCAACAAACGGTACTGCTGCTGCCTGCTCTCGTTCGTTTCGTGTTGTTGCACTTCGATCCCCGCTTGCGATCGTCACGCGACTCGTTCGTGTTGGCGTCTCCACTCTCGTCTGCAGCTGGAACACGAATGCGGCTGGCGGGAAGCACTGCACTTCCCCACTGCAAGACTACGTTCTCTGCAAAGCTTGCGGCGGCGCTCGCTCTCTGCTCTCGCTGCTCTCGTTGTTGCACTCACGGTCTCGCTCTCGCTCTTGCTCTGGTTCTGGTTCTCGTTCTCTCAGCTGCTGGTTCACCTTGAGACCGAGACGCTGGCTTCAGCTGACGCCGCCGTCACAGCTGCGCAGCTGCTTCAAGCGGATTTGCATGATGTATTTACCGTTTCAATGTCTGTCTTTGATTTGTTTTTTTGCTTTGCTTTGTTTTGTTTTGTTTTGTTCTGTTTGTTTCTTTGTTTTTAACTCTTTCCTTTGTTTATTTGATTTGTTTTTGTTTCAGTTTGCATTCCAAAAGTGTAGTTCTAAATATACCTACAACACACCGTCCGAGCCCGAGCCCGAAATACAGATCGTTAAAAATTTAATGTGTGTACACTTGTTGCGGTTGTTGTTGTTGCGTGCAATTTTGGGTTGGGTTTTGGGATTTGGGCATACAGAGAGAGAAAAACAAACGCATTTATGGCTATTCTATGAAAGTTCTTCCACAAAGTCCTTTCAAAATGTTCAACTATCTAATCCCACTAAATCCCAGAAAAGTAGCCGAAGCTCTACCTGTTCATGGTTTAGTTGATACAAGACTTTACAATATATGTACAAACATATGTACTGAATGTAGTCCATGTGTCTAAAGATTAGTGGTATTCATATATGTAACTATGTACATCCAAATATGAAACATACTCTTTGAGAATCAATTATGCCAATATTAATACAGAATTTTACATGTTATTGTTTGTCTTTCGAGTTAATTGATATCTTCATTAGGAAGCCCTCTAATCCCACCCCCCCTCCACTAACCATTTACATCTATTGTCTCCAAGGCATTCTAATGCGTCTCTCAAAATGTTAATGAAATCAGTTTCCATCTTAATTTCACTCTCTCTTTACCTTTCACTCGCACCTGCTGCCGCTGCTGCTGCTGTTGCTGCTGCACGGTTGAATGCCTGGTTCTAATGCCTGGACTCTAATACCCTCTTATTCCCGTCCCGCTGGCATAAACAATAGGCTTTTGGGGCACAAAGGGATACATGACAGTGCCACCCGCCTTGCATGTTTTCTATTTCCCATTTGCGTATACCCTAACCATCATAGTACATAGATAATTAGAGATTCTTTTACTCCACATTGATTGCTACTATAACGAGTACCCACTCGCTGTGAAAATGTCCCTTAAGCGAATGGGAAAACGAGCGAGTGAGCTGATAGATGAAGAATAAACGAATTCCATTACACTCCACAAATGGAGGGACCCCTCTTGTACAGGGTATCCTCAGCTTCGTCTCAAATTACATTATTTTCGGAGTATTTTTTGGGTGGGATTTAGGCATTCATTTCATGGGATCTGCACACGCGCCTCTCAGCCTCGATGGAGAGAGGACGGGGCGAGGGGGGAGGACCTGGGACACTTGGCGGATTTAATTGAGCCGACACGCACGCTCACGAGCGAGCGCCACTTGCGTGTGTTTGATGAACTAGGCAACAAAAGCAGCGAGAAGTGAATGGGAGAGGCAAGGGAGAGGCGCAAAAGAGAGCGAGAAGAGATTCCATTTAATAGCATATCAATGCCTGTTGCCTTGAAGATATGTACATAAATACACTCGTAATCATCTCATTGCGTTAATTTTCCACTTTGTTGAATCTGCCTTTGGGTTGGCACGATGCCCCGCCCCTTTCACCGATGCATTATTTGGCTGTCAGTTAATTTTGCTGGATTTTCTTGTAACGCTTCGAGTCGAGACACACGGACCGCGACACTATCAGATGATATCATTTCGGAGCGATACTTTTCAACAATCTGTCGGTTAACATCATTCTGGCTTTATGCCACAAGCCTCATTCCATATATTCCCCCATCTCTCTCTCGCTCTCTCTCTTTCTCTCTCTCGCCATCCATCCATCACTTTTATTCCGTTTTTGTTGCTATTTATTTCAATTAATGAAGCCTGCGTCTTGTGTCGCTTAATTAATTCGAAAAACAAAAGGGCTCTTAACAAATTTTCGGGGCTAAGTAGATGAGAAGAGTAGAGTAGAGAGTTGAGTGCGGGGGGCGGGGAGGGAGATACGTATACGTGGAATGTGGAAAAAGTAGCAGATATCGGTGGCTATGGCATATTCCCTTAAGGGCGGGCACAAGCATCCCCAGGCAGAAGCCAGGACTCATGCATTCCAGGGACATTCCATTCCAGGGATAAGTAGTAAATTGCACAATAATAACATCCATCAACGGAGAAGCACGAAGGAGCTCGAGCTCTGGCTCTGGCTCTGAAGGAAGTCGACGATGTGGCTGTGGCACTGGCTGTGGCTGTGCCACTAAAGAAATGAATGTGCAGCAGCAATCTTTGCCGTTTCATCTTAATTATTTTCAACAGCTTTTCATGAAATTGCGGCTCAAGGCGGGCAGCAAAACAGATTGCGTTACAACAAGTTGCATGCCAGCAAAAGGATGCAGCAATGTTGCACATTTCATAATCGAGAGAGCGAGAGCGGGAGAGGAACAGCAAAGAGATGGGAAACTTTATTAAATTGACGCAAGTAAATTGCAATTTATTCTCTTCCCTGCAACAGATTCTGCTCCTTGCAGCAGTCCCTCCATCCCCCCACTAAAACTCCCCTCATTCCCCGTCATCTGCTCTGTACTTTCGCAGGACCAAAGGCCGGGACGCTATTAAATTGGATTACAGGCACTGGCCACAATGCGTATGCGTAATTTCTCAGTGGTACGGGCAACCACTTCAGTGCAGGACGGGACCAGGGGATAGAATGGTTGCCGCTTCGACCCATAAATACAATAAATTATAAATATAAAGCATACGTCCATCAGGATCCATCACTTAACCTACATGGAAAAATCCCATATGATATGCATTCATGCATATAGTAATTCCACTCTTGAAAGTTTTTCCTGAACCGAAATTTGTTAACCCAATTACAGAGCTAAGCAGCAGCACTTTCCACCTGATCAGCCCTTAAAGGGCGGGGCTTAAACACGGACTTTCCCCCATTATGGCGGGCATATTTTGAGGTAATTTAAGCTCATGTTTCAGGGGCTCTTAGTCGGATGGAATGGAATACTCGCAGACTTTAATGGTGGTCTAGCCCTAGTCCCTGGTCCCTGGTGCCATTGCAATGGCCAGTTGTGCCTGCGCCTGCAGCTACGTGTTTTCCTGTGCCGAAACATTTCCTCGCCTTCCTCCATCCCTTTTTGGGCTGCTGTGTAGCTGCTGCCTGAACGCATTATTTTGTCATTTGCATTTGGCTCTGCATTTCGAAAACCTCTCTCCTGCAGGCCACCCCCCGCACTATTGCAGCCTCACATTTTCGTTTTTTTTCTTTTCGGTCCAAAAAATTTCATTTCGAGGCACGTCGAGGCTTTGGATTTGAATATCCCGCACTTAGGGGATTCCATGGGGTGGATTGGGCCCATGGGCAGGTCTTTGGAATAGTTTTACACCCAAAAAAAATAGATGGCCACAGAGTGGACGCGGCAAGGCCACATCCTTTGGCCCCGTGGCACATACTAGATGTCTCAATTTGAGACGCACCAATGCACCGAGAATGGCCAAAACAACATACATGTCGTGTGAATTTGTATTTTCTTATTTCCCCTAAGCGAAAGGACAGTTTCGTGCTAACACACAGGGTATCCTTCTGGACGTTTCTCTGCCCGATTATTCTTTGTTTCTTATGGCCTAAAGGTTGGGCAGATGCTTCCTTTGGCTGCTGCTGCTGCTGTTGCTGCTGCTGTTTCCCCTTTCCTGTGGAAGGAAGGAAGGAAGGCAGGAAGGAAGGATGGAGGGCAGGAAGGAATATTCAAATCCAAAATCCAATCCGCAAGGCTCTTTCAATGCAATGCCCCGTCCTTGGCGAATGAGAGGGAAGTTTTTGGCTGGGGCGGCTGCTGCTGTCGCTCTGTTTTCTGTTTGGCTTGTCAGTAATCCGCAAATCGAGTTAATTTCCTTCCTCCAAGAAAGTAAAAATAAATAAAACCAATTTTTATTTGCCTGGCTCTGTGTTTATGCGGCATGTGGCATGCATTTAACCCGTGCCTTGACCCGTACCGGAGCCCGAGCCGCCTGTTTTTGGGGGCCCAAAATCAACAAAAAACACAAACTGCGACATCAGACGCGCGTGTCCTTGCAGCAGCTCCACTCCTGCCTCCTGCTCCTGCTTCTGCAACCTTTCTCTAATTAGTACAACTGTTTGCTCAGCTCTCAGGACATCACTGCTGCAGCGATAATTATTGCATAAATCTGAGATTGAAGGGCAGTAGTTGTTTCGCCTTTCGCCTTTCACCTGCTTTCCCTCACACAGTTTTCTCTATTCGTTTTCTTGAGATTTAACCGTTCGTTAAGGAATGTTTTTCATTCTTTCTTTCTTTGCTGACAGCTTTCCATTTAAAACTCTCTCTGAAAGTTTCTATCAACAGGAGAATTGATCAAATTAATAAACAAATACCTTTCAGAGACTCTCAGAGAAATAACAATAATAAGTGAAATAAAATAAAATAACACTTGCAGGGGATTTCCTTCTTTGTTTTTCTCTTGGTCACAAATTACTTTCGACATTCTGCCATTCATCGGGAATTGACGATGACCCTTTGGCCCAGTTTCGCCTTTTGACAGGATTAATAAATATATTGATTCAAAGATTGAAAGATTCCTCACTTAATTATGAATTAATTTCGATATAAATTGATGCCTATATTATCGAAAGTCGAGGCAGAGCCTGACAGCAAATAAATGGAACACTGACTTTCGTCCTGGAAGGAGTTATAGATGCCCCAGATGCGCCTTTTGACGGTTGACGGTTGACAGATGATGAATGATGAATAGTTGGACTGTATAAGGGTTTGATTGATAGAACGGGGTGTGGGTTGGCTTAAGGAATGTCTGTCGTCTGTAGCGTTGTATTCTTTTGGAATGGTCACCAGTTAGTACTCCCCCCAACCCCCCACCATCCTGCATATAGTTCTTCAGCTGCGATGACTGTACTTGGAAATCAACGTTTAGTTTCGCACTGCGGTGACTGTACACTCCAATCTACGTGTAGTTTCCTGTAGTTTGTGGCCTTCGCAACGATCGCCTTCGGCTAGGGAGGTGGCGACTGTGGATGTGACTGGGGTTTCATTTGCGTGGACAATTGGAACGTTCGAACGATGGAAGAAGCAGAACGGCACAGCATTAGCCAGTGAGGCAGGGAGCCATGTGGCATGTGGCGTTGACAGGACGGCCAGGCAGGCTGGCAGGCGAGGCAGAACGAATGAGCGAACGCTGTCCACTTCGACTACCTTCTGTTGGTGTGCCCTCCTGCCGTTGCCGTTGCCGTCGGTGTTGCTGTTGCTGTTGCTTTTACTATGCCACACTGCCTTGCTATTTATTGTGTGCATGTATGAGTGAGTGTGTGTGTGCGTGCGTGCCTCTGAATGTGGTGCGGTTTAAAGCTAAACAAAAGGACAACGCCAACAAGGACATCCAGAAGCCAGAAGCCCAAAGCAGCAGCAGCAGCCAGTTGTCTATTGCAGGCACTTTGAATTATTAAAACTGCACCACAAGGATATAACAATAACAAGAGGGAACGGGGAGGCAGGAGAATGGCGAGGGGAGGGGAGGGGAAGGGAGAGGAGTGCCGCCTAATCCTGCAGCCACCAGCACTATCTCCCCCTCCCCTTATCCCTCGCATATCCCTGCTATAAGGCAGTGTCGTCCTTTGCATCCTGTTCGCATCTCAACCAATAGAAGAAGAATGAAAGCCATATAGAAAATTTTAATTTTAAGGTCCCTTTATTCGGCTTTTGTGTACCGGGGGGCGGGGTAGGTGGTTCGTTGAATGCGAAACACAAAACCGTAACCGAAACCGGAATCGAAGCAATATTTAATTAGTGAATGCCAATTGTTGTCAGGCGGCAGGAGCATCAGATGGAGGCACAACAGCCACAGCCAGAGCCAGAGCCTGTCCTATGCACTGTGTGTACTGTCTCTTCTTTTCGACACGAGCTGGCACACAGCCAGGACATCTTTAGGGACGGACTCCCCTCTCCCTCTTCCGTAATAGAGAGAGTAGTGGGAGGTAACTCTGTCATGCAGGTGCTGCTGCTGCATCATGGGGTTTTTGGGATGATGCTGCTGCTCTGCTGCCAATGAAATAATTTAGCATACTTTTATGCGTGTTTGCAGAGCTCCTGTCTCCTGTCTCCATATTTCCCATTCAAATAGAGCACATGCTTGTACATGCAACTGCAACGAACAGCAGAAGAACAGAAGGGCACATGTGCCCCTGAAAACCTACAAAAGAAGATACTTTTTCAACTGGAATCCATACCGTCTCCGGTTTTCACTTTCGCAAACACTTTATAATTACGCAAAATCGGAGCTCCCATTTTCACAAAACGACAAACGAATTTTATTCATCGAAATGAAAAGTAAGCGACTTTTAATGCAACAAAAGGAATCTTAATTGCAGAAGGAACAAAAAAGAAATAACTTATTTAGGCATTGATACCAGTTTGACGCCATTGCAGGGGGAGTTCAGACTTTGCGTTTTTGTACCAAGAGCTGAGGCAGTTCGATTTTGTTATCGATACTTCGAATGTATCGCATGTTTAGCATAACAGAGGCTTTTGGACGCTTAACAGCACCAAATTGTACGGAAGCACCTGGCAGCAGATAAAAACATTTTGGCTGAAAACGCAACAGAAAGTGGAAACCGGAGACTGCCTCAATATGTAACATAGGTGGAACCCAGGCATAAATCGAAAGCTAACCGATGAGCGCTGCCGCATGACGCGAACGATTGAGAAGTGGAGAATCGACTAAGATTTCGTTTGCTTAGTGGGATACCCGATCCCCCTGGCTATCTTTAGTCGTCATTTAGTTTCTGCTCCCCGACATCTGATCCCATGGCGATGCTGTTCGTATTTCTTTTGGTTCCCTTTTTTTGCAACCAACCAACCTTCTCGCTTAATTGCTTTTCGGTTGTCTGTCCGTCTGTCTGTCTGTTTGCATCTTTCCCTCCTGTCAACCAGAGATACCCTTTTTGGTATCAAAGCAAAACAAAACAAAAAAAAAAACCACATTCGGCTTCAATTGTTGGCCTGACAAAATGGATTGTCTCTGTGCCCTGGCCCCCATTCCTGACTTTGGCACCCACAGCAAGAGGCAGAAAGTGATGGCTACAGTGGCAGACAGAGATAGAGAAAGACTAGAAAGGCTAGAAAGAGAGAGAGAGAGCCAGAGAGGGACATCAATTCTGTTGACTGGCGACAAAAAGACAGTTTCAAATGAAACAGAAATAAAACTAGATTTTTGCAATTAAAATGCAACATGAGGCATGGGCCATGAAATTCAGAGAAAGAAAGTGACAGAGCAAAAGAGTGGGAGAGAGTCAGATCCAGCCAGAGAGAGAGAGAAAGACAGAACCATGACGACAGAGAAGAAGACACTGAAATGTGTGCCATACAGAGTGTGGGAGAGAGATAACATCATGAAGAGAGAGAGGGAGAGAGGGAGAGAATGTGAAGTGAAACTTTTGGGCCAAAAAGTCAGCAAATGATTTTTACAATTTCTGCTGTCCAATGCAGTTACGTGTACCGCCAGAGAGTACCGCCAGCAGCATCAGGCAGCATCAGCAGCAGCCAACCAACAAACAAACAAGCAAACAAACAAACAAACAAACAAACGTAAATAAAATGCATGAAAAAGCGGCAAAAAGAAGTACTACACTCGCACACACTCGCGGGCACACACACACAAACAGGCATAAGCATTAAAAAGTTTTTTTCAGAAGAGGAAAGTGCCGTAAAAGCGCAGGTAGAAAAAAAAAGAACGGGGTATTACGACCATGCGATGGGGATACCCCTATCCATACATTGGAATTTTGAGGGAGATTTGTTATACAGAAAGAAAGTGGAATACCAGAACTATCATAAACAGGTATAATACAAAATATAAATGATAGATAAAGATACATCCATAGAAGACTTCTTTGCGATTAACAGATCGCCATAGATATTCTTTAGGACGTGGCCCTAGCGACACTAGCAGAAGGCTGTAGTACGCGGATCCCCGACCAGAGCGCAGCCCTCCTCCCGCCCAACCGAGGGGCGCTGCCGCATAGCGCGCGACTCGTTAACCGAACCGATCGCAGACCGTTGCAGGAAAGATAGGTGTTAGAACTAATCTGACTAAGCAAGAAATAAGTAATTTCTAATTGCGAGAAAGATATGAGAGTATCACTACTTTAAGACTAGGAAGGGAGTTAGTAGTAGATATGATATGGTAGAGGGAATTATAATCCGCGCATAGGACCCCAAACGGTTCATGCAAGGAACAATTCGATGTACAAAGCGGAAGGAACAACGGTATATAGTTCCCAGTGTTGATGCGGCTCAACAAGCTTTGGCTTATAGTACTTATAGTACCAAGAGTACTGCGCAACTTCTTGGGTATGTCTGTCCCAAGCACCACCCACCCACCAATAAATTGTTTGTGTGTTGTTCGCAATATTTTTTTTACAAACGAATGGCGGGCACCACAAAAATTATGGTTGGACAACGATGGCCACAAGAGAGGCGTGGAAAGCGCAATGAATTATTAATCAACAAGAGGAAAAGGAAGGAAAAAAGCAGGTGGAAAAAGCAGATGGGATGCCATTCACTTATGGGAAATTTTCGAAGTATCTGGCATTGGACGCCAGTGCCGTTTTGAGAAGTATTTTTACTCTTTGGACTTATCATTTGTTGTGTTAGAGAAAACAACGTTGATCTCAGGTCACTCAGAGCTGGAGGGCCCAAGGGTAGAGGAGTATTTTCTTTGAGTTGGAGGCAAGGCTAATTCCTACCAACGATGAATGCAAATTTTGTCTTGACATCAAATCAGACGTGTCAAAGTGGAGTAAGTGAAACGAATGTAAGGGGAGAGCCTTTGAGATGCTCGAAGTTAGAGGAGTGCACCATGCAACCGTGGGGCAGGACAGGGCCGGGCAGGTCAGGGCAAGTCAACAGGCAGACACGAGAGACACGAACGAGTCAAATGAAAGAGTTTGTTTGCCTCCGTTTTGGGTTGAAGGAGAAGAAGGAAATTCTTTAAATTCCTCTCTTCATCCTCTCCCAATGCTGCTTGTTTGTTTCGGTAGCACAGACACCTACACCAGCCACCAGCCACACCTGCCTCCTTGCAGCATCAAGTGCAGCAGCAGCAGTATCAGCATCAGATTGTCCTGGCCTGGGTCTGGTCTTTGGCTTAGAGTCTGCTCCGCTCTCCGTCTGTATCACCGCTTAAGTGCACTCGAGTTGCCTGTAAACAAACACATGACTGGCTGGATGTAGTACCCATACTCGTATGCTATTTCGGATAGATACGGATACGGCCTCAGCGCAGGCTGAGCCAGCACTGAATATGATACGCTTTTGTCCAACGCCTCTCAAATACTTTGCAAGATGCACATTGCGAGGGCGGGGCTCTTGGCCATAGAGAAAGCCCTCTTCGCCCCAGCCTCAAGAAAACAAATTACAAGTATCTTTATCCGTTTCTTTTTTTCTGAACAGTAAACAAGTTCAACGAGGCCGGGCGGATCGGGTCGGGTGTACTATATTTACTATAAAATATATCCTATCTGTTGATGATGTTTTCCACTGATTCACACTGTGAAGGATCTCTACAACTTTTTTCTCTGAAAGTTTTCCTCTCTAAAATATATCACAAAATATCGACACCCCAAAGTCAAGTGCAGTAAGTAATTAAGACCCCAATTTAGACCAAAAATACTGATGCTTGCATGCAATCAGTTGTCCACTCGCAGTACCGATGCACCCGTTCCGTAGAATACAACTTTGTCCCCATCCCTCATTGTAAAATTACATATAAGGCCCAACGTTTCTAAATAAAAGTTAGCAATCTGCTCACCAGTGTCTAGACTTAGGTCTAAAAATTAGCCATATACTTGAAATGATTGCGTGTAAGACTAATTGCAAGGCCAGAAGAATTCCAGAACGAAAACAAGGCTCAAGATCGATAGAGTTAGAGCGCGAGAGTAGCTTATAGTAGGATCCTGCTGCTAAACAAATTTGTAACTCCTTATTAGAGTCCATCAAGTGGTGCTAAGGTTGAAATGTGTATTTTGGTTCCAGTCTGGAATGGCAGATGTCTCACTGTACAGTTTACAGTTTACACACGAAAGTGTCCTCTTTGGCTCTTCAGCTCTTTCTTCCTGGTTTCCACGGGTTCCCTTTCTCTAGCCGTTTCTCAGGTGTCTTCCTATTCTATCCTACACTTTTCAATCCCTCATCTTCTGCTTCTCCTCATCTTATGAGCCTCCCCCTCATCCTTCTTCAATGCTTCCTCCATTGCGTGATGGTTATTATGCTCTGTATGCTTCTATATGCTTCTGCTCAAGTGAAAAATGACGCATTATGCGTTACTTTCAAATGTGTGAATGCCGCTTTTTCCTTCCACCCAGTCTATGTCTATGTCTCTCTCTCACTCTCCCTGTGTGGTTGTGTGTGTAGTCAAATGTAACCCCTTGTGGCCACAAATACATACATATCCCTCTATAGAGAAGCAGAGCGATAGAGGCACAAGAGTTTTGCCTATGACTGAGATTTTTATGCGAATTTTTCAACGTGTTAATACCCTGTATTTTGTGGTTTCGAATGATAGTATACGCTTTTCAATTTTGTTGTTCTTTTATCATCTACAAACATCTACTATCGACTACATCATCTACTATCGACTTAATCATCGACATCTACATCATCTACTATCTACTGCATCAACTACATCTACATCGACTATCATCTACGCTTTTCAATTTTGTTGTTCTTTTATCATCTACTACCGAATACATCATCTACATCTACATCATCTACATCATATACTGTAGACTACATTATCTACATCTACATCATAAACTATAGACTACATCATCTACAACGACTATCATCTAAGCGTTTACCAAAGATCCCTATGATCGGATTAATATTATAGCTATCCTACATCTATCAAATCTGATCTCATTATTAAAACATAATTGGAACTATACTGAATGTATCTTTAAAGTACCCTTTCTGTATGATATATGATATGATATTTCATATACAGGGTTTAGGGAGGGGTCTGTACAGTCTTTCAACTCTTTCACTCATTCACTGCCTTATAGCCCTACCCCTCCATTCCCCCGTTTCCCATACCATGTCTATCCACCATTCTTTTATCCCATATATACATTTTTTATATTTTTTTCGTTTGTTTTATTTACTGCTGCAACATTTCGCGTGTGAAGAATTTCTCTCTCTTGCCTGCTGTGCTGTGTAAATATATACATACATATATATATTTATATATATTTTTTAGATTTAGTTTTTGGCTTTCATTTATGCACATAAATACGAGTACCCCAGTGCGTACCGCGTACATCGTCGTATATTTTGTTGTGCCCCATGCTGAGAGAGAGTGTCCCTCTGTCCCTGTCCCCTCTGTCCCTCTATCCCTGTGTCCCCAGCTCCCTTGATCCCAAACTGTGCGTTGTTTTCGGTGTATTCTGGTGATTTTTTTCCAACCCCCTGCCCCCCGCCGCCACCATCCTGTGTTGTATTCCTTATTATTACTCACGGGGATTCCTCGCTAGCTCGCTAGCAGCATTCAAAAGTTGCTTTGCTTTTGAGTGTCAACGAATTTAAAAGTGGAATTTAGCTTGATTAAAATTTGTTGGCAAAAAATATTATGAATTACAAAAGTTTTTCTAGAGATAATTCCCATGGATTTATATCCAGTGGCGAGGAGGAGTGATTTTTGTTCCAAAAATATGTAAAATAGTATTTCCATGGTTTGGGGAAGACTTTTTCATCTACTATTTGTTGTATTTGTAGTATTCCCCCACATATCTTTAAAGTTATTGTTTTAATTCTTTTCTCATCTTTCTTTCGGCTCTTTATAGAATTACAATGGCTATAATGACATTTTCCTAGAATTTGCAAGGCATGTCCATATGTCTTCTGTTCATTTCATTTTTCGGTGGAATTTCCCTTGAGAGAGGGATAAGCGTTGGTTGAGTGGATTTTCGGAAAGTTCTAATCAAATATTTGCACTGTCAATTAACTCAACTCTTATGTATTTTTTGTTGGCTAAAGAACTCTCCACATTTTTCATCATAATCCTTTCATTATTTCGAATACAACATTTCACCCATTTTCGCTCTTGTTCTGGGAAATGGGAAATGGGAATTATGCCTGCAGGATTATAATGAAATTTTAATTTAAATATTCAACATTTTTGCGTGTTGCAGTATTTTTCCATTTCCCTTCATTTTTCACTCGCCAAACACTCAAAAAAAAAAAAAAAACCAAAAACGAATACGAATTGTCCATAAAAAGAATTCTTTTAAAATCCATCACTTTGTAACCGTAATATTTCCAATTTTTTGGGTACATTTTTTTGCACTTTAATCAACATTGCAATGCCGTTTCGTGGCACGTTGCACGGAATCTGTACCGATTTTGCTGTCACCATTTTCCGCATTTTATTTCATTCAAATGTAAACAAGAAAAAAACACGTCAAAAAAATTAAAAGGAAAAGCAAGATGGTGTCATCGGCACATTGCACTTCCGTTTCCGCTTGGCAGCGTTGCCACCGCCAATCGCCACCGCGCCACTGCTGCTTGCTGCTTGCTGCCTGCTGGCGGCGGTATGGCGGTTTTGACCCCTCTGCACACACCCACACCCACCCGTGCACCCCCCCACCCCCCACGCACCCAAAATAAATGGCCAACGCAAACAATATGTTGCCTGAGTGCCTCCTCTTCTACTTGCAACTGCAACTGCAACAACAACATGCAACTTTTGTTCTTTATTAAGTAAAAGAGTAGCCCAAATGGAAGCTGGCTGGCTGCTTGCTACTTGCTGCAGGCCACAGCCATCGTGCCTGCTGCAGGTATAGCCTTGAATACGCACATACCACACACGGCAAACTACCGTTACTTGCTGCCGATTAACCGTACGACTCGTAATCGTAATCGTACCTCTCGCTACGTTACGGAAACGCGAAGCGCGCGCGCGTGCAAATGGAGTTGACGCTTCCAGTGCAGGAGACACAGTGAACGCGCCAGAGCCAAGCATCAGCAGAAGAACCCAGCAGAACAGCACAACAGCACACCAGCACCAGAAGCGACAGTGGCAAGCAGCAGCAGCAGCAGGCAGCAGCAGCAAGCAGCACTGCCAGTGCCATTGCCATTGGCAGCCAGACAGTTAGCCCTTCTCCTAGTTCCCCTCCGCAACCCAACCCATACACACCTCCGCGACGAAGGATAACCAGGAGGCTATTCCCAGCACACGAACGAAGCATAACGACCGATTGTCGGGCTCTCGGGCTGTCGGCAGCGTTCGGCTCTCAAGTCGAGAAGCGGCGAATCGAAACGAATCGAGTCCCGTCCCGTCCCATCCGCCCCACCCGACAGTCGACTGCCACTCGGAGCGGAGCGGAGGAGCCATCGACGAAGGCGAACGAGCACATGCCAAGCAGGAAGGAAAGAGATTCAGCGCCAGTAAAGATAAAGCTCGTACTTTGAATACTCTTTTTACGACTCACGAAAGAGCTTCTGAGAATAAAAGGATATTAATACAAAAATATATCAAATAAATACAAAAAACATACCAAATAAATACCAAGAATCTACCAGATACATTTATTTTGTATTACTTTAATATTGCTTTGATTGCTGAAATCCTTTTTTGTGAATTCCACAATTTACTGTCTTTATTTTATAATTTTTATTTACAAAGTGAATTACTATTCGAATATACCCCTACCGCATGCCCTAACTAACCCCCTCTGACAATAAAAAAATACACCGCCGCAAAACATTCAACAATTTTTTTTGGCGCCAAAATATCGCGTCAGCGTAGGAAAGCTCACTAAGCAGAGCTTTTACCCAAAACACACACAAAGCTCGCGGCACTCGGCGGAACGAAATGGCAAATGGAACACAGCTCTGTCTCTCACTCTCTCTCTCTCTCTCTTTCACTGTTTGTTGGTTTGATGGTGGAGGGGGGCATGCCACATGGGCCTGGGGCTCGCTGCAATATGCATGGGGATCAAAGCTTTCGGCCCAAAAGGTCAGCGTCAAATGAAGCGTTGTTTTTGTGGTACCGCCGCCATTCCATTAATGTTTGCAAGTCGGAAATCCCCAAGTCGAAGTATGGAAGGAATTCCAGAGAGTGTTCTATGAGATACATATGTATGTACTACATGTAGAATGGATCCTTAGAGGTATCGATGGGTAGATCTTCAAAGGTATTCACATATAGACATACATATGTATGAAGGCGATTAGAGATAGAGTCTTCTATCCGAATCTTGTAGATCATAAGAGTCTTTTGTGGACTGAGTTGAATCCAAATTTTTAAAGAAATATTTATGTATTATATATTTTTTCACATTTTATTGTCCTTGTGTAACCCAACCGCAACCGCAACCCCAACCCCAACCCATCTCTCCACTAGCCAATCATTCAGTTAACCATATATGTATGTATGTTTAGTGGGAACTCCTCTAAGCCATAATCAGGTTTTTTTGTTCACAGTTGAGCTACCATTTAAGTGGTTTGCAATTATTACAGCACAACGTACTATTACCGACCGGCTAAACGGAGAGAAGGTAATGACTAGTTTTAATGGGATATTCACAATATTTCACATTTCAGGGAAAGTTATTGTCAATTGTCTTTACTGAATATTTTATGGTGGTTCACGCCGGTCTCTGTCTCTATCTCTCTCCTTCTGCCTCATATTCCTCTCTTTTCTCATATTTCCATATACATACAATGTACAATATGTAACTTTCAGATCGGTAACGAACTTGAGCCCTCCCCCACTCCATAATATCCTCAGACGCAGATCATTCTTCTTTCGGATGTGGACAATCGACTCCGAAGATCTTCGCTGTGTCTTCGGAGACTTCCCTTCCGCAAGAAGATATCCTTGCTTGGTCTTCCCAGTATCTTTAGATGCATCCATCAATTCCCGGATAAAAACGAAAACAAACCAACCCAAGAATTCTGAACTATTTTGCTTCTGGGTTCGACCTTTGGACATCCCGTGGCATCCTGCGATGAAGGCGCAGGACATTCTATCGGACGACACTCGAGGGTACGCTTGCTATAAGCCAGATTGATGAAATTTCCTGGAATTTCCCCGGAGTCTCTTAGATTTCCTTTGTGCTTCTTTTAGAGAAATGCCCTTCCAAGATACATACACAGTATCTAAAACATTCTGGGAGCTATTGGGGGCATAGGGATGGCTATTTTTCATGCCTTATACTATCATTATCATTATCATTTCACTCCAAATTTAATTGCTTTATTGGTTTTAATGCATGGGTTTTGGTCGTGGGGTAATTTTGATGTTTAACCAAAGAGAAAACAACTATTTGTTGCGCCCAAATAATTGCGATAATTATTAGGGGGCAACATGCAAGCCCATGAAACACCTCGCGCTCTATCGCACTCTCTCCATGCGACTCTCTATCTCTCGCTCTGTGAGTCACTATCATCGGTGGAACAATGCCGCAAACTGTGTGGCAAGCCAAAAAAAAAAAAGTAAATAAATAAATAAATACGTAGTAGCCTGGCTATTGTCGCCTGTTGTTTGGATGGGTTATTGACACATTTCCTTCTATTTTGGATCCCCCATTCATTGCTATCTCTATGTCCCTCTCTTTCTGTTTCTTTTTCTGTACAACGATGCCCTCTGCTGCCTCTCTTTCTGCCGCCTTTTTCGTTTTGCTTTTGTTTTTGTATGCATAGCACACGATGTTTGGTGAAAGCCAAGCCCCCAGAGCCCCAGAGAGAGTGGGGGCGGCAAAACAGAAGACCAACAACCATGGCATCTAGTGGGTGGGAGTGGGAGTGCCCAGTGCTGCCACAGTGGAAACATTGCACATCGAAATAGAAACAATAGAAATGGCATAGGGCAATCCTTGTGGTTCCACTGTTCTATGTAAATATTGTAGGCAATGACTGAATTAGCAACGCCCCCGAAAACTGAGTGGAACATTGTTCTGGGGCCCCACCCAAAGACACCAAAAAAAACAAAAGTGTGCCCCAAACAGAAGCAGCAGCAGCAGCCACTGATGGCATGAATAGAAATGTTTTTTTTTTGTTTAGGAATGTGAGCCATATAGGGGGGACATCTCCATGGGGGGATAGCTCGATAATTACACCGATATTTGCACAACTAGCTGGGAAAATTATTTCAACTAAGGAACAAATTAGTATTACGAATAATAGAGTCCTTTTAGAGATATTTCTAGTCATTCTAGTCATATTTCAAATTGAGCAAATGATACTTTAGTAAGCCCGGAATGTAAGAATTACAATCCTGAAGGATCTTCGTTACATTTGCATTCCATCTTCTTGTTTTACATTACTTAAGACAATTTACCAATGAAATCTGCTGTTAAAAAAGTCACCATTTAATTTTTGTAGTTATCTGGCTTAAATACAATAGTGAGAGACGTGATATGAAGCACTGCTACTTCCATGAACGCAGCTGTATGCATGATATGTATGTATGTATATGGTATGGCTTTATCTTCAAATCTGTTTCGATGATGGACTTTTAATGTGTATGTTTAAATGGTTCGTTGAGTGCTCCCTACCGCCCTTCCCCCGCCCTGTCCCGTCTTTCGTCGCACACTCGTTCAACCGTGTGAGATATAGCGATATAGAAGAGGGCGGGGGGTGGGCTGTAATAATTTCTATACTCTGTGTCTGGTATTCGGATTGCATGCAACAGTTGTAGGGCGGAACAGCTGTTTCTCATTTTCAGATTTCCAAAGAACGAAATTTGTTTGAGAAGAAATATTCTTAGCCATAATCGAATGGCGTTCTCAATATCACTTTTAAATAAGTTTTGCGGAAATAAAAATAAAACGGATCGTATTAAATGACAAGAGATTAGCGCAAAATCCAAGCAAATTAATTAAATTTGAAGCAAAAGCGTCCCTCCGTCCCCTGCGGCAAGGCCAGTGATTCATCGATGATTCGCTTTGGCCTGTCATTCTCCACTCTCTTCCGCCACTCGAGAGAATCTCCTCGGCCATTTCCAAACATTCTCCACATTCGCCCTCCGCACACACTTGAAAGCGAAACTTCAGAGCATTTTCGATGAGACCGCGATACGATCGATCGTGATTGGATTAGATTGTGGGGCCGGCCCGTTTCAAGCCGTAATTTTGTGCATTTTTTAATTAATCGTGATATGGCTCGAGTGTTGATAGATTTCGAAAAGGAAATAAGATTGCATTCCGCATACGTTAATGAAATGCGCACAAAACTGAACGTGTTCTCAATAAGTTCTCTAAGAATAGACAGAACATAAACGCACAATAATAAACGGTACTACAAGATGCTGTTATGATTCTGAGTCCGAAGAAAGATGTCCATTACGATTAAAGGGTGGCACAGCTAAATCAAAGACAATACAAACACTTATGTAGATGCGTCACGCCATACGAAATTTCAGCTCGATTTTTTCGGTCTGGAATTTTACAGAATTCCTGACTGAAAAAGAGAGAAAAAGATAGACAAAGGCCGCTCTTGTGGCAAACGCTCTATACGTGAGGCTGAGCTTTAACTGTGTGCGTGCACTTATTTTAGGTCTGATTGTTGTTTGTTTCTGTAATGTAAAAAAAAAGAGCCGTTCCTAGATAATGAGACGTTATTCACAGTGAAGGATCAAGAATGGACTCCAAAATATTACTTTAAGCTTCCACCTCATACTCAACCAACTAAAATTGTTACTGAAATTACAAAAACAAAGTATCCTGATAAGGTTTTATAAGGTTTTGGAATCAGTGATAATGCATTTTTTAGCCAGGATTGGTGCAATAACGCCTAAAGACGGTAACGTTTTGAAGTGCGATAACGTCTGCAGGCATTATTGCACTTCTTAAAGTGCGACAACGCCTGGCAGGCAGTATTAACGATTTTTGTTAGATTTTTTTTTTATGATTTGAAGACAGTCTATACAAGCTTATAAGTGGGTACTTGGTTTTATCACCACAGCCCTAGGATTTGAAGTTCCTTAGGTTGAAGTTGGCCGGACTTGAAATAAATTTTTTACTTGTGTTACAAAAGTTGTTAGTAGTGCATTCCTCATACGTTATGTAGCTCTTGAGACATTTTAAATGATTTTCTGCCTTGGGAACTATCGATTCCGTCACGCATGCACGCCCCCACCTCTAGGGTAAAAAGCATCTCTGCGACATCGGCGACAGCGAGAGCAACGTCGGCATCGACGACGATCATCTGGTTTCATTCTTCTTCTCTGTTTCCATGCTCGTCGTCGCACACTTCTTCCCCTTCCCCCCATCCCCTCAAACAACTATTACCCCGTTGGCTGATTTTTAATGATAATTCCAAGACTTTGTTTTCTATTCGTTTCGTTTCGTTTGCCTACGGGGGCCTCACAGCAGCGTCGCGTCGTCGGATTCAACGGATTCTGGGTCACTGGAATTTAGCAAAAGCAAAAGCAAAGCAAAAACAAAAGAAAATAGAAAGAAAAAAAGGCAGCATAGCAAAACCGAAAACGAAACGAAGCAAATTGTAAATAAAAAAAGTTTTTATTAAGACTTAGCAAGTTTGTAATGGAATTCATAATTTTGCTAATTGGTGGCAAACTTGGGAAGGGGGGGAAGGTGGGAAAGCTCACCTTTTGCTCAGGGAACAAATATTGTCTGAAGAGAAAGTTGAAATTGAAGAACAAACTGGCAAGAATGGCATAAACTACCGCATAAACTACTTTCCATCAAACTACTACTCAATCACGCACGCTGATTTACTGATCCCTACCCCTCCCCCCCCCCGGCCAACCCACCAGGGAACAATCAGGAAGCGGAAAGAGCGAGAGCGAGCGTACTCTTTCCAGGGCAAGAGAGAGCACGCCGACGGGAGGTGCGAGACCCATAGCGGGATGGATGTCGTGCAGTCACGTCGCGGAAGTAAGTACCAGAGATGCGAGAGAGCGAATGGGCGAGGAAGTAAAAATAGCGGAATGCTGATAATTGTCCACATACAAAAAAGAAAAAAAAGAGCCCCAACAACAATTAACTAGAAATTCCAAATTGGAGCAGGAGGGAAAGAGAGAGGACTAGACAGACAGAGATTTAAGGAATGAACACAGAGTCGTAGTCCAAGGGGTGCCGCGTCTGGTGGGGGCTGGTGACACCCTCTCTCTAGAGAATAGTTTTTCGATATGTTAAGATGTTTGCTTACCTCTTTAATCTTCTGACGGCGCTCCTCCAGAGTGACGTCCAAAGTGTCCGGCGCCTGTTCATTGCCGCCACCGCCCATGGGCAATTGAACGGTTTGCTGGGCGGGATTGTTGTGCGTGGAAACTGTGTCGGAGTCGCCCTGTGCTGGAGCTGCCAGCACGGGAACGGCCACATGGCGGGCATCCTCTGCCTCCGCCCGCTCCTGCTCTAGTTGCTCATCCAGCGCTGCAGCGGGGGCTGGGGCCTGGACATTGGCTGCATCTGGGCCGAATGCTCCCGCTTCTCCCGCTGCTGCGGCTGCTGCTCCTGCGCCTGCCTGCGCTGCCGGTGGCTCATCCAGGATGTCGCCAAGCTCTGCTCGAATTTTCTGCTCCAAACGCTGCCGATCGCCAATAAAGTGCGGATCCTCGTTGCGTGACGCATGGGCAGCGAGTGGCGGGGCCGGTATGAAGATCTCTGGACCGGCCTTCTGGAAGTGCTTATAGACGCGGAGGACACGATCGCCGCCAAAGTTATCCGGCAGCAGAAAAATGCCGCCAAAGCATAGGAAGCATAGGGTGACCAAGACGAGGCCAATCAGACATTTCTCTCGCGAATGGAAGTTTGATTTCCGTCCAATTGGACCGATGCGATACATTTTAACAAATTCGTTTTTTGTTTTGTTTTTTGTTTTGTGTCTTCTTAATGATTATTTTATTGCTTATGCGGGATTGTTAAGGTTGGTTGTTGTTGTTGCTTTTTGATTTTCTTTTTTTGTTCTGGAGGCACACAGCTGTTTGGTTTTTGAGGTTTTGCCGGTTAAGGTTTACAGTTAGTCGCACACTGACACACGCGCGCACGCTCGCTCTCGCTTCCTGCCTCTCTTGTGACGTCAGTTATGCGGTTGCATTGTTATTGTTTATGGCTATTTTTGGTAGGCTTACAACACGCATACAAGAACAATTTAAAGAACAGAACTGTATGTACAAGAAGAAAAGGTAAATAAAATCGTAATGCACTGCGCCATAGCGTACGTATACGAAAAGGAATCGGTGAAAAGAAGAGCAGCAGCAGCGGCAGCAGACAAAACACAGACAAAAACACGCACACAGAGATTTACCGAAACGTTTATGCGTGAGACCATTGATGCGTTCTTTTCACTGCATTTTATTGACAATTGATCAACATTAGGCGGCACAGACCTAAAGTAACATTTCAACTGGGATTAGATATCTGACAATGACAATTGTTTTGTTTGTTTGCTTTGGACCACATTTCATTTGGTAATTTACTGCAACGCTTAATCACGACTGGGCTTCACTGCATAAACTGCAACTAACACACACACACAGTCACTCCAATACAGTAGGACAGACAGGAGAGAAAGAGAGAGAGCAAAGGAGAACAAGCACAGTAATAGGCGCACACGCAATTTTTGCAATAAATTTGCTAAAACAATTTGGACGTATTACGGAATATACCGTTATAGCTAGCCAAAAGTACCGTTCGTCCGTGAACAATAAAAAAAAAGTGAACAAAAAATATTCTGTCGTTACTTCTGTCGCTGTGTGCTGTGCGGTGTGATGCGGTCTGTGGGGGGTCCCCTTCCCCTGCCTCCCCTCTCTCACTCTTTTACAGTTACAGCTGACAGAATGGCACAGACCCAAGAGGGGTGGTTGGTGGGTTTCAGCGGCGGCACAGGAGGAAACTGAGGCATCGCTTTGATTTTTTTCGCTCTTTCGCTTTGGTTTTTTTTTTTTGCTTACTGTCTCTTTCTCTCTCTCTGTGTCTCTGTCATTGCCTTTGCCACTGACTCTGCTGCTTCTTCACTGCGACGCTGTTGTTGGTGCTTTTGTTGTTATTGGAGGACTCGCTCTCTCGCTTGATACCTGAACGTGGACTTTCTCTCTATTAACACAATTCATATGCGAAGCCGTTTCGATGGCCGTTGCCGCTGCTGACAAACATAATATTATTTACAATTCGGATTTCACGCAAGCCACGGTTTAATTTAGTATAAGATCACAGCACATCGGTTCGGGCAGAGCAGAGCAGCATATTTCGCGTTTTGTTGTCGGCGGCGTTGCCGGATCAGCGGTTGCTGCTCTCTTAGATTAGTGCTGTTAGCGCTCAATTCTGCTGTTAAATCAGCTGTTCAAAATATCTACATTTTGCTTCTATTTGCTGACAATTTTAACTGTCAAAATTATTCTTTCATCAGATAATAATTCTATTATTATTTACGGTAATACCTTTATTAATTAAAAAAAAAAAGTAAAATCACAAGAAAACAATAACATTTTGGAGCACTGGCTACCTGAAGAGCTAATCAGCACTTCCAACAGCTGTTCGATTTTGCCTGCGTTTTCAAATATTTCTGTCATTTCACATTTTCAGGAAATAATAATCGTTTAAACATGGAAAAATGGGTACGGGACACGCTATCCAAGTGCCTGGACTGCGTGGTCACCGACAAGATGATGGAGTGAGTGAGCACCATGGCTGCTGGTTCGGTTCCCTTCCATTTTCCTGCAATAATACATTTTCCATCCGCCCCGAACCGACTATTTAGGGCCATCTTGGAGATCAAGGATGACTACGATTTTGATAGCTATTTCGGCAATCTGCTGTGCGAGGATAATGAGGAGCATCGCATCTTTCTGCTCAATTGCCGCCGGATGCTGCTGAGCGGCAAACAGACGCGCAACAACGCCAAGGGCGGCTCACCGGCCAAACAAATGTCAAATAAATCGCCAATAATGAATAAAAAAGCGCCCGCCGGTGCCGGTGCTGGTGCTGCTGGCGGTGCTGGAGCCAAGGGTAAGCAGGGAAAATATGTGAATATGTATTCGAACGATGGCCGCCTGCAGGGCGACACCATTATGCTGAAGGGACGTCGCCACTGCGACTGCCAGGCGGCGCAGCACAAGTTGATCAACAATTGCCTCGCCTGTGGCCGGATTGTGTGCGCACAGGAGGGCAGCGGGCCATGCCTCTATTGCGGCTGTCCCGTCCACACGCCCGAGGAGGAGCTGCAGCTGGCCAAGGATGCCTCCAAGACCAACCCAGCGGCCAAGAATCCCAGTAAGAATCAGTCCAAGAAGAAGGAGAAGACCTCAACCTCAGGCAACAGCCTGCATAAGCCTGGCGATGGTCTGGAGCAGGCCATGGCGCAGCGAGATCGTTTGCTGGAGTACGATCGGAACAGCGAGAAGCGTACGACGGTCATCGATGACGAGCTGGATTACTTTCAGGAGAACTCCGTCTGGCTGAGCGACATCGAGCGCGAGAAGTACGAGAAGCTCAAGAGCGAGATGCACGAACTGAAGCACGGCAGTCGTCTGACGCGCAAGATCAAGGTGGACTTCGCTGGTCGTGAGATGGCCGAGGAGCTGCCCGTCACCCAGGAATACGAGCAGCAGGTGATCCAAGATTTGGCGGCCATCAGCAAGGCCTCATCCGCCTCCACGTCAACATCCCTCACGGGCCACTCGGCCATGGCTTTGGCCCCCAATCTGGGCATGGCCAAGCCGCCAGTGTATCGGCCAAGCAAGGAGCTAAAGAATTGGCAGGCGGCGGCACCCGCATCGAGCGATAATCTGGAGCGCATCTACAATCGTGTGCAGGACAAGGAGCTTCTCGAGATGCAGGACATGCGGCAGTGCATGTCGATGCATCAGCCGTGGGCCTCGCTGCTAGTTGCTGGCATAAAAAAGTGAGTGCTGCGCCCCTGAAGGACACCTGAATGAATCATGAATCTCTCTCTCTCTCTCTTTCTGGGCAGGCACGAGGGACGCGTGTGGTACAGCGAGCATCGCGGTCGATTGTGGATAGCCTCGACGGCCAAAGAGCCACATCCCGAGGAGATTGCCCACATGGAGGAGTTTTATCGGCTGCACTACAAGGGTAAGGTGGTCCAGTCTTCCCCGCGCTCTCAATTTGTCACCCGTATCCGTACACTCTCCCGCAGATCCCAATATGAAATTCCCCGAGCATTATCCCACTAGCAGCCTGCTGGGCTGCGTTCATGTGGAGAACTGTGTGCCGCAGGAGGAATACCGTGACACCTATCCCCGAGGCGAGTCCGACAGTCCCTATGTGTTTGTCTGCAGCAAGCCGGAGCAGCTGCCGATCCTGCTGCCCGTCCAGGGTGATCATAAGATCTGTGAGTGTTTTCATTCCACGGCCCAACAAAAAGGGCTCATTCTGATCCATTCTCTCGTGCTGATCCACAGATGAGCTTCCGCTCAAGACGCACAATGCCGCCTGCAAGACGCTGCTGAGGGCCAGGGCCAACAAGGGTTAATAGCAGGCAATCACTTCTTCACATTCGATTTATGCGGTAAAAAGCATTTTAAATGCTAATTATAAATAAAAACATCAACGTAAAAGACGTTTCATCTTTAATTGATTTTGTTCCCTGAAATCCCACTAGAGTGAGTTGGTTACTGGTCCTACAATAAAAAGGAAGCTATTGCCATTTTATTCGAAGAATGAATTTGTATATAAAACCAGAAAAGCTAGATATAGCCGTGAATATGCTAAAATGTCATTACTTCCCTTAAGAATGTAAAAAAAATAACGTCCCTCTGCTTATCCAACTGTCTGGCAACCCTGCGGTGCTTTGAGGCCAATTTCTGTTGTTTTGATTGGATTGCATTTTATGCAATGGTGATAGTGGATGTGGAGTACTGGTAGGTAGAGGAGACCTTCCCATGAGCCAGTGCTGACACTCTGGACTCAATTCCTTGCAGCGGCGTCTGCAACTTCAAGCTGCAATGCCATCTGCTGCGCCAATTCCTTATGGAGGCGGCCGGCCCAGAAGTGGAGGTCAACTGCCATGAGGGGAGACGCGGCTCCTTTGAGGTGACCATCGACCAGCAGCTGGTGCACTCTAAGCTGGCGTCTTTGGCCTTTCCCGAACACCAGAGTGTGCTCCAGCAGGTGCGTCGGGCGGAGAGCGGTGTGCCCGTAGAGACGGTCCAAGCGGCACCCATCAAAGATTGCAGCTTAATGTGATTTGAATACAGAGGAGTGTGCATATATTTATTCCTAAATTAAACAAACAAACAAAATTGTAATATACATATGTATAGCATGGATTAGCGACGGTAGCGATAGCGCTTAAAGTGGAACCATAGCTGGAAGATGTTGTTGTGGAACTGGCAGCGGAATCCCCGCTTGTAGCTAAACTCCCACTCCCGATTGACGATCTTGAACGCAATATCCTCGTACGGCGGTCCCGTGTGAAAGCGCAGCACCGCAAAGTCCCCATTGTCCGCGCAGGGTGTGAGGAAGTACTGCGGCGTCTGTGACTTGTCCATCAGGTCCGGATAGAAGATGTTGAATTTGTAGCCCTGGACGATCTTCGGCGGCGGATTGTCCATGTCGTAGTGCGTCTGATTGTACTTGTTCCACTCGAAGCCAGTGTGGACGCGATTGAAGTAGCGCGGCTTGCGCGGCCGATACTTGTCCGTCGCCAGCTGGGGCACGGCATCCAGTGTGGTCTCCACACTGAACTCGGCCTCATCGCCCTGCATCCCCTGGCGCGCCTCGTTCCGCATACGCTGCTCCTGCGCCGACAGCTGCTGCTGCTGCTTGCCCGAGGACGATCCATCCACGCGCTCCGGACAGACGATTAGCATACGCTGTCGATGGATCCGGCTCTCATCGTCGCTCTCATCGTACATGGCGCCGTCATCATGGTCATCTCGATCGCCGGCCTGTATCCGACGGCCGGTAAAGTCGTCCTCCCTGATGTAAGTCGGACTGTAGTTGCCGGCCTGGTAGAGGCGGGCGGCATTGAGCAACTCCCTCAGCGCTCCATCGTCTTCGTCGTCATCGTCCTCATCTTGTCCAGGGGATGATGAACGCTGCTCCTCGGATGCGGTCCCCGTCGCCGCCTCCTCCGATGGTGCGGCGGCACTAGCTTCCTCCTCCGTCTCGGCGGCGTGCTGCTGCTGTGGCTCCTCCTTTACTGCAGAGGATTGATCGTCGCCGCCACCAGTTGTCAGCTCGTCTTCATTCTCCCGCTTGAGGAGCAGCAGCTTCTCGCGCAACAGGGCCTGGTGCCGATCCCGGAGACGTGCCCGAGCCATGTGCGCCTTCAGCTGGGAGAGCAGACTCTCCCAATAGCTAATGTCGACGCCGTCGGCGCGACTATTGATCTTGGCCTCGATGCGCTCACGCATCTCCTCCAGCTGCTTGGCGTTCTTGCCGCGAAAGATGTCCGCCACGTCCTTGACGACACTCTGATGGATGCCATCGCGTCTCTGGTTGAGTGCACTGGCATCAGATTGGAGCTTTTGCTGCTTCTGCAGTTCGTCCTGGACAATAGTGACCATATCGTTCCAGAAATCGATATGCTTGCCCTGCTCCAGCTCCTCATACACCTTGATGTCCACCAGCAGATCCTCCAGTTCCTCCATGGGCAAGCCATGGAGCAGCATATACGGCTCGTGCATTTGCATCTCTAGGGACTCCTCGAGCGGGGCATTGCCAGCGGCCACATACTGGGCCAGCAGATCGATGGGTTTCGCCCGTCCGTCACGGATTCGTATTTCGCTGCGTAGGCGCGCCTGCTCTAGATGGAACTGGTCCTCCTGGCGCTGCCATTCGCGGAACTGGACCGCTTCCTTGGCCCGCTGCTGCTGCATGGCATCGTCCTCGCGCACCTGCCGCTCCAGCTCACGCTCCTGCCGGCGCTTCTTTACCTTTTCCAGCTCCCGGCGGTTCTCCATTTGCTTTTGCAGCGATAGTACCTCCACCGTCTTGGTGGATAAATTCGAGAGACCCTCCACCTGCAGCTTCTTGCCCCAGTGGAAGGTCGAGGTTAGGTTGGAGTCGCCGAACGGATTGTCCTCGTTGGAGTACGTTTGGTATTCGTTGTCCCAGCCCATGCGCTCGCGGCGTCGATGCTCTTTGGCCTGCTTCTCCTGCAGGCGGCGTGCGCGCTTCTCCTCGGGTGTCTCCTTGGCCTTCAGCTCCTCCTTGCGGGCCTGACGCTCTTCCTGATCGCGGAGGCGTCGCGCCTCGAGCGTTTGCAACAGCTTCACGGAGCTCATGGCCAATGGCGATTTCGATTTTGCTGGTGGCGTTAACGAGCGTCGCTTTTTGCTGCTCTTCTGGCTGCTTCTCTCCTTGTGACCATTATCCTTTTCACGCTTCTGCCTGTCTTTGTCCCTTTCTTTGTCACGCGTTGTGTCGCGATCGCGGTTGCGTTCACGTTCCCGCTCCCTATCCTTCTCACGATGCCTGTCCCTGCTCTTGTGTTCGGAACTCCTACTCTTTCTATCCCGACTCCGTCGCCGGGATTTGGTGTCTTCCCTGGGCATTTTTTTTTTTTAATATTTTCACCCGACAGTGGCGAAATAAACACAATTTAGTCACATAGAGGTGGGATAAACATCGATTCGATGCTACTATCGATGCATCGTTGTTTGGTGTACGCTGCGGATATCAATGTTTTTAGATTTCGATTTATAGCCTATTTACTCTACGGTTGAGTTATTGAGTTTCGGGAAAAAAAAATCAAGTTTCCTTACATGACTAGACTCTTTCAAGTGAACTGAGCAAAAATAACTTTCGTTTCATCATTTTCGTGGAGTGTGTTTTAAAATACCCACTGGTAGACAATGGGTTAATCGTTATTACATGGTAATCGATGGTAGTCGATGTGAGAGTGTGACCTTGCTGTAAAATGATTCTGACAAATAAAATTTGAAAATAATGCCCATTTGAATCGGTTTAATTAATTAAGCAAGTTATTTGATGAAAATGATTACCAAGTTTATATAGTGTTTGTCCGGGAAAAACTAAAAGAATAAAATGGAAGCCAACTGATTGAACTAGGGCTGTACAACCATCGATCTATCGCATAATTCGAATCGATATTGTTTCAGCTGTTGAGCGAATACCTATCAGTAAATACTCTTTGAATTTGAAATGTATTATTGAATACCATGTTAAATACCTGGAAATAAACAAATGCAATGGACAACAACAAAAAACATATCGTTTACAGAAGAATAGACTATGCCAGCGATTGGAAAATGCTGTAAAACTAGTTCTTTCAATGACTTGTTGCCCATAGCTAATGTGTTCACCACGAAGGGTATCTTCGAATTTAATTTGCGGCAATTTTTGCAAGCCGGCTGGACGGCAAATATAAATATTGGTGTTGTTTGTCGCGCCGCCAACAGTCAGCGACATGTCGTCATATCAATCAGAATACAATGCCGACGAGCAGGCGGCCATCGACAAAGAATTTACTAGAATTGCCAGTGAGTGAGGAGTTACGCCTGGGGAGCGTCAGGGCAGCAGGGGCGCAATGGTGAAATAACCTTCTATCGACAGATAAGAATCTAATAGTTGTTTTTTACAATTGTTTAGACAAAAAAAGCATTTATCTGGATCATGCGGGCACCACCTTGTACGCGGAGAGTCAAGTGGCAGCCGCCGCAGAGCAGCTGAAACGCGATGTCATCTGCAATCCCCACACGTGCCGCGTCACCGGCGACTATGTGGATCAGGTGCGCTACAAGTGAGTGGAAGCGGAACGATCTGCGTGTCGGTGCGTCTTATTTAATTTGCATTTTCAGAGTGCTGGAGTTCTTCAACACGAACGAGGATGAATATCATGTGATATTTACGGCCAATGCATCTGCTGGCTTGTCTCTGGTTGCGGAGAATTTCGACTTTGGCCGGCAGGGGAACTTCCACTATTGCCAGGAGAACCACACCTCAGTGCTCGGCATGCGCGAAAGGGTCCAAGCCAGAGCCATCTACATGCTTAAGGAGGAGGAGATCACTGGCATGGCATTAGCGCCATCAGCAGCTAATGGAGCTAATGGCTCATCTTCTGGTGACAACTCCCTGGTGACATTTTCGGCCCAGTGCAATTTCAGTGGCTACAAAATTCCCCTCGCAGCGATTTCTGGCATACAGAAACAGGGACTGCCCCACAGTCTAGGCAAACGAATTTCGGGAGAAGCATCAGAGACGACAGACAGCAATTACTATGTGTGCCTGGATGCCGCCTCCTTTGTGGCGACCAATCCTTTGGATCTGCAGCGCTATCGTCCCGACTATGTGTGCTTTAGCTTCTACAAGATCTTTGGCTATCCCACGGGAGTTGGTGCCTTGCTGGTCAGCCGTCGCGGTGCCGAAGCCTTTCGCAAGAAGCGTCGCTTTTTTGGCGGTGGCACCATCGACTACGCCTATCCCCATGCCATGGACCATCAGCTGCGTGAGGTATTCCACCAGCGGTACGAGGACGGTACACTGCCGTTTCTCTCGATTGTGGGACTCCTCGAGGGCTTTCGCACACTGGAACGCCTGGTGCCTAAAAGGAGCGTCAATGGCGGTGTCGTGGGCACAATGGAGCGTATATCGCGACATGTCCATGGCCTGGCCCAGTACCTAGAGCAGCAGCTGCGCCAGCTGAAGTATCCCAATGGCCAGACACTGATCGAGCTGTATAACAAAGTGGGATATGAGGAGCGCCACCGCCAGGGTGGTATTGTGGCCTTCAATGTGCGTACAGATACTGGACGCTTTGTGGGCTTCGGGGAGATCGCCTGTGTCGCGGCCCTGCAGGGTATCCTCCTGCGCACCGGCTGCTTCTGCAACATCGGTGCCTGTCAGCGTTACCTCGGCCTGGATGAGGCCATGATGGACACCATTTACAAGCGAGCCGGACGTATTTGTGGCGACTACTTTGATTTGATCGATGACCAACCCACAGGCGCCGTACGCGTCTCCTTTGGCTACATGACCCGTCGCCAGGATGTGGAGGAGCTGCTCAAAATGCTGCACCTCAGTTATCTGGCAACCAAACCACAGCAGCGGCTGCAGCTCATCGAAGAGCAGGCGGGTGAGCTACCCAAGGCCCTAAAGGAACGGGCCCAGCGCTTGCGGCCGCAGCTCCTACAACTGGCCATATATCCGGTCAAGTCGTGTGCAGCCTTCAAAATCGAGAAGGGCGACGGTGGCAGTGGCGGTGCCTGGCCACTGACGGCGCAGGGCTTGCAGTATGACAGGGAGTGGATGATTGTGGACATGAATGGCATGGCCGTCACCCAGAAACGCTGCTCTGAACTCTGCCTGATCAAGCCCCTGATACGGGATGACAAATTGGTGCTGCACTTTGGGGACGCGCCCGCCGCTGTCTCACTGCCGCTCTCTCTGGCGGACCAAGCTGAGAATTCTTCGCGATGCCGCAGCAAAGTGTGCCGCCAGCCAGTCGAAGGTCTGGATTGCGGCGATGAGGTGGCCCTGTGGCTGACCCAGCACCTCGGACTAGAGGGGCTCCGTTTGCTGCGTCAATCCTCGCAGAGGAACTCGTCCAACGGGGAGCAGCAGAAGCAGCAGCTCAGTCTGGTTAATCAAGCGCAGTTCCTGCTGGTCAATCGATCCTCTGTTCGTTCCCTGCAGTTCGAAGAGTCGCTGGACGAGACCGTCGATCGTTTTCGGGCTAACATCATCATCGACACGGGCTCGGCCTTCGAGGAGCTATCCTACAAACAACTGACCATTGGCCAGGTGAAGTTCCAGGTGGAGGGGCCCTGCCAGCGTTGCGACATGATCTGCATTAACCAACGCACGGGCGAACGCTCACCGGAGACACTCACCACCATTTCCCGCCTGCAGAAAGGTAAGATGCGGTTCGGTATCTACATTTCAAGGATCTCCACTCCAAACCCGAACAGCAAGGAGCAACAGCAGCTCACCTGCGGCGATGTGGTTGTAGTTACTTAAACACACACACACACACACACACACAGCCCATACATGGGATTCCATAAGTTCCATGTGCCGGAAGGGAGATCCAGTGCGATTCATGGGCTACTCTTATAAGAGTTGTACCGTCCCTATGCGATTAAGTTTCTACATACATATATTCCTTAAGTATTCATATTAAGACACTCCAGATCTGACTTGTTGATCATTTGCATTATTATGTACAAAAAGACGAACCGTACTTAATATATAAGGTACATATGAACATATATGTATATGTATGGGCTATTCTTGCGTTACGGACGTTACATTCGTAGGCAAATTTGGTCGTTAAATTTGACACAGTTGGCTCACATTGGTATATTTTCATGAAATTTCATGCAAAATGTAGTTCTTTTTAAGCTTATTTCAAAATGATTTCAAAGGGTAAATGTTACACTTTTTCCACCAAGACAAGACTTTGTCTGCACTTGAACTCACAAGGGGGAAAGGGGGTTTGTGGAGTGCAACATGGTATTTAATTTCTAATTATTCATTTTCAGGAATTGTTTTATGTTTGAGAAGAATTATGAATTCCTCTCAATTAAAGTCACGATGGGCCTGACCCTTCTTGGGGTACAGCCACGTTCGCTTGCAATGTGTTGATGCAAGCTCAGAGCTGCATCAAAAGATCCTCCTTACTTTGCGTCACCGCAGTTAAAAGAATTAACCCTATTTCCGACATATTTCGTTAATTTTCGAACATTACAAAATTTGTCTTCCTCTTCCAAGACGCAAAGACGCTGTAGTGTAAACGGCAGTTCTGCTGCCATCTTTTCCGATATCGATATCGATATCGATAGGTAACGCACAAGTGTCAAAAGCCTATTAGCCTAGTATTAATTAAAACGCGCTCGCGTTTTTGGGGGACTGGAATCTGCTGAAGACGGAGCTGGCTTTTGTTTCTGGGGAACTATAATCCGCTGCAAGGCGCTGGTGAAGCCTTGACCTGTGGCTTCTTGCGTGGAGTGTCCTCCTCTTCCTCGCTTGCGGCACTGATGTCAGTGAAGGCAATCGTCTTGGCTCTTTTGACTGCGGCTGCAGCTTGCCGCCTTGCTGGTTCCTGGCGGACTGTGGATTCTGTTGCTGCTGCTCTGGGGCTTTATCTTAAAGTCCAAATCGCCGGTGCTCGGTATTTTCATTTTGTTAGGAGCTGTTAAGAACCAATAAACGCGGCTGCCCGCGCCGGCAAGAAGAAGTACGACGCTGCTCTGAAATGCGTAAGTACCAATCAATAAGAATCCGTGGCGCCTTTTTCTCGAGCTCTGTCCCTGTCTTGCAGGAGCCCCATAGCAATGGGCCCCTGTTCGCGGAGATGCAACGCCAAGCAAGAGGGCATAAAACAGTTCCAGCAGCAGCGCGGCCTCAAAACCCTGGGCATGCCCCACATACTGGCCAGTGGCTCGGCGAATGTCAACGGGCAGCTGCATCGTTTCATTGTGATGCCGCGCTACGGCAGCAATATATCAAAATTCTTCAAGGAGAACGACAAGCGACTGCCGGAGGGCACTGTCTATCGCCTGGCCGTACAGATTCTGGATATCTACCAGTTCGTGCCCAGCACTGGCTATGTTCATGCGGATCTGAAGGGGGCAAACATCGTGCTGGGCCTGGGAAGGGGTGGTGCGGCCCAGGCGTACCTTGTGGACTTTGGCCTGGCCTCTAAGTTTGTCCACGGCGAGTTTAAGCTGGATCCCAAGAAAATGCACAGCGGCACAGCGGCCTATTTTGGTTTGCCCACCAGGCGAGCGGCCTGTGAGATTCACGGCTACAACATCATCGAATTGCTGGGCGTGGAACTGCCCTGGGTCATACAGAAGCTGCTGGCGGTGCCACTTGAAGTACAGAAGGCCTAAAAGTCCTTCATGGAGGATGTCGTTACGGCACTGAAGGATCTTTTCCCCAAGGGCGTGCCGGTACCCTTGGTCGACTACATGAAGTACGTCGCCAAATTAAAGGTAAACGCAGAACCAGACTACGAAAAGTGCCGCAGTTGGTTCTTAACAGCTCTTAACAAAATTAAGATACCGAGCAACGGCGACTTAGACTTTACGATAAAGCGCCAAAGCAGCACCAACAGCATCCACAGTCCGCCAGGAACAAGCAAGGCGGCAAGCTACAGCCGCAGCCAAAAGAGCCAAGACAATTGTCTTCACTGACATCAGTCCCGCAAGCGAGGAAGAGGAGGACACTCCACGCAAGAAGCCACAATTCAAGGCTTCAACAGCGCCTTGCAGCGGATTATAGTTCCCCGGAAACAAAAGCCAGCTCCGTCTTCAGCAGATACCAGTCCCCCTAAAACGCGAGCGCAGAACAGAGACTCGAATAGTACGCCCAAACCACGCACCAGTCCCAGATCTGCAGCCCGGACCACAAGCGTAGTCAGTGCCAATATAAACTTAAGTCCAGTGATCTCTCCGCGCGGCAAGCACGGCAAGGCAGTCGCACTGATTGTGAATTTGAACCGCAAGAAGAAGGGCGCGGCCAAGGATCAGCCCGCAGCCAAAGGGGCCAAGAAGGCTGCCTCCCCTGAGAACACTTCCACCAGCGGGGAAGAGTAGTTACAGCAGATACATGTGTACCATCGGACGGAGCGCTTGAAAATTGGGACATTCTTTGGCCAGTACTTATTACTTATGTATTTAATAATCAAAATGGCTTCCAGTTTTTCCATACACGTTTTAATGAATATGTAGTAGGCTAAGTAATGCTCCCAAATAAAATAACAAAATGTCTAGGAAAGTAGTGTGAAAATCTCTAGCCGCCTTTGATTGTCCTGCCATTTTTTTGTGCATACAGCTCTAACTGGATTTGATAAAGTGCATTTGCAGGCCCCTGGTATACGAGAGTATCGTTGAAAGCAGTAGCTGAATACCCAAGCATGCCTTCGTGTGAAGGCAGCTCTGAAACCTGCAAGTCAATTGGGAAACCATATACCATAAATAAAATAAAATATTTGTGTACGTCGTTCAATTATGCCGAACTTACAGATAATTTTGAAAGGCTGAGACTTGGACCGCTACGAATTTTAATTCTTGTCTTCATCTTTGCCCTTCCGGAATGCAAACTTCATTGATGGTAGCTTGGGCTTTGCCATTTCCCTATGAAGGTAGCTCCACGGGATTGTATCCTTATGTTTCTTCGGGGTTCTCTTCGACTTATATTCGATCTTGACTTTTTCTGGCATGCGATCTGACTTGCCCGACTGTGAAGTTGGCTCCTCGTTAGTGTCTATCTCTTGGGGCTCTAGCAGTCTGCGGCCTTGGCCAGCATTTTGCCACTCGTTTTCCATAGTAAAAATTTGGAAGCTAGTATTACTGTTGTACAATAGCAAAATATATGTAGATATGCTTTTTCGTTAACGTCTTGTGACTGAATATGAATATGGGAAGGGTAATGAAATTTCCCAGACAACTTTGTTCACAGTGGCAGATGATTTTTATATTCGAGGCAGTATTCTGATTTCTAGCTTCCGAGATTCATCGCTCTAGATTGAGTCCTCGTCCTGGCTTGTCCACACATAAAAAAGTAATATGCGCTGAAAAAATTATATATATATTCCAAGATTATGGATTTTAATAACATATAAATGGGTATGATATGGGTCTAAAAAGATTGTAGTGTCATACGTGCAGATCAAATGAATGAACCATTGCTGCCAATTTAGCTTTTTTCCCGTAAAATCTGGCTTTTTTCCAAGCTCAATAGCGGGAAGCTGGAATTCTGGCTTTTTAAAAAAATTAATTCGGGTTTTTTCGCTTTTTTTAATGCTGCCACCAATTTCATGAAAATATGTATCAGCACGGCTGCAAATTATTTTCTCATGATCGGTATGAACATGTCGTACGATTGTGAAACCGAAGCTAGTCGAGAACAATTTGACAAGGTGCCAAAAATCTTAGCAAAACAAAAAAAAGTAAACCATAAAAACCGCTTTTTTTTACGCTTTATTTAGAATATATTCTACGCCAAAATGTACGCCTCTTTACAAGACTTTGGTCAGAAGTAGCAGCAGCAGCAGAGAGCGCGCACACAAAATGCAGTTCTTTTTAGACTTATTTCAAAATGATTTCAAAAGGTAAATGTTACATTTTTTCCACCAAGACAAGACTTTGTCTGCACTTGAACTCACAAGGGGGAAAGGGGGTTTGTGGTTTGCAACATGGTATTTAATTTCTAATTATTCATTTTCAGGAATTGTTTTATGTTTGAGAAGAATTATGAATTCCTCCCAATTAAAGTCACGATGGGCCTGACCCTTCTTGGGGTACAGCCACGTTCGCTTGCAATATGTTGATGCAAGCTCAGAGCTGCATCAAAAGATCCTCCTTACTTTGCGTCACCGCAGTTAAAAGAATTAACCCTATTTCCGACATATTTCGTTAATTTTCGAACATTACAAAATTTGTCTTCCTCTTCCAAGACGCAAAGACGCTGTAGTGTAAACGGCAGTTCTGCTGCCATCTTTTCCGATATCGATATCGATATCGATGGGTAACGCACAAGTGTCAAAAGCCTATTAGCCTAGTATTAATTAAAACGCGCTCGCGTTTTTGGGGGACTGGTATCTGCTGAAGACGGAGCTGGCTTTTGTTTCTGGGGAACTATAATCCGCTGCAAGGCGCTGGTGAAGCCTTGACCTGTGGCTTCTTGCGTGGAGTGTCCTCCTCTTCCTCGCTTGCGGGACTGTTGTCAGTGAAGGCAATCGTCTTGGCTCTTTTGGCTGCGGCTGCAGCTTGCCGCCTTGCTGGTTCCTGGCGGACTGTGGATGCTGTTGCTGCTGCTCTGGGGCTTTATCTTAAAGTCCAAATCGCCGGTGCTCGGTATCTTCATTTTGTTAGGAGCTGTTAAGAACCAAGAAACGCGGCTGCCCGCGCCGGCAAGAAGAAGTACGACGCTGCTCTGAAATGCGTAAGTACCAATCAATAAGAGTCCGTGGCGCCTTTTTCTCGAACTCTGTCCCTGTCTTGCAGGAGCCCCATAGCAATGGGCCCCTGTTCGCGGAGATGCAACGCCAAGCAAGAGGGCATAAAACAGTTCCAGCAGCAGCGCGGCCCCAAAACCCTGGGCATGCCCTACCTCCTGGCCAGTGGCTCGGCGAATGTCAACGGGAAGAAGCATCGTTTCATTGTGATGTTGCGCTAGGGCAGCAATATATCAAAATTCTTCAAGGAGAACGACAAGCGACTGCCGGAGGGCACTGTCTATCGCCTGGCCGTACAGATTCTGGATATCTACCAGTTCGTGCCCAGCACTGGCTATGTTCATGCGGATCTGAAGGGGGCAAACATCGTGCTGGGCCTGGGAAGGGGTGGTGCGGCCCAGGCGTACCTTGTGGACTTTGGCCTGGCCTCTAAGTTTGTCCACGGCGAGTTTAAGCTGGATCCCAAGAAAATGCACAGCGGCACAGCGGCCCATTTTGGTTTGCCCACCAGGCGAGCGGCCTGTGAGATTCACGGCTACAACATCATCGAATTGCTGGGCGTGGAACTGCCCTGGGTCATACAGAAGCTGCCCTTGGTCGACTACATGAAGTACGTCGCCAAATTAAAGGTAAACGCAGAACCAGACTACGAAAAGTACCGCAGTTGGTTCTTAACAGCTCTTAACAAAATTAAGATACCGAGCAACGGCGACTTAGACTTTACGATAAAGCGCCAAAGCAGCACCAACAGCATCCACAGTCCGCCAGGAACAAGCAAGGCGGCAAGCTACAGCCGCAGCCAAAAGAGCCAAGACAATTGTCTTCACTGACATCAGTCCCGCAAGCGAGGAAGAGGAGGACACTCCACGCAAGAAGCCACAATTCAAGGCTTCAACAGCGCCTTGCAGCGGATTATAGTTCCCCGGAAACAAAAGCCAGCTCCGTCTTCAGCAGATACCAGTCCCCCTAAAACGCGAGCGCAGAACAGAGACTCGAATAGTACGCCCAAACCACGCACCAGTCCCAGATCTGCAGCCCGGACCACAAGCGTAGTCAGTGCCAATATAAACTTAAGTCCAGTGATCTCTCCGCGCGGCAAGCACGGCAAGGCAGTCGCACTGATTGTGAATTTGAACCGCAAGAAGAAGGGCGCGGCCAAGGATCAGCCCGCAGCCAAAGGGGCCAAGAAGGCTGCCTCCCCTGAGAACACTTCCACCAGCAGGGAAGAGTAGTTACAGCAGATACATGTGTACCATCGGACGGATGTTTGAATTTGAGCGCTTAAAAATTGGGACATTCTTTGGCCAGTACTTATTACTTATGTATTTAATAATCAAAATGGCTTCCAGTTTTTCCATACACGTTTTAATGAATATGTAGTAGGCTAAGTAATGCTCCCAAATAAAATAACAAAATGTCTAGGAAAGTAGTGTGAAAATCTCTCGCCGCCTTTGATAGTCCTGCCAGTTTTTTGTGCATACAGCTCTAACTGGATTTGATAAAGTGCATTCGCAGGCCCCTGGTATACGAGAGTATCGTTGAAAGCAGGAGCTGAATACCCAAGCATGCCTTCGTGTGAAGGCAGCTCTGAAACCTGCAAGTCAATTGGGAAACCATATACCATAAATAAAATAAAATATTTGTGTACGTCGTTCAATTATGCCGAACTTACAGATAATTTTGAAAGGCTGAGACTTGGACCGCTACGAATTTTAATTCTTGTCTTCATCTTCGCCCTTCCGGAATGCAAACTTCATTGATGGTAGCTTGGGCTTTGCCATTTCCCTATGAAGGTAGCTCCACGGGATTGTATCCCTATGTTTCTTCGGGGTTCTCTTCGACTTATATTCGATCTTGACTTTTTCTGGCATGCGATCTGACTTGCCCGACTGTGAAGTTGGCTCCTCGTTAGTGTCTATCTCTTGGGGCTCTAGCAGTCTGCGGCCTTGGCCAGCATTTTGCCACTCGTTTTCCATAGTAAAAATTTGGAAGCTAGTATTACTGTTGTACAATAGCAAAATATATGTAGATATGCTTTTTCGTTAACGTCTTGTGACTGAATATGAATATGGGAAGGGTAATGAAATTTCCCAGACAACTTTGTTCACAGTGGCAGATGATTTTTATATTCGAGGCAGTATTCTGATTTCTAGCTTCCGAGATTCATCGCTCTAGATTGAGTCCTCGTCCTGCTTGTCCACACATAAAAAAGTAATATGCGCTGAAAAAATTATATATATTCCAAGATTATGGATTTTAATAACATATAAATGGGTATGATATGGGTCTAAAAAGATTGTAGTGTCATACGTGCAGATCAAATGAATGAACCATTGCTGCCAATTTAGCTTTTTTCCCGTAAAATCTGGCTTTTTTCCAAGCTCAATTGCGGGAAGCTGGAATTCTGGCTTTTTAAAAAAATTAATTCGGGTTTTTTCGCTGTTTTTAATGCTGCCACCAATTTCATGAAAATATGTAGCAGCACGGCTGCAAATTATTTTCTCATGATCGGTATGAACATGTCGTACGATTGTGAAACCGAAGCTAGTCGAGAACAATTTGACGAGGTGCCAAAAATCTTAGCAAAACAAAAATAAGTAAACCATAAAAACCGCTTTCTTTTACGCTTTATTTAGAATATATTCTACGCCAAAATGTACGCCTCTTTACAAGACTTTGGTCAGAAGCAGCAGCAGCAGCTGCAGCAGCAGCAGCAGAGAGCGCGCACACTAAATGCAGTTCTTTTTAAGCTTATTTGAAAATGATTTCAAAGGGTAAATGTTACATTTTTTCCACCAAGACAAGACTTTGTCTGCCATTGAACTCACAAGGGGGAAAGGGGGTTTGTGGTTTGCAACATGGTATTTAATTTCTAATTATTCATTTTCAGGAATTGTTTTATGTTTGAGAAGAATTATGAATTCCTCTCAGTTAAAGTCACGATGGGCCTGACCCTTCTTGGGGTACAGCCACGTTCGCTTGCAATATGTTGATGCAAGCTCAGAGCTGCATCAAAAGATCCTCCTTACTTTGCGTCACCGCAGTTAAAAGAATTAACCCTATTTCCGACATATTTCGTTAATTTTCGAACATTACAAAATTTGTCTTCCTCTTCCAAGACGCAAAGACGCTGTAGTGTAAACGGCAGTTCTGCTGCCATCTTTTCCGATATCGATATCGATATCGATAGGTAACGCACAAGTGTCAAAAGCCTATTAGCCTAGTATTAATTAAAACGCGCTCGCGTTTTTGGGGGACTGGAATCTGCTGAAGACGGAGCTGGCTTTTGTTTCTGGGGAACTATAATCCGCTGCAAGGCGCTGGTGAAGCCTTGACCTGTGGCTTCTTGCGTGGAGTGTCCTCCTCTTCCTCGCTTGCGGGACTGTTGTCAGTGAAGGCAATCGTCTTGGCTCTTTTGGCTGCGGCTGCAGCTTGCCGCCTTGCTGGTTCCTGGCGGACTGTGGATGCTGTTGCTGCTGCTCTGGGGCTTTATCTTAAAGTCCAAATCGCCGGTGCTCGGTATCTTCATTTTGTTAGGAGCTGTTAAGAACCAAGAAACGCGGCTGCCCGCGCCGGCAAGAAGAAGTACGACGCTGCTCTGAAATGCGTAAGTACCAATCAATAAGAGTCCGTGGCGCCTTTTTCTCGAACTCTGTCCCTGTCTTGCAGGAGCCCCATAGCAATGGGCCCCTGTTCGCGGAGATGCAACGCCAAGCAAGAGGGCATAAAACAGTTCCAGCAGCAGCGCGGCCTCAAAACCCTGGGCATGCCCTACCTCCTGGCCTGTGGCTCGGCGAATGTCAACGGGAAGAAGCATCGTTTCATTGTGATGCTGCGCTACGGCAGCAATATATCAAAATTCTTCAAGGAGAACGACAAGCGACTGCCGGAGGGCACTGTCTATCGCCTGGCCGTACAGATTCTGGATATCTACCAGTTCGTGCCCAGCACTGGCTATGTTCATGCGGATCTGAAGGGGGCAAACATCGTGCTGGGCCTGGGAAGGGGTGGTGCGGCCCAGGCGTACCTTGTGGACTTTGGCCTGGCCTCTAAGTTTGTCCACGGCGAGTTTAAGCTGGATCCCAAGAAAATGCACAGCGGCACAGCGGCCCATTTTGGTTTGCCCACCAGGCGAGCGGCCTGTGAGATTCACGGCTACAACATCATCGAATTGCTGGGCGTGGAACTGCCCTGGGTCATACAGAAGCTGCTGGCGGTGCCACTTGAAGTACAGAAGGCCTAAAAGTCCTTCATGGAGGATGTCGTTACGGCACTGAAGGATCTTTTCCCCAAGGGCGTGCCGGTACCCTTGGTCGACTACATGAAGTACGTCGCCAAATTAAAGGTAAACGCAGAACCAGACTACGAAAAGTGCCGCAGTTGGTTCTTAACAGCTCTTAACAAAATTAAGATACCGAGCAACGGCGACTTAGACTTTACGATAAAGCGCCAAAGCAGCACCAACAGCATCCACAGTCCGCCAGGAACAAGCAAAGCGGCAAGCTACAGCCGCAGCCAAAAGAGCCAAGACAATTGTCTTCACTGACATCAGTCCCGCAAGCGAGGAAGAGGAGGACACTCCACGCAAGAAGCCACAATTCAAGGCTTCAACAGCGCCTTGCAGCGGATTATAGTTCCCCGGAAACAAAAGCCAGCTCCGTCTTCAGCAGATACCAGTCCCCCTAAAACGCGAGCGCAGAACAGAGACTCGAATAGTACGCCCAAACCACGCACCAGTCCCAGATCTGCAGCCCGGACCACAAGCGTAGTCAGTGCCAATATAAACTTAAGTCCAGTGATCTCTCCGCGCGGCAAGCACGGCAAGGCAGTCGCACTGATTGTGAATTTGAACCGCAAGAAGAAGGGCGCGGCCAAGGATCAGCCCGCAGCCAAAGGGGCCAAGAAGGCTGCCTCCCCTGAGAACACTTCCACCAGCGGGGAAGAGTAGTTACAGCAGATACATGTGTACCATCGGACGAATGTTTGAATTTGAGAGCTTGAAAATTGGGACATTCTTTGGCCAGTACTTATTACTTATGTATTTAATAATCAAAATGGCTTCCAGTTTTTCCATACACGTTTTAATGAATATGTAGTAGGCTAAGTAATGCTCCCAAATAAAATAACAAAATGTCTAGGAAAGTAGTGTGAAAATCTCTCGCCGCCTTTGATAGTCCTGCCAGTTTTTTGTGCATACAGCTCTAACTGGATTTGATAAAGTGCATTCGCAGGCCCCTGGTATACGAGAGTATCGTTGAAAGCAGGAGCTGAATACCCAAGCATGCCTTCGTGTGAAGGCAGCTCTGAAACCTGCAAGTCAATTGGGAAACCATATACCATAAATAAAATAAAATATTTGTGTACGTCGTTCAATTATGCCGAACTTACAGATAATTTTGAAAGGCTGAGACTTGGACCGCTACGAATTTTAATTCTTGTCTTCATCTTCGCCCTTCCGGAATGCAAACTTCATTGATGGTAGCTTGGGCTTTGCCATTTCCCTATGAAGGTAGCTCCACGGGATTGTATCCTTATGTTTCTTCGGGGTTCTCTTCGACTTATATTCGATCTTGACTTTTTCTGGCATGCGATCTGACTTGCCCGACTGTGAAGTTGGCTCCTCGTTAGTGTCTATCTCTTGGGGCTCTAGCAGTCTGCGGCCTTGGCCAGCATTTTGCCACTCGTTTTCCATAGTAAAAATTTGGAAGCTAGTATTACTGTTGTACAATAGCAAAATATATGTAGATATGCTTTTTCGTTAACGTCTTGTGACTGAATATGAATATGGGAAGGGTAATGAAATTTCCCAGACAACTTTGTTCACAGTGGCAGATGATTTTTATATTCGAGGCAGTGTTCTGATTTCTAGCTTCCGAGATTCATCGCTCTAGATTGAGTCCTCGTCCTGGCTTGTCCACACACATAAAAAAGTAATATGCGCTGAAAAAATTATATATATTTCAAGATTATGGATTTTAATAACATATAAATGGGTATGATATGGGTCTAAAAAGATTGTAGTGTCATACGTGCAGATCAAATGAATGAACCATTGCTGCCAATTTAGCTTTTTTCCCGTAAAATCTGGCTTTTTTCCAAGCTCAATAGCGGGAAGCTGGAATTCTGGCTTTTTAAAAAAATTAATTCGGGTTTTTTCGCTTTTTTTAATGCTGCCACCAATTTCATGAAAATATGTAGCAGCACGGCTGCAAATTATTTTCTCATGATCGGTATGAACATGTCGTACGATTGTGAAACTGAAGCTAGTCGAGAACAATTTGACAAGGTGCCAAAAATCTTAGCAAAACAAAAAAAAGTAAACCATAAAAACCGCTTTTTTTTACGCTTTATTTAGAATATATTCTACGCCAAAATGTACGCCTCTTTACAAGACTTTGGTCAGAAGTAGCAGCAGCAGCAGAGAGCGCGCACACAAAATGCAGTTCTTTTTAGACTTATTTCAAAATGATTTCAAAAGGTAAATGTTACATTTTTTCCACCAAGACAAGACTTTGTCTGCACTTGAACTCACAAGGGGGAAAGGGGGTTTGTGGTTTGCAACATGGTATTTAATTTCTAATTATTCATTTTCAGGAATTGTTTTATGTTTGAGAAGAATTATGAATTCCTCTCAATTAAAGTCACGATGGGCCTGACCCTTCTTGGGGTACAGCCACGTTCGCTTGCAATATGTTGATGCAAGCTCAGAGCTGCATCAAAAGATCCTCCTTACTTTGCGTCACCGCAGTTAAAAGAATTAACCCTATTTCCGACATATTTCGTTAATTTTCGAACATTACAAAATTTGTCTTCCTCTTCCAAGACGCAAAGACGCTGTAGTGTAAACGGCAGTTCTGCTGCCATCTTTTCCGATATCGATATCGATAGGTAACGCACAAGTGTCAAAAGCCTATTAGCCTAGTATTAATTAAAACGCGCTCGCGTTTTTGGGGGACTGGAATCTGCTGAAGACGGAGCTGGCTTTTGTTTCTGGGGAACTATAATCCGCTGCAAGGCGCTGGTGAAGCCTTGACCTGTGGCTTCTTGCGTGGAGTGTCCTCCTCTTCCTCGCTTGCGGCACTGATGTCAGTGAAGGCAATCGTCTTGGCTCTTTTGGCTGCGGCTGCAGCTTGCCGCCTTGCTGGTTCCTGGCGGACTGTGGATGCTGTTGCTGCTGCTCTGGGGCTTTATCTTAAAGTCCAAATCGCCGGTGCTCGGTATCTTCATTTTGTTAGGAGCTGTTAAGAACCAAGAAACGCGGCTGCCCGCGCCGGCAAGAAGAAGTACGACGCTGCTCTGAAATGCGTAAGTACCAATCAATAAGAGTCCGTGGCGCCTTTTTCTCGAACTCTGTCCCTGTCTTGCAGGAGCCCCATAGCAATGGGCCCCTGTTCGCGGAGATGCAACGCCAAGCAAGAGGGCATAAAACAGTTCCAGCAGCAGCGCGGCCCCAAAACCCTGGGCATGCCCTACCTCCTGGCCAGTGGCTCGGCGAATGTCAACGGGAAGAAGCATCGTTTCATTGTGATGTTGCGCTACGGCAGCAATATATCAAAATTCTTCAAGGAGAACGACAAGCGACTGCTGGAGGGCATTTGACAGCCTGGCCGTACAGATTCTGGATATCTACCAGTTCGTGCCCAGCACTGGCTATGTTCATGCGGATCTGAAGGGGGCAAACATCGTGCTGGGCCTGGGAAGGGGTGGTGCGGCCCAGGCGTACCTTGTGGACTTTGGCCTGGCCTCTAAGTTTGTCCACGGCGAGTTTAAGCTGGATCCCAAGAAAATGCACAGCGGCACAGCGGCCCATTTTGGTTTGCCCACCAGGCGAGCGGCCTGTGAGATTCACGGCTACAACATCATCGAATTGCTGGGCGTGGAACTGCCCTGGGTCATACAGAAGCTGCCCTTGGTCGACTACATGAAGTACGTCGCCAAATTAAAGGTAAACGCAGAACCAGACTACGAAAAGTACCGCAGTTGGTTCTTAACAGCTCTTAACAAAATTAAGATACCGAGCAACGGCGACTTAGACTTTACGATAAAGCGCCAAAGCAGCACCAACAGCATCCACAGTCCGCCAGGAACAAGCAAGGCGGCAAGCTGCAGCCGCAGCCAAAAGAGCCAAGACAATTGTCTTCACTGACATCAGTCCCGCAAGCGAGGAAGAGGAGGACACTCCACGCAAGAAGCCACAATTCAAGGCTTCAACAGCGCCTTGCAGCGGATTATAGTTCCCCGGAAACAAAAGCCAGCTCCGTCTTCAGCAGATACCAGTCCCCCAAAAACGCGAGCGCAGAACAGAGACTCGAATAGTACGCCCAAACCACGCACCAGTCCCAGATCTGCAGCCCGGACCACAAGCGTAGTCAGTGCCAATATAAACTTAAGTCCAGTGATCTCTCCGCGCGGCAAGCACGGCAAGGCAGTCGCACTGATTGTGAATTTGAACCGCAAGAAGAAGGGCGCGGCCAAGGATCAGCCCGCAGCCAAAGGGGCCAAGAAGGCTGCCTCCCCTGAGAACACTTCCACCAGCGGGGAAGAGTAGTTACAGCAGATACATGTGTACCATCGGACGGAGCGCTTGAAAATTGGGACATTCTTTGGCCAGTACTTATTACTTATGTATTTAATAATCAAAATGGCTTCCAGTTTTTCCATACACGTTTTAATGAATATGTAGTAGGCTAAGTAATGCTCCCAAATAAAATAACAAAATGTCTAGGAAAGTAGTGTGAAAATCTCTAGCCGCCTTTGATTGTCCTGCCATTTTTTTGTGCATACAGCTCTAACTGGATTTGATAAAGTGCATTCGCAGGCCCCTGGTATACGAGAGTATCGTTGAAAGCAGGAGCTGAATACCCAAGCATGCCTTCGTGTGAAGGCAGCTCTGAAACCTGCAAGTCAATTGGGAAACCATATACCATAAATAAAATAAAATATTTGTGTACGTCGTTCAATTATGCCGAACTTACAGATAATTTTGAAAGGCTGAGACTTGGACCGCTACGAATTTTAATTCTTGTCTTCATCTTTGCCCTTCCGGAATGCAAACTTCATTGATGGTAGCTTGGGCTTTGCCATTTCCCTATGAAGGTAGCTCCACGGGATTGTATCCTTATGTTTCTTCGGGGTTCTCTTCGACATACATTCGATCTTGACTTTTTCTGGCATGCGATCTGACTTGCCCGACTGTGAAGTTGGCTCCTCGTTAGTGTCTATCTCTTGGGGCTCTAGCAGTCTGCGGCCTTGGCCAGCATTTTGCCACTCGTTTTCCATAGTAAAAATTTGGAAGCTAGTATTACTGTTGTACAATAGCAAAATATATGTAGATATGCTTTTTCGTTAACGTCTTGTGACTGAATATGAATATGGGAAGGGTAATGAAATTTCCCAGACAACTTTGTTCACAGTGGCAGATGATTTTTATATTCGAGGCAGTGTTCTGATTTCTAGCTTCCGAGATTCATCGCTCTAGATTGAGTCCTCGTCCTGGCTTGTCCACACACATAAAAAAGTAATATGCGCTGAAAAAATTATATATATTCCAAGATTATGGATTTTAATAACATATAAATGGGTATGATATGGGTCTAAAAAGATTGTAGTGTCATACGTGCAGATCAAATGAATGAACCATTGCTGCCAATTTAGCTTTTTTCCCGTAAAATCTGGCTTTTTTCCAAGCTCAATTGCGGGAAGCTGGAATTCTGGCTTTTTAAAAAAATTAATTCGGGTTTTTTCGCTGTTTTTAATGCTGCCACCAATTTCATGAAAATATGTAGCAGCACGGCTGCAAATTATTTTCTCATGATCGGTATGAACATGTCGTACGATTGTGAAACCGAAGCTAGTCGAGAACAATTTGACGAGGTGCCAAAAATCTTAGCAAAACAAAAATAAGTAAACCATAAAAACCGCTTTTTTTTACGCTTTATTTAGAATATATTCTACGCCAAAATGTACGCCTCTTTACAAGACTTTGGTCAGAAGCAGCAGCAGCAGCTGCAGCAGCAGCAGCAGAGAGCGCGCACACTAAATGCAGTTCTTTTTAAGCTTATTTGAAAATGATTTCAAAGGGTAAATGTTACATTTTTTCCACCAAGACAAGACTTTGTCTGCCATTGAACTCACAAGGGGGAAAGGGGGTTTGTGGTTTGCAACATGGTATTTAATTTCTAATTATTCATTTTCAGGAATTGTTTTATGTTTGAGAAGAATTATGAATTCCTCTCAGTTAAAGTCACGATGGGCCTGACCCTTCTTGGGGTACAGCCACGTTCGCTTGCAATATGTTGATGCAAGCTCAGAGCTGCATCAAAAGATCCTCCTTACTTTGCGTCACCGCAGTTAAAAGAATTAACCCTATTTCCGACATATTTCGTTAATTTTCGAACATTACAAAATTTGTCTTCCTCTTCCAAGACGCAAAGACGCTGTAGTGTAAACGGCAGTTCTGCTGCCATCTTTTCCGATATCGATATCGATAGGTAACGCACAAGTGTCAAAAGCCTATTAGCCTAGTATTAATTAAAACGCGCTCGCGTTTTTGGGGGACTGGAATCTGCTGAAGACGGAGCTGGCTTTTGTTTCTGGGGAACTATAATCCGCTGCAAGGCGCTGGTGAAGCCTTGACCTGTGGCTTCTTGCGTGGAGTGTCCTCCTCTTCCTCGCTTGCGGCACTGATGTCAGTGAAGGCAATCGTCTTGGCTCTTTTGGCTGCGGCTGCAGCTTGCCGCCTTGCTGGTTCCTGGCGGACTGTGGATGCTGTTGCTGCTGCTCTGGGGCTTTATCTTAAAGTCCAAATCGCCGGTGCTCGGTATCTTCATTTTGTTAGGAGCTGTTAAGAACCAAGAAACGCGGCTGCCCGCGCCGGCAAGAAGAAGTACGACGCTGCTCTGAAATGCGTAAGTACCAATCAATAAGAGTCCGTGGCGCCTTTTTCTCGAACTCTGTCCCTGTCTTGCAGGAGCCCCATAGCAATGGGCCCCTGTTCGCGGAGATGCAACGCCAAGCAAGAGGGCATAAAACAGTTCCAGCAGCAGCGCGGCCCCAAAACCCTGGGCATGCCCTACCTCCTGGCCAGTGGCTCGGCGAATGTCAACGGGAAGAAGCATCGTTTCATTGTGATGCTGCGCTACGGCAGCAATATATCAAAATTCTTCAAGGAGAACGACAAGCGACTGCCGGAGGGCACTGTCTATCGCCTGGCCGTACAGATTCTGGATATCTACCAGTTCGTGCCCAGCACTGGCTATGTTCATGCGGATCTGAAGGGGGCAAACATCGTGCTGGGCCTGGGAAGGGGTGGTGCGGCCCAGGCGTACCTTGTGGACTTTGGCCTGGCCTCTAAGTTTGTCCACGGCGAGTTTAAGCTGGATCCCAAGAAAATGCACAGCAGCACAGCGGCCCATTTTGGTTTGCCCACCAGGCGAGCGGCCTGTGAGATTCACGGCTACAACATCATCGAATTGCTGGGCGTGGAACTGCCCTGGGTCATACAGAAGCTGCTGGCGGTGCCACTTGAAGTACAGAAGGCCTAAAAGTCCTTCATGGAGGATGTCGTTACGGCACTGAAGGATCTTTTCCCCAAGGGCGTGCCGGTACCCTTGGTCGACTACATGAAGTACGTCGCCCAATTAAAGGTAAACGCAGAACCAGACTACGAAAAGTGCCGCAGTTGGTTCTTAACAGCTCTTAACAAAATTAAGATACCGAGCAACGGCGACTTAGACTTTACGATAAAGCGCCAAAGCAGCACCAACAGCATCCACAGTCCGCCAGGAACAAGCAAAGCGGCAAGCTACAGCCGCAGCCAAAAGAGCCAAGACAATTGTCTTCACTGACATCAGTCCCGCAAGCGAGGAAGAGGAGGACACTCCACGCAAGAAGCCACAATTCAAGGCTTCAACAGCGCCTTGCAGCGGATTATAGTTCCCCGGAAACAAAAGCCAGCTCCGTCTTCAGCAGATACCAGTCCCCCTAAAACGCGAGCGCAGAACAGAGACTCGAATAGTACGCCCAAACCACGCACCAGTCCCAGATCTGCAGCCCGGACCACAAGCGTAGTCAGTGCCAATATAAACTTAAGTCCAGTGATCTCTCCGCGCGGCAAGCACGGCAAGGCAGTCGCACTGATTGTGAATTTGAACCGCAAGAAGAAGGGCGCGGCCAAGGATCAGCCCGCAGCCAAAGGGGCCAAGAAGGCTGCCTCCCCTGAGAACACTTCCACCAGCAGGGAAGAGTAGTTACAGCAGATACATGTGTACCATCGGACGGATGTTTGAATTTGAGCGCTTAAAAATTGGGACATTCTTTGGCCAGTACTTATTACTTATGTATTTAATAATCAAAATGGCTTCCAGTTTTTCCATACACGTTTTAATGAATATGTAGTAGGCTAAGTAATGCTCCCAAATAAAATAACAAAATGTCTAGGAAAGTAGTGTGAAAATCTCTAGCCGCCTTTGATTGTCCTGCCATTTTTTTGTGCATACAGCTCTAACTGGATTTGATAAAGTGCATTCGCAGGCCCCTGGTATACGAGAGTATCGTTGAAAGCAGGAGCTGAATACCCAAGCATGCCTTCGTGTGAAGGCAGCTCTGAAACCTGCAAGTCAATTGGGAAACCATATACCATAAATAAAATAAAATATTTGTGTACGTCGTTCAATTATGCCGAACTTACAGATAATTTTGAAAGGCTGAGACTTGGACCGCTACGAATTTTAATTCTTGTCTTCATCTTTGCCCTTCCGGAATGCAAACTTCATTGATGGTAGCTTGGGCTTTGCCATTTCCCTATGAAGGTAGCTCCACGGGATTGTATCCTTATGTTTCTTCGGGGTTCTCTTCGACATACATTCGATCTTGACTTTTTCTGGCATGCGATCTGACTTGCCCGACTGTGAAGTTGGCTCCTCGTTAGTGTCTATCTCTTGGGGCTCTAGCAGTCTGCGGCCTTGGCCAGCATTTTGCCACTCGTTTTCCATAGTAAAAATTTGGAAGCTAGTATTACTGTTGTACAATAGCAAAATATATGTAGATATGCTTTTTCGTTAACGTCTTGTGACTGAATATGAATATGGGAAGGGTAATGAAATTTCCCAGACAACTATGTTCAGAGTGGCAGATGATTTTTATATTCGAGGCAGTATTCTGATTTCTAGCTTCCGAGATTCATCGCTCTAGATTGAGTCCTCGTCCTGGCTTGTCCACACATAAAAAAGTAATATGCGCTGAAAAAATTATATATATTCCAAGATTATGGATTTTAATAACATATAAATGGGTATGATATGGGTCTAAAAAGATTGTAGTGTCATACGTGCAGATCAAATGAATGAACCATTGCTGCCAATTTAGCTTTTTTCCCGTAAAATCTGGCTTTTTTCCAAGCTCAATTGCGGGAAGCTGGAATTCTGGCTTTTTAAAAAAATTAATTCGGGTTTTTTCGCTGTTTTTAATGCTGCCACCAATTTCATGAAAATATGTAGCAGCACGGCTGCAAATTATTTTCTCATGATCGGTATGAACATGTCGTACGATTGTGAAACCGAAGCTAGTCGAGAACAATTTGACGAGGTGCCAAAAATCTTAGCAAAACAAAAATAAGTAAACCATAAAAACCGCTTTCTTTTACGCTTTATTTAGAATATATTCTACGCCAAAATGTACGCCTCTTTACAAGACTTTGGTCAGAAGCAGCAGCAGCAGCTGCAGCAGCAGCAGCAGAGAGCGCGCACACTAAATGCAGTTCTTTTTAAGCTTATTTGAAAATGATTTCAAAGGGTAAATGTTACATTTTTTCCACCAAGACAAGACTTTGTCTGCCATTGAACTCACAAGGGGGAAAGGGGGTTTGTGGTTTGCAACATGGTATTTAATTTCTAATTATTCATTTTCAGGAATTGTTTTATGTTTGAGAAGAATTATGAATTCCTCTCAGTTAAAGTCACGATGGGCCTGACCCTTCTTGGGGTACAGCCACGTTCGCTTGCAATATGTTGATGCAAGCTCAGAGCTGCATCAAAAGATCCTCCTTACTTTGCGTCACCGCAGTTAAAAGAATTAACCCTATTTCCGACATATTTCGTTAATTTTCGAACATTACAAAATTTGTCTTCCTCTTCCAAGACGCAAAGACGCTGTAGTGTAAACGGCAGTTCTGCTGCCATCTTTTCCGATATCGATATCGATAGGTAACGCACAAGTGTCAAAAGCCTATTAGCCTAGTATTAATTAAAACGCGCTCGCGTTTTTGGGGGACTGGAATCTGCTGAAGACGGAGCTGGCTTTTGTTTCTGGGGAACTATAATCCGCTGCAAGGCGCTGGTGAAGCCTTGACCTGTGGCTTCTTGCGTGGAGTGTCCTCCTCTTCCTCGCTTGCGGCACTGATGTCAGTGAAGGCAATCGTCTTGGCTCTTTTGGCTGCGGCTGCAGCTTGCCGCCTTGCTGGTTCCTGGCGGACTGTGGATGCTGTTGCTGCTGCTCTGGGGCTTTATCTTAAAGTCCAAATCGCCGGTGCTCGGTATCTTCATTTTGTTAGGAGCTGTTAAGAACCAAGAAACGCGGCTGCCCGCGCCGGCAAGAAGAAGTACGACGCTGCTCTGAAATGCGTAAGTACCAATCAATAAGAGTCCGTGGCGCCTTTTTCTCGAACTCTGTCCCTGTCTTGCAGGAGCCCCATAGCAATGGGCCCCTGTTCGCGGAGATGCAACGCCAAGCAAGAGGGCATAAAACAGTTCCAGCAGCAGCGCGGCCCCAAAACCCTGGGCATGCCCTACCTCCTGGCCAGTGGCTCGGCGAATGTCAACGGGAAGAAGCATCGTTTCATTGTGATGCTGCGCTACGGCAGCAATATATCAAAATTCTTCAAGGAGAACGACAAGCGACTGCCGGAGGGCATTTGACAGCCTGGCCGTACAGATTCTGGATATCTACCAGTTCGTGCCCAGCACTGGCTATGTTCATGCGGATCTGAAGGGGGCAAACATCGTGCTGGGCCTGGGAAGGGGTGGTGCGGCCCAGGCGTACCTTGTGGACTTTGGCCTGGCCTCTAAGTTTGTCCACGGCGAGTTTAAGCTGGATCCCAAGAAAATGCACAGCGGCACAGCGGCCCATTTTGGTTTGCCCACCAGGCGAGCGGCCTGTGAGATTCACGGCTACAACATCATCGAATTGCTGTTCGTGGAACTGCCCTGGGTCATACAGAAGCTGCCCTTGGTCGACTACATGAAGTACGTCGCCAAATTAAAAGTAAACGCAGAACCAAACTACGAAAAGTACCGCAGTTGGTTCTTAACAGCTCTTAACAAAATTAAGATACCGAGCAACGGCGACTTAGACTTTACGATAAAGCGCCAAAGCAGCACCAACAGCATCCACAGTCCGCCAGGAACAAGCAAGGCGGCAAGCTGCAGCCGCAGCCAAAAGAGCCAAGACGATTGCCTTCACTGACATCAGTGCCGCAAGCGAGGAAGAGGAGGACACTCCACGCAAGAAGCCACAATTCAAGGCTTCAACAGCGCCTTGCAGCGGATTATAGTTCCCCGGAAACAAAAGCCAGCTCCGTCTTCAGCAGATACCAGTCCCCCAAAAACGCGAGCGCAGAACAGAGACTCGAATAGTACGCCCAAACCACGCACCAGTCCCAGATCTGCAGCCCGGACCACAAGCGTAGTCAGTGCCAATATAAACTTAAGTCCAGTGATCTCTCCGCGCGGCAAGCACGGCAAGGCAGTCGCACTGATTGTGAATTTGAACCGCAAGAAGAAGGGCGCGGCCAAGGATCAGCCCGCAGCCAAAGGGGCCAAGAAGGCTGCCTCCCCTGAGAACACTTCCACCAGCGGGGAAGAGTAGTTACAGCAGATACATGTGTACCATCGGACGGAGCGCTTGAAAATTGGGACATTCTTTGGCCAGTACTTATTACTTATGTATTTAATAATCAAAATGGCTTCCAGTTTTTCCATACACGTTTTAATGAATATGTAGTAGGCTAAGTAATGCTCCCAAATAAAATAACAAAATGTCTAGGAAAGTAGTGTGAAAATCTCTAGCCGCCTTTGATAGTCCTGCCAGTTTTTTGTGCATACAGCTCTAACTGGATTTGATAAAGTGCATTCGCAGGCCCCTGGTATACGAGAGTATCGTTGAAAGCAGGAGCTGAATACCCAAGCATGCCTTCGTGTGAAGGCAGCTCTGAAACCTGCAAGTCAATTGGGAAACCATATACCATAAATAAAATAAAATATTTGTGTACGTCGTTCAATTATGCCGAACTTACAGATAATTTTGAAAGGCTGAGACTTGGACCGCTACGAATTTTAATTCTTGTCTTCATCTTCGCCCTTCCGGAATGCAAACTTCATTGATGGTAGCTTGGGCTTTGCCATTTCCCTATGAAGGTAGCTCCACGGGATTGTATCCCTATGTTTCTTCGGGGTTCTCTTCGACTTATATTCGATCTTGACTTTTTCTGGCATGCGATCTGACTTGCCCGACTGTGAAGTTGGCTCCTCGTTAGTGTCTATCTCTTGGAGCTCTAGCAGTCTGCGGCCTTGGCCAGCATTTTGCCACTCGTTTTCCATAGTAAAAATTTGGAAGCTAGTATTACTGTTGTACAATAGCAAAATATATGTAGATATGCTTTTTCGATAACGTCTTGTGACTGAATATGAATATGGGAAGGGTAATGAAATTTCCCAGACAACTATGTTCACAGCGGCAGATGATTTATATATTCGAGGCAGTATTCTGATTTCTAGCTTCCGAGATTCATCGCTCTAGATTGAGTCCTCGTCCTGGCTTGTCCACACACATAAAAAAGTAATATGCGCTGAAAAAATTATATATATTCCAAGATTATGGATTTTAATAACATATAAATGGGTATGATATGGGTCTAAAAAGATTGTAGTGTCATACGTGCAGATCAAATGAATGAACCATTGCTGCCAATTTAGCTTTTTTCCCGTAAAATCTGGCTTTTTTCCAAGCTCAATTGCGGGAAGCTGGAATTCTGGCTTTTAAAAAAAATTAATTCGGGTTTTTTCGCTGTTTTTAATGCTGCCACCAATTTCATGAAAATATGTAGCAGCACGGCTGCAAATTATTTTCTCATGATCGGTATGAACATGTCGTACGATTGTGAAACCGAAGCTAGTCGAGAACAATTTGACGAGGTGCCAAAAATCTTAGCAAAACAAAAAAAAGTAAACCATAAAAACCGCTTTTTTTTACGCCTTATTTAGAATATATTCTGCTTATTTTGCCGGTGCTTACATCCAGAAGCAGCTTTTTTTCTGGCAAAAAACTGGCTGCACTGGTATGAACTGGCCCATATACTGTATGATTGGTGGTACTAGGCCTTAGTACGACATTTGATATCGATAGCTAAATATCGATTGTTGTAAACTAGAACAAAGCTCGAATTTTCGAACTTATCATCCAGTCAGCTCAGCTGTTCATCGCAGCCGTTATGTCGGGGCTGTGCGCTGTCTTATAATAGCTGGACGCCAAAATGTACGCCTCTTTACAAGACTTTGGTCAGAAGCAGCAGCAGCAGCAGAGAGCGCGCACACACACAGAGCCCCTCATCACTGCACGGTGGGCGGAGAGAGCGAACGAGCGAGCCAGCAGCGAGTGCTGAAGAAAGTATGCAACAAAAAACACAAGAATAAAAATGCACACCACGTCCACTGCAAAAGAGAAAGGATTGTGAATTAGAAATACAATTTTTTAGCGAATATTAATGTGTACATATGTATGTATATAGAGGAACCATTGTACATATGTGTGGAATTTTTACTACAAAGGCAGCAGGAGCTGAAGAAGCAGTGGAGCAGCAGCAGCAGCAGCCTCAACAGACAGAATCCACACACACACATACAGCAGCAGCAGGAGTTGTTGTTTTTTTTATATAAGTGAGCGTGAGTGTGTGCGGCTGTGCCTGTCGCCTGTGTGTGTGTGTGTGTGTGTGCGCGCGCGTGTGTGTGTGTGTGTAAGCGTCGTAGTAAAACATAGTGGAATGCAACAATTACAAAAAAAAAACAGCGGAGGCAGCAGCGCCAAATACAACGAAAATATCGAAAACATTTTTTGATACAAATTTTTTGCTAAAATAAATGCAAAGAGCCAAAAGCGCAAAATCATAAGCAGCTGGCAGCAATAACAAAAGCCCAAAAACCGAACCAAAAGATAGAGAGCGACAGAGCAAAAGAGAGTCGAAAGCATAAACAACAAAACAGAAACACCGAAAATATTTGCCCAAAAGGAGAAAGAAGCGAACGCGACAAAAGCACACAGTGAGCAAGAGCATAAAGAATAGATAGATAGATAGAGAGAGAGAGAGAGGCGCAAAAGGCAACAGCAACAAAACGGAGTCAAAGTAACGGAGTGAGAAGCAAAAGCAGAAGCAACGGGGAGAAGCAGCAGCTGGGAGCAAAAGCAAGGCGCTTAAACATCATCATCATCAAAAACCAATCCCCCCGCCCCCCCCCTCTCCATCAACACACAGGAGCAGCACCAACATGAACATGCTACAGAGTTTTAGCGGCAGCGCTGCCAGCACCACAGGCGATGCCACCAGCGGTGAGTGTGAGAGAGAAACTTTTACCTTCTGTAAAAGCCCTAGAACCTAAGCCAAACCAAGACCTGTCCTCCCCCGTCCTCTCTGGCACCACAGGACCTACCCATTTCACTCGCAGCATATTCCAGCAGCAGCAGCAAACAAAAAATCCAATTACATACACACACACACACACACACACACACAGAGTATCCACTGTACGAGTATGTGCGTGGTGTGTGTGTGTGTTTTGTTGTTGTTTGGGCAGTCCGTCCCTTCGGCTGTCGCGTCGCCGCTGCGTAGTAAGCGTCGCTGCTGTTGAAGAAGAAGGTGCGAAAGTGAAATGATTTGGCGGCGTCGTTTCGCTATAAGGAAAGAAATAAAGAAGCAAAAAAAGAAAGAAAGAATAGAAAACGCAAACCGAAAATATTGCGCCACAGTGAACACTGACTAAGGGCAATTATTAGGAATTTAGTATTTCATTTGATTATTGTTGCAGATTATGATTCTATTATATTGGAATTGATTCGATCAGAAACTGATCAGATTTGAACTTTACTTAATTGCTATCCGTAGTTCTGAGTATTTCATTAGTAACTTGTCAAAAATATGAAGGAAATTCCATACAAATTTTTCATTGATTATACACACATACATACATATGTATGTATGTACATATGAATTTACGTATGTTTTATCGATATTATAAATATTTCTTCTGCTCTTCTGAACATTTGTGTTCATATGCATATAAATAATATGAAAAATACGTAGCAATTGTAATCTGTTTGCTCCGGTTTTCGCATTTTGCGCTATCGATAGCACAAACGGTTTTAGTTAAATATGGTTTCGTTTTGGCAAAAAAAAAAATAAATATTCGTGAATTAAAGAAGAAACAATATCGGTAATCAATGAAAACTATTAATTTTGATCTTTTACCGCAATTGTTGTTTTGCTGTAATTAGAAAGAAATAAAAATTACCGCTCATAAAAATGCATAAATATTTACATATTCATATATACATATGTATATGTACAATTCATTTTTGAAATCGCAAGCTTAAGAATTGTACGATTTGCGAAAACCGGAGGCCACACTTTTGCGATTTGATAGTCAATGTGCAATATTTTGCGATAACCGGAGCCTGTCTGATAATTTTGTTTGCCATCCAGAGATTTCATCGCTTGTTGCCATTCTGTATGGGCATCACAAGAAAGTACCACTGTAAATACATATATACATACATATTACATATACTAAAAGTTTAGGCCAGCAAAAATGCTTTTTTTTTTTTTGTAATTGCTTGACTAAACTCTTGAGGAGGGTTTGGGGCGTAGTGGGTGGATGTTGGGGTGGGGAGTGTGAGTACATAAGAGACCGACCATCAGCTAAAGCATACTTCACGGCGTATATAGGGATACATTCCAAGAGATATACTTGTATGTACATACATATGTATATGTATGTATGTATGTATATTGTATGTGGAAGGGAATAACAAACGGAGAGCAGAGACATATAGTACACACATATGTATGTATAAGAGTTTAGCATTGTGTGTGTGTGAGTGTGGGCGTAGGATTGCAGAAATTAATCAAAATAAAATACGAGAAAGTCGTCAGTCGACGGTAGTTGGTTTTGTCGGTTGACAGGTGGTCTCCGCAGCAGGTTGCAGTCTTTATCTCCCCCCCTCTCACCCCATCACTCACTTCTCTCTCTCTCTCTCTCTCTCTCCCGCTCTTTCTGCACCTGTGCGGATTTGATGTGAAATTGAAATCTGCTCTAATTGCCATCGATTTTGTTTGCAATTCCCCCCCATTTCACCTTAATTGAATGATGAAATAGCGACCATGAAAAATGCTAAAGTTCAGGGCCAAACAACTGTCGTTTTCGCATTAATCCTCCATGCCTTTGGCACTGACACTGACACTGGCACTGGCATTGACTTTGATTTTATTTTAACGTTCGTTCCCCGGTCGCTTGGATTTGTAATGGGAAAACGTCGACGAGGGAGGCCAATCATCGGTTTTTAATGTCGAACGGCCACCGGTAATTGCATTATAGACGCAAACCCTACGTATACTTGATGTCATTACGCTCGGTTACCCTGCCACCCCACACGCACACAAGACCCTCGGACTCGGACTTCTGTCTGTCCTGGCTTCCTGGCTTCCGACTTCTGACGGAGGCCGCTATCATTTGAAATTCATCAAATTGCCTGGCAATTAAGTAATCAGAGAAGCCCTAGAAGGAAAACTTCTTCCTCCCGATGTCTCGATGTCCATCCATGTCCGTCCGGGTTCGAGTCTCAAGTCATGGTTATGGCTAGACCTCTAGCAAGGCCATATTCTATTCAATTAGATAGAATATGAAAGGCCTTTTTCAACCTAGAAATAGTTCTTAGAATCTACGCACACCTTTAAGATGACTCGGATATAAGAAAATTGAATAGAATTCCCTTAGATTTAAATAGAAATATATTAAAAAGTCTGTTTAATAGCCGAAATATGAAGTTTAGTTTCAGTTTAGAATAAATATATTATACATACTTTCGAATAATGGCATAAGCATTTGAATCTAAGTGTAGATATTCGGGGCTTAGGGATTTTTTGCTCTGGGTGCAGTGCTCGTTCTGGGAGGATTGCCAGGTTGCCAGGACACGGCTCTTGTGGATCTCCTGTTGCACTCTCCAATTTGCTCGACTTAATCTGATTAGCGGTAGAGACTTTTGTGGTCCTCGCATCTGTTCCTGCTCTGTTGGCTGTGGCTGTGGCCATTCTTGCTTGCAACTTTAGCTTCGGATGAGAAGGAGGCGAGGGCGGAGAGGTGAAGCCAAGTGTGTACAATGTACATACATACATAGCATGCGAGCACATGAGCAAGCACACGAGGAGCCAACACGTGTGTACGAATATGCGTGTGCGTCCTTTGTTGGGTAACAAACATATGTTTGGTCCCCGCTTCCACTTACAATATGGTTGGGTGGTGCCTTTTCCTTCCATTAGCATTGCGGTGGTCGACTGCGGGGAGGGGTGGGGCGGTTAATGTGCTTTAATGATGTGTGTGTGTGTGTGTGTGTCACTGTGTGTTTGTGTGCGGTAGAGCTTTCTCCCTGTAACTGGAAGCAAATTAAAGGAAACAGCAAAATGCATGCGCCATCCCTTTCTGATTACAGCCCAGAGTGTGCCACACGGGGCAGGCAGCACAGGCATCACAGGCATCATCGTCTTTCAGCCGTGCTGTGGCTGTGGCTGTTCGTTTTGCTGTTTCTGTTGCCGTTTGCCGCCGTCTCATTTGCGCCTGCTCTTCTTGCCGGTTTGTCGTCTCGTTTCGTTTCGTTTTAGCCCTGTCATCAGCTGTTTTATGTTGTTCAGGGTCAAGTGTGTGGCCTTTGCCACTCACACGCTCACTCTCTTTCTCTCTCTCTCTCTCTCTCTCTCTCTCTCTAGCAGGTGTTGTACGCCATTCTGCCTCTTTCTCTCTCACTCCCTCTCTCTAACTCTGTCTGTATGTGTGTGCTTGGGCTTTCTCTCCCACTGTTTGTGTGTGTGTGTGTGTGTCGTATAGCTTTGCTTCCCTCGTAACGGGAGGGTGTGTCGTCGGGAGGGAGTCCTGTGGTACAAAGTGTAAGGTTATAATTCAAGGAAGTTTTTTAGCATCGCCACCGCCAGTCAAGGTTACTATGTATATCTATTGAACAGGGGGGGTGGGTGGGTGTTGGGGTGGGTCTTGGTCTTAACTCTCGATTGTTGTTTATTGAAATGCTGTCCCACTTAAGGACGGGGAGGGGCGCGGGAGTCGGCAATTGCAAATTACAAAAGAAATGAGAAAATGAGAATAAACAACTTAGGACCGACCAATGTCGATTTATGTACTTTTTGCTCTCTGTCGTCTCGGTCTGTCTGTCCCTTTGTCGTCCTGTCTGTCGTCGCTGTTGTGGCTGTCGTCGATGTCGTGTCTGTTGTGGCACTTAAAATAATATTATCTTTGTGTAATTTTGTTGTTTGGTGGCTTTTAAAGCAGCAACGTTGCCGCTTTTCACAAAGAGCGAGACTGAAAAAAAATACTGAGATTGTCTCTGTTGTCAGCGCTGTTGCAATTTTGTCAGCTCCACCCATCCACCCATCCACCGCCTCCTCCTCCTCCTACTCCTTCTCCGTTGTAAAAGTTTTGCTCCCTTATCGATTTTCGGGAGTTGTTTTTGTTGTTTTCTATATAAGTGTTTGTGTGTGTGTGTGTTTGGGAGGGGGGTGTCCTGCCGGGCATTGCCGGGCCATGTCACGTAGCTGCGTAAATCCTTTATTTCCATTCTAATTAGAAGCGCGCGCCTCTCCTTGGAGTTCTGGCTCTCTGGCCTCTTGCTCCTCGCGTTGCCTGTATCCTATTAGCATATTTTGTATATGGACCAATACACGGGATAACCCACCCACACATACACACACACTCACACACAGTATACAGTAAAATACAGTGCGATTTGAAACTGTATGACCAACAGAGCTGCTTTCCACTTTAAATGCTTTCCCAAATATGCCGAAAGCTTCGTTTGAGTCGCAAAGATTTTATCCGATTAAAGATACAATCTGTGAATATTCTATAACAGAGCTCATACCCATAGTATGGGATTGCTTTTTGCAAAAACTTCATAAGATAGAGATGAATATGTGTCGCGCACCATGCGGCAGCGCCCTTCGGTCGGCCAACCAGTGCTGCCATCTGCTGTTTTTAAATATTTTATTAAATAAATAAACTAATCCTAGCATTCAATTTTCGCTACATGTAATAATCCAGTCCCAAAACATAACTTGTACTGAATTATTGTGCATAGCTTTGTTAGTTTCAATCAAATTTTGGAAGACTATAAAGAAGGAAATTAGAACAGACCCCAATGGCGTGTTTTTTATGCCGTTTAGGTAAGTCTGTTAAGAGACAGAGAGTCAATGTTTTATTTAACTAAAATTAAACTTTTGCTTTTCTCAATTTGGCATCAATTAATTTTTGTATTTTGGGATGATGATGGGGTCATCAGAATTGTGTCTCAGTCCTCGGTCACCCTGCCATAGCCATTGCCATGATTGCCTGATTCAACTGCAATTACCCGTGATGGGGTGATGGGGTGATGGGGGTGCTGATGGTGATGGGGTGCAGTACCTGCATCAAAACGTGACATTCGTGAGTCGTCTGTTATGCATGCGTTCTTATGAAAACGAAGCGCACTGTACACTGTACGGTGCGGCACACGGTCGTCACATGCATACACACGTAAGTGCGTATCGTTTTCGTATCGTACATAAGTATTTATATAAGAATGAGGTGGGAATGAGGCATGCGGCATGAGCCCATGAGCCCATGAGCCATGAGCTCATGAGCCGTGAGGCTTTGAGAGGCAGAGGGACGACGGATTTGTGCACAGGAGCAAACAGAACCAAAATTGACAGCGATGACAAAATGATTGACGTCGGTCTGGGACTCCGAAATGAAACGAAACATAATGATGGGAAGAAAAGCGGAGAGGAGAGGTGTGCGGAGGAGAGGAGAGTAGTCCACGTGGGTCTTGTGGCATGTGCAATCAATCAAAGCATAATTATGGGAGGAGATTGTGGGGGTGGTGAGACTCCTAATAGGGATTGGAATTGGGGTGTCATTGGCAGACAAGAAAGAGAGGAGACGAACAGGACCATGGACAACAAATTACGCTTGAGTCGCATTAATTTCCCATTTCCATTTTCCCATTTCTCGCATCGCCCACTGCCCACCGCCCACCGCCCACAGCCGAGATCGAGCTCAAGGAGCGCCTGATAGCAAGCGTCAAGAAGGAGGTGAAGCAGCTGATGGAGGAGGCGGTGACCAAGAAGTACGTCCACGAGGAGAGCAGCTCGGTGACGTCGCTCTGCGGTGCGGTGGAGGCCTGCCTCAGCCATGGTCTGCGCCGGCGGGCCCTCGGTCTGTTCAAGACCTCCTCGACAACGGCTCTCATCCAGAAGATAGCCAAAATCTGTCCGGAGGCGGACTACGTGAGCCGCCGCCTGCTGGAGCTGGAGCTGGCCCACGAGAGTCCTGCGGTGAGCGGCAAGCGTTCGTCCTCCAGCAGCGACAGCATCATCAAGCCCAAGATGATCAGCAAGCAATCGGGTAGCAGCTGCAGCAGCAGCTCCGTGACCACCATCAACACGGTCTCCAATGGGGCAGGCGGTGGTGGTGTCCTGGGTGGCGCCGGAACGCCGTTGGGCAAGTACCTGTGGATACGGCTGGCGCTGTACGAGAAGCGGTTGGCCAAGATCATCGAGCATCTGGTGAGCAATGCCAGCAATTACTATGATCGCGAGGCGCTGGTCGCCGACGCCGATTATGGATCCATTCTCAGCTCCCTGCTGGTGGGGCCCTGTGCCCTGGAGTTTACGCGGGCCAAGACAGCCGACCACTATTGGTCTGATCCGCATGCCGATGAGCTGGTGAGTTCCTATCACCGATTACCAATAGCACCATGTAAAACTAAATCTAATCTCTGGTTCTGTTTCCGTTTCTAGGTGCAACGACATCGGATAAGCTCGGGTAATCGCACACCACCCACCTGCCATCGGCCAATCATTAACTTTAAGAGGAGCCTGCACACCAGCTCGGAGGATACGAGCAGCGGCAGCTTCAAGGCCTGCTCGCCGGCGAGCGTGGCCAAAGACTATGTGGAGTCGCTGCATCAGAATTCGCGCACCACCCTCCTCTATGGCAAGAACAATGTACTCGTCCTGCCCAAGGACGTGTCCGAGCCGATGCCCGGCTATCTGAGCCTCCATCAGAGCATCCAGTCGCTGACCATCAAGTGGACGCCAAATCAGCTGATGAACGGCTACAATGACGGGGACAACAGCGACAAGAGCTTCTACTGGAGCTATGCCCTCAATATCAATGTGGACGAGATCGTCTACGTGCACTGTCATCAGAATCGTGGCGGGGACACCGGCGGCACGATCATCCTGGTGGGCCAGGACGGAGTGCAGCGTCCGCCCATTCATTTTCCCGAAGGCGGACACCTGCAGGCGTTTCTCAGCTGCCTGGAAACGGGCCTGCTGCCACACGGACAGCTGGATCCACCGCTCTGGTCGCAGCGCGGCATTGGCAAGCTATTCCCCTGGCCGAAGAGCGTGCGCCGCCATATACTGCCCTCCGTTATGGAGGCCTCGTCCAGCGATGAGACGCCCATCGACTATGTCTTTCGCGTGGTCAGCAAAAGCCAGCACGAGGAGTTCTGTAAGAGTTTAGTTCCTCTGAGCTTTATTGATCAATCTGTACTCATCTCTGTCCCCTCTCTCCCCTTTCCAGTGGCCACACATCCCATCTTGGAGCTGGGACGCTCGAGTCCGCGTCGCAAGCATTTGGGCAGCTGCTCCACCACCGGCAGCAGCGACTGCTCCAGCAAGAGTCTCTCCATCGATCAGAGCAGCAGCGATCCGCCCTTGATCCAGGCGAGTCAGACGGCCAGCATTGAGCTCGTTTGTTCCACCATGCGCCGCCAGATCATCTCGCGGGCCTTCTACGGCTGGCTGGCCTACTGCCGTCATCTATCCACGGTGCGGACCCATCTCTCCGGACTGGTCTACGGTCGAATTATGCCCGATCGTAAGTACTCTCTTCTGGCATTGCTTGTGGAATTCTTTCAGGAGTAAAACGGATCAGCATCCACCAATGACCAGATTTAGCTTTGCTCCCTTTCTGTTTTTTATTACAATAACTCAGCATCTGCTCTTCTACTCTTAACAGTGGCTGCCGACGAGGAGGGCCTCACCCGACAAAAGTGGCAGGAGATGCACGTGGATGGCGTTGTCTCTGGCGAACTGGAGCTCTATCGCTTGGTGTACTTTGGCGGCGTAGAGCCGGATCTGCGTAAGGAGGTGTGGCCCTATCTGTTGGGGCACTACGCATTCGGGTCCACCCGCAAGGAGCGTAAGAAACAGGACGAGACCTGCAAGCACTACTACGAGACAACGATGAGCGAATGGCTGGCTGTGGAGGCGATTGTCCGGCAGCGGGAGAAGGAGAAGACAGCGCTGGCCGTGGCAAAGCTGAGTGCGGAACAGGCGCGTCAGGCGGCCAATGCCAATGGCGCTGCTGGAGCTGCTGGCCAAAATTCTGCAAAGCCAATGATCAATGGCACTCGGGAGCTGGAGATGGAGCGTGAACATGGCGATGGTGATGCGGAGCTGGGTGCAGATGAGGGGGAGAACGATGTGTTTGATGATAACGATTTCTCCGATATATCCGATCCTGGAGATCTGTCCGATGATCCCGAACTGGCAGCAGAGGCTGAGGAGCAGCCTGAAGAGGGAGAACACGAGAAAACGGGTGAGGAGCAGGACCAGGAGCTGGACCAAGAACTGCAGCAGGAGGAAGGTCGACTCATGCCGCAGCTGAGCGAGCAGTTGATGCTGGAGTTCCAGAATCTCGACTGCATGGAGCCGCTGCACCTGCAGGAGAACTGCTTTGCCGACTCTGAGGCGGAGGGGGATATGGGACTCGGCCTGGACGCCGGCGGGAACATCTTGCTGCTGAGCATCAAGAGTTCGCCCTCCACTAGCAGCTACGAGACGGTTGGCAATGAGTTCGTGGACATGGTGGATGTCAAGGAGGAGGAGCCAGAACAGGAGACGGAGCCAGAGGCAGAGACAGAGCCTTGTGGTCTGTTGAGTAAATTCCACAGCGCCGATGATGTGCGTCGGGATGGGCAGGGAGAAGAGGCAGAGCATGAGCGTGAGGAGGAGCACCCATCGACGTCCGTGATCATCACGGAGGCCGCCTCCCTGGATGCCCTGGATGTACAATGCAACGACGACGAGACTACCGAAGATTTCACCTCACGCAAGACCAGCCTCATGTCACCCATGAACGATGACATCACGGTGGTGGCCTGCCTGGATGCTCTGCAGGAGCCAAAGTCGGCCTGCGTCTCTCCGGCCAGCTCCAATGGCGGCGTTTACAGCGTCGAGCTGCTCGAACAGTTCGGCCTCAATCTGCATCGGATCGAGAAGGATGTGCAGAGGTGCGACCGCAACTACTGGTACTTTGCCAACGAGAATCTGGACAAGCTGCGCAACGTGATATCCACGTATGTGTGGGAGCACCTGGACGTGGGCTACATGCAGGGCATGTGCGATCTGGTGGCCCCACTGCTGGTCATCTTCGACGACGAGTCCCTCAGCTACAGCTGCTTCTGCAAGCTCATGGAGCGCATGATCGAGAACTTTCCCAGCGGCGGTGCCATGGACATGCACTTTGCCAACATGCGGTGGGTATCTCTCTTCTTTACACACCCTTTTACACCCTTAATGCTTGAGCTATAATCGTTTCTCATTGGCAGATCCCTCATACAAATCCTCGACTCGGAGATGTATGACCTGATGGACTCGAATGGGGACTACACACACTTTTACTTCTGCTACCGCTGGTTCCTCTTGGACTTCAAAAGGGAGCTCGTCTACGACGATGTCTTTGCCACTTGGGAGGTGATCTGGGCGGCCAAGCACGTGGCATCTGGAAACTTTGTACTCTTTCTGGCCCTGGCTCTCCTCGAGACCTATCGCGACATCATCCTGTCGAACAGCATGGACTTTACCGATGTCATCAAGTTCTTCAATGGTATGCGAATGGTGACTGCTTTCGATTGTTGGATTTAGAATTGATTCTCTTGCAGAAATGGCCGAACGTCACAATGCCCAATCGATTCTGCAGCTGTCCCGCAGTCTGGTCCTGCAGCTGCAGACCATCATCGAGAACAAGTGAATAAGGAGGTCGTAACCGTAACCGTAGCCGTAACACGAATAACCATAACCATAGCCATAGCCATAGAAGTAGATGTATCCGCGTATGCGTATCCGTAGCCAATCAGTATTGAGCATGCGATGTACTAGTAGAGAGCACCATAGATCATAGAATGTTGGATAGAAACTGCGCTTAGTCATACTTGCACACGGCATACAGACGAACAGACAGACATATGATATGTAGTAGATGGCAATTAGCTGAAGCTCTCAAATGAGGTTTTTGGGATTCTTTCTGTGCTTTTTTTTTTTGTATAGAAACGGCTGGGAATCACCTAGGATGCGATACAGAAGTTAATTGAAATTTAGCTAAATTAAGGAAATTGTAGTGACCTGAGATGTGACGTCGAGTAAAGTAGAACAAATACGAATACGAGAGGGAAAATGAACAACGTAAATCAGAAAAATACTATTTACTATAAATATACAATACAAAATATACAGATACTATATATGTATACACACACTATATATACATACATACATATATGTATAGTATACAGCCATTCCACATATACATACATACATACATGCATATATAGAGAAAGAAGCAGTTACATATTTATACTTTTTTGTATGGCGATGGTCGATGCTCGTCACATGTACGACCATCAGGATACTGTATTGGAAACCATCTATATAGAGATATACATACATACACATATACACTATATACCATATACCATCTAGCATATATATAGCATATACCATATACATATATTTGCAATGCTGTGCGAAGGTTTTCGGCTAGGGCTTTCATGGTCCATGGCTGTGGGCCAATTGTTGTTAATGTTATTTTTTACGGAATTAGAAAATAATCAGATAAATACATACACACACACCCATACCCATACACATGTACATATGTGTTCGTATGTATTAGAGGTCTGCTTGGGAATGAACTGAATTCGAGTGCAATAGGATTCATTACCTCTCATTCGAATTCGTGCATTCACCACTTTGTTTCGGAGTCACTCAATGAGTTTGAATGGATATTCATATTCGTATTCAGGCAGACCCCTTATATGAATATATGTGCATACATTTAATGATATTGAATTGCAATTGTTCGTTTCTAAGATTGCATTTTCTTTGGCATTGTTATCTTTTGGTTTAAGCAAAACAAAAAAACAAAAGAAAAAAAATTGGAAGAACGTTTTCAGTTTCAGTTAAATTATTTTTAGGTGCTTCGGGTAGATCCTGCGGCTATATACAATGCGTAGATCGAACAATTGTAGACCTCCCCCACACACACACACAAAATGTTATAAAAAAGTTGTTAAAGCAAAAAAACAAAACAAAAAAAAAAAGAAAACGTTGAGTTTGAGTTGATTGCGTTATTGTATTAGAAGAATTAATATACAACAAAAATATGATACATACAATACGAATATATATACATATATATTAAACGAGTATTTATACGCAAAAATATTATATACATACATACATATATACCCTATATATACATACATACTATATGTATAGAGAGCATAATGTGTTAAATGTCTTACTGTATTTTGTTGGTTTCCAAATTCCAAATCGAAAAGTTCTCTCTCAGGCAAATGTTCAGACTTCTTGTTTTTCTTATCGTTTTCAAACAATAATTCTTGTGTACGAGTACCTACTGTACCTACTGTATTACTGCTATGTCTTTTGGTAAGTGCAGGCGCACCAAAACTCCCTCCACTAAAGGGCTAAAGGTTTATCAGTTAAAGGCTTATACATACGATATATACAACACATTATACAGATATACAGACATACCATACTATATACACATACATACATACATAAATATATATATATATACATATATGTATATACACTGTATGTGGGGATATACATACATACATATGTAAGTTAATGCGAGTAGCACGCTTTTTGTGTATAGAAAACTAAACGATGGAAAAACCAAAAAAATAACTTAATGTGATTTCTTGTTGCTTCTTTGAATATTGATATTTTTGTAAGCGCGAAAACAGAAACGGAAACAGAAACAAAAACAAAGAAGAAGATTATATTTAATGAAATATAAAGATAGAATATAGCGAGCAATCGAGACATAGAGATAAAGGGAGAAAGAGAGAGAGAGTTAGTGCGTGTGAAACATAAGAGATATACATATTTTACACATGAAAGCGAGACATGGAAGGGCCTCTGACCTCTGAACTCTGAGCCTCTGAGTCCAAACATCATTTTGGCCACACTTTTGATAAAAATATTCGATGAAGACGATCTACGATCCAGACGAAACACGAAACCCGACAAAAAACGAAGGAAAGAACACTCGCTATATAATATTGTATCGTAATCGTAATCAAAGCTAAGCTACTACTATATACATACATATACTTATATATTTATATACCCCGTCTGTGTAGAGACGATCACACCTATAGAGAGCCCCCGAGCATATAGTAGTGCATACATACAGATACATACATGCATACATAGATATTATGTTACGTTACTGTTACCCACGATTGTAACTACATATAGCATTATTACACATGAATAGTATGACAAATATCCTATTTTTCACAAACGACATCACAGAAAACAGAAGAAAAGAAAGGGAAACCCCCACAAGAACAAAAACTATACATACATACGCGTAAAAACAAAAACCAAACAAAAACAAAAACCCAAAAATAATGATGGAAAATAAATGCGAATTATGTAAAATGTTTACAAAAACCAGGGAACACTGTTCATTTGTTTATTAGTTTGGAGAAACGTATTTGCCCACCGATGGATGCGTATATCATATAAAAAAAAAAGATCTCTTACTGCCTTTATAGCTAATCAATATTCAACCAAAATTTCAAAGAAATCACATTTTTAAATATAGTTCTGCAAGCGATGACAAACTGATGACAGTATCTTACCGATTATCCTACAGATTAACCAACTCAAAGTGAACCAAAAAAATAACCAAATATTTAATTTATCTGCCATCTTCTTGCCTGGCATTTACTTGCCTGGCACCTACTGTCATCTTCGCACCTGAGAGACACAAGGGCCACAAAACTGGGGCACGCACGCAAGCAAGGCCCCCAACCCTAAGAACACATTCCGTATCGTATCCCGTACATTTGTTCGGTACACATGAAACCAAAGCTTGGTGCAGGTTATGTTTAAGCACTCTAATGGATCTCGGTCCGGGCTGGATATGGCGGCAGGGAGTGGTCGGGTGGGATGGGGTCGGGTCGGGTCGGGTCGGTGGTGTGGTCGGCCAAGCCAAGCCAAACCGTTATGGCGCACACTCAATGCGAAGCAACAGCGGGCTCATTACACCCGAAATGTTTTCTCCCAAAAATGTGGGGCATACTTATACACACACACACACACACACAGACACAAGCATTTGTATTTGTGTGTGTGTGAGGCTGGGCCGTGTGGCGTGTTTTCGTCCTGTTGCTTGTGGCAGGCAAGTTTTCACCACGCAGCGTGCGACGTCAGCAAACTGTTAACGGTTAACACACACCCACACACACACATCATACATACAGACATACAATGGATATGTACTAGTACAAGTGCGAGAGAGATACACAATGGCCCAAAGGGCGCAACGCGAAAAGCTTCCGAAACGTAACGTAATGGTGGCGTGTGTATGGGGCGGCACAGTGGGACAAAGTAAACCAAGGCACTATGGGGAATTTGACCACTTTTTGTGGCCAAAATTAATAACTTCCAAACGAAGCAATATTTTTAAGTTCGGTTTTTTGACATGAGTTAATAATAATAAGAGGAAGATATTTTGAAAAAATGGGCGTGGTAGCTCTTTTCTATACCCCCTAATCGAGAATACCGTCTTTATGAGCGTCTAGATCTCAGAGACCATAAAAGCTAGATGAACCAAATTTTGTATCCAGTCTCCAGTGTTATCACACTACACCAAGTGTATATCAAAATTTCGCCCCGCCCCTTTCCGCCCACGCAAAGGACGAAAATCTGTGGCTTGCACAATTTTAAAGATACGAGAAAACCAAAAACGCAGAATAATAGAGGATGCCTTTTTTTATCAGTACGTCAAAACTGAATCAGATCGGATCAATAATATAGCCACAATGAAGAAAACCATATTAAAGGCATCGTTTCCTCTCGCTCTCTCTCACACGCCACCCTGTGTGCTTTGCCTTTATGTTACGTCCTAAAAAATCAAATTTCAGAAAAAGTGCAAAAAAGTGCAAATTAATATTATATGCGTTTGAAAGGAAATTAAATTCTCTACAATATGTATAAAATCGTAGGGTTGCACAAGGTTGCACTCTTTTTGTAGGCCTCTTTAAAGACTAATTTTTGTCACAAAATAATACCAGTCGAACTATTCAAAATTACACGAAATATAAGGAGGCTTTGTACAGTTTAAAATCAAAAAAATATATTAAAAACCTCTTAGATTTGTATCCATTGTGAAAACCGCAATAAAATTGGTCAATTAATCAATTTTTTTGCCTTCAAACTTTGATAAAAATTACTCTGTGCAAAAAAACATGTTGCTTAACAGAAAACAGCTGACTTTGGAAGCTGTTAACTTAACAGTGATTCGCACTGTTAAAATTTTGATTACGTAACATTGAAGACCAATGTTATTCCGATATATATACGTTAAAAATTTTGAATTTTTACGACTTTTGAATAATGGATTTTGGCCAGAAAAAGTGGTCAAATTCCCCATAGTGCAGTGGGACAAAGTAAACCAAGGGAGCGCACAGCGGCAGCAGCAACAGCAGCAGCAGCAGCAACAGCAACAGCCAAGAGCCAAGAGCTTCGTACGTTTGTTGTTGCTTTTGTTGTTGTCGTTCATGTTCATCGTCAGCGTCAGAGTCAGAATTTGTGTCTGGCTGGTTGGCTGACTGGCTGGCGCTGGCGGGTTCGGTTCGGTTCCGTTCGGTTCGCTTTCAGTTTCAGTTTTCAGTTTTACTTGGGAGTTTGTCGCGTGCAGTAGAAGGACAGAAGCAGGTCCTAGCTGTGGGACCGTCGTACGCATGCTAAAGATAATAATTAGGGACTTAGTCATTCGTTCGTAACGTCGAGGAGTGATTCGGTCAGTGATTAAGTAGTCAGACAGACACATTCAGTCATTTCGGGTTACTATTTCAGAGTTTCCTTCGGTTTGTTCGAGTAATTCGGTCAACTACTTGGGGAGATATTGTTGTAATGATGGGAGCGCGCGCTCGTTGCTCCTCTCCGGCGGCAGGCAGGATGCCAAATTATTTATAAAGTACTCCAGACCCCAGGCAGCAGCAGCAACTAGTTAATAGCCAGCCAAACACAAAAAAAAAGCCAAAAAAAACAGAAACAGAAGCAGAAAAAACAGCGAAAGAGCGCAATAAGAAGCAGGAGCCCAAAAAGGAAGAGCATCCAAGCAAAGAAAGCAAGGAAGCGCAACGGACGGCAAGGAAAGAAGGCAAAGGGACCCAAAGGAGAACCTAAGAGTGGTGTGGAGTGAAGTGGAGTGAAAAGACGCGCAACCTACAGGCGACACTTTACCGTTTTACCGTTACCATCGCACATCCATTCTCTGCTGCTGCTGTTGCTGGTGCTTCTTCTTCGTTTACACTCCTCCACGCACAAAAACAAACAGACACATTTTCGAAATAAATTTTACGCGCGCGCGTATGATTGTGTGCGTGTAGAGAGCGATATCGAGAGAGAGACAGAGAGAGCGAAAGCTTTGGGCTATCTGCCCGCACTACTAGCTTAGGCCGCCGCCGTAAGCGTCAAAACACACGCCCACACACCGAAATTCCACAGGAAGAGGCACTCGAAAATGGTGCAAACCAATGCAGGTAATACATACATTTGTATATGTACAATTTACATATACTATACATACATAGATATGCAAATATATAGCATAATCCACTAACGATGATGGGCAGGGATAATGGGATAACGAGATAAAGGTAGGTAGGGCGGCTGCGGCATGCGTTGGCGTGTTTAGATAATGGATGCATTCAGGCATCGCTTTTCATATGTATTTTCGTGATTTCACACTGCTGCTCCCCTACCGCTCCCCTCCCGCTGATGCGCCGACTGGAAAGCTTCATGCAAATAAATTTTATTCGTTTCATACATATACACACATGTAAATATGAGTATGAAGATTTTGTATGTGTGTGTGGGAGAGTGCGCGCACCCACAGGTTGCAATGCATCCCCCCCAATGTATGTGTGCTTCGCTAATCCCGGGCAATCAACGAACGGTGTTTCACTTAATGCGACAATACCTAGTATTTCGTTTTTTATTTATTTTTCGCAATTTCTAGCGAAACGCTCTGCCCACTCAAGGACATTCTCTCCAGTGTAGCGGCTAACTAATCCATTTAAATGTCTGCCCGTCTGCATCTCGTATATTATATTTTCAGTACAATAAAACCCTCAAGATGTACACCAATATTGTTATTTTTCTCCTCTAAAAGAGTAGTAGTTCAAAGACTGGCTGAGGAAACATATTTAAGCATCGGCTACGGCCCAGGAGTGCGGCTTATGACTGCCAGGCGGCTCTTGGTTTCCTGGCAACAGGTTATCTGGCTATCTGGCTATCTGGCCATCGGGCTTGCAGAAATTGCATGGCCCAAACAGCAGGCCACACCAGACCAGATCTTCCACCTACTATCCATCAACCAAGGACATTGCGGATGAGTCTTTGGCATAATGAAATGTATGTGTGCCTTGGGGCGGCCATGACTGTAGCCCTTTTAGCTCCAGCTGCCGCTGCCGCCGCCTCTGCCTCTGCTTCTGCCGCTTCGTCGCCGCTTCAATCTGTCACTCAATCTCTGTGGTTGTGTGTGTTTGTGTTGGTCTTTGAGCTTAGTGACAATCAAGGTCGCAAAAAAAACTGCAAGCCACACGGCAACAGGTTGGCCAGGGGCACGGTGCGGACAGAAGATACAGAGGGTCCTGTCCCCCCTTTAATCCCATGTAACGACTTTTGCTGTGAACAGACAGCAACAGATACATCAGCAAAAGCCGCAGCAGCACTCTCCTGATTGATTGTCTGCAAAAGATTAAGCCCGTCCGTCCGTCCGTCCGTCCGTCCACCTATTCATTCCGGCCGTGACGGTGGTGCTGCATAAGTCCTTTGCACACCAGCATTCATACATACATATGTACGTTTTCTCAGATCCCCAGGATGGGCTTCCCCCTTCCCCTCCCGGAAGGAGCTGGGAATTAGAGCTAGACCTGGGCGCTAGAGCTGTTGCCGTGCAGTTTTAATACACTTAAAGAACGGGGGAAACATAAAATCTGCAGTCAATAAGGGAATACAATCTGTGTAAGATATTTAGATGACTCTGCACTGGTGGATTCATTTTGTGGCTCCTTTGCGGCTCCTTTGAAAGAAAGAAGGGCTGGCAAATGCAACGGAAACCATGGCATAAAGTGGACCCAATCCAAGGGGATATCGTAGGATATATGGATTGTCGCTCTGCGGAAATTGTAGAAATTCTTGAGACCATTCTCCCTCCCTGCCCAATCGTCCCAATCAGTCGTATTTTCACGCACCTTAATGTCAATCTCAACGGGAAGGTGAAAGTGGAAGGTAAAGGGCGGTATATGGTACATGAGGCAGCAATTTAAAGCTATCCTTTTTGTCCAATGGGACACACTCCTCGATCCTTGGGAAGCGTTTTTCGATTGCCGTGCATTTTTCTCAGTGCATCGACTGCAGTGACTCTTTTGTGGGGTAAAGGGCAAGGGGCACGGGAACACTGACACTGACCGATGGGGGGATGCATAGATGGGGAAAAGGCAGTTAGTTGCCTTATGGCTTCCCTTGGATGAGTGTACAACTTTTATGAATGAAAGGCAATTGGCCACATCGATGTGGTAGTGAAACGAATACCAACACGAGACTAGGAAAAGAGAAGAGAGTCGAGGCGAGGAGAGGAGAGGAGACAGCCATGCCACAGTCAATGCCGTGCCGTGCCGTGCCGTGCCATGCCATAGAGTGGAGTGAAACGTGGCGCTTGGTGCGTGGGCGTCTGTTTACTTTTTATTTGCCTGTTGTGGCAAGCGGCCTTGCCTTGGCCACACATTCATTCATTTGCCGCCAAGACCTGGCGGCACTCCCCACTCGGATGTGGGCGAACGTGAAAGACTCTGGTGATGCATATCCGCCTTCGATTGTGTCTCTGTGACTCCGACGACGTTCGACGAGACTCAGGATGATGATGATGATGATGGAGGAGATGATGGTGCTGGCCTCCATCAATCGCTCAATTATGGCATTAGCTGTGGGCTAAGGAAGAGATTGAATGGGAAAAGTCAATCACTCGACTCGGACCTGTCGGTCCACCCACCCACGCCGCATCACTTCGTTGACAGTCACAGAGGGTCACAAAGGAGTCGTTTAGGGGCACGTGTGCGTTAAGTGCGGGTCGTAAAGTCTTATATACGTACTTTCGAGCTTGCTTCTCCAAGGGAGCCGCTAGGCACCGATATTAATCTCGCGCAGCCCATAATAATGGAGACCAAGAAGCATCCAATGGGCGATCAAAAAGCTTTCAACGGACTCCTTCACATGGGAATGTCATGTGTCAGACGATCTTTAAGAGTTCCGTGCTCTCTCTTGACTGCGTGCTGGAGTTCTCCTCTTGTCCCTTTGACCCTTTGGGTCTACGGACTGTACGTATCGTATATGTATGCCTATATTAATGCTCGGATTCCATTCTAAATCCTGTTGCTGCAACGCATTCCGCTGCCCTTGGACCTGTCCTTGGATTTACTTCTGTTGCCTCGTGGCACGTTTTCTTAACCGAGAAAAGCCCTCAAAGTCGGTTTACTGTCCGGGCAACAGAGAGTCATTATCCGTGTCGTGTGTGTGTGTGTGTTTGTGTGTGTGCGTGGGCGTGTTAGCGTGTCCTGTGCGTCCATTAATATTAAGCCCCAAAGTCAGTGTCAGGAGGCAGTGGCAGTGCGTGGCTCTGGTTGGGCACTGGCTCCTCTCCTTCAAAATTAAAAATCCACTGTCTGGTTATCATTAATTTTACGTTTAGACCCGCTCCGATATGTCAGCGCCTGTCTCGGTCCCAGTCTCAGCCCCAAAACCCTGATCCCTGTGACCTTACCCTGTCTCTGACCCACTCGATTGTCCTCTCATCTTTGGTTTTTCTTTCTTTTTTATTTTGCTGCCTGCTAAAGTTTCCCGTTCGGATAGTAAGAGGAGCGCATACACACAGCATACAGCACAAAACATTTTTCAAGTTCTAAGCGAACAAATATCAAAGGAGAAATTCGTTAAATTGTCAATCAAATTCCTTGAAAGTATCCTTCGCATTGCCCTCCATATTCTGGTAAATTGATGAAATGATTGGAAGCCAGCCAGCCATTGGAATGGCAAATGAATGGCCTTTGACAAGGTTTTTTGTTACAAATAATCGCATCTAGAAGTTGTATCTTAAATCTTTATAATTCCATAGGTGCCGGCGGCAATTGCTTGGCAATTAGTGGAAGCGGCCGCTTTCATTAGTTCATCTGAAAGTTTGTTGCAGTTTCCTGCGCTGCGATCTTTAAGTTCGACATAACAAAAGAGGCAGAGGCACAGGCAGAGGCAGAGGCAGGAGCAGATGCACAGGCAGAGGCATTGGTACAGAGGCAATCATATTGATTCAAGAAACTTTTCTTTTTCCCAGCTTTTCTTCCCTTTCTATTGCTGTTGGCTTCCTACTCTCTCTCTCTCCCTCCCTTTCTCTCTCTGTGTGTTACGGAATGTTGCTGTTACTGTGTTGATGCCGTAAGAAAATGCAATTTGTTGGCTTTTGCAATTAAGATTAAATTCTCAGAGTTTCAATTATCCGCCTCTGACCTTTGCTGGACATTCCCCTCGTTACGGAGTGGTCTCCGTTGGCTTTCTTGTGCTCAGGAATGTGGTTGCTGCTGAAATCAGAAATCACAAATCTGAAATCCGAACTTGGTCCAAGCAAAATTACCATTTCGCAATTGCAGTTTGCAATTCGCAATTTACCATTGCCCCATTTTCCCATTTCCATTTGTATTTGCATTTTGCTGACTCTATCTAACACCCAACATCCAACACCCACCACCCACAACCCACAACCAGAGCCATGCCCACGCACATGTCCACGTCCACGTCCATGGCCAGGCCCATGCTGAGCTCAAATCCTAATTATGCCGGGAAAACATTTCCATTTGAATTTGAGGGGCTCCCACAGCTGAGTGCAGCCACGTAGTAAAATGTCAGAGGGTGCACGAATGCACGAACGCACGGGTTAGGGGTTAACCGTACGGACTGCAATCACATCCCCCCTTTAGTGACCTTTGGCAGCACTTTTGAGCCAAGCACTGATCTTTGGATTAAGCATGCCATGCAATGCATTCAACGGAGTCCAGTACATGCCCCAAAAAGTAGGCAACATTTTATGGCTCTCGGCGGGGCATACAGGGCGGATGTGTGATAATACCACTGGTAGTTTCAATAGTAATCCCTTCAAAGTTACTTGACCATTGTCTATTTTATCCGACTGTAATTAACCTGCTAAATCGTTGGCTTTCCTCCTAATAAGTTGGGATTAAGCCGAACTTATTGTTCCTTAAGATTCCCCGAAAAAGTGACCAAAAATGAAACCCCGTGAAACTTTGCTTCTGAGAGACTAATGGGGAGGAGAAATAAATGCTGTTGCTGCTGTTGTTGTTGTGGCAGTATGTTTATTCATCGAAGGAATCCATATCCATATGTTTCTCCCACACTTCAAACGCGTTCCATTCCCCACGGGTTAGACCACATCCAACATCCCCCACTTCCCTCCTGTATCCCAAATTAAGTTGGGCTCTGTGTGGATACAATGGTAATGCAGTTTGCGTGTTGAAACAAGCACCAGACAAGCCCTCGCACTTCGGCAGACGCACACACACATACACACACACAAAACACACACACGCACATACACACACACATACACGATACGAATACGAGTACATTAGACCGTAATTAATGTCGAAGTTTCGCACTCCCACTTCGACTCTACCCCCACTTTCTCTTTCCCTCGCTCTCGCTCTATGAATATACATACATGCATATGTATTATGTATGCGTATATGCCTGTGTATTTTGTTATCTGTTTATGCGGGTCTTTCTCTCCCAATTTCCCAACCAAAAAAAGCAAAAGGTACAACAGAAAGCTCATTTGGCCACAAAATAAATTGAAAGCGAAGGCAAAACAAAAACAAAAATACAGATGTAGATCCGATAGGATGTTGGGGATAGGGGTTTGACACACACACACACACACACACACACACGCACAGTTAGAGTAGAGTTTATTCCTCCTTCTCCTACCCTACTTTGCCATTCCATATTCCATTGCCTAATTAAGTGTTTATCTTAATTCTAGGCGTGCACACAGATACACAGATACAAAAAAAGAGGTGCAGATTGATAAACTCCCAGTCAATGTATAGTATATATAAATAAACATACACATGTACATATGTATGTATATTTAGATATGAATACCAGTATGATATACTCGAATTATTGTTTGTTTTGAATGGGATATCAACTGCCAGAGAAAACAGACCCGGGCCTCGGAATAGTTGCACTTAGGTTTAGCCGTTTACTAAACGATACTTTCCCAGACGGTAAGATTAAGCTATATTTATAGATGCATTTCATAGCTTTTCTGAATCGAAAAGTTCATCAAATGCAAAGCCAGATGTAAGATACTCAAATTGTATATGAGATTTAGCAGAAATACCTCTGATAAAAACCCATAAAAAAGAAACACAACTTTAAATAAAACGAAGGGAAACATTGCAAAACGCGGCAAAGGCCGCGGCGCTAATGGCTCTACTCTAAGATCTACATGCAAAGTCGGTTGGGGTTCGTGTATTTCGATTAAATATGGGTTGTATTAAACAGAATTTTGCAACAGAATATTTAATATAGAAATGGGTGTGCTGCCAGTTCTCGTTTAGCGAATCGTATGTTCTTTTTGCATGAACTTGTTCTTGTTCTAAGGGGGGCAGCCAAGATGGTTGGGAAGGGATCTTTGTCTTCTTATCGTGAAAACTTTGAATCGGATTAAATGCAAACTTTTCCACTAGAAAACTGAGTCCTTTTCAATGTTGCAAGCCTCTTTAAAATCGTTAAAAAAAAGGTCCAATCTAAAGTATTTATATCATGCATCCACATACACATTTAGAGGGCCATCTTTATAAATATCCTTTCGGGCCATCCAAGGGTCGAATCCGGACCAACGAACAGCAAAAAATGTCGCTGGCTGAAAATAGAAAAACGATTCGCTTGTGCTTTTGTGGCACCCAAACCGCATCCTTAATTAAGGGTTTTGCTGGGTGGCCGAAACTCTCGCTGGGTCTGAGGCAGAACCAGAACCAGAGTCAGAGTCAGAGCCTGTTGAAGCCATCAATTGGCATTTGTGGGCCAAAATGAGTTTACGATTACGGCAGGAGAGCAGACATCCCTACAGGGATGCCATAGAAAGACATTCCCTATGCAATGCAAATGATTAAAAATTCTATTGAAGTGCGATTTACATATAATCGTTTTTTTGTATTACAAGTTCCAATTTATTTCGAGTTTCTTTCGCATAGAAAATGAAACGCTCTGAGGATTGATGAAGATACGACAGCTGGCCTATACTTTTCTATTTAAGTAGGTGTTGGAATCAGGTGGGTCTGGACTCTTGAGCCGCAGAAAGGAGCCGCGGTGGTGTGATGGCAGCCTTGCTTGCCCTCAAGTATCATCAGCATCGCTGCAGCTCAGAACAGCTTATGCAGATGGTCGGGAAGCACTCACTGGTATGGGAAAGGCGAAATGATGTTTTCCACTCAGCCGAAAGTGCTGATTGCTGCTCTCTAAGCCCTTGAATGCTTTTCTTGGAATCAAGAAAAAAGGGGAGTGGTTACTTGGACTTGCTGTGGTTCTCACTTTCGCCAGAAATTTCCGAAACAGCAGCAACACCCAAAGGTGTCGAGGATGCAGTAACCCAATGAGAGAGTCTTCAGATTCGGAGAATCTGCAACACATCTACGACAAACAGAGAGAGAGTTTTGCTGCGATGGAGGACTTACCATTGAATCCAGGATTCGTAGGAAAGTGGCGTTTAAACTTTAAGTTCTTTCCGCTGCATAGTATTTCCTTTGCCTTACCTTCGGTGGCTGGTGTGTGCCTGGGGCCTGGTGTGCAGCGCACCCGAAGGTATAACCGGGGGGTGGAAGGATGCAGGGAATAATCGATGTCGCCTAGAACGCGAGAGTTACTCATTGGCTCTCCCTCCCTCCCGCCAGCTAGCGTTCGTTCTGATTCCCATTGCTCCATGGACCAGCTTCTGTTTCTGTTTCGGTTTTGCTGTTGCTGCTGCTGGTCCTTGTCCCTATCCTTATCCTGCCCCATGTCCATTCAACCCACAGATGCTTGTGCTGCTGCTTCTGCTTGCAGTCTATATCCTGTGACTCCTGTCTCGGCTCCCTTCCTATGCACCCCTTCAAGGATCTGCTTATGGTCCTGCGTCGTACCTGTTTCCTGCTTCTGCTCCTGGCCCAACTCTTTGTGTATCCTTGCTGCTGCTGCTGCTAGTACTCCTCGGTCTGTCCCCAGGAGTAATCCTTTTTACTATTCCTGTTGCCTTCCGCCAGCTCCTGCCGCTCCTTTCTCTACTCCTGTTTCAGCTACTGCCAGCTACTGCTGTCACTGCTGGCCATTCCCCAATGCGTTTTAAACTTTACTTTGTCGCCAGATCCAATGTCCAAAGGCAGGAAGAAGGGTGAACCACGAGAGGAACGACCAGAATACGATGCCAAGCAATAGGATGGGAATGGGGACGGAGATGGTTGTAGTGGCAGTCACAATTATCCATTGTGTTTCCTTTCATTCGTGCAGCGTCAATATGGGCCATGGAGCATGGAACATGGGGCATGGGGCAAACAAACATGGGGCAAAATAATTATAGAAATCAAACCAAAGACAAATACAGAAAGAGAAGAAGAAACTTTTGCTCTCAGCTATCACCATCTCCTCAACTTCCCATCTGTCTGTTTGTGTTTGTGTTATTCATGATATTTACATTTCCCAGCTGCCCTGGCACCGCTCTGATGCCCCATTCTTCATGCCCCATGACCAATGCCGCACTGGCCCCATGCCAGTTCAAATTAAGTTATTAAAACTTTGATGCCTCCTCCCCGCTGACCATTTAAATGCTAATTGCATGTGTGCCACATAAAAACGAAGCAATGTTGCACACACCAACTGGCACTAGCACTAGCAATGTCACTGTGAAAATGGTGCAACAAAAGAGCAGTAATTAAAGCGGGGAAGCCCCCAGCACCATCCAGCCAACGCCATCCATTGGAGCCACACAGCTATAGCTCCAGCCAGTGGCAAGGACATGACCTGGCGACAACTCGGTCGGCGTCCCAGACATCAGCAGAGTGTCGCCGCCACCAAAGCACACCATTCCACCAGCACCCTATGCCACCCCCCTATGTCATGCCCCCTGGTAGAGTGGTGCCGCATCGTCATCATCATCAACACCCAACACCATCATTGCCATCATCATTAAAACATGGAAGGGACACACATAATGAGCTCGTCACGCAGCTGGCGACTTTACTTTACTGCTCGATGGAAGTGCATTTGGGGGGAAACCCTAAAACTGAAGTCCTTCCGCCCCCTGAATGTGTGGGAGTTGATTGATTCTAGATATGGTTTGGCCAAAGCATCACAAACTTCCAACAGGAGTCGATCCTTGAAGCATTAATTGCTGCGAATTTCCCATAAGCGAGCAGATCCACACACAAACGTTTCTCTAATAAATAAACAAGTTCTGTCCATCGCTAACCAAAATTTTACTCATATCAGCTCGAGCGAGCGAAGCTAGTGAGCCGGGGGTTCGCGCACGAGCACCATGTACATATTGTATGTTCGAAGTGACCGAAGTGGCATTTGATAGCAAGGTTGCAATCTACAGATACATACACATAGTATCCGTATCTTCAGTATACATAAATCGGGATAGTTTTCTCCTTGAAACAGCTGATGATATAGCGTACAACCTGTTCAGCTTTAGATCATTCCTCACCCTTGACTTTTGCATGCACATTTGGTGCAATTTGCATCGTGTGACCTTTTGGCATTCCTCCACCCATCTGAGGAGATTCCCCTCTCTAAATGGAAAACAATTAATGGAAATTAAATTATCCATAGCCGTAGGACATCATGAATTTTGAGTGCAAATGCCATTAGACTACGTGTCAGTGCCTGTGCCAGTGCTTGTGCCCCGTGTGGGCGTGACCAAAGTGGTCAACATTTGAAGGTAGGCCGTAGGTAGAGGCAGGACCTGGCGCTGTGTGTTCTGGTGATTGGGGGACGGCTGTCAGGATATGTTGAACATATTGAATTTCAGAGTGCAGGAAGGATGTGACGATGACGATGGCAGTGGTGGTGGTAGTGCCAGGAGGCACACACAAAACTTGTAGATGTGGCAGGGGCAGGGACAGGGGCAGGGTCGTGGTCTGACGGTGGGGGGTGTTTGACATTGGGGCGTTGTCGCTGTGATTTCATTTTAGGGCCCTGCGGGGTTTTATTTTTTATGAGATTCACTTTGCTGCACAGATGGCGATAATGATGATAAAACTGATGATGATATTGATGTTATTCCAGATGGCTGCGACTACAAGGAGCGCCTGATAGCCAGCGTCAAGAAGGAGGTGAAGCAACTGATGGAGGAGGCGGTGACCAAGAAGTACGTCCACGAGGAGAGCAGCTCGGTGACGTCGCTCTGCGGTGCCGTGGAGGCCTGCCTCAGCCAGGGACTGCGCCGGCGGGCCCTCGGTCTGTTCAAGACCTCCTCGACAACGGCCCTGCTGCACAAGATCGCCAAGAGCTGTCCGGAGGCGGAGCACATCAGCAAGATGGTGCAGGAGATCGAGGCAATGGACCCGAACAAGCGCTCATCCTCCAGCAGCGACAGCTTCCAGCGGCCCCCGATGCTGAAGAAGAGCAGCAGCAACTCGATGCAATCCGCCAGCAGTAGCAGCAATGCCACCGGCATCGCATCCAACGCGTCCGCCGTCAGTGCCAGTGCCAGCAGCTCGAGCATGTCCCTGGCCGGCATGAAGTATCTGTGGATCCGCTTGGCCCTATACGAGAAGCGTCTCACCAAGATCATCGAGTATCTGGTGAGCAATGCCAGCAGCTTCTACGATCGCGACTCCCTGGTGGCCGACTCCGACTATGGATCCATTCTCAGCTCCCTGCTGGTGGGGCCCTGTGCCCTGGAGTTTACGCGGGCCAAGACAGCCGACCATTATTGGACCGATCCGCATGCCGATGAGCTGGTGAGTCCCATCTCTGTTCCCTCTGTGTCCTTGGGGTGTTCTATTCTCTTCTATTCTGTTTTCTGTCCAGGTTCAACGTCACCGAATCAGCTCGGGTCGCCGCTCCTCGTCGACCTGCTCGCGGCCGGCGATCATCAACTTTAAGCGGAGCCTGAACACCAGCTCCGATGAGGCCAGCACCGGGTCCTTCAAGTCCATGGCATCGGCGAGCGCGGCCAAGGACTATGTGGAGTCGCTGCATCAGAACGCCAAGGCGACGCTGCTCTACGGCAAAAACAATGTGCATGTTCTGCCCAAGGACGTGGCCGAGCCGATGGCCGGCTACCTGAGTCTGCACCAGCACATCCAGACGCTGACCATCAAGTGGACGCCGAATCAGCTGATGAACGGCTACAACGAGGCGGACGAGGGCGAGGACATCGACAAGGAGGCCTTCTGGGCGTACGCCCTCAACATTAACGTGGACGAGATCGTGTACGTGCATTGCCACCAGAGCCGGGGCGAGGACAGCGGCGGCACCGTCATCCTGGTGGGCCAGGACGGGGTGCAGCGACCGCCCATTCACTTTCCCGAGGGCGGGCACATGCAGCAGTTTCTCAGCTGCCTGGAGACGGGCCTGCTGCCGCACGGACAGCTGGATCCGCCGCTCTGGTCGCAGCGTGGCATTGGCAAGATGTTCCTCTGGCCGAAGAGCATGCGCCGGCGCATCCTGCCGTCGGTGATGGAGTCCGTCGATGAGACCCCCATCGACTATGTCTTTCGCATTGTCAGCAAGAGCCGGCACGAGGAGTTCGCTGCCACCCACTCGATACTGGACTTTGTGCGGAGCACACCGCGCCGGGCACAGCTCAGCAGCTGCTCCACCACCGGCAGCAGCGACTGCTCGAACAAGAGTCTCTCCATCGACCAGTATCCGGTGGAGTCGCCGCTGCTGCTGCAACAACAGCACGCCCAGAACACCAGCATCGAGATGGTGTGCTCCACCATGCGCCGCCAGATCATCTCGCGGGCCTTCTACGGCTGGCTGGCATACTGCCGTCATCTATCCACGGTGCGGACCCATCTCTCTGGACTGGTGCATGGCCGGATCACGCCAGAAAGTGAGTTCCAAGCAGATCCCCAAGGAGCAGGAGCACCAGGCGAGCAACCGTTTAATTCGATTCGTGTTTTTGTTTTCTTTATCTTCAGTGAAAGCCGATGAGGAGGGTCTCACAAAGGAGCGCTGGCAGCTCCTCAATGTGGATGGTGTCCTCGAGAATGCCACAGAGTTCTATCGTTTGGTGTACTTTGGCGGCGTACAGCCGGATCTGCGGCAGGAGGTGTGGCCCTATCTGCTGGGGCACTACGCCTTCGGGTCCACCCGCGAGGAGCGCAAGAAACAGGACGAGACCTGCAAGCACTACTACGAGACAACGATGAGCGAATGGCTGGCCGTCGACGCCATTGTGCAGCAGCGGGAGAAGGAGAAAACCGCCAGGGCGGTGGCTAAGCTCAGCTCCAGTGGCAGCAACAGCGGCAACGAGCGGACGGTGCGTGCCGCCGATCTCGATGCGGGCGGGGAGCTGGAGAACGAGGTGTTTGAGGATATCTCAGACATATCCGATCCGGGCGACCTGGAGTTCGATGACGAGCAGCGACAGCAACAACAGCAGCAGCAGCAGGTCCACATCCAACAGCAGAAGCAGAAACAGCAACAGCAGCAGCAGGAGGATGTGTCCGTTAGTGGCATTCATCTGTGCGTGAAGCCCATTCCAAGGGCCATGAAGACCAGCACGGACTCGGGCCATGTGGACGAGGGCGAGAACTTTAACGAGCTCGATGAGGAGGCCGAGCAGGAGCAGCAGGAGAATATCAACGCTGAGGCGGCCCCCATAGCCAGTTGCTCAACGTCAACAGCCTCCTCCTACGAGACGGTGGGCCCCGGCGCCACCGCCCACCAGCCCAGCGATAGCCGCAGCCGTAGCGTCCTCAGTCCGGAGTACCTTAGCGCCGACGATCTACAGCTGCCCGAGGACGAGGACGTGAACCAGGACGACGAGAAGGTCAAGTCACCGCAACAGCAGCAACAGCAGCAGCAACAGGCAGCTGTCATCATCACCAACGCCTCGGTGGACATTGCCAACTGGGAGCGCAGTCCCAAGGCTGGCAACAGTCAGCAGATGTCCCCCGTCCAGGAGCAGGCGGCGGCCCTGGATGCCCTGCAGCAGCCAAAGTCGGCATGCGCCTCCCCAGCCAGCTCCAATGGTGGCGTCTACAGTGTAAGTAGACCAGGTCCATGCTCCTAGATTGTCCTTGATGATTTTTTGTGATCCGCAGAGTGAGCTGCTCGAACAGTTCGGCCTCAATCTGCATCGGATCGAGAAGGATGTGCAGAGGTGCGACCGCAACTACTGGTACTTTGCCAACGAGAATCTGGACAAGCTGCGCAACGTGATATCCACGTATGTGTGGGAGCACCTGGACGTGGGCTACATGCAGGGCATGTGCGATCTGGTGGCCCCACTGCTGGTCATCTTCGACGACGAGTCCCTCAGCTACAGCTGCTTCTGCAAGCTCATGGAGCGCATGATCGAGAACTTTCCCAGCGGCGGTGCCATGGACATGCACTTTGCCAACATGCGGTGGGTATCTCTCTTCTTTACACACCCTTTTACACCCTTAATGCTTGAGCTATAATCGTTTCTTATTGGCAGATCCCTCATACAAATCCTCGACTCGGAGATGTATGACCTGATGGACTCGAATGGGGATTACACACACTTCTACTTTTGCTACCGCTGGTTCCTCTTGGACTTCAAAAGGGAGCTCGTCTACGACGATGTCTTTGCCACTTGGGAGGTGATCTGGGCGGCCAAGAACATAGCTTCTGGGCATTTTGTTCTCTTCCTGGCCCTGGCCCTGCTCGAGACCTATCGCGACATCATCCTGTCGAACAGCATGGACTTTACCGATGTCATCAAGTTCTTCAATGGTATGCGAATGGTGACTGCTTTCGATTGTTGGATTTAGAATTGATTCTCTTGCAGAAATGGCCGAACGTCACAATGCTCAGGCAGTGCTCCAGCTGGCTCGGAGCCTCGTTCTGCAGCTGCAGATGATCATCGAGAACAAGTAGAGGAAAAATACTATCCATAGTAGTGTAATAGTAGAGCAGTAGACAAGTAGACCCATAGCTAGCCTATGGATTATATAGAGAATTATTCGATATCGTAGTTCAGATCGTCAGTCAAATTTCGTTTGCCAAAAAGGATAACCAAACCAAGTCAAATCAAATCAACCCAATTATAGAAAAAGCACAGCAGATGCAACAAGCAACAATAAATAGTATGCATAGGAAATACTTTTGTTTCTCACTCGATGTCTTCTTTATAAAGCATATATGTACATATGTACATGTGTATATGCTATAGATACATATGCGATTCTAAATGTAAATGTAACTGTAACTGTATTTATATGATTGTAAGTTGTGCTCTTCCCAAAAACAAAAACGAACTTTTCTCACGCATATCCCCAATATATGGAAACCAAAACAAAAACTAAAACAGGGGCTGACAATGCAAAAGACTCTACAAATCTTATATACATATGTCTACTATATACTACATATACATACATATATATTGTGTATAGGAAACTAACTGTTTTTTTTTTAAGTGTGGGCCCGTCGTCCCATGCTGATATACAATATATACATAGAACATATATGAATATACACATATTCGATATACATACATATATGCATACATATGTACGGTAAACGATAAACGATATACGATATTGAGAATCAAATAAGTGCAATGTAATTATCACGGCCTATATCAAAGGCAAATCAAATTATAAACATATACACTATACTATACTAAACTAAACTATACATCAGTGCTCGGCGCGGCAAAATTTCGGCAATGCGACTTCGGCTCTTGCTATCTCGCTTTTTCTAGTGCAAAGCCAAAAACCGATTTCTCCCGCAGGCATGTTCTCCCACCAGCGCACTTGGGAGTATGCGTGCCGAGCACTGCTATAGGGCATTTCAGAACTGCTGTAGGACCAGTGCACACAAAATGGAAACCCAAACGATTAAAAACAACAGGCAATGGCATGCCACACACTGTCTTACAGCACTGAAACGCACTGTACACCACATATACAATACATACATTTGTGTATATGTATGTACTAATGATAAATAAATAAATCAAAATGAGATCTGAATTATAACTCTGTACCAGCGAAAGAAAAAAAAGAAATGAATGCAACAATCAAATCAACAATAAGTCGAAAGAACTCCAACAATTACTAGTATTCCACAGATACATAAATGGCTCATACATACGATACATATATATCTTGAGTGTCTATAATATCTCTCCCCTACCTATAGGCTGGCTCACCGAAACCGAAACCGAACAGAACCCAACCACAATCGAACTAAAGCGAAATTTCCAATTCGTTGCTGTTTAGTTGAGTTGTATTTACATATATTATTTTTTATATAAATATATGTTTGTATTCCTATATACAGACACACACGCACACCCATATTATACATATACATAGGTATATATCTATAGGGATTAAATATCTGTACATATATGTATTACCTTCCTCCCTGTGTGATCTCTCTCTGTCTCTACACCGAGTATAAATGTTGTGGATTACTATACATATTATATTGTATCTTTATACCCCGTAAATTATGCGATAAACAGAACCAGACAGAACCTGACAACTCTCTTTGTAAATTGTACCTTTGTCTCAGACCAGAGCCGGGAATAAATCATCTGTTCTTTATCTGATTTTATCTCAATTACAAGTGCATAATATACCTACCATATAAAGAGCAGAACTATATATAGAGGTACATATGTATGCAAAAAGTAAAAAATAAAATCAAATGGCTAAAACATAAAGAACATGTTTAAAATGAAATCAATAAATACCACACACATATACGATAAAAATAAAAAACAACAACTAAATCAATCAGAATGGAACCACCTTTGGGGGAAGCGGAAATATGGAACGTACGATAAATCCAGATCCATCAGCTGATCCCCAATCCCAATGGCAACAGAGGTAAACAATTTCTCATTATCAAGCGATAAGACAGGCGGACGGACGTAGTATGGATGGTCATATATTGTATACTCTATACGAGAATTGCTGTTAATGCTATTCCTGTCCACTCTCACGACTTCGGTTGCCAATGGGCCCCAAAACTTGATCGATAATCTTGGTCAACAACAAATGACGACGAGTGGTGGTTTGGTGGACATGGCATTGTGGCTGAGTGTGGCATTGCACACTCGTATGCTTCCCCGGCGAGGCGGAGTGTATGAATGGAACGAATGATTAGGCCAGGGGGAAACCGCCTTATCGCTCACCTATGTATGTACATACAATATGTGTGCACTTGTGCGCTCTTTGAGTGTCCAATTTTGCCTTGCGCTTTGTTATTCCATTTCCCCAAGTAAACATTGCCTCCTGCTCCTCCGCCTCATTCACATTCGCATTCGCATACTGTGTGTGCGCGGTATCGTCGCATTAGATCCGACAAGCATCCAATTTTCTAGCATCTGTGTATATAAGTAGCCCCCCTGCAGCTGCAATCAACCCATTCCGCAGAAGAGGCGAGTCGCGATCACACCACACCAGACCACACCATCACCACAGAATGTCGTCGCGTTTGGCCACTTTGCTGGGCCTCAGCCAGGGATCAGAGGATCAGCAACACTTGCAAATGGCCTTTGAGGATAGCAGAAAATGTGAGTCTTACCTTTATACTATCTAGGATCCATACATCCCCTGTCGTATCCTTTCCCCTCTCGGGGGAAGCATAAGCACTAGACAAATATGGTGTGATCCCATATTGATCTCGCCATAGGCTATGTAATAATCATTTCGGTGTGATTTATGAGAAGCAGGGTGATAGTGTGATAGTTGTTGTTGATTGTGATAGTGGAATATTTTCTTTAACTTAGAGCAATGCACATTTCTTCACAGACTTCAGTATTTCGGCCTTACATACATATTTTCCGAAAAGAAGTTATAACTTTTCACTTTCAAAAATAGGCACTAAAGAAGAAACAAATTTTAGTGACTAAACATTTTAGGTCCACTGTGCATGGTATTCTTTCTAACCCTTAACCCCCTCTTTCCCCATTCCATCCCGTCACTCTTCGACTGAGCAAAATATCACGCCAGACACTAAATACTGTAAAGCTTTTAGTTAAACGACCGTCCAGTGTTCTTCTCTCTTAAATATCGCAAAACTTACTTACGCACGCACGCACGCCCTCAAAGCTCGCACTTGCTCTCTTTCTATCTCCCGCTCTCTTAACCGAAGCTTTGCTGGCTGAACTTTGCCGCAGTGATCGCACAGTCGAATAGCTGTGCTTCTGGTGAGTGCTTGTGGCCCATTACGCCATCTAGGGGGGCCGCTTTACCGGTCGGGCTGTCTCATGAAGAGGGGAGAGAAAATAATTGTTTGATCTTTGGACTGTTGTTGCAATTCGGTTTAATCCATTTTCTTGTGATTGTGCAGCTCCCATCAGGCAGACAACGAACCTGAAGATGTCTCCGTCGCCGATCAAGTACTATTACGACCTCATGTCGCAGCCTTCGCGGGCCCTGTTCATCATCTTTCGCCTGAGCGGCATGGCCTTTGAGGACTGCGCAGTTGCCCTGAGGAATGGTGTGTGCTGTGCCCCTAATCATACGAAGCTCGAATCTAATCTTTGCACTTTGCCCCCGCCTCCATAGGGGAGCACTTGACCGATGAGTTCAAGCGCGATATAAACCGCTTCCAGCGCGTGCCCTGCATCAACGACAATGGCAACAAGCTGGCGGAGAGTGTGGCCATACTGCGGTACCTCAGTGCCAAGGGCAAGATACCCGAGCATCTGTATCCCAAGTACTTTGTCGACCAGAGTCGCGTGGATGAGTTCCTCGAGTGGCAGCACATCTCACTGCGCCTCACCTGCGCCATGTATTTCCGCACCGTGTGGCTGGAGCCACTGCTCACCGGCCGCACGCCCACGGAGGCCAAGATCGAGATGATGCGCATGCATATGGAACGCAACCTGGACATCGTCGAGGAAGTGTGGCTGGAGAGCAGTGAGTTCCTCACGGGCCCAACGCTCTGCGTGGCTGATATATTTGCGGCCTGTGAGATTGAGCAGACACGTAAGTGGATTGGATTGATCTGCGATATGAGTGTACCTTTTTCTAACCTCTCTCTGATCTTAGGCATGGCTGATTACGATGTCAGGATTAAGTACCCCAAGATCCGGGCATGGCTGAAGCGAGTGCGCCAGAGCTGCAATCCCCACTACGATGTGGCCCACAAAGTTGTCTACCAAATTTCGGGAACGGGACCACAGGCCAAGCTCTAAGGCAACACCCAGCCATCGTCGCCATCATCTCCACCAGCACCATCTGTGCATTTCCTGACTGATTGCCATTTTGTACATAGAAGATCATTTTCATTCCATTCCTTAAGCTAGGGTTCAAATTATACAACATTGTATTGTTTCTGGTTTATTCTTGTACATTTATTCTTAATATTTGTTGTTTCTTTTTATTGTGTCGTCATTTATAGCATTATAGAAATCCACATTTATTTGTTGTTTGAAAAAAAATCATAATAAAAATACAATATATATACATATACATACATATATAGTAGATGTACATACATATATGTACATACATATATATAGGTATATAATAGAAAATACAATTTTTAAAAAATAACTACCTAAACTCTAACAAAAAATTGGTTTTTATTTAATAATAATAATAATATTTATATAGCAACGTTGTGCGCTTGGGGTTTCGTTTCCTACTCTCCTTCGGTTTCTTCTTCCCTTTCGCTTTCTACATGTCCATTCCGTGTCGGGTAACAAAACAAAATGCGTAAAAAATATATATATACCTACTATATATTTTAATATATATGTATGTATGTTGTGGGGGAAAAGGAGGAATGAAATCATAAGTTTCAAATGAAAATAATTTGTATATACATAAAAAAAAAAATAAAATAAAAATAATGGGGGATATATAGTATACTATACAATGTGTGTGTGTGTGTAGGTTTGTGTGTATCTGTATCTGCATGTAATACTACACACAACTAAAAGCTAGTTTCTTAATTATTCATACTTTCTTTCCTTCTTTTCTTCTCTTTGTCCAAAACAAAAAAAAGAATCATGTACAAACCACACAAAAAGTATTTCATAAAATATGATGTATAAATGTATGCCGTTTTCGTACAACGAGTCTATATCTTTATCAAATATAGTCGCTTCATCTCAAGTACATACATATGTATATGTATATAATTTTGAACCAAATATTGTAATATTGTTGCTCAAATGTCGCCTGTCTGGGAAGGGGCGGATGGGGGGGAGGGATCTCTGCCTGAGGTTGGAATATGCATAAAAATACATTAAAATATATTTGTATATATATCTAAAATAAATCTGATCCATTTTGCACCCTCAGCTCATGCGCAGCACCATCTGTGACTCTCGAAAAATAAAAACCAAATACAATTTTCGCTAATTCCAAACAACAAAATTCTGTACAAAAAAAAAGTAAACACGATTTTTGACAAAATGTTAAAGCAAATAATTTAAGGCACCTAAAATGGGTTCTATGCACTGAATTATGTTCTCTTTTCTTATAGCAGGTACACACACACATACATACATGCAGACGAAATAAAAACACAACAAAAACATATAAAATATACAAATGGGAGACTTGAGGATAAGGACACACACAGGCACAGGCACACAATTTTCCTCCAAAAAAAAAAAAAAAAAACGATTAAGACAGGCGGACAGACGGGCGACAAATAGTATATAATATACGGGTTTTCCACACATATATACATACATACGTACATATATGTACAACTTTATATACATATATATATAATAATGCGTGTGTTTGTGTGTGTGTGTGTGCGGGTGTATATGGTTAACAATTTGTTGCATTCGTTCTGTATGATAACATTACAAATATATATATATATATATATATATATATATATATGGTATATACATATATTATGTATATACTATTAGGTTATTTATGCGTATGGTTTTTACTGTACTGTGTATACGGTTTACAAAATAGTTATCTCTCAAGCTCCAACCACTCTCTCGCTCTCTCTCTCTCCCTCACTGTTTCTTACTTTCCCATTCGCTGTCTCTTTCATTCTAATGCTAACGCTAACTCTTTCCTGTCTCTGTATATCCCCTCGTTCGTCGTTTCTTCCGTCCGTTTATCCGCGTTCCGTTCTGTCCCTTGGCTCCCATATAATGTATGTAGTATATTTATATTTTGTTTCGTTTTGTTTTTTGTGTGTTTGAGTGTGCGGATAAATATAATCGATTCTCCTGAAACATTTTGTTATCTAGGATCTCTTTTGTGTGGTTTCGCATTCGCTTAGGAGTTGTGTCTCTCTTTCTCCCTCGTTCCTCTCCTCCTTCCCTTTTGAGTGCCCAACAGATCTAAGATCTAAATCGAAAGGGCTTCTTTGCACACTTGTCTACTTCTGAAGTTGGTCTACGCTCAGATTTCCCTGTTGTATCCTTTGTGGTATATCTGTGGTTATCGGTGTGTGTGTGTGTGTGTGTGCCCTTCACTTACGAACACAACTCCTCATCGATCTTTGCATTGAGATAGACACATATACATACAACATACATATATAAATGTATGTATATATAAACCAATATGTAATACTAATTTAAACTGTGTGTTATGCTGCTGGTGCTGCTGCGGCTGCTGCTGCTGCTGCTATAAGCTCCAATTAATCATCTCTTCTACATACATATATTGGTATGCGTACTAGTAGCGTCCGCGATTGATATTCTTGATGCGAATTCCAACTTCTAGGACTTGGTCTCCTCCTCCTACAGCGGAAGCCGCCACCACATTGGTGGGGGTGCTGCTGTTGCTGCTGCTTCCGGATGATGGCGGGGCATTGGAGGCACCACCATTTCCTCCTCCTCCTGCATTGCCATTGCTGCCATCGCTTTGTGGCGAATTGTTGTTGTTGGTACTGCTGTTCGAGGAGCCGCCGTTGCCGCCACCGCCACCGCTGCTGGTGCTGGAACTGGAAACGGAGCCGCCGCCTGGCAATGCAACTACATTCGGGTCGCTGGGCACACCGCCCGTACCCGTAGCCGAACCCGAAACTGATCCCAGTGCTGATCCCGAGCCAAGACGACGCAGCACTGTGGTTGTGGTTGTCGTGGTGGTTGTTGTCTCCGCAGCGGCAGCACCATTACCACCAACGCCGACAACCACAACGGATCCCTTGAGCAGCTGCTGCTGGTGATGGCGATTGTGGTGATTGTAGTTGATGGCGGCCAAATCGTGGCCACCATGGGCACCGCTGCCATGGCCATGGCCATGTCCGTGTGTGGTGCAGCCCCCGTTGGCCGAGTAGTCGTGTGGTCCGCCAACGGTGTGGCGGCGCTTGATGGATCGATTCTGCTTATTCTGGATCTGGCGCTTCTTGGTCAGATTCATGTCAGTCTTTTCGTCCTTGGTCAGACCCGTGGCCAGGGCCGATGATGGTGACTGACAGCAGGCGGCTACCGTTGCCACATTCGCTGCCGTTCCGACTGCCGTGGAGCTGCTACTGCTGTTCACGTGTCGGGTCGAATAGTTGCGACAGTTGAAGCTGGCACTGCGAAAGAGCCGATGGTCTCGACGCTTCTTGTTGTAGCGCTCGAGAAAAAACGATGGCGATGGACGCTCGCCCGCCAGCAGCAGCTTCTCCTTGGGATCGCTGGTGGTCGAGCCCTCAGAGTCGTCGTCCTCGGAGCCGGCAACACCACCGCCCCCACCACCAGCGCCATGATGTCGCTCGTACGCCTGCGATGTGCTGAATCTCAGGTGCATATTCTTGCCACTGCTGGGGAGGTTCCCTCCTCCAGAATTACGCTGTGCTCCTCCGGCACTGTTGGTGGGTGTACCTGCCACTGGGGTGGATCCCCCGCCGGTGCTCGTGCTGGTGGGCGTTGCAGCACCGCTGGCCGGTGCCGTGGCGCTACCCGGATGTATCTGTACTTGGTGTATGGGCACCGTGGCCGAGTGCTGCAGCTTGTGGGCTGCCTTCAGGAGGCTGGGTGGCAGGGGTGCCACACCAGCCATAGCCATGGCCTGCTTCATGGTCGAGGGCTTCTCATCGGAGCCCAAAGTGTTGGTGGCCGTGCAGGAGCGGCTCAGGTGCAGCGAGTGGGGGGCATCCAGTGGGCAGAACTGATGGAAGAGACGCTCGGGCGACTCATCCGCATAGGGAATGTTCTCGGAGTGCAGATGCAACGGTTGGCCGAGCGTGTGCCGGCGATTCTTGGGGAATTCCGGTGATCCATTCTCGTCGTTCGACTCGGAGCCGCTCCGTAGATTCCGCAGCTTGCTGTCCAGTGTATCCGTGATGGTGGTCAGTGACATGGAACCTAAATGGAGAACATCGAATGCAAAAAGTGAGAAAAGTTCATCCAAGAAGGAGCAGAAGAGACCTACCCGTGTCGCTCAGCCTGCTGCTGGAGTCGTCGTCGGTGAGGAGTATGGATATGTCCACGCTGCTCCGCTGCTGCTGATGCTGTTCCTTGCCATGTCCCAGGCCTAGGCCCAGGCCAAGGCCGAGGCTCAAAGCCAGACTGCTGGCAGAGTCCACACTCGTCCCAGAGTCCTTTTCGTCCAGGCTCGCTTTGCGCGTCTGCGAACGAGAGCCCCCGCCGAGGAACCCCACACCACCGCCCATGGTGCTGCGCTTCTTGGTGCCTATCAAGGAGACCGCGGATGATGCCTTCGACGCTGCTGCCGCTTTTATGGTGGCAGCTGTTGTCGAGGAACCCGAAGCTGAGGAGGCCGAGGCGCCCGAGCTAAACTTTGTGCTGTGACTCTGGCTGGTTGTGGAGGAGGAGGAGGCGTTGGTTGTTGTCTTGCTGCTGCTATGCAGCGTGGAGCTGCTGCTGGTGCTGCTGGTCGAGACCTTGGCGTAGTCCAGCGACTGAAAGTGAAGGGAGGGAGGAACGGGAGGTGCGGGCAGGATTAAAGCAAAGTCACAAATGCTCCGCACAGCCTTGCGCTGCTGTCGTCTTTGATGTATGGTTTTGTGGTTGGTGGTTGTGGTGCAAGTGGTGCTATTGGTGCTAGTGTTGCTAGTGATGGTGGAGTGGCTAGTGGTGGAGCTGCTTGGATAACCGCTGCTTACCAGAACACTCTCCCCCGAATATGTGTCCGAGTTGACGGCACTCCGCTTGCCATGGGTGCGCCGTCGCAGCTGTGGAATGAACCGGGAGGTGCGCGTCTCTCGCTCTGTTATCCGTTCGATCTTCGATAGATTGTGCAGCAGCATGCTCGTCTGATCCTCCTGCGTCTGATGCTGTGGCTGGGCAGCACTGGCCATGGCCGTACCACCACTGACATCGGCCAGATCCGGCGGATTGCCGCCCTCAAAGTAGTATTCATACTGTAATCAAAAAAAAAAAAAACAATTTATTAAGCAATTAATATTATTATCGAAATAACTAAAGGGTAACATAGGGCAATGGACAGTCAAGGACAGTCTCTAGCAAGGAGGATCACCTGTGTAACGAGCAGCTCAACGATGCGGCACTGATGCTTCATATCCTTGACGGCCGTCTCGAGGGTATCGTTGGGCGTGCGTATGATCGAGGGGCCAAAGATGATGGCCAGATTCTTGGGCTCCATGCGGTTCACCTCACAATTGTCGCTGACGCGGCACAGATGGCGTATCAGATGCTTCATCGTCTCGTACGGATGGCGTGGCAGCGACTCGACTATCTCGCGCAGTAGGACGATCCTCTCCAGACCGACCTTTTTGTCGGCCTCAATGAAGTTGATGTAGTAGCTGGCCGGCATGAGGGCGTCGGGCAGGCTTCGGATGAAGAGCTTCAGCAGACTGCTCACCACATTCACATCCTCCCATCGCACATCAATGGCACAGCTCTCGAACTGAAAGTCCTTGGTGTTCACCAGCTCCGAGAGCTCCGAAATGGCCGCCTTATTGCCAGGTATCCGATAGATCCCAACTACACTCAGCCCCTTGGTCTCTACTATGTTGGTGCACACCTCCACGAGATGGGGGACATACGGATTCAGCTTGGACATCGGACAGCTGCGCAGTGGCACCCCAATGGAGCCACAGGTCTTCACGGCGCAAGCTGAGGGCGAGGCCAGATCTGTGTGGTGGTGGGATACACCGCCACTGCCACTGCCACCGCCGCGGCGAAACAGCAAATCCTTCCAGTTCTTCGACTTAGGCGACCCCAAATCCTTGTCGGGCAAATGCTTATGTGAGGACGATTTTCGGGCCTTCATCACCGGCGATATAGAGTCACTGGTGGCGGCCGCAATTGCTGCGGCAGCAGGCAACGCAGCCACATGGTGGTGCTCCGCCATGCCGCCACCCGAATGTGAGCTCAGCGGAGATATATCCACGCCGGCTCCGCCAGCCACCACATCATCGAGATAGTGGCTGGATGTTGCCACCGTTTTCTGTGGCTCCGCCAATTGTTTACCCTGCTGCGGCTGCTCCTGGATATGGGGGATAGAAAGATAGAAAAGAGGTATGAAATGTAGGAAACACAACAATCAACTTGGATTCTGTGGTGCTCACATTGTCATCGTAGTTGAGGCTATCCTTCCACTGCAGTAACCCAAAGAGTCGCTTCATCTCGTTGCTGTTCTTTGTCTTGAAGAGTATCTCCGTGTAGGGCCCGCCGCTACCGCCACTACCGCCGCCGGTGCTGCTGCTGCAGGAGGCGGCCATTGGTTCATTGGCGCTGCTGCTGCCCGATGAGGTCAACTTGTCGTGTACATCATCCAGATTGAGCTCGTTACCAAGACTCGCCAAATGGGCACCGCTCGGCGATGGCTTCGACTGCATGCGTATCAAGTACTTTTTCTTGTCCAGCGACTCGTCGAAGAACTTAAAGTTTCTAATATCAAGTTCTATCACCTGCAGCAACATCAAAGATTTAACGATTTAACAGATTTGATTCTCCCTCTCTTCGATTTGTTCCTTACATTGTGTTCCGACTTGGCATGACGCCCTGAGAAGATGCGCAGCATATCGCCCTTGATCTCCAGCTTCACCTGACGCCACGAACGGTACTCGGACATGCGCTGCAACAGAGGAAAAATGAATCAATGAATCAAAGAATCAAAGAATAAATTGAATCAAATCAGCTAGCCTTCGATCTACACAGTTCCCGGCAAAAGGGACGCGATGCCTTTTAGGTATAAGAGATTTTCGTGAGAGAGAGCTCGAGCTCAAAAACAATAAAAGATTGAGGCGTTGCATTCATGTCATCTATCGGATTGCGATAAGGAGCTTTTGCTCCCAGTTAGATTAGATTTTTATATCGAGAAACTTAAACCAACATATGCACATCAAATAGCATTACGAGGCGACATCTGTTCTGAATTAAGTAGCTTCTACAGACAGAGGCATATCCATTTATTACCTTTCCATTGATGCAGGACGATTTGATTTCGATTTCCGTCTCAAAGGCCTCCAGTTCGTTGGGCACATACTTGCCATTCAGCTCGGCATCGATGTGGATGCTAAAATGAACGATAAGTAAAATAAATATCAGCGATAAGTCAGAGGAGAAAGGAAGAGGCACTCACCTGCTACGCATATCGCTGCTCATGGATGCCCGGCGACTACTGCCATGGGCCGATAGACGGACGTCCTCGAGGCCGTTCGGTGTCTCGATGAACTCGTGGCCACCGCCAGTTCCGCCGATGACATCGTAGGTGGGATCGGGATGTTCTTCAACCAAGGATTTGGTCTTTTGTGGCTCAACAACGGCAACAGGCGTCACAATGGGAATTGCAACTGGAATTGGTATGGAAACTGGGGCAACAGATGTTGCTGATGCTGCTGCTGGTGTGGCTGTTGCAGCATCTCCAGTGGGCGCTGCATCAGGATTGAATTCGGTCTCGTTGTTGGTGGCCCTCAGATAGGAGATCCTACGCATTGGCTTGCCCTCGTCAAAGGAGCTCGAGGACAACGGCTTATAGCGTCTTACCACACCAACACTCGAGCTGCCAGCACCAGCTGGTGCCGCAGCTGCTGCTACTGCTGCAGATACGACAAGCAGGATTAGTTGTTGCGAGGAATTGTAATATGTATTTAAAATGCAGTCCAATGACTTACCGCTGCTGGTGCTGCTGCTCTCGGAAATGTCCGCCAAGGTGGCCCCTGCCTGCTGCTGCTGGTCCGTCATTGCGCTAAACTCTGTCACAGGGAAACGAGAGAGAGAAAAACCAATTTCAATTAGCTCTGGGGAAATGCAAATAAAAATTCCAAGAACTCACTGCTAAGCACCAACGGTGTGGCGGGGGTGGTGGCATCAATGGTGGCATTGGCCAGCGTCGCCTTGTGCAGCTCCATGCGACTGCTCGTCTGTCCATCCACTGTGTTTGTGCTATGTTGCTGCTGCTGCTGATGCTGGTACTTGGCCAGCGGATGTTGCTGCAACGACTCGTACAGGACACTCTGCTTTTTCACGGTCGACGCTGCCGCTGCCGCTGCTGCTGCCGCTGCACTCGTGGATGCCGATGCCGCCTCCAAGGCGCTGGTATTGATCGACAGAGGCTTAAAGGGATCGAAACCCATTGACATATGGGACACCAGTTTGCGTTCAAATCTGTGGGCAGCAAGTCAAAGTAGAGGAGTCCATAATTATGTAAGCTTTATTTCAATATGGAATACCCACACTTTATTGGTCACTCCGGTCTCTTGGAGTGTCTCAAAGTAGTCCAAGTCCTTTGAGTACTTGGCATTGTTGTTGATCATCTGCACTTGTCGCTGCTGTTGCTGTTGCTGCTGTTGGTAGTGGTGATGCTGCTGCTGTTGCTGTTGCTGCTGCTGTTGATGCTGCTGTTGCTGATACTGTGGATGATGCTGAAGCTGGGTGATGTGATGATAATGTGTGGATGAGCTGGACGATGCCTGTATGGGCACCGTCGAGGAACGTTGCACTAGTTTTCCGCCTGCATAGTACATATCGAAGCTGGCGGCGACTCCCTGTTGCTGTTGCTGCTGCTGCTGTTGCTTCATGAGCACCTGATGGCGACCGCGTGGCGGTGGGGCAATGGGAGCACTTGCTGCAACTCCCGGAGGAGTGTGCGAGGGAAAGAAATGCTGCGGTTGCTGCTGTTGAGCTGGCGATGACTGCGCCTGATTCCCATTGGTCCCAGAGGTGGATGTGGAGGAGGAGCTGATGGTGGTGGGCACCGGTGACTTGAGGAACTCCTCCTTCTGCTTGATGGACTCCCTCAGCCGGATCATAAGGTCACTGTTCTCGCTGCCGCCACCACCAGAGCCAGACCCTGAGCCTGAGCCTGAACCTGAGGCTGAGCCATGGCTCAAATACAGAGCCTGATTGAGGGCGCTGCCGGATTTTGATTGCCGTGAAATGGGCGTGGGACTGGAGGAGGTGGCCGTGATGGAGCCAGTTCCTGATAATACTGTTAGATTCGGCGGCTGATTGGCACTGAAACAGAAAAGAAAGAAAGAAACGAAAGATTAGCCATAGAAGGACATTCGAAATATACAGTCTAGTGGTTTAAGCATAATAGGATATGTTTTTGTGTGTCCATTTCTGGGATTCTCAATCACCTCCGCATGGGATCGGGCAGCCTATAGATGCCGCTCTGTCCAAAGCAGTGCAGCACAGCATTCAGCACATATCCGGCCACTAAAAACCAAAACATATATATTTATATGTTCATATGTACATATGTATCTAGTGTTTACAGCTATCTACATATCCATCTATCTATCTACATCAAAGTGGTGGCCTTCCCTGCATCGAAATTTGTTACTTTCATTTGAATAATGGCCCTGAGTGATATTCTTTTGAGATGAAGGAAAATGCAAGGGAACTCAATAGATCTTCAATGTGGAAAGAACTCTTCGAAGTTCTTTTTGGCTCTGATTTCTTGCAGTTTCTTAAGGGAGACTCTACAACGTAAAGTTATCTAATTTTGAGCCAACGATAAACTTAAAGAGAAACACACCAGACACCTGTGGTATGTCCGACCGTCTGGTGTCTGGTAGCCGCCTCAGTTTCATGGCAAATATTTGTCAATTGAATCAGCGATCAATGATCAACGATCCGCGACAGGGGATCCAAATTGGCAGTCAACCAAATAGGGTGTTGCCCCCTCCCATCTCCCCACCAATGTCTGATGCGAGGGACTCTACTGTGGCACGTGCCATCACAAAAAAGGGGGTTCGGACGAGGGCTGATGGCTGTCGTCATACGCAATACCCTCCCTCCCTCCCTCCGATAGATCTATCGAACGATCGCGTATGCGTATGCTGGTCACGCTCTCTTCTTTAAGCCGCATGCCGTCGGTTGTCGGTTGTCCGTCGTCGGTTGTCTGCTGATTGCCAAATTTTCGAATTCCGTTTTCATTTACACAGAGTTTGAGGCCACCACCATATGCCACGCCCCTTATTAATTTCATATTTCGTATTGTTTTTTTTTGCACACTTTTCTATGGACTCTTTTCTAGCCGACTAACTATCCGAATTGCAGTGGCAATCAGCACATTAATTCGAGTTTGATTGGCGTTCCTCCGTTGAGACGCCTTGCCGAGGACTGATGCAACTGTTTGAACGATGGGGCATGTAGAACTGCATGGAGCTGCTGCAAGTGCTCAGGCCATTTCCGTGGCAAAATGCAACAGATTTTGCAGTTGGTTTTGGTATTTGCCGCCAGTGGAAAACAGGTGGTGGCATTGGTGCTGCTGTCTGCTGTTGCATGCATTCCAATCAAATCCAAGCCGATCCGAACCGAGCCGAGCCAAGCCGGCGGTATATAATCGGTTAAAACATTTGTGAAAACTTTTAGCTTCGCCGTCGACAGGCGGTGGGCGACAGGCGCCACCCACCCACAAAACTTCTGCTTTTACACTTCTGTTTTCAGCTTTCTTTCGGTAAAACCGATAAAACTTTCGCACCCCGCCCGACGAGCAGGGGATTAAAAGGTAGAAATTAAAAGTTTTACTTTAGCAAGAACTTTGAAGTGGAAAAGGAGGAGGCGCCAGGTAGGGTTTTTTATGGTTTGATGGATGCTTGGATTGGACTATTCAAATGTGCAACAATTTCGCTCAGCAAGTTGTTCTGTTGTTGGCTTTAATCCGTGATTTCTTCTTATCGATTCCTTCGATGTGACTCATTGCAAAATGTGGCAGATTGCAGACGCTTATAAATGATTTATAAATGTTGTTAATTATTGAAACACAGTAGCTATATAATTATCGAATGCATTACCCTTGAGGAATTAATTATGGGAAAATCTGAAGGTCAGCCGTTAACCAAAACACGACCACCACCTGCCATCCACACCCCCACCCCCAACCCAGCAGACATTGGCCATGGCCATGGTCAGGTCATGACAGATGCTAGAGGAGGCCCAAGGGGCAGGCAAAGCCGCAAACCCGCCAACCCGCCACATCGCCAACCCCCATGGAAATGGGGGGAGGAATGGGAGTGAATGCACATTCTAGTTCTATATGGGGAGCGATAGGTAGAGCGATGGCTCTCGGCTCGTGTCGAAGCTAATGACAATGACCATGACCATGACAACGACCACGACGACGGCCAGGAGGACTCGTGGACTTGCAGTGCTCCCCGCTTCTGGTCTCCTTCCCCCTCTCTTACACTGTTGCCTGGACCTCAATAAACTGTGCAAAAAGCCAAACAAATTAGATTTTGCCATGGGGCAACAGCAGAAGCAGCAAAATAATTCAATTTCATGCGGCACAAGGATGCCAGGATGCCAGCAACAGAGTGGCAGGACACACACACACACAGAGGAAAGGGAAACGAAGAAAGGAAGCGGAAGAAAAGAAGTTGGAGAGCATAGAAACATTTGCCTGTGGTTATGCACTGGAAAATGGCAAATTAGTTTAGCTATTTCCCAGTCACTAAACCACCCCCACCCCCCACGGCCTAGCCCTATGCTTTTTCCACCTGCCCCTTCTTTCTCTCTTTCGCTCTCTATCTGTATCTCTAGCTCTCATACCTGGTGGTTTTCCCGCACATTAGTGGTTGTGAAATGAAAGTTCAAAGTTCTATTTATAGTTGGCAGGTCGTCCCACGTGTGTGTGTTAGTGTGTGTGTTTGCTTGGAAGGATATTTAATTCAATTTTGCTCCTAAAAGCCTTTCCCACACTTAAAACTCAACTCAAAAGCCAATGGAGGAAGGACGACAGACTACCGATGACGGTCAAGGTCAAAAGGTAATGAATAGAATTATATCTGCGTTTCCCGCCCCCTCCTCTCTCTCTCTCTCTCTATCTCGCTCTTTCCCTGTGTGGCTTCTGCTGTTGCTGCTGCTGCTGCTATCTCCCCTATTTCTCCCATATTCGGATCATATTTCAAGTTGCAAAATAATAGAATAGCGCCATCTCTGTTCCCACTGCATACATTTCCATTGCCTAGCTTTCAGGGCAGCGCCATTGGCAGTGGCAGTGACAGTGACAGCAGCAGAGGCAGAGGCAGCAGCAGAGGCAGTAGGAAGCGGCAGAGCGACAGCAGGAGCACATAAGCAGCGACCGAATAGCAGCAGCACCAGCAGCAGCAGCAGCAGCGGAATGCAAGCAGAGAGAGTTACGGCAGTGAATAGATCAGGGCAGAGGACTGGCAGCAGAGAGAGAGAGAGAGAGAGCAGAACAGAGGAAGCAACAACTACCAATCGAGAGAGGTAGAGTGGGAGTAAAGCAGAGCCAATCTCAACCAGAGAGAGCGAGAGAGAGAGAGAGCGAGTCAAGGGCAGAAGTGCAGAGGAAGCCAAAGGCAGGAGCAGATGCCGGTAGAGAATCAGTGGCAGCAGAAGGCCGCGGGCAGCGGGCAGAGAGAATCAGTGCTGTGTAATATGAGAGGGCAGTGGGTGCGAGTGGCAGAGAACGTTGGCAGCAGCAGCAGCCGTGGGCAGGAATAGCAGCAAGCAAATGCAAGCAGCGACAGCAGCAGCAGCAGCAGCAGGTACACGCTAACTAACGGTAAATTCATTGGATCAGAGCTCGCGCTTTTCCCACCACCCCCCGCCCCATCCAGCAAGTCAGTGCGTATGCATATGCATATGCGTGTGTGTTTGTGTTTGGGTGTATTAGTGCGTGTGCATGCTTAAATTATAATCTATGCCCACGCTCCCCCCCACCACCACACCCCCGCACAGGTCGCGGCCACTCAATTGACACGCGCACACCAAAGGACACAGAAATAGGACATGTGTGTGCACTCGCACTGGCAAGATGTTCATTTCGTTTTATCTTTCAGGATTAATTTTAATTGCAAACCTATCATCCCACAACCCACGCCATGTCAGTGCCTGAGATTCGTCCGTAAGAGGATCTCCGCCTTATTTTCGAAATGTTTCCACACGCATGCATTTCTGGAGGTTTGTCCCACTTTGAAATAAACATATCGAAATCGAAATCTCAGCAAAATATGAAATCAGAACTTGGCAGAGCCAGCGACTATACAAATAAACAAAGCACTCCAACAATACCACACGATTCGCGGACAATTCTATCAAGAGTTTGATTCCAGTTCGATTCCAGCTGAATAGTCAACAAATTGCGGGGATAAAGACAAATCTCTCACGAATTTCGCAACCAAAATGAGGGACCAATTTCTAGTTGTAAACATTTACTTAGAATATGACTAAAAGGAACGGAATGTTGACTAAGTAAATAAGTACAGTGTGCACAGTATTACAGTGTTAGAGACATTAAGTAACTGTGACATTTACCAAACAAGTCATGGAAATGGGTTATAGGTTATGGAACCATTCGTGTGTCCACGACTGTGCGACTGTGCGTATGATCCATCGAAGCATTGACACAAGTGGGAAAAGGAATAGGAATGGGATTGGGACTCTCTTACATGTACAATTCAATTCAATTCGCTTCGATTTGATTCTGTCCTGTACCACACCCACATTCACACCCGCACTCGCACCCTCTCCCGCTCCCGCATCTACATTCTAGCATTCTCATTCTATGCTAGCAAAAGCTCTCCTTCCAGCTGTTTCACTCTCAAACGCACACCCTCGCTCTCCCTCTCTCTCCCACTCGCTCTCTCTCTCGCTACACACCTATTGTTGTTGTCTTATCGATGAAAGGCGGCGGCAAGCGGCGCGAATGAGCTGTATCTGTATCGTACACTCACTCTTCTGTTGCGTTCTCTCTCTCTCTCTCTCTCTCTCTCTCTCTCTCTCGCTCTCTCTGTGTCAGTCTGTCTGTCTAACTGTGTGTGGAATTTCGCGCTTTATTGTCCGTCGTCTGTGTGTGTGTGCGTGTGTTTGTGTGTGTTGCATACTGAACCTATCCATTGTTGGGGGCCGCCGCTTGCGCTCATTGTTGTTGCTTTTGTCATCGGTTATTGTCTGATTTGCGTTTTGCCAACGATTGCGGACTCTCTTGCGACTCTTTGCAATTAACAAGTCATAAATAAAAAAATTGTTGACACATTTGATAAGCAACAAAAGGGCGCAAATGTTCGGTATGGTGTGTGTGTTCGGGTGTTCGTGTGCGTGTTTGGGGGGGAATCTGTCAACACACACAAACATACACACACATGCATGGCATGCATACATACCTTCCCCCCCCCCCCCCCCCCCGTGCTTCCCCTTGCAACACAATCAGATACTTGGTGTGAATGATTTTGATATCGATTTCGCTGTCGGCTGCTATTGAAACTGTGACGTCTGCGTCAGCAGCAGGAACAACAGCAGCAGCGGCAGCAGCAGCACTAGCGGGCTTGCAGCGACAGCAATTCCTCAATTGGCCCATTGTCCTCCTTCTATCTCTCTCTCTCTCTCTCTGTCTCCTTTTGTCTCCTCCTCTTCCTCTTGAAGAGGAAACGAAAGCGAGAGCGCACTCATACGAATGCAGCTAGCGGGAGAGGGAGTGGAAATGGAAGTGGAAGTGGGAAAGAGGGATCGCGTTTTCAATGCTTTCATCTATAGTGTTCTATAGTCCACTGCCTAAGACAGGCAGAAAGAGAGAGAGAGAGAAATGTGAATGATCAGCTGATTATTTCCTGTGTAGACAAAAGCATTGGAAGGACGGTAAAAGCTGAGATTGAACGAGGAACATAACGGGATATCGTTCGACTGCGATCACTGGATGGATGGATGGATGGATGTACCACTCTCTCCTTCCGTTCACTGCAGTGAGATCGAGAGTGAGAGAGTAATGAGTCAATATGTGTGTATGTGTGATCACTTGATCACAGCTGTGAACTCCACCTCAAGTATCGATCGGCAACAGCTGAGTGTGAAAGAACGTAGAAGGATTATCCGGTGAGTGCCGTTTTGAGAAGAGAGTAGCAGAGAAGATCCTCTCCAATAAAGACAAGAGAAAGAGAATATGTACGTGTATGATCACCCGAACTAAGATTGAGGATCGTTGGGTCTGATTATAACCATTTGATTCTAACCTTTTCTCCGAGGACGAGCCCTTTTGTTCGGTAGACATTGCAGAACGTAGGACGGACACTTTGCTATGGATTCTACGGACTGAATGAATGGACGGTTGTATTTGGACTTTAAATTTTCAACAAAAATGTTTGGATATTTAGCTTTTCTAAAATGATCTGGAAAAACCGGGACAATAATAACATTGACTGAAGATCATATTTTTTCGATCACAGGGGAAATTTTCCTATATGAAATCATATCCATTCAGTCGTTAGGAACTCCAAGCGTATGTCCTATATGGAAAGTGTTGATATGTCCTTTGGGAAACACTTCAACACTTTTGATCTAATGATTCTGTATACATATCTTCTTCGATGTCTAATGTATTTGCTCTCTGATCGCACTTTTTATCATTTATCACTTCAACAAACAAAAGACAACCACTACGATATTTGCATGGTATAATAAATCAAAGAGTAAGAGACGGAATCTATGAACAAACAAATGGATAAACAACTAAAATAAACGCAAACAAAACTCACAAGAGATCCCCCACCTCTCCCAATCAAAAGAATGCAAAATAGACAACAAAACAAATAACAAATACCAAAAAAAAAAAAAGAAAGTATGGAAATGTAACAAATATTTTGCTTGCCGCGAATCACAAAATATGAAATCTGCGCGCTCCGCTTGCCGTTGTCGACTAAACTAAAGTACAGCGCAGAGTCCATGCAGCTAAACTAAAATCAAAAAAAAAAAAACAACACAACAAATATATATACAAAATACAAAAACTAAGAAGAAAAAAAACAGAAATTGGCTTTGTGTGTGCATGTATGAAATTCATATTAAGCGGCAGCGAGGCAGCAGCAAACGCAGCAGCAGCAGCAGAAGCAGCAGCAGCGGATAAACGAACCCGAGCAGAGGAGACACTGCCACAGGCACAGGCAGAGGCAGAGGCGGTGACGGAGGTGTAAGCAGAGACAGCGACATTGCAGAGCAGAGCAGAGTGGCATGGCGTGGCGCAGCGCAGCGCAGGCAGAGGCTCAGAGCTCCGGCAATTGAAAGAGACCCATTGAGTGGGCAGCGCAGCACAACGGGCGTACGTACACGACCGACCCACCGGCTAGAGATGGGCGCTCGGGTTGGGTTATCATCATCGCGTAACCCGAACCCGAACCACACGAGAGCACGAGAACTGGAGAACATGAGAACCGGAGGCAAAACGCACGACGCCCACACACTCCCGACATTTCATATACAATTTTCGCATCGCATATACTAATCTCATCGTCTATATACTCGTACTCCTACCTACGCCTACTAGTTGTGGCTAATGCAGTTGCCATTCCACTCGAATCCACTCATTCCCCAATCTGCTTAAGGCCACTCGAACGAAGCCGCTAAAGTTTTGGCAATCAATAAAGCAAATATGCAAATAGAAATCTGCAAAATATCTACCATATACATATGTATGTATGAATATATTATTGGTATATGAAAGTGATGATATTTGGTCGAATTGTGCAGTTTTCAACGTAGTGCAGATTATCTGCAGATTCCCAAATCATTTAAACCGATCGTCCTTATGGCGGATATGTACATACATATATGTTAAAGGACCATGAAGAGATAAAGATAGATAATCTTTGTACAACTCGTTGATAGATTACAAAATATACTAGTTGATAGACACTCGTTCTTTGCTACTCTTTAATATATGCACTCGTTGATATATTTAATACTCGTTAATGGATGTTCTTATTGAGAGGGAGTTACAGGTTGATACACATACGTATAGTAGAACGCAGAGTACTAGATATATTTCCCAGATCCATTCAATCGGAGTGGTGCATTGCTTTAGGCCTAAAAGATCTGACAGATGGACATCGTTGGTTCGACCTTGAAGTTAGTTTAGAAGATTTTACCAAGGCATTGATCATTCCTGAGGCTCGTACTCTCCAATTACTGTTCCATTTTTCCATTGCCCCATCCCTAGGCCACCCGACCGATGTTCGCTCATTTTTGCCACTCATCCTTAGGTTTTTTTTCTTTTTGATTTCTTTCTTTGTGGGTTTTTTTTTCTTGTTTAATATTTTATAACCAATAAAAAGATAAACAAATATGAAGAGTGGAAGAACGAGGAGTGTGACAACTTCCCACTGAGTGGGACTTTGCACAACACAAGGATGGGCGGGAGCTGGTCGCCATACAAACGCATCTACAGCTCGGTCGGGTCGGGTATCACTATCAGTGTCCACCGACGGACTGACTGACTGACTGGCCGAATACATCGCATCGCAAGTACTCCTCCTCCTCCTCCTCTCCTCCCCTATTAACATTGTTTATTTATTTGCCCAGTGTCCATGGGGAATGGATGGAGGAATGTAGATGTGGAGCAGTGCAGTGCAGTGTGGAGTGGAGCAGAAGGTGTGCCCAGGGGGTGGAATATTCAACACACAAGCCACCCAAAACACGGGTCGTATACGGAATGGCCGGTCAATGCAAAGACAACAATTTAAATTTGTCACAACGCACAGTGGAATGCATGTCCCTGTCCCTATCCCAGTCCCAGTTCCAGCCTGTGTCCAAGTGCGTTTCTTTCTGTTACTAAAACTCTGTGTAGAATTCAACCTTAATTGAGTATCTTGGCATAAATAATCATCCTTAATTACACCTTTTATCCATAGCCAGAGGCAACACATACTATGGAGGAGTACACGTTTTTCCCTGGCATTTAGTCAGCATTTAGCTAATGGTGGAGCTCGGTCGCCCTTGGCTCATGGCCAAGTAGGTCCTTCATTTCAGGTGAAGTGGCACGACATGCAGCATCACCCATCACAGATCATCCGTATCCACAGCAACGTATCGCAGAGGAGGAGCACACATGTATGTATGTATGAATGCCACTGTGTGCACACATGCACACACGGATAGGTGTCGCCACCCATCAACCAATCAATCAATCAATCAATCGAGTTACAAATGCGCAAACAAAAACGGAGGAATGAATGCGGAAGGATAATGCGTTATAAACCGGTGCTGCTGTTGCTTAAACACCCCCAATGCACCCACCCACCCACACACGAGCGTGCGAGTATTTCAAATTGAAGGTCAAATTCTGCAGCACCGAACAGCGGCAATGCCCCAAAACAGCAGCAACAACAACGTAACGCCGCAGCGAAAATGTTGACGGTGGATTCACGCACAGGAAAAACGTGTGGCCATTATACAATTATCTAGACACTTACTTACATATGCGCATAAGATACGAGTGCGAGTGCCAGTACAATACCGTATAGTACATCCATCCGTACCTACCCATGTTAATACATACATATGTACTCGCATATGTACTCTTACATGTACTTTTATATGTACTCACCATATACAGATGTATATCTAAAGTATATGGTTAAGCCGAGAAGCACTAAGTCTACTCCAAACTCAATTTGAACTCGTCTCAATTTTCATCTTAATTAGTTAGCGAAAACATTTGAAAACAGACGAAAGCCGAATACGTTTGGGACTATGATAAACCCGCTTTTCCCACTAATAATGGGCACTTTCCCTCAACTAAAGGACACACCAAGTGCACACCCTAATATAACGATCTATAGATAATTGATATTCCAAATTTTTTTGTCTTTACACTCGATGGGAAATATTTTGGTTTATTTTCTTTTTTCTTTATTCAGGAGATGATAAGTGGTTAAATATGAACTCCTTTAAACAGGAGCCCCTAATCATATATTTTTACTGGAAAAATTTAGTATACACGACATGTATTTTGTTTGATTTCTTCTTGATGGTTCGTCGAAGAATATATCTCGGAACAATCTAGATTCTAGACATAATGGGGCAGTTCCCCTCGGTTGGTGCACCACTTGATGCTAAGTGCATGTCCTAAAGATCCAAAGATCTACATGGTATTGATGGAGCGATTTCATTAACTGTTGAAACCAATATACCCCAAGTGCTGCCAAGTGGAAAACAGGGTATAGGAATATCTCCCTCTAGCTCTCTCCCCTTCAACATTTCTCTCTCTTTTTTGAATGGATGGAGGAGTGTGTTGTGGTGTCTTGCTGTCTGGCTGCGTCGCAGCACACATCTCGATGAATGCATTCCTGTGCGTGGGCGTGGTTCTCCGTTATATTTGCCATCTCCTTTCCACACACACACGCACCGATATATATACATATATATCAGCCACCACCCCCATCAAACCATTGAAATGCCGGTACCCGCTCTCACGGTTGATAGCCGAATGATTTGACACATGTATGCCCCCTCCTTGCTGCTGCCACTGCCACTGCCACTGCTGCTGCCAGTGCCTCTGCTGCTGCAGGCTGCACAGTAACTGCCTCTGTCGGCGCTTCCGTTTCACAATTTTCTGCCCGCTTGCACTGCTTCTCTTCTGTTCGGCGGCAGTCTTTATTCTGCCTTACTGAACTGCTTATTCTTCTGTTTGCACGGATTCGCCTATCTCCAGCATAAACAACTGCTTGCTGGTGGTCACAGCCTGAACTGCGTGTACTTCAGACAGACGTTAGATCTCCTTAAGAGCATACCCTTATTTTCTTGACCAAAAAGCAGCATCTTCAACAGGTGAGTCCGATGTAAAGTCCTAGGAAAGGTCTCTTTCAAGATTCCTCTGCATTCTCTACTGCTTTAGATACCACTGATTCAATATGCTTCTTCTATCCGATCTCTCTGACATTTCCTCTTAGTCTCTTAGTCTTCTCGCTCCTTCGACTACGTTTTGCTTTGACCAGATCCCACTGCTTCTTCCTCTGACCAGATCCCACTGGTTCTTCACTTCTTCTGCCCTGATTTCCCACTGATTCTGATTCTGTTTTTCTCTCTACGTCTCCCTGACGATCGCACCAGACAAAATTCAATTAAATTTGTCTCGTAATTATTTAACAATAGCAGAAGAAACGCGCGTCAGCGCGGTAACAAATATTCGAGTGCGTGTCGTCGGCATTTTACAAAAAAAAAGAAGAAAAAAAAATTGCTATTGTGAATTGTTCGAGCAAAATACTGAGGTTTCGGGAGGGGCGAAGGGGAGGTGCCGGTGCCAGTGTCGGATATCGGGTATATCCATTTACACTCCGATTTCTGTATAAGATATTGCAGTGGTTTTTCTCTCTCACTCTGTCTCATTCTCTCTCCCCCTGCATCTCTCTTTCCCCTCACTCTTTCTTGATTAGTCAATCAATTGTGTTATTCCTTTTGTTGCTGCATTTTGTACTGTTTAATAATTGATTCATTTATTCATATGCAACACCGCTACGTATACGCAATGTGAGACGTCGACGACGACGGCAGGGCCATTGGATTGTGGCCAGGGGGCGGCACTGTGCCGGAGGGTTGCTAAGTGGGTGAAAAATGTTCGATATTGCGTTTTGCATATTAAAATAATCCATTCTCAATAATTCATATGCGACAACGACCACAGGGCTCCACAAATGACACACACACGCACACACAGATCTCACATTCGAACCCGTCGGCAGGTTGCTGTTGATGGGACATCAAAAATGAAGAAGTGGGGAAAATGTTTAGACCACGATGAAAGGAGACGCATTTCTCAGTTCTCGGTACTTGCGAGTACCGAGTGTCTTTTACTCGATTCTTTTACTCGCCAGAAAAACACTTTTGTAAGAAGAGCATCCCGAGAGCTTTTCGGATCTTAACAGATTGCAGATCGTTCTTTTCGTTCTGTGAATTTCCCCTCCAATTCGATCCTATCTACACGTAACCATGTTCTGGAGAAAGTAAGTTTTACTAACGAACAATCTATACCAGCTGCCCCTGTTTCTACTCTACCCCGCGTGTCACGTAGAGTTTGGAGAAAAAGAGCAAACCACATGATTATTTTTTTTTAAATTTGAAAATTGCACGTTGAAAATGTGTAAAGAGAAAAACGTGACAAATTTCCCAGCAAAGATAGATGTAAATTGTACTAGCAGAGAATGAGAGGAGTAGGTAAAGGTTAGCTCCATGATTGGGGGTAACGACCTTGTCCGATCTATGGAGAGAGAATAGCAGACCCACCAGAGCTTCCCTCCTGCTCTGACTTTCCCCTCTAAAACTGATATATCTTTCTATATAATCGTTTTCATTTCTTCGAAGCTATGAATCGGATTTGTTCCTCCACTGACTGACGTCACACTACGTTTTTCATATATCGAATAAAATATGCATACAAGAGGAAAATGTACAAGCATGGCATATAAATGTTCATTCCGGACAGATGAGATGCGATGGGGAAAACAATGCTTGGAAAATACTCGTACTACATACATATGTATATGTATGCCAGACGAGAGATGAATGAAATGAGGAGGAGATGAAGATGGGAATGCTCGTATGAAGAGAAATTCTGATTCAGATGATGGCTGAATGAAATCACCCAAAAAGACAAATCACAATGGCGACACACACACACACACACAGAGGAGAGCAGACCCCACGTATTTTTTGTCGAGTTTTCCATATTTTCCATGTACAAGAGGGGGTAGGTGGTGTGGGGTGCCCCGATATAAATTAATGCCACAGAAACAGAAAAAATACAAAACTGGACCTCACTGGCGGATAGGATAATCATTCAGGGTTTTTTGGGGTCTGATGCACTTCGCACAGTCTTCCTTCCATACATACAATTGTCTTTAATTATTCGCATTGTTTGTTCGTTCCGTTCCATTCGTTGGGGTTGTTGCTATGACATTATTAATGTCATTTAGTTCATCAGTAGCTTGATTTTCTTTGCTCTTTGCCTCTTTGGTTTTCTCTCTTTCTGTGTTCCCCCTCTTTATAGTCTTAGCCATCCAAAAATTGCGAAAAACATTTCTCGTTGCCAATTTCGTTTGTATATTGATAGTTTTCCACTTAGGTGTTTGCACTGATTCTGTTTCAGATATGACCTGTTTTTAAATTTTTTGATTGATTTTTTCATCTTCAGGTTGCCACGCAGTCAGCAGAGCACACACCTTGCGGAGCAGCAGCTGGAGGAGTGCGGCACACAGTTCGTTCATTTTTACATGCCTCTCAATATTGAAGAAAAGTAATACTAATTTCTTTTATATTTTAGATGCAAAGGAGAACACAAAAGAGGTTCACAAAACTTGCAAAGGATTGCCATTAAATCATCAGAATCTGATCAGAAGGGAGGGAATACCCTTGTTGACTAGTCGTGGAATCTATGGGTGGGTGCCTTCTGGCCCTCTTTAGAGAGAAGACTCTCTTATTTGTTAAAAAATGAATTCTGAAATACAAGTCACCCAACGAAACCTGCAACCTGCATGAATCGTCATCGATAGTGTCCTTGGCGATGGGTGACTTTTCCCATGACACGCCAAAGTAAGCAGCTTGCGACTTCATGGCTTAAGTCATGTATGAATTTGTTGTTGCTTCTCTTACATGCACACTATTAATGTCCTATCATGTGCAAGACTTGTGAATGCTTTTCTCACACAATGACTCTTCAAAATGGTATTACAAACACCTCTATGGGTTGGTATGGTATAATATTATATTATATCTCTTTCGATTTGTGGGATTTCATTGTTACCAAATAATAGGATCACTCGTGGCATATCGTGTCATTTGTAACGAATGCATTCCTTTGATTTACTTCGTATATTCATATGGTCACATACACCCATAGATATTTGCATTCCTAGGGGAAATATTTATCCCTTTTCTACTCTTTTACCCTTGATTTGAATCTGCGCACTTATTCTCGTTCTCATTCTTGACAATTATTCTTCAATTATAGATAATTCGAATTTCCTTTTATTTGAATTCTTCTTACGAAAAATTATTCAATTACAATTTGTAACTGGATATTTTTCAAGGCAAAGATAAATTCAAAGACAATTGACTGCAGCAGGGAAAAAGGGTTGGATGTCACATTTCATTTCCACACTTTCCATCCAGCGACACATCCTCCTCTCCGATGTAATCGATGTATCCTTCTGTGTATTTTATTCGGAATTATACAATTAAATTCAAAATTCAATGACCAGCTGTTGGTTAGCGCTGGCTGATGGCTATCCACGAATTTCCCCAAAATAATTAATCAATTATTTTCTGTTGATTACGAAATGGCATAACCAAGTAGTCCTTACTAAATATAGTATATCTTATCTCAGATGGTTCATTACAAAATTATCCAAATTCGCAGTAATAAAACAGCTCAAGCAGCCACCAGGTAAGGGGGGACTACTTACTCCGTTTTTGTGTAATTTCGTTTCCCTTTCTTTCTCTTATCTGTATCTTATTTGTTTGTGTACATACACAGTCGCAATATGTTTGACCTGACGAAACGTGCTCGCCAGTTTCGCATTATGTTCAGTGTGCTATATAACGAATATAACGATCGTCTGGAACTTAATCAAGAGCTACACCTTTTTTGTGGTGTCCATTCCCATTGTCAAACAGTTTGATGGCCTGAAGCTTCTACAGCAATTCTCGACTCCCAATACTCTGGCTTGCCGTCGGTAGGCTTGCTTATCTTCAGGTAAGTACCGATTGATAAGGCCACCTTTTCTTTTAAACTGTTTTCCCTTTCCCATTTTTTCGCAGACAAACATTTTGGCGGGACCTGGCGATTAAATTGTTATTGATTTTTGGAATGCCATTTTTCTATCGTTTCCCAATCACAAAGTTAATCAAAAATCATATGTAAACCAAAATGTTGTTCTTTCATTTATGTTTTTGGGGTGTTCCGAGGGAGTAGCAAAGGTTTGTTGTTGTTGACTTACCGCATGAAGGCGCCACTGCTGCCGCCGCCGGTGGAGAGCAGCTGCTGGTGCTGGTGCTGATGCTGCTGATATTGTTGCTGATAGAGATGCTGATGCGGATGCTGGCGCAGGCCAAGGGCCATATCTCCTATATCAATGCTACTGCTGCCGCCACTGAGAGCCGGATGACGATGATGATGCTGATGATGCTGTTGCTGTTGCTGCTGCTGCTGTTGCTGTTGGTGATAATGACTCATGGAGACGACTCCTCCGCTGTTGGTGCTGGTTATGCTACCAGATCGACTACCGCCATGCAGGGACGGTGCATGTCCATGTGGAGGAGGTTGTGATTGCAGAGAATGCTGATGCGGATGCGGATAGGTATGCGAATGCTGATGCGGCGAAGATGCCGGCGATGATGTGGCAGCCACAGCGGGATATGAGATCAACTGTTGCTGCTGCTGCTGTTGTTGTTGTTGTTGCTGCTGCTGTTGGTGCTGTTGCTGCTGCTGCTGTTGTTGTTGCTGTTGTGGAAATGTGGATTTTTGGATTGTGGAGGCGGTGGAGGAGGAGGCATTGATCGTTCCATTGGCCAGCAGCGAATGTCCGTGCCCGTTCCCGTGCCCGTGCGATGGCGAGTGCGTTGACATTGTCAACCGATTCGATTCCGGCGTATGGGCAATGCTCGTATAGTGCTGTAGAGACAGACAGAGAGTGAGAGATAAGAGGTAATAGATTAGATATATAGAATATATATCGTCGTCATCATCATCTACTCACCATTTGTAGCACATCGCATTCCTTGGGTACAACGTGCAGCGTGAGCACCGCCGGCGTTTGCTTGATCATCGAAACGATGGTGCTGTAGGCAATGCCCGCAATCGGCTGATTGTTGACCATCAGCACTCGGTCGCCCGTCTGGAGGTTCGCATGGTGTGCCGGTCCGTTCGCCTGCACCTCTTTGATGAAAATGGTCTCCATCGCTTTCACCTGGTATGGCGGCAGCGATGTCGGTGATGTTGGTGGTGGTGGCTCCATTCCGGCAGCAGCGCTGTTGCTGTGGTTGCTGTTGCTGTTGCTATTGCTGCTGCTGCTGCCGCTGTGGCTGTGTCTGTTGCTGTTGTTGCTGCCACCTCCAGTGGATGCTTCCTACACACAAACGACGAAGAAACGAAGACCAACAAAAAGCAGAAAACATAAAGAAAAAAGAAAAAAAACAACAACAACAGTTTAAGGCACATAAATCGTGAAACAAGAAACAACAACAAGAAAGCATTCACTCAGGAGAGCGTACAGCGCGGAGCGAGAGAGAGTAACAGCGAGAGAGAGCCGAACCCCAACGTTTGGATTAAACGAGGTGATCGCGAGAGCTTGCCTGTTGCTCCAGCTGCTGCACACACACACACCCGCACGCACACGCTTCCCACCGACACTTTTTTCATCGATTCAAATTCGATTGAAATGGCAGAGAAAATCTTCTGTTTCATCGATTAAAAATGTAGAGATATATTCTCTATAGATTCTAGATAGACTCTGTTATTATTTTGGTGCAGTTTTTCCAATCAAAAGCACGCACTTGTACGCATATGTACCAAAGCTTAAAGCAAATAACCGTCGGTGGAAAACGTATCGTGTAACATCTCGTGCTTAAAGAGAGTGTCGCGAGAGAGAGAGCGCGCTAGCGAGAGAGCAGAGAGTGCGGTCTATGATTTTGAATATGAAACTAAAATGAGCAAAACGCAAATTAATGCAAAAACCGAAAACAACAACGAAAGAGACGAATGAGAAGAAATATGGATGACGTCCATGGATTCGGACCAACGAAGAATGGAGAATACTCTTTCCTACACTTCACGGTTTCTCGCTTAAGATCCCATAATATCAAACATTAATCCATACAAAATTCCACCACGCCATGGGCAATCCGTACAAAATGCTTGAGAAACCGCATATGCCCGATGCTGCAAGGGGAATCGTCCCTGGCATATGAAGAGCAAAAAGAAAGCAGCAAAAAAAAAAAAGCAAAAAAAAATAGTCGCAATTTGAATAAGTCGCGCGTGCGCTGCTTCTGCTGCCGCTCACGTAACGCGACAGAGCGCAGCGCGTCGTCAGAGCCTGTTTACTCTCTCCCTCTCTCTCTCTCTTTCTCTCTGTTTTGCCGTCATACAAAATTTGCATGCGGTAAAGCAGCAAAAAAAGCAAAAGTGGACAGGCAGCGGCAATCGGATGACTAATTGCACCGCTCTGCTTGACCGGCGCGCCAGCGCAGTCAGCGGCTCTCTCTCTCTCAATCACACTCAGTCTTTTACTCTTTCTTTTACTCTCTCTCTCGTTTCCTTTCTGCAAGGTCTGCGCTGCCCTGTTCCCTTTCTGTCCCCTTTTCTCACCTGTGACCAGCTGGTGACGCCGGTTGAAGCGGCCGCCGCCGTCGCCGCTGCGTTGCCATCATCTTCCGGCGGATAGGCAATAAAGTGACGCAGCGTAAAGCCGAAGCCCTGATTCAGACGTCTTCGTATGAGAATCTGCTTCGGCTGTATGGATGAGGCAGCAATTGCAGCATTATTGGCCGCCGCTGCTGCTGCTGCTGCCGCCGCCGCCGCTGCTGCTGCAGCAGTCGCTGGTGTGGCCACGGCCGATGCAGCCTGCGCCGCTGCAGCTGCGTTCGAGTTTTGTAACATTTTGCTGCTGTCGCTGCTCTGCTGTTGCTGTTGCTGCTGTTGCGTTTGTGTTTTTGGTTTTTGATTGGATTACTCTCTCCCTCTTTTACTCTCACGCCTGCCTGGTCGGTCGGTCGGTCTGGCGCTCTCTTTCACGGTGGCTTCTCTGCTTGTTGTTTCTGCTGTGTTTTGGTGGTTTACTCGGTTTTTTTTTTTTTTCTTCTGCTTCTTCTTTCTATTTGTCGTGTTTTTGTTGCATTTGCTCCGGCATTTGCTTTTGATTTTGTTGTGGGCTTTTGCTTATATGCTCCTCAACCTGTTGTTGGCCCGTCGTTGCCCACACCTCCTCATTTGTGGGTGAGGGAGGGTGAGGGGGCGTTTGGCGTTCGGAAGTGTTAGGGGGCACTGATAACTGGCCCTGGCCCTGGCCGCACCGCTGCGAACGCGGCTCCTACTATTATTATTCTACTATCTCCTTCCTTTCTTCCTCTTTGGCTTTTAGCGTCTGAGATGCGTTGCAAGTAAAGGGCGGTTTGGCGCCCACCGTAGCGCTGGATATTATCATATTTACTTTCCCTGGAACACTTTTTTGCATTGCTTATCCCATGGATCCCCAACGGAATAGTAGGATCTGAAATCAGTTTAAAAAAGAAGCAAAAAAAACATTACTCAAATATTAATGGATATTATTTTTAGCAGTTCTATAGGTACACCCCAGAAAATACAACCCAAAGGAAGAAAGAAAGAAATAACTTTGCTGGGAAAACCAATCATAATATACATATACTACTTTTAGTACTACTTTTAGGAGTATGCCTAATGGTTCTAATGACTCTAAATTCCCTATAAGACCTCAGATCAAAGTTCATGGAAATTTATGGTAGCCCAAGATTCCCCAAAAAGTTGGGAGATCAGTAAACCCTTCAAACCAACTAAAAATTCTGCTTTTTGGGGGGCGGTTTTTGTGTGTCGTCATGCGATTGAGTGACGAGGAGGAGGGAGGTTTGTGTGGCAAATCCGACGAGGCGTGCCTGTTGGCTGCTACAGTTTTCAGTTGCCGCCCCGCTACGCCCACCCCCTCCCCACTCCTCGCCAACCGATTTGATGGTCAATGTCCAGCAGACACACACACACGATCATATGCGAGTTATGGCTGAGGCTGTATTTCTTCTTTCTTTTTTTTATATGCATTGTAATTAAAGCTGTAAAAGGTTTTTGTTTTTTTTTAAGCTTTTGTTTTTTGTTTTTTTTGTTTTGTTTTGCTTTGCTTTGCCAGTAAAAAGCGGTTAAAAAGCACTCAACTAACTGTAATCGGACATATGGGGATGATCATAATGATCCCCATGATGATATAATGATGATGTACGACGGCCCCGTCCGTCCGGCCGCAGAGTTTGTTGCCTGCCACAAAAACGAGTAAGACTTTCAAGCCCAAAGAAATGAAAATGAAAAATGAAATAGAAATAAAAATACAGCAACTTTTAATGTCTCGTTTTTTGTTGTGGCTTAAAAAGCTTAAAGGCCAAAACCAAACAGATGGGACAGCAAAGGGTTAATACCCCCATTTCAGCGCGACGGGACGGGACGGGCAGCAAATGTCATTGACAGACAGACAAAGATGTTGCATATCATCATCATGGAGAGATGAGAAAACTATACAGTGAGGCTCTGATAACGATCAGAACATCCTTTAATCGACACTCTCGGTAGCCCTCAAGACAGATTTTGATAGAGGGGCCAAAGCTCCCTCGTTTCCCTCTTCTCTCTCTTCTCCCGGGGAAGGTCTTTGACTCTGGATCACTTGCACACTTAAGCCTATATCAATCCTTAAAATTCAACAGAATTTTCCGTCTTATCCCTAGTTACAGATGCCTAGACAAAAAACGTTTCCGACTGGTTTCCATTTCCAATATCAAAGAACAGGTGGTTGCTGTCTCTCTCTCTCTCGCTCTAACAACCCTAGAAGTAGTCCTACACATATCGAAAATGTCTGTCTATGTGTTCTATAGCTTCTATATAGGGAAACCATTTTTCATTCTATCTAGAACGATCTTCAATGGTGTTTTTTTTACAAGATTTACTTAATTCTTTCGACCTCATAATTAGTGTAGTAAAATTCTCATTTCTCATAGTTAAAATGCTGCCACCCCCTGCTGCTGCTGCCTGTTCTGTTGGGTCCATGACCCCATGGTACCCCTGGGAGTTCCATTTAATTGGCCAAGCGATAAGGTCAAAGGCCCTGCGCTGCCCCAGTGAGAGGGGTCAAGCGTCCTTGACTTGCTAAAGGATTTATATTTACATCTCGCTGTATCTCTCTCTCTCTCTCTGTCTCTCCTTCTGGCTGTCTATGATTTCCTGCTAATTTAGAGATTTGTTTTTATATATTTTTCAGTGCTTTTTTTTGTATATCTCGTAATTAAACAACGAGAAACCGCAGCACTGCACGACAGACAGATAGACAGACAGACAATAATAATTTGAGAGCTAAAACATATGTAATTACGAGCAACAGAGTAGCAGAGCGATTGTTCGGATACAGATACAGATAGAGAGATACAGATATACAGTCTATAATTGCCCCATTCCATTTGTACTGGTAATTGCAATTGTCAGAGTGGTTTTTGCGGCTATCCGCCGCACCACTCAACTGTGTCACAAGTCATTCAAGGCAATAGATATACGATCGTACTTATAGACAGAAAGAGAGAAACAGAGCGGCAGAGAGAGAGAGAGAGAGAGGGAGAGGAGGCAGACAGGCAGGCAACTTGGCAGCACAGATAATCTTCAAGTAAAAACCGAAACCTGGCAAATCATTAAAAACAGAAAACACGAGTGTTTTTGGGCAGCTTCTGGCTTCTGTTTTTTTTTTTCACGTTTGGTGAGCAATAACAACATCATATAACGACCTATATATCAGAATTATCAGCAAATTGAAATGCGATAGACGATTGAAGGTTGAACGAGGTAATAAGACGAGGTACGGTACGGTACACTTGGGGGCAAGACTTTAGAGTTGCGTGCGGCAGCGACTAAAAAAAAACGTTATATATCATTATCATGCACACGGCATGCATTTTGTGTTTTTTTTTGTTTCTTTGCCATAGGACCTTATCTTTAACATCGTTTGCTATTCGAGCATCAGTGTGCAGGGACATGCATGTTGTTGTTTCCTTCTTCATGCACACGACATGTATATGGTTATTGGATTCTCGATAGTTCTGGGAGTAGTTTAAAGGTGACAATTGGGAGTCGAAAAAGATCCCAGAGGAAAGGGGGAATGACTATCCACACTATCCGAATGATGCTGAAAATGATTCGTTGCTATACAAATGTTCACATAAGCGAGGGGAAACGAAATATCAAAAAGTTCAAATTTTGCACCTAAACATTTGATTTTATTCACAGAAAAATAAAAGGAATGAGGGTGAGGGGAGTTCAGGGGGTTCCTCAACCCATCGAAACGCATGGAAATTGATTTTTCTTCCGTCTAATAAAATATGATATCACGGACAAACCCAACAAACAGAGGAATCAGTTGGCCTAACAGCTTTTCTAGTGTTTTGTTGTTTGCTTTTGCTTTTGAGTTCTTTCCTTTGCTGTTCTTTCGTTGATAACACAATTATATTGATTGTTTTGCACTTCCAGTTGTACGATTGGGGGGAGGAAAGGAGAGAGAGAGAGAGAATCTTCCGGACTGTAAGTTACCCATACAATATACCATTATATCTATCCCAAGGGAATTTGTAATATTTAAGCTGTATTATAGTGGACAAATTGATGCAATAATCTATGTAATTATACTTACACATCAACACATCATACCCCAACAGCTCTGTCTCTTTGAAAGTAAAGGGTATGCAACAACAAAACGAAACAAAGAAAAAGCCCAAAAGCGTTCAACGAAAACCGTATCGTCGGATCGTCGTATCACCCGTATGGCATGGCATGGAAGATTGAAGCAAAGGACCGACCGGCGGCGCGGCGGAAGAGAACGAATAAAGGTAGAACATGCGTGTAATGAGCAAACGAACGGTAAAAGTGCAGAACAGCACAGCAGTAAAGAGAGACAGAGAGGGAGAGAGGGAGATAGAGAGATCCGTAGAATTACATCAATCAAAGTTGTTTTCTTTTGTTTTGGGGGGCGTCACACAAAAACAACAAACCGAAACCAAAACGAGATTAAATGAGAATTAAAAAGAAAAGAAAAGAAAAGAAAAGAAAAGAGAAAAGAAGACAGAAACAGCGGGGGGGGGGGGGGGGGGGGGGGGGTTTTAATGGAAATACGAATAATCGGTGGCGGATCAGCCGTGGCATAGATCAATCGGGATTGCCAGCTGGCTCTCTCTCCCTCTCTCTCTCTGAAAAGAACAAGTCTCTCTAAACAGGGAATGCAGAATCTCAGAATGCATCCAAAATATTACAAATCGTGATCCCTTCTCTCTTCCAGTATGGCTTAGCAGTGCACTATCCATTTCCTCTGCTTTTTTTAAGTACCATTCAAGAAAGAAAAAGCGAAATGACAATTAATGTTCCAAGAAATTCCATTTGAATTCGATAAGATTAGAACAAAAGATCTATTGTATCAGTATGGAGGGGGATTATTGTCGGGGAAGAGGTACTCCTGCTCTAATCAGAATCGTATATCAATGAAATGGAACGCCACCGTAAATATCGGAAAGGTATGTGTAATTTTCCATAGACCAGAGAAGAGATATGACCAGTACTCTTTTTTTGGAAGCTACTTAGTACTTATACAACTAATAAGAATTTTCTCCATTTTTTCTCCTGGAAAAGATTCGTCTACCCATAAAGAGTACTGCCAGAACACTCCCTCCTCTTGTTCCACCTTTCATTCTGGTTGCCCTATCGTTGTCTATCGTCGTATCTATCTGTCCATATCGCCCTGTTGTCATTACAATTTCATTTCAAAAGATAGCCCCGTGCTACATATGTACATATATCCCCAATGGTTCTATATCTGGGGGACACACACGAACCCAAACAGACAGCGGGGAAGCGAGGGCTAAGAGGAGGCGACGAGGACTAGACGACACCTCTTTTATACATATATGATATGATACGATACGATACGATTTGATATGATATGGGGTAACAGAATCGATAAAAATCAAGAAAGACAGACACATGCAATGCCCCCCATTGCAATTTGTACGTGCAATTACAGATATATATATTAATGTATGTATGTATATATAAATATCTGTATATACTAAAGATATGCCTAGACTTAATTTTTATTCTTGATTTCTTTGTCTATCAGAATTCGCAGAACGAACGAAAGTCGATTAAAAATAATACAATATACAATGTACAAGTAGGAACATAAAGCTGACACAAGAAGAAACAAAAGTACAATGCAAACAGCGATATCAACGCGATAAATCATTCACATACGGGAAGTCTGTCTATATATACATAAGTCAGCAGATATGTACATTCATATACATATGTGGAATCATATGGAAATCAGACTGATCACTGATTAATGTACCGGCAATCAAGCGGTGAGGATAAACAAAGGAAAGAAAAGATGCACTCAGAGAGAAAGAGAGCTAGGAGCTTTGGAAAACACAGAAAAAGGGCACGAGAAATGGAAGGGTAGATAAATGGAAAGATAGAGATTGGGCAGGGACTATTTCATTGAAAGAAGGACCCTCCACCTCAACGCTATTGACATTTACTGGAAATTCCACAGCCAGACGAATCGTAGACTTGTATATGGATTGACACTGCTTTACAGATGAAGCAAATATCCCCAAACACTGCTTGGCATGTGGATAAACTGCTTTACATATGAAACCACTGCTTGCGAGGAGGAGACAGCTTTCAAGATGGTTACACTTCTTTCCCCACTGCTGTACAGCTCAGACTACTACTTGCCAAAAGGTGGATAGTTAGAAAATAGATCAATGCCTTGTGGAAGTGAGTGTGATACGGGGGGGGTGGCCGTCACACTTTTAGTTCAAGTTTTTTCTTTATTGCTGACCTAAGCCACACGGGTCTCCGTCACACCCATCCCACAGGCCACAGCCCACCCCGTCAGTTGCACCCATCGAGAGGTTATCTAAAGAATTTCCTCGCACCTCGCGCATCGCATCTGCACAATCACAACCCCCCTCAACCTCCGACCCCCAGCCTACCTCCCTCCCATCCATCTGTCGATCTGTCTGTCCATCAAATGTGATTGAATCCATCAAAACAATCGGAGAAATACGAGTGCACGCGAGAGCACGCGAACGGGGAAAGAGAATATGTATGTTGAAAATATTGTGGCAGACAGACAAACATCAAAGAGCAATTGCCGCGATTCTCCATACACACACACACACTCACACACACAGGCATATGTACTATACATATATGTACAGCCATACCGCATCCATTCATTCATTTATATATGTATACATGTATGTACATGTATGTACATGTATATGTACATATATTACCGATCCCATCCCGGACTACTGCTCACTGCTTCATGTGGCATTCAACTTGTTGCCAAGTGTCGTAGGCAGCCCCCACTGCCCCACTCTCCACCACCCAAAAAACAGAACAGAACAGAACGGAACGGAACAGAATACTCTCTTCCACCCATTCGAAAAGGCAATGTACACACATACAATTTTGGATACAGTATACTCTTATGTGGACCGAGGGACGCTGCTGCATGACGCGTACCACAAAATTTGTTCTTCTTAAGAGATCTTAAGATTTGCTGATCTCCTGGAGGAATTTTTAGTATTCTTATTCCTGTGATAATTCTAAAGGATCTAATCTTGATTTACCATAACTTCCATGCATAACCTTTGCTGTCCCAACTGTCTGAGAGTTTATTCACGTATAGGGTATCCCCCAGTCGCATCCACTGACTCTACGTTGTTTTTGCTATTCGTGTTTTTTGTATTTTATTTCGTTGGTGTTACGTTTATTTTCGAATTTTGTTTATTTAATGTTTTTTTGTTTTGTTTTGGTTTTTTTTTGGTCATTTTGCTTCTTGCTGTTGATCGTTTGCTTGTTTGTTTGTGTTTTCTGCGTTTTATATTATTTTTTTCGTTCGTATTTCACTGTGCCATCTCCCTATATATAATCTCCTACAATCGTCTATCCTCTTTTTTTCTCTTTCACACAGCAGGAAGACAACGGTAGGGAGAGAGCGCCTTGCCTCAATAATCTCTCATTTTCCGACATCCAAACGCCAAAAATCAATAATTGAAGTGGAAAATGGAAGCAAGGGCTATTTTCCTTTGTGGGGATCCGACTTCTTTGATACCATCGACAGGAATATGAATATTCAAAGAAAATATCAAAGTTTTTCTTGAAGCAAGGATCAATTACGTATAATTCCTTCTTCGACATTGGCCTCCATTGGCTGTCTCGGGTCATGAATACCCTTCTACCCTGTAGACACAGCGATGGTTCAAGGAGTCGCTGCAGCAGCAGCAGCAGAGAACGCCAAGGAGAGATAGTGACGGCGGCTTGCAGAGATAACAGGCAGAGCAGAGAGAGAGAGAGAGAAAGAGTCAGAGAAGCAGCCAGCGCAGAAGCCGCTACCTTGACCTCATTCAACGACCTTTTTTCTTTCGTAGCCGCTACTTTAGTTTCTGCTGTTGCTGTTTCTGCTGATGCGTGTTGGGCAGAGGCAGAGGCAGTGGCAGCGGCAGAGGAATCTAAGCAGTGCAGTGCAGCGGAAGCAGTGGCGGGAGGAACACTGCTTGCGTGCAAAGCTTCTTTCTTATAGTTTCTCTCCTCCTCCCTCTATGTTCTTGTGCTTGTACTTTTTCTTCTGTGTGTTTGTGCTTGAGTGTATGGGTGGAATTCGTAATCGGTTTCGTATTATATCATTCATCAAATGCTCTTGCCGCCAAAACGAAAGAATCAAAAATAAAACAAACAAATAACAGACAGCGAGAGCGAGGAAGAAATTGTCGAAAGCAGTGGGAATGAGGACAGCATAACCAAGCAGCAACATGCATAGAGAAGGCACTTGATAAGAAAGCAGTTCAGAAAGTATAAGCAAGCAGTGGAATTAGGTGTGTCACATACATATGCAAGAACAATCAATCAATCATCAGAACGTGAAAGCAGTGAAATCGAATGCAAAAGAATCATTTACCGTATGAACAGCAAGCAGTGTAGCAGACCATAGTAATAACGGATGCAAGAGAGGCTGGGAGAATACAAGCAAGCAGTATACAAACGAAAGATAAAATTGCAGCAGTGAAACAACAAGCAAGCAGTCTATTTCCCAAAAGAATCAGATATGAAGATTCAGTTGAAGAAGCATCAGGTGCTCAAGCAGTTCAATTAACAGGAAGCAGCCGAAAGAATCATCAAAAATTACAATCAAAGCAGTAAAGTGTAGCAGACAATCAAGCAGTAAAAGTAAGAAACATCTGAAGGAAGGGCGACAAGCAAGCAGAAGTTTGAAATTGGTCACAAGCAGTGCAATAAGCAGCCGAATATTGAAACTAAAGATCAATCAAGCAGCACAAAAGCTATCAGCATACATTCAAGCAGTGCTATGCAGTAGTTCTGGATCATTCGCAGAAAAGTTCGAGAACTCACATATTCGAACAACAAAAACAAAAAACTATCAAAAACAAATAACGGAACACAAACACGGAAAACACACAGAACGCAACGCGAGTGAAAAACAGTTCAAGGAAAATGAGAACACAGAGAAAAACATGACAGAAAACCAACAGAAAAAAGTCATAAAAATGCATAACCAAAAACCTTTGAAAACGGAATATGATAAATGGAATGACCGAAGGATACAACAAAAGTCACGCCATAGATCTAAAGAGAGTTTTGAACACGAGGGAAAAAGCAGGATTCGAGACTTAGAGTCCTGAGCTCGGATTATAGTTCCCTCTACCATATCATATCTACTAGTAACTCCCTTCCTAGTTTTAAATTACTGATACTCTCATATCTTTCTCTTCTAGAAATTGCTCAGTTCTTTCAGCCAGATTAGTTCTATCTTTCCTGGATGTCTGCGATCGGTTCGGTTAACGAGTCGCGCGTTATGCGGCAGCGCCCCTCAGTTGGGTCGGTTGGGTTGGTTGGGCGGTAGGAGGGCTGCCTGGGATCCGCGTGTAACAGCCTTGGGACTTGGGCCACTTGATGGTGGAGTCATTCAACATATCAACGTCCTAAAGAATTAGAGCTGGCTTCTACCATGTCGTATGATGGAAAGTACAAGATATTCAAATATATTTAATACGCCTAACAATCTTCCATATAGAATGGAAATTGCTGTAATTTATACACATATAGTATCGGTATATATATCCATTTTATCGTGTTTTGTTTTTTTACTATTACTTTTATGTTCTTGTCACGATCGAAGCCAGCTAATTGATTAGAGACTTGCATTATTTCAGAAACACGTAACGTAACTAATACTCGTATGAACATTGTACATATACAGCTGTGTTCATTGAAATAGCAGTGCTGCACGTCAGCACCTTCAAACTCATTTTAGAGATGTTTCTAGTCTTCCAAATTGAGCAAATGATACTTTTTTAGAAAGCCTGGAATGTAAGCATTATAATCCTGAAGAAATTTCATTACATTTGCATTTCATCTTCTTTTTTTTCATTACTTTAGACAATTACCCATGAAATCTGCTGTTCACTGAAATAGCAGTGCGGGGTGAAAAATATTTTTAAAAAATTAAAAACCAAACAAATAAATTTAAAAATGTCACCATCAGTAAGCTTTATTTAGTTATTGAATATTTTGATAAAAGAAATTTTTGGATATAGCGGTACTTATATTTTTGGAGCATAATAGAAATCATTGCTGGGTCCAGAAGAGGAGACCTAAGAATTTGACTAAAAACTAAGGGCAGGATGCTTATAGGGATTGAAACTAAGCTGTTTTAGAATCTCACTATTGTATTTAAACCAAATAACTATAAAAAGTTTACTTAATATCGAATTGCTAGTCGAAAAATACGCTTTTACAGGTTGGTCAAAGTGAGCAATACAGGCCGACCAAGCCTACAATACCCTCAAAAAATATGAAAGAAAATTTATTTCGTTATGTCAGCTATGTGACAGTTAGTAGATGACTGATCACACATTATTTAAATGCAAGAAGTCCAAGAAAGCTACGCGGTTGGTTTTTGAGAACACATGGGAACACGACTCAAGTTTGCAAAAACGCATATGGACTGGCCTGTGTTACAGCGAAAAAACACTATGGGCTGATCAGGGTAAAATGGTATTATATACTCAGATAGACTTCATAGAATATGTTTGGCGTTCACGGAAACCAGATAACCACACAAAATTTTGAAAAAACTGAGTTTGGTATCTGGGCTGCGCACTTTGAGGTGCAGCCCATTTGGGTTAGTATCTCCAACTTTTGTTTTGGCAAAAATTTGACGAAAATGTGTACTTGGGAATACATTACAGTCATATTCCAATTGAAAAATACATTTGAGAAGAATTTTTTAGTAGGACAATGATCCAAAACACTTACGAAAGCTCACTAGAAATTGGGTAGCGTACAAAAATATCGACGGCCATCCTCTAAAATCGTAATTTTTCGTATAGCAACGCGATTTTCAGTCTACTTTTTATAGTTATTTAGTTTAAATACAATAGTGAGATTCTAAAACAGCTTAGTTTCAATCCCTATAAGCATCCTGCCCTTAGTTTTTAGTCAAATTCTTAGGTCTCCTCTTCTGGACCCTGCAATGATTTCTATTATGCTCCAAAAATATAAGTACCGCTATATCCAAAAATTTCTTTTATCAAAATATTCAATAACTAAATAAAGCTTACTGATGGTGACATTTTTAAATTTATTTGTTTGGTTTTTAATTTTTAAAAAATATTTTTCACCCCGCACTGCTATTTCAGTGAACAGCAGATTTCATGGGTAATTGTCTAAAGTAATGAAAAAAAAGAAGATGAAATGCAAATGTAATGAAATTTCTTCAGGATTATAATGCTTACATTCCAGGCTTTCTAAAAAAGTATCATTTGCTCAATTTGGAAGACTAGAAACATCTCTAAAATGAGTTTGAAGGTGCTGACGTGCAGCACTGCTATTTCAATGAACACAGCTGTATATTGTGTTGTATTGTATGTGTGTATATTTTTTCCACTTTGCCAATCATTTTATATGAATTATTCGTGCATGATTAATGGATGGATTTGGATTTGGCTTTTTTTCGCGTATAGATTTGTTGTCTGTTTTTGGCCTGCCTGAGTGTGTGGGGCCTGTGACAAATGTAATTTAAGTGTAAAGCATTCCAACCCCCCTCCCACACCCCCACCGCCCCTCTCCTACGTACCCAACGTACGACGAGTCGTCTTCAATGACGCCAGAAGTTGAGAATGAGAAACATTTTGCGGCGAGATTTGTGGCGTGATTATGTCATTGAAAATTATCGAAATGAAATGAGATAAATATTGTAAAATGCATAGAAAATAGAAACACAAGATCAGGAATCGATTGGAGAGAGAGAGTAAGAGAGAGAGAGCTTTTCCCCCCCATCCTTCTCCTCAAGCTCTTAGGTCAAGGTGCCTGTCCTATCTGGCGCCCGTAGCCAATCCAATAATTGATTGCTTTTCCTGCTTCCCGTTCTCTCTCGCTTTCTTTCGCACTTTCTCTATGAACAGATGCCGCTGATAAAAACCAGAACAAGGCAAGAGTGAATGAGAGAAAACACACACAAGAGAACGAGAACCCAAAGAGTTAACAAAAACAAAAAAGTTCATATGTATGTAAACAAAAAAAATAATAATCATAGAAGAAAATGTATAATAAAACAAGGAAATATATAAAGAGGGTGGGCATTAAGGATTGAGGAGGGGGGGAGGGAGGCACGAGGTTGAAGAGGGAGGGAGGGAGGTAGGCACGAGAATGAAAAAAGGCCCAAGGCCTATTCAGACAAAAGGCAAAAGGTGAGGCAGAGGCATTTCTCTTCCTCGCATTCGAATCACATGCTACCCTCGAAACGAATGTCTGCATTCGCTTATGGGAACTTTTCTTGCTTTCAACTGCCACCAACTTTGACGAGATTTATACTTCGAAGCCAAAAGTGCAAAAGCGAATGCCTGAGAATCCAACAACAAAATACATATCCCGTACATGATTAATACACAAACACCTTGCCAAAGACCTGTCCCGCGAAATGCAACAACAGCTACAACAGAAGCAAACAGAGAGAGAGGGAGAGGGGAGGAGCGCAAAGGCCGCTATGCAAATCGACCAACAACCGACCTGCCCCACACTGTGTTGCATCATCATCACACTGTTGCACACCCGCTCTTGCTCTCTCTCTCCCTCTGCGTGTATCGCCTCTTCTGCGCTGGCTGTGGCTCTTCTCCCTCCCCCTCCCAACCCTGTTGGCAATTATTCAGAGGCCTTTGACCAATTTATTCGAGAGCACATTCAATTCAAAAACGAAAAAGAAAACAAAGAACCACAGAGAGAGGGGATGATCGACGCACAGTACACCCTGCTTGCTGTAGATTCCTCCTTTGGAGATTCGAATTATCCTTCGATTGAAGTATGTGATAGAAACCTAATGAAAATAGATCGAAATGTACCTCGGCTTGGCCATAGGGTATCATGTGCGTCTGCCCCGTCATTTGGACTCGTGCGATTCGATTCTATCTCGGCAAAGTTCAATTGGTTGTGAACTCTAAAGTAAAATGATCTTTGCACCGACATGCCCCATAAATTCAAGGGTTCAAGGGTGTTCGGGACAAACGGATAAATATGCATACATATGTACTATATATACTAATCATGTATGTATGTATGTATCTATATATGTATGGTGTTCACAAATAAATGGATAAATATATCTCTTTAGCTTTTAACTAATTATTTATCGACTAGCATTACAATCGGATAACTATAACACCCATAAAATGGGAGAAAACCAGTAAGTTTTTTGTTTTGTTCTTTTTGGATATTTGGAACTTTATCTATTTTTTGGCTGGCATATTCTTTTTTTAATAGTTTTTCGTAGTATTTTTATAGTTTTTTCTATACCTTTTCTGTTCTTTGCCTACTAATTGTCTGGTATTTTGTCTGCTATTTTGTCCAGTATTTATTCTAGTATTTTCTACAATTTTCCTAGAATTTTATCTTGAAGAGTATCTTATAACTTCTGATATTTTTAAAGAGTTTTCCTAGTATTTGTAGTATTTTCCCCAATTTTTTTTTGTATGGGTTTTTATAGTATTTTACAGGTATGTATATTTATGATGTTTTAAGTATCTGGTAATTTATAGAAATTATTCTATAAGCCCTGATCCTACCTATCTGCATATATATGCCATATTCAATATACTTGCATCCCCCCCGAAAAGTTCTCCCTCTTCACTCGTTTTCCCTCTTTTTGTTTTTTTCCCATTACCTTTCTGGATAAGTTTTTTATGTTACGTTGTTTTGTTACGTGACTCGATTTGCATGTTGCAACACAATGATGCATTGTCGCTGCCTCCACCTCCCTCTTGCCTCTGCGTCTGCCTAATAAAGTTTTCAATTTCAAATTATGAATAAAAAGGGGGGAAAAAAACAAAAACAAAAACACAAATTACTCCATAAATTGCAAAGTCACTCTGCGGGTGGGGGAGTGGTGTGGCATGCAACAAAAAACGCAATTACGAGAGGAGGGAGGACGCGGAGGAGGAGCGTTTCCAATGCACTTGCAAGGGGGCTTCCCTTCCCTCCCTTCCCTTCCCTTTCGTTTCGTAGTTTTTCTTTTGTTTGTGGCCAAGTTTTGTGAGGCCCTGAAAATACGGGGCGGTTCCATAGGGTTTTCACTGGTCACGGGGGGTGGGGGAAGGGTTGAATCATGACTTGAACTTTTCCAAAGGGAAATTGCTATATTAGCCAGCCAAAAATCTAAGTTATAGGCATTCGATTGTACATAGAAGAGCCCAGAGATCCCAGAGGAATAGATCCCAGAGGAAAATCCTTACCTTTGGTGGAAAGCACTTTCTTGGAAGCAAACTAAGAGCATCAGTATCCGTATTTTAGGCGGAAATCTTCATCCCTTCCGGCTGCGGAGCTGTAAGGAGAGAAACAATTTCATAAATTGAAAGTTTTTTGGAAATACTTCATTTAATTAAAAGAAGTTTGTATCGCTTCGCGCCCCTTTATGGGCAATCGAAGGATTATATCCACACCCACATATCATTATCGTATCAGTTACAAAAGCCCCGACGAAGATAATCCACATTCATCTTCGGCTTCAACTTTGACAACTTTGATGGATGATGGGATGGATGGATTGCAACTCCCCGAGGGATTAAGGGTGAAGAGAGAGAGGGAGAGACAGCCAGCATTCATCTTGGGGTTGTTGCTATTTCAGGGGTTGATTCTGTTGCTAATAATCGTGATTCGTTTTGGGTATTTTATTAAATTATCATTAGAGTCAGATCTAGTTAGTGCGGTGATACCCCCATATTCCGATTTTCGATATTTAAAAGGTCTATCAAATGGAAGATCTATTCAGATTTTATATCAGTTTAAGGGATGAACTTTAAAGCAGGCTCTGAATAATCTCTACTAAATATACTTAATGTTTACAAAAGATACTAAAATAAAGACAAGATACAGTTAGTCTTAGCCGGAAAATACCAGATACTTAAAACATCAGAGATATACCAGTCAAATACTATAAAAAACAATACTAAAAAAGTTGGCGAAATTGCTACAAATACCAGGAAAACTATAAAAATACGAGATCATGTAGGATCCTCTTCAATATAAAATACTAGGAAAATTTTAGAAAATACTGGATTACATACTGGACAAAATATCAGAAAAAATACCGGAAAATTGGTATGCACATAACAGAAAAATTATATACCTACAAAAAACTAGAAAAATATTACGAAAACTTAAAAAAAAGAAAAAAATGCCAGCCAAATACTAGAAAAAGTTCCAGAAAATTACTTGAACTCCTATAAAATACCCGAAAAATGGTAAAATATATTAAGAATTTGTATGAATGCTAAATGGTCGCTAAAAATATAAGTTCCTTTGAAGTTTTTGTTTGGTTAAACTTAAGATTTCGTAATTTTTCCATCATAATTTGATGGCAAGATTTATAGCAAGGATTTTTTACTTTCCGTAACCTTAACCTTGGGCCAACGCTGCACACAGCGCGTGTACTCGCTGCCAACTCATTTGTGCAGAGACTGTCTCGAGTGTTGGCTGTACTTCAAACAATGTGCATCTATGGGGGGGAGGGGGAGGTGGGGGCTGTAGCTACATATATTCCAACGTTAATTTCATAATGAAAGCTCCTCCAATGGAGGAGTGGAGAGTGCATACTCATGTAAATAATAGCAGCAGTTCCCCAGACATATGTACATACATCCTACCCCGGGGGGCTCGTGGCGGTTCGGAGATTGCATCCACTTTAAAATCCATTTATGAATGAAAAACACTCACACACACACACAAAACAGAGCACAAAACACAACAGAATACACAACGAGGGGGTGGTACCGGTGGTCCCTGGGTTAAAGGGGATGTCTGTCGTCTACTCCCCCGAGAGATGGTGGCCCATGGGGGAGGTTGGGTTCTGCTCATTTCATGCTTTCACCAAAGAGGGGGGAGAATGGGAGTGTGCCCTCCATTAATGAGTATTCAAAATGCAATCCAGGGAACAGCAGAAGAAACCGGGGGGTTGCATAAGGGGGTTGCAAAAGCAGCATAAGGGTGTTCCCCCAGCCCAAGCCCATATGCATAATGTTTCTAGAGTTTCTAGGATTTCCAAAGGATTTCCCACTCATGCAGATTAAGGCTCGCCCAAGACTCAATGGCTGGACAGTGGTCCTTCGTGTTTTCGTTCGGTACAGTTTCATCTGTAAAACCAAAAGCCCACCGCCACCCGCCAGGCATTGATAAATTGGATGCAACTCTGCAAAACAAAAACAAAAACAGAAACCAAAAACAAATACAAAAGCTTCTCTCTTCTCTTTCGCTCTCTTTCTCCCTGTCCCTGTTCCTGTCCATCTTTCGCTTGAGTACAGTTCAATGCAATTTGCAATTGCAGCGAAACAGAGAAAGAGAGAGAGAGAGAGAGAGAGGAGTTTCAACAGAAAGAGAAAGGAGATGCAGAAGCAGGAGCAGGAGCAACGACAGAGAAGAGATGGAGCTGCAGTTTCAGCAAATTTTCATGTATTTTTCACCTTTATTTTTGTTGTTGCTGTTTCGCTGTGTCTGGGAGTTTGGAACCAGAGCTCTATACAAAAGCAGCTTAAAAAACTTGAAAGTAAAATCAAGTACAGTGGAGCCACACCACACCACCCACCCAAAACAAAACAAAAATATCATCAAATATGTGTTTAAAGACACATTGCCATACCACACATTTAATAATACCAGAAAAATACTAGTAAACTTCTAAAGAAAAAATACTATCAAATACAGGAAAAAAGACATAGAAGCATAGCCGAAAAACTACTAAAAATATACCCGAAAATACTAAAAGTATATTGGAAAATACTATAAATATACCAGAAAATACTTGGAAAAGTACCAAATAATTAGTAAAGTAGAACAAAATCCGAAGATCTCAATAACAATTCAAGAAAAATACTATTAAACTTTCAAAGAAAAAAGACTATCAAACACTAGAGAAAAGGCATAGAAGCATTTACGAAAAACTACTAGAAATATAAGCTACTGGCTTTCAGATCCAGAGCAAATAATGATAATTTTTTCATTCAGTTTCGGTTTTTGGTGTTACATTTGTGCAGCGTCCACTGTACCTGGTGCCATGGCCCTGGTTTGCCAAACAGCAGCAGCAGTTCAAGGACCAGGCCACAAAACAGGCCGCAAACCGGCTTCAAGTCGCTGCCGTTGCTGCAGCGAGGACGCAGGCGCGCACACACACACAAACACACACACACACATACTCGAAGCGGCAGAGGCAGTGGCAGTGGCAGCAACAACTTCAAGGCTCCTTGACTCTGACGTCGCATCGCTGCCTACATCGAAGTCGCCGAAGCATTGTTGCTGTTTTCCAATACCCTGTAAAATGTAGGCAAACCGGCACCAAGAGGTATTCATTTGGAGACAAATACTAGCAAAATACTACAAAATACCTACATATAATGGTTTCAGTATATCCACAAGCCCTATGTTGGCATATTTAATGTTCCTCACTTTATTCTTAAACAAATTTGGTAAAAATACTAGAATATACTGATGAAAGTGATCTTTGAAAGATTGCGAGGGATCCCTCTGGTCGAAAGTATTCCCTTTCGTTTCGTTTTCATTCTTGTTTTTTTGTTATCTTCTGTCGCATCATCCGTCGCAGAGGAAGAGTCGTTATGGAATCCCCCAGATTGCGTGGAGGAACGAAACGGAAATTGTACACATAACCGGGAGAGGGGAGTCGTGGTCGAAGTCGGAGTAGGAGTCGGAGGCATCACGCTCTCACTCTCAATTAGAAGTCGTCCGCTCCCGCTCTAAATCATTCTGGGAGATTTGCTCCTTGGGGCAGCCAGTGAGGCAGTCAGCCAGTCGGGGGCTGTGTTCGAGGGAGGCGGCGATAGATACACAGTAGATGCGAATGGGAATGGGAATGCAATTGGCAAAAGCTTTTATCCATTGATTCATTTAAACGTAATTTCCTGCACAGTTGCCATTCGTCGGTACGTCCCTGGAAGGCAAGCAGGCAAAGAGGATAGAGAAAGAGAGAAACAGACAGGAAGGAAGAGTCGTTGCAATTGCATTTGTTGAAAGGAAAGGAATGAAAGGAAATCAAGTTATCTGCTAGATGCATTCCTTCCACCATCCTCAAGGAATGAGAATCCCATCTGTTTTCAGGATTGCTTTCAGGATTATTGAATGAAAAATAAGACAATTCCAAAAGAGCCAAAAGGGGATAGTGAATAAACGAATGAACAAATGACTCAATTGATATTCACTTGAGTGAATCCTGCAAAAAGAATTGGCGTTCTCCGAGTAAAGGTACGAGTATGACATTAATTCGCTGTACAAATGATTCCATAAGTGAACGGATACATTCATTACCGTTCGATTCATCTTTATTTTTTAAGTTTTCCGTCAATTCTCCGATTGAATCGATGCCAAAAACAATTCAAATTTAAATACCATTGCAACCGTTTTTTACAGATGCCAACGATGCGACGTACATACCGTTTTTTTTTTTGGTATTATTTGTTAGTATTTTTGTATTGATTATTCGATATTTTGATGGTATTTGATTTAGTACTTTTTTGGTATTTTAGTAAGATTTAATTTTGTTTTGTTTCAAATTTCTGTCACAATGTATTTGTTTTTTTTTTACTTTGCTATTATTCTTTTGTTAAATTTTTCATTGGCTGTAATATGTTGTTTTTTTAGTACCATTTTTTAGTATTTTTATCTTGATTTTAGTACGTTTGGTACTTAATTGGTATTTTAGTAGGGTTTGATTTTATTTTTTTTCAATTTTTTTTTTGTTTTGTCAATTTTGTATATGTTTTTTTTTTAGTTTTTAGTATTTTATTTGGTATTTTTTATTTTAATTATTTTATTTTTTAAACTATTATTATTATATTTTTTTTGTATTGTAGTTTGAACGCAATCGATTGCCAGCGATAGCAAAATGTTATGTGAATGTTATAACCGATTTACATATATACAATAAACAAAAATCTCATTTTCCGCTCTGCTCTGCTGTCTGTTGTCTGTTGCTCCATTCTTTGGGTTCTGCGATGATGAAACGGCATGACACGACATGACACGGACCCCACTGGCTACTGCTCTACTGCTTTGCTGCTTTACTTCCACTGCTTTACTGCTACGCTACTGTTTCCGCTTTTTCAGCAGTGTTCTGTTTCTGATTCTGATTTTGTTTTGTTTTTGTTTCCTTTTGTTTGGATTGTTGCTTTTTGTTTTGTTTTTGTAGTCAAGTGCTGTGTCCTCCAACGCATTCGCAATGATGCGACCGACGTTTGTTCCCTTTGGCCACCCGCCCCTCCTGCTTTACCCGCTATCACTCTCCGCTCTACAACCCTGACTCTGCTTCTGCTGCTCTGTTTCTGTCTCTGCTGCTGCTGCTCTGCTTCTGTCTCTGCTGCTGACACTTCCACACGTTCCTACACACACACACACACTCACACGCACTAACACATTCATTCTGTTTGTACAGTTTTTCTGTCTGTCTGTCCATCCGACGCGCATATCGGTTTACCCTTTCTTTTGAGGAGAACATTTCTGGAAAGTATTTTATTTATTATGTTTGGTATTTTCTCATTTTTCTTTATATATATATTTTTTTTTTTTTTAATTTTTGAATTTTATTTGATCTATTTGATCTATAAAAAACCAAAATTTTTATTTAGTACATAATTGGGCATTTTTATGTATTTTTCTTAAAACTAATGCTTTCTTTGGTATTTCTTTTCTGAATTATTTGGTACAGGGGGCATATTTTTCCAGGGTATATGCCAAGTGTAAAACAGCTTTTGATTTAACATTTGCTTTTTTGTTTTTGTTGTATGATAAGAGAAAACAAAACACAACGGCAGCTGCCACCCACTCACTCGCGTACCCTCATCACCACCCCCCTTCAGGCACGTGTCGCAACCACCCGATACCCCAGGGCTGTGGGTGGATGGGGGGGGCAGTGGATGGGAGGACAGTGGCTGTGGCAGTGCCCCAATCAGCAGGATAATCACAATGCTCGACGTTGATAATGGCGACGTTGATGAGTTTTAACCTGAGCACTCAACCACCATGGAAAAGAGGCGGAAAAAAGAGGGGAAAAAAGAGAGAGCAGGTGAAAAAAACAAAAAAAAAATCTAGAATCATTTGTAGTGCTGCCACAGACAGAGCTGCCATGCCCCCGCCCAATGGCACAGACTGTTGAGGACTGGGGACTGGACTTCCTGCTGCATTTCCCTTTCGACTCTTTTTCCGGTCTCCGGGGCTCTTGGGTTCGTGGGGTTGCGGGGCGAGAGTGGAATGGCGAGATGGGGAGATGGGGAGGCGTGAAATGTAATCACATCCCTGCACCGGACGCCCTTTGGCAATCAGAGTGCCACCTGAGTGACACAGCAGGGTCCCCCCGTCAACGTCCCGGTCTCGGTCCCTCCCCACTTGCATCGAAAAGGTGTCCGATTGCTCCACAGGATAGCCGTAACGGAACGGAGAGGAGCACCAATCAGAGAGTGTTCTTTTGGTTTTTGACATTCGTTCTCTCTCTTCCCTCTTTCCCCCCCGAAAGTATGGTTTATCCTTTGGGATTAGGAACAGAAACCGTGTCTTGTGTCCTTGGGAAGCCTGTCAACAGTTTGAAGAACAACATCGAACAAGATCAACTGAAAAGTTCTTCAACTTTTGAATGAAAGAAAAGGCTGTAGACTGAAGGCTGATAGAAGATTGAAGATAAGGCTGTAGATTGAAGGCTGGAAATTATCGTCTTCTCAATTGGAGACAAAAAAGTGTGTGTCGATATTCTTTCTTTCCTAGGATGCACTGCTTTATATATTTAGACTGCTTGCGTATAAATTTGATATTCAACTGCTTGCTGTTACCGCACTAGCTCCACGGATACTACTGCTTTCTTTAAGCGCAAGAAAGTCGCTCACTCATTCGCTCGCTCACTCTATTGCTTGCTATTCTATAGTTCTCTTTTGCTTTTTTACTTTTGTTTTCGACCTACTCCCAGATTCTGTTGTTGTTTTACTCCACACACACACTAATACACACACACACTCCAAACGAAAAAGAATTCCAAGGTCATTTCCATTGCTTAGTTATTCATTCATTCATTTTCTGTCTGTCTCACTCTCTCTCTCTTTCTCTCTCTCCATTACTGCATCTTTTTCTACTTCTTTGGCTCGATCTTCCTCCCCTTTCCAATTCTCTTTAGCGTTTGTCTTCGTGTTTTGTTATTATTGCGCGTTCGTTCTTCTGTGGCTGCTCTGCTCCGCTCTTCTCTAATTTTGCAATAAGAAAGAGATCAGCAAATAATTAGGGCTTCCACCTTTCGTTTTCTACTGCTTGTTTTTGCACTCAAACTGCTTTACTTATTACTATAACTGCTTTCTACTCAAATATGTGGGTATATGTACGAATATGATACCTCTTATTGTGGTCAAAGAGTAGTTCCATATATACATATACATCTTCTGTCTGTTCCACCCAACCCCTCCAACACACCATTGCTAGTAGTCAAGCAGTTGACTAGAACCGGAAACGACAACAAAAAACCATCTAGAACAGAACCCAAAAAATAGTTGAAATATTTGCAATATCGTAAAGTATTTTATCGGTTACTAAATAAACACCCACCGACCATTATTTATACACATACATATGTATATATGTATATGTATGTATGTATATCTGAATAATAATGAGAGAACGAGAGAGAGAGAGAGAGAGAGAGAGTGACGGGGGGGTTATGTCATCTCTGAGTCCAACCGTCTCCACCCTCCTCCTTTCGTTATCATCTCGTTCTGCTTTTCTCTGTCATGCACCAACCAGCAGCAACAGCAACAGCGACAGAACAAATGTTTAATTCTAGTATTTAACAATTGTATAACGCTGTAAATTTCACACGATTTACAAATGCAACAACCACAATGGCACAAAAGCAATGGCAATAACAAAAAACAAAAATATGAAAAAACAACAACAAAAATGATGTTGACAAATGTCCGGAGCTTAATTAAAGCGACAGCCGTTCCTGTTACCCCGCCACTGCCACTGCCACCCCCACAACAACAACGGCAACAACCAACAACATTATGGAAGGGGAATATGAGTAATGGAAAGGAGAGAATAGAAGAGGGAGAAGCAAGAGGTTAGAGGATGGGGAGGGACCTACTGACGACCTACTTTGATGGCTCATTGAGAGAGAGAAATGGAGAGGAATATCAAAATTCGATCTTTGGTATACATTGAATACTGCTTGATTGCAGCAGTTTTGCGGTAGATGAGGATACTACTAGCTAAGAGTAGATCCTCTTTAAGATCCAATAAAGTGATTATGGATATAGTAGCTTTCATTTAGCGTACTTGACAAAATGGATAAAAATATTCAATGGATAATTATGTTTAATGAGCAAAGAATTACCCAAAAACAGCCACACAACATACCATTCCATTCATTGAAATTGGTGGCAACAATTGTTGCAACAATAGTCTGAATTTATAATAACGGGCATTTTCGGATCACTTCGAAGCAACTCGAAATTCGAAATCGAATTCGAATTGTGGCCCCAAATCACGATTACGGGTCGGTCGGTCGGTTACTGCTTTTGCAGCTGTTATTACCTCAGTTTTTTCTTGTCGATTGTTGCACGCAAGAAGCAAAAGTAATACAAAGACAACAAACAAAAAACAACAGCAGCAACAGAGAAAACAAAATGAAAGAAGAGACCCATAAGCAAAGGGAACGACGACGAATGAGATACTCTTAAGGATATTCCTGATTCGATTTGCATGGAAATTAATTATTTGGTGAAATTGTTTGAATAAACATCAACAACATCAACCAAATATTGAAAATGGAATTCTTAAGGCTTTAGAAACTCTTCTTCTTTTATGTTTGATCGTCTGCTTATAGATGCTTCCGTTTCTAATCGGAAAACCCCTCATATCCGCTAATAAGGAAAGGGTATTACAAATTACATAAAACCTTGGGACAAGCCACAAAGCCTGAGACACCTGAGAGACGGTGGACGGGGGCCTGGGAACACAACTGTCTTCACCTTTTTCCGCAGAGAGCACGAGGCAAACGAACTTGCCCCAACAGTTGCTGCTGCTGCTGTTGATTAACCTTCTTTTTTTTAGTTTTTTTTGTTTGTATCACAATATTTTTCCCCCCTTTTTGGTTTTTTGTGTGTGTTGGGGTTTTTGTTTTGCTCAAAAGGTTTCAAGGCTGGCAAAAATTAAATAAATATGCAATTATTTGACTACTGCAACAATAAGAACAAAAGAAAAACGGATAGACTTGGCGGATGCCCAGTAATTTAGATGGGAATTCCAATTGGAGTAAAGGGTAATCGTTTGAAAGAGAGAGAGAGCAGCAAGCTTAAGAGAACGAAGAAGAGTAATAAAAAAGGAAGAGCATGGCAGAGAATGAGCCAAAGCTTCACGGATCAAATCGCCTTTCCCTCCATCACACTCTCTCTCTCCCTCCCTCTCTTTTTTAGAGCGCGAAAGAGAAGCAATAACAAAAGCAGGAAGACAACTTTCGCTGCTTGTGTTTTTTGTTGTTTTTGTGCAACGGTAAATGTGAAACGGCAAAAGAAGGAGAAGAGTAACATGTGGAAGGAAGAAAGAGCGCAGCGCTCTCTTCTACAGTCCTTCTGTTCTTCAAACTTTTCTTCTGCTGCTGCTGCCTTCTGGTCTTTTTCTTGTCCTGCTTTCTCCTCATCTCCTCTGCTACTTCTGCTCTACTGCTTCCTTTTACCCAGCCAGTTCCCTTTTTTTTCATCTGCTGCTTCCTTTCTTCCTCTTTCTAGACCTCTTCACCGTTTGATTTCTATCTCATTCGTTTTGTTTAGATTTACACCAAAATACAATTTCCAATTATTCTCAAATAAACAATTAACAGAGAAAGAGATGGGAGGGGTAGAACTTACCGGGAGAAAGAGCGCACAAGAGAGAGAGACAGAGAGAGAGAGAGAGAGGTGGTTCCTGTTGCGCTGCTGCTCTCTGCTGATCGTCGTCTTCTTGGTCGTGTGACTGCCTGCTGGCTGCTTCGCTCCTCTTTTTTCACTGCTACTGCTGCTGCTGCTGCTGCACCGCTCCTAATTTAATATACCGTTGCTTTTACTCTACTTTTTTGTTGTCTTTTTACTCTTCGTATGAGACTGCAGGATAATGTAAGAGGAGGGAGGGGAGTGTGGATTAGAAGTGTGGAAGAATGAAAGAAGTAGAAAGTAAAACAAGCAGAAAAACACACAAAAATACACACACACACACACAACACGCACACTTCTTTATTCTGCGGCTGATAAGAATAACCGTAATTGGAGGATAACACCAAAATGAGTCAGGTTTCTTGTTGTTGTTTTTGCTTTGGTTTTCTTTTTTCTTTTTTTTTTTTGTAACTAAGCGCACGCTGCCAACGTCGACGTCGACGCTGAAGAGCGAATTCCTTTTCCTCATGTGGCGCGCCGCACGCACAAACACACACACACACACACAAACACACGCATTTTTTTGGGACTCGACTCTCTGCCGCTTCTCTTATTTCCTTCGTTCTTTCTTTTACTCCATCGTGTTATTATTCTATTCTGTTGTTTGCCGTTTGCATATTTGTTTAAAGAGCAGTTTTTCTTTTCTTTAATGCTCACAGTGCAAAAACACAATTGTTTTTGCAGCCGCCGCTCTTTTTACTCTTCATTTTTTCTTTTTTTATTTGTGCTGGTGTTGTTTTTGTGACACTGCTTGGCGTCGCTGTCTGCGATGGCATTAATTGGCGGCAGCGCAGGAAAAAAAATATATATACATATGTACAAAATATATTACGAATATATATTTCTTTGATTTGAATGCCTCCCGCCACAACTTCCTCCTCATTCTTCTTCTTCTTCAACCGCTTTTACTGACTCTCCCCCACACCCCCCCTATCCAACAACAGACGCACTTTTGAACACTTTTCGCTTTTTCCTTTCGCTCTTCAAAATGCACGATTCCCCAGCAGAAAAAAACGTATAAAACACACACAGGAAAAAAAGGTGAACTCACGCCACGGCCGCGACACAGTTGTTTGTTGCTTTTGCTGCTGCTCTCTCGTATTTACAGCTATTAATTAATTAATGATTTAACCAAAAATAAAACAAACACAATTATTAATGGTCGAAATTTTTTTGGTCCGCGGCGCGATGCGAAGAAAAACAGTGTGACCGCGTAATTGTCGATCAAATATACCGTCCGACCCTCCGAAATATACGGATAATTACGGTCTCGTTTTAAAAATATACCGTAAAAATACCGACAAAACCATATTGCTCGATTTTGATATTCTGTTTAATATAATATTGCAGCTTATGGCCGCAAATAATAGATTAAACAATTTTACAATGGGTGGTGGGCAACGCTCTGTAACACTAGTGTCGAAGTTATATGTTTTGCGGGCTATCGTTTTATTTTTCACTTTTTTCAATTTGTGCTATAAAGTGTTGGGGCTACTTCTTGGAAGGAAACCCATCAATTATAGTAAAAAAATAACATATTCGAATAACTAATCTCCCATGAAACAGTTTACTTTGTTTTCAGCAATTTATCCACTATTTTGATAACTCCCTTGCTCATTTCAAATCCGCCCGCTGTAAAAAATCCTCGCCGTCCTGGGAAGTTTATAATATTTTTCCCTGGGAAATTGCTGAGGCTTTTCGGAAAAAATCGGGTATGGACAACAGGCAAAACGGGTAAGGTGAAATTTCCCTTGGCTGAATTTACCCGTTATCCATACTTTTTTGGCTCAGCCCAAAAAGTAGTAGAATCGCGATCTTTTACTCTCTTTTACCCATTTTCTCGTTAAAAGTATGAGCGTGGCGGTAATTACCAGTATATACCATGAGAAAAATACCAACGAAACTCAAATTTCTCAAATTTGTATATTCTGTTTAATATAACTAGCTAAAAAGGACACTAAACTCTGAACAAATAGTTTTTACTAATAGATGAAACAATTTTCTATTAGATTGATCAATTTTAAAAACTTCATTTATTGGATTCTGTCTAAAACAAGGTTTAAACGAGATAGGTCAGCAAGTAAGTCCCTTTTGATACATGACAACTACACGGTAACTACACAACGGCAACTTATTTACGGTGTATGGACCTATCATATACTCTATTTCTGAATATTGCAGTTTATGGTCGCTAATAATAGGTTTAACAATTTTACAATGGCTGGTGGGCAACGCTCTGTAACACTAGTGTCGAAGTTAGTTGTTTCGGGGGCTATTGTGTTATTTGTTCACTATAATTTTAGCTTTATAGGTTTGGGGCTACTCCTTGGAAGGAAACCCATATATTATAGTAAAAAGATAACATAATCGAATAACTAATCTCCCATGAAACAGTTTACTTTGTTTTCAGCAATTTATTTAGAAATTCTTTGCTCATTTCAAATCTGCCCGCTGTAAAAAATCCTCGCCGTCCTGGGAAGTTTATAATATTTTTCCCTGGGAAATTGCTGAGGATCTTCGGAACACATCGGGTATGGACAACAGGCAAAACGGTCAGAAACTAATAATCGATAAAAATTAAGTTATCGATGCAGTTATTGATGAGGAATGAAAATATCGATGAAGAAATTAAGCTATCAATGAAGGAATAAAAATATCGATAAAACAATAAAGCTATCGATGAAGCTTTAAAGCTTCAGCCGCCCCGAGCTTAAAAAAAAAACACTTGGCAGAATTTCAGATAATAAACAAAATCGAAAACAGTGAAGTTTTTAAACAAGAACCATGGAATACGAGAGCGTGCTGATTGTCAAACCGGAGGTTTTCATATATAAAATACCACCGCGGGCGAGCAATCGAGGCTATAGGTGAGTCAAGGCAACAACAATAGGAAGAAAAAGTGACTACTGCTTTTTTCTTTTGCTTTTACTGTGTTTTATTCTAAATTGAAAGTTTTTCCCGTGCAACCAAAGAGACGCCCCCACATCTGGGGCATGTCTACATGTGTATGGGTGTGTGTGCGTGTACTGCGTGAGAATGCATAAATTATGCTCGTTGTTGTTGCTGCTGTTGCTGTTCTTCTCTTTTGAAGTTCATTTCCAATTGATTTTTTACAGCTGGTCTTAATTACTGTACATTTTCCCTTACACGTATGCGGCGCCCCGACTCCCCTCCGAAAAAAGCTCTGGCTGCTGATTTCTTTGTTGTTCACTGATTTCCATCTGAATTTTCCTCATCTCTTGTTTGCAGGGCCGCCGACTGGAACCTAAAGGAACCCACCTGGACAGGGAGGATGCGACTTGTGGCCAAGGGCACCGCCTGCATCTTGAAGCTGGAAGACAAGACCAGCGGCGCCCTATTCGCCAATTGCCCCATCGATACATATCCCGGCGTGGCCATCGAAGCAGTCTCCGACAGTTCCCGTTATTTCGTAATACGCGTCCAGGACGACAATGGAAGGTCGGCCTTCTTGGGGCTGGGCTTTGGCGATCGTTCGGACTCCTTTGATCTGAATGTGGCGCTGCAGGATCACTTTAAGTGGGTGAAGAACCAGGAGCAGATCGAAAAAGAGAAAACCGAGCCCAAGCAGGAGCTGGATTTGGGCTTCAAGGAGGGGGAAACCATCAAGATTAATATGAGGATAACGGTAGGATCGTATAATCCATAATAACCCATACGGACATTCCACTCATGTATTCGCTGTTTCGTTTTTTATAGAAAAAGGACGGTTCCGACGGTCCGTCTCGAACTGGCAAGAACAAGGGCAACAGCGGAGTGCTGCCACCACCACCCGGTGGCCTGGGCAAGATAGCGCCACCACCAGCCGCCGCGGCTTCTCCAGGGGCGACGGTTCGGACAAGTCCTGGTGTCTCGCCAGCCCACAGACCATCCGGCGGCGGGTCCGAGTGGACCGACTATGCATCAGCCGGGTGAGTCTCTTGTCTCCGCTGGCTGTTTCCTATTTGCTAATCCATCCTTATGTTGCTCCCTTGTTCCGTTCCAGGGGCAATCAAGGACAACAGAACTCGGCAAATGCCAACTGGGTTCAGTTCTAGGCTGCAGCAGCTTTGTACCTCCTGCTGCCGCCTGCTGCTGATGCTGCTGTTGCGACCGACCTCCCTGTCACCTTCTTCTGTCACTAGGATCTTCTTCAGCGCTTTATATTATCACCTTCTCTTATTTGTTGGGACATTCATTATTTTGATTATTTTTCGTTTTTGCAATGGGAACGACGACGACGACGACGATGAGGACGACGACCAAGAAGATAAATTGAACCGAGGCATTCAGCGCAAGAGAAAAACGTTAAAGTTAGCCTTTTTTTTATATATATATATTAATTAATGGAAATTGTGTATTAGTTTCCCCTCTCTGCCTCGCATACGGGGAGCTCTCTACCCGTCTCCCTCTGAATGGTGTAGATAGATAGGGAGGGGATTTTGGTAGCAAAACTATTTAGCCTGGTTGTTAATTGTGTAAAGGAATTGTTTGAAGTAAGCATGATAATTCGTAATAATTGTAATGGAAGTTAATATTCGGAAAGTGTAATTTGTTGGACGCAAAAAAAGCGAATTAAGTTTAAACTTTAAACCAATTTTATAGGCACGAAAGCAGGCATGAACATGCAAACAGAAAACTAAAGTGGAAAGTGATTCAAATTGTTGAGTACTTACACCAGTCACAGTCACCGTGTGCATGCAAGGACATTCCGCAGATGAGCAAGCAAGTAAACGAAAAAAAGTATCGCGTATCGTTATAGGACGGCATTACATACCAATTTTAGTTTATTGTTACACTATCATCATCACCTTGTTCCTTCCCGTTCCACAATCCAGCCCCCGACAACATGGTGGGTCTCTTACATATATTATATTATATTTTTGTTTAAAAAACGGCACACACGCATAGCAATTAAGTAAATCAAATGAATTATATATATATATATACTATATATATACACATACAGTATGATGAAAGATATCCATATGTATTTAAATAAACCACGCAATGTATTTAGTACATTACAAAAAAAAAAAAGGAAAACCAACAACAAAACGAATGAGTATAAATATATACGATATACATACAAACATATGTACATGCAAGTACGATCGATAAATAGAAAACGAGATCTTGCTAAATATGAATTCAATAGTTAAACTGTTTGCCCCCCGATTCTGCTCTCTATATATACTTATTCCATAATTTAATTGTTTGCCGCCCCAACCCCACCCCACCCTCCCGTTCTTGCCAATTTCTGAAGCCATTGTTAACGCCTGTTTGTTTATACCAAAATTCCAAAACAATATCGTAGATTACTATGTGTATAGTATGTTGTGGGGAGCAACATCGCCCCCTGCTGCTCCTCCCTCTTGTTTCTGTTGCTGTTTGTTGAACAAAAACTACAAAATGTGTATGAACTAAACGAAAACTAAAGAAAACAAAAAATAGTTATATACTTGTTCGATTCATGTGTATACTTAGAGCTGCAACTGGCACACAATTTCATCGCTCGCTCAATCGACTTGGTTTTTAGAATTAAACCACATCACTTCTGGTCATACAGTGTGTTTCAATTTTTGCTGGACGAGGACCTGGACCGAGAATGAGAGCAGTTCCTCAGATAAAGTAGATTCTGATCGATGACACAATTGGATCTCAATTGATACTTACAAAGAATCTATCAGATATCTCAGAAATGAATCACAATAATAGCTAGAATCGAATAGAAGATATTTCGTGGCTAAATGTATGCTCTGAACGGTTCCAAATGATAAGCCCAAGCCATATTCGATACAATAGAATCTAGCTTAAAAGAGGAATACAAACCCATTCGAAGGCATCGATTTGCATACAAACCGATGACTCAATATAATGTGAGACACAAACAATATGCAAGACCATTCTTACCCTTTAACGATCTCATTCAATTGAAAAAGTCAAATTGAATCATACAAAAGTTAGAACAGAATCTTAACCGACTTTCAAGGTTTACAAAACCTTATAGTTATATTAACTAACCCAGGATTTGTCTCAACATGATAAGTGGATAACTAAGTCGACATACTAACCAAACCATAGCTAATCTCCAGAATTTAGTTTCATTTCGCATTTGGATATTAATTTGTATAGCATCAGCTCTTTCTGGACGCTCCTCAGCAGCTGCCAAAACAACGAAGGACTCTTCTTGTCACGCAACCACGTCTTGCAATTGTGAAACGCACTGTATCATTATGGATAAACTTGGATTTTAGTTGGCGGACTGGGGCCTCTCGTGTTTCATGTTTTTGTAGCTTAATCGAGAGAACCTTCAATACCATACTACCATACATACAAACAATATTCGCCAGCTTTGAGTACTCTACAAAAAATGAACAAACGAAAATATAAAATAAAATTATATGTATAAATATACACACACACACACACACACACACACATGATATATACAAAAATACAACTAATATTAATGAAATACGAAATAAATAAAAACAAAAACGCATAGCAATTTCAATGTACAATTAATGCAGTTTTTATTAAAAGGATTCTTATCAAATCAAATGCATATATGTACATATTTTCCGGCTGCAGATCAGTCTCCTGATTCCTCCTAGAAGCCACCTCCCCTACTCCTCCTCCTTATGGGTAGACGACGACCCCTTGTAACGTTTGCAATATTTTCAGTCGCCAAAAAGTATGTATTTTGTTGTTGGATTCTTCGGACCAAAAAAACATACCTCCTTTCTCCGTCTCGCCAAAGACTGTGTACATTGTTGTTGGATTTTGGGGACCGACTGGTCCGCGGTCAGAGAACAGCTTTTAGGTGCCTCTCATGCATCATTTGGGTCACTGTATAATCTATGTTTGTACACACCAATACTCTGTCATTTTCCATTAAAATTGTTATTTTTTTTGTTTTTTCATATGATTTTTATTTAACTTATAATTTTTTGCTTCCGGTCACGCTGTATTTTTTGTATGCTTATGTTTTTTTTTTTTGTTTTCTTCTTTGTTTGCTTGTTTTTGTTTTGTAGTTGTTATTTAAGTTTTAGTACATATAATTACATTTCATTATTCTCATAGGACTTCTACTGCCGCCGCTTGACTTTGCCACCAATCTCCTCTCTGATACTCCTCCTCCTCCTCCTCCATTCTCCTGTTAGCCATTTCCCATTTTGTGGTTTTTCACTTAGTAATTTGTGTTTGGGTGTGTGTTACATATTCTGAATAGATCAAAATTGTGTGTGTGTCTGTGTGTGTGTGTATGTGTGTTTGAGTTACATCATCTTATGCTATTAACATACATAGCTATATGTACGTATGTATAAACTAGATGTTTTTTTTTATGCGTATGGTATGGGTATAACCTGGCTAGCTAGAAACTTGCGGGGATGCACACCACCAAACACACAGATTCTATATATTATATTCTGAATTTTCCGATTTTGTAGTGTATATGCCTTCCATGTGCATAACTAATGTGTGTTGCAAATTTTTTTTTGTAATTTTAAATTTCATTTTAGGTGGAATTTTTGTTTTTTTGTGTGGCTTGGGGCAGAGACATCACGCCGCCCAGAGAACTGGCGTGGAGATCCTTCCTTTAGCGGAGATGTGGCCTAGGAAGGGGGAGAATGTGGCTGAGTGGGTGATTTCCTATACGAACAAGCGAAAAAAAAAAAAGAAAATATATGATTTATCTCGTATATATAATCGGCTAATAATATATTTTCATTTTTAAGTCGCATACACATTAACTATGTGTAACTGTTTTGGGGGATCTTAATGTTCTGTTCTTATTCTGCTCTGTTCAACCTTCGGATTCTCTTTCTATTTACACAGCTGCATTTCCATGCTAAAGTATTATACAATACATTAACTACAGTCCTGCCTGCGCCTGCCAGATCTCCTTTCTCCTCTCGAATAATTACTCGCTTAACCCGAAATATATAAAAGACACAGCTCTGGGCCCACAAAAAAACAAACTTTCGTCGTAATTAATTAGCTGTCTGACGAAAATTTGTGCACCGCTTCGGTGTCATAAATAATTGTTGGCCGTATTTTTTAAGAACTAGCAACTAAATCCTAACTTAACCTCGTATAAGTGCCTGCATATACATACATAAGTTGGTTAAAGTGTGTGTTGTGTGTGTGAGTGTGGGGCGGAGACAGTTGCAACTATAATTTTGAAACAACAAACAAAAAAAAAAAAACAAAAATGAACATTTGATGTGTGTGTGTGTGTGTGATTCCAAAACGCGTCCCCTTCTATCTTGTTCCCTCTCCAAAGCTCCTTTCTATCCAATCATAATGCCGATCCTACTACACTCTCTGATCACGACTTTAAACGGGACTTGGGAGATGGTTGGTTGGGGCTTGTGTTATTTTAGGATAGATAATGGCTTATTGGACGATGGGATTACATGAAGCGCTGGCGTTTACTGCTATAGTGGCATATATCCATTTTATCGTCTATGGGACTGCCGGGACGCTTGCAGTGGCGCGCTATTTCATTGGCAACAAATGCAAATAGTTCCGGGCCACTGAAAACACACGAATTAATAGATTAGAGAGGATATTCACAACCAAAGTGGAAAGGCGTGTGACTAACCGTGGCCGCAAAACCAAAGCCTCCTTGAAGGTGTGCAAATCATCGCCGATGCCAGCTCCTGGGGCATCGCCGCCGCCACCACCACCACCACCATGTGCATCAGCTCCGGCTGGCGACAACAAATGCGATGACTGTCCCGAAGCTCCTGTCAGTGGGCCTCCGGGCAGATCCAGGCCAGACCCGAGAAAGCCCAGGCCAGAGACTGGTCCGCCGCTGTTCGAAAAATGTCCGCCGCCACCGCCGTGGTTATGCTCTGGTTTTGGTGACCTAAAGAGACATTAAGAGAGAGAGATAGAGGGTTAAGTTAGTTAAGTTATAAAAGTATGACTTGTCTGGAAGAGGCTGCCGGGGGACTCACCGACGATTGGCATGTGGATTTGTGTTGGATGGCGGCATCGGCTTTCCGGCTAGATATGCCAATAGATCCTCGCGTCGTATCATGCGCCGTTTTTTGCTGCGCGCCCAATCTGCTAGCTCACGTGTGCGTCGTTGATATCCGCATTGTACGGCAGCTTCGCTAGTGCGCTTGAGACCATCACATGATTCTGGAAGGTGTATTAATGGGTTATGGATTGAAAATCAATATGTACATATATCGTTTCGGGGGCTACATTACCTTTGTAAAGTGTTGTCACAGTGCCAGCTGCGGTCTGGAAGGGCAGCCAAAGGGCGCCTGTGTCTGAGGAAAATGTGTTCGATGAGCGCTCTGTCGGAAAAAAGGATAGAATGTGAGTTGGTTATACGATGGTAAAAGTGAAAGCGTAGCAAAGGAAACACAATTTCCTCTATTTAAAAAAAATAAAATAAACATGTCCGACCTGTCGGCCATTGAAGATCAATCTTCCTGCCGTCCCTCTCTCACACTCTGGTATCTAGCTGTTCTTTTGCAGTTTCTCCTCTTTGCACACCTGCTGCACACGGAGAATACAGGACGACGATATAGAAAGAGAGAGGGAGAGTGGCTGTAAACCGACCTCCCTTGTGCCGTTATCGACCCGAGAAGAAGAGCCTGCAGCAAACTAAAGTGCAAACGGGACGGCACTAGCCGCACTCAGTCATAACCCAAAATAATTTGCAATAAAATAAAAAGAACAAGAGGCTGCGACAGTGTGACGTGCCCAAAGAAGAGAAGCAGATGAGGAGAAAGAAGAAGCAATAGAGAAAAAAGCATGATAGTCTTTCAGCTTCCGGTTTTTGGGACTGCACCGTCATTACTATTCTCATTCTTTAATTTTTCGCCATCCCCCCATCACCGCTATACGAATGACGAAAGCAAAACAGCTGTTTGGCCATTGTTTTTGTTGTGAGGCAGAGATATGCGTGTTGTGTGCTTTTGTGCGTGTGTGTGTGTACACACGATTCACGCACATGTTGATTAATGTATATCGAAGCAACAACAAAAAGCAACACACAAAAAACTAGAATCGGCAACAAAAAATATACATAGATGTAATTCGTAGACGCGACGCCTCTGCCTCTCTACACAGCTGCCGTCGCTGCCACTGCCTACTGCGCTGCCATTGCACTTGGCTTCTACATCTCTCGTTCCCTCACTTGTTCTGCTCTCCCTCTGGGGCTCTGCCACTGCTTCTCTCGCTCTCTCTGTTCTATTGCAATGCCCTGACCCTGCCCCCACTCGCCCTTTCTCCTTAGAAGCCAAAGCACTTTCTGCATTTTGATAATGCGTAGATTGTGCAGGAAAAAAGGAGCCGAGAGCTCAGTTCGAAAAGGCAATGAAAGGAGAGAAGAATTCATTTATTGAAGGGATCAGGGCCGGGGCAGGAGGTAAATGAAAGCCGGGATGGTGCTGCTTCTTCCTTCAGTGCTGGGCTATTAATACCTCGCCCAAAACTATTTTTACACACACACACACACACGCAGACACAAAGAGGCAACACAAAAAAAAAAAAAGCTGAACTATGGAAATGCGTTCTGCCCCAGCTTCCCCGCCGCTACTACGCTCATACCCTTCTATTGGAGGGGACCATGAAAGCCTGTACGACGCCCCTGTTACCAAAGTACCCCAGTTCCCCGGCACTTACCGCGATAGAGCTGGGCCACAGCGGTGGCCGAATCCTGGAATGCTCCCCAAACGGTGCCTAAATTGTTGTCACGCTGACGCACATATTCCCGTTCGAATTCATCATGCTGGCCGTCAATTTCATGGTGACACTGTTCCTCGAGCCAGCTTTCCTCGCCGCCCGATTCCTGCTGCTGTTGCATTTTTGACTGTGTTTTTTTTTGTGTGTGTGTATGATGTTAGCTTAGTGTGTGTGTGGGTTGTATATGATTTTTGCTGCGCTGGTTTTTTTCTTCTATCGCAGTTGCGGCAACTGCCCTGGACTCCGCGACTAGGGAATCGCGACTTGCGTCTTCTGGCTGCTGCTCCTTTCTGCTGCTTCCTCTTCTGCTACGACGACAGTACGCACCAGAACACACAAACACGAGCGAGAAATGCTCGCACAGAAGCACACACGCCTCACACACACAAGCAGTCTCGCTTCGATGTGTGGGTGTGTAGAGGATTGTCCACTCTTGACTGCAGACTTTGGTTACTTGAATGCGCAATTTGATGCACTGCCTCCAATCCGCCACTAGATATTGGGTCGTAAACCTCTTTTTTATATTTGTTTATTAAAAAATAAATTTGAGTTATTTGATTTGAGAGAGAAATAGCAAACCACCACAAAAAAGAATTGAGACTCTGTGTCAATGCTGCCGGACTACATATTCAAGATGTTTTCACCGGAGTTGGCATTCTAGTTCGATTTAGATGAGTCAGTTCGTTCTGGATCCCATCCCTGAACTAAAACGTTCTAAATTTCTATGATTTTATATTTTTTCGTTGTGTTTTAGTACGCCCTTTCAGGTACTAATGACAAAAATTAACTATTCAGTGAAATTATTCTCTTATGCTACGATAAAAGAACACCCAAGAGAACGAAAATCCTACCACTCGAATTTTAGTTCAGAGGAACTGTTGAGTGATACATTCAATAAAAATTCATATTATTTATCAGAAAAAAATATATCTACAAAAATTACGAATTTGCAAAGTTCCTAACCTTTATAAATATTACATTCAATATCAATTCAATATTACATTCAATAAGTTCATCCTAACCACAACCAACAATTATTTCGTAGTTTAATAGTTCCAGTTTAAATGAACCAGTTTAGTGTCGATATATTAACGAACTAGGTGGCAGCTCTGCACAATCTCTGCACGTTTTTTAAAAGCCGGCCCAGAATCGAATCCAAAATAAAGCAATAATCTAACATGTTTATGAACACAGGGCTCTTCGAGCCGGGCAAAACAAAGACCGAACGTAAATTTATACAACAGGCGGTGAAGCAGAGCCAACGGCTCGATGGCCGCAGGTCCGGCGAAAGCCGCGATGTCCAACTGACCTTCGGTGGGGATTATGGTTCGGTGATCGTGTCGCTGGGCGAAACCAAGGTGATGGCCCAGGTGACCTGCGACATGGGCACACCAACCACGTCCAGGCCGAATGAGGGCAAGCTCCAGCTGTTTGTAACCCTGGCAGGCGTTTCCTACCTAGACTCCGTTCAGAAGACGCACGATAAGCGCTCGCTCACGCTTAATTCGCTGCTGGAGCGGACATTCCGCACCTCCCGTTGCGTGGATCTGGAATCTCTGTGTGTGGCCTCCGAGCTGCATGTCTGGTGCCTTCGTGTAGACGTCAATGTTCTCAATCACGACGGCAATCTGTATGGTAAGCATGGCAGTGTCATAGTGAATACCTTCGACTGATTAATGTTTGCTTTCTTTGTAGACGCCAGCACTATTGCCGTTTTGGCTGCTCTTATGCACTTCCGTCGTCCAGACGTGACTTTTACCGATGGTGAGCTCCGCACCTACTCGGAAAAGGAGCGCGACATGATACCCCTGCTCTTTCTGCACTATCCTGTGAGCGTCACATACTGCATCTACACGAGCAACTTTCAGCCATTTGTGGACCCGACGCTGCTAGAGGAGAATTGCGCCGATTCAACTATTATTTTGAGCTTTAACTCGTACCAGGAGCTGTGCACCCTCAATGCTGGCGGCACGGTCCCAACTGATGTCCGCACCATCATACAATGTGCCCGGAGTGCTGCGAATCGTTGCAAGGCCATGGTTGCATTCGTCCGCAAGGCCTTGGATCTCGATGAGCAGCAACGTTTACAGGGCATCAAGAAAAACGCTGGCATGCTGGGTTTAATGGTCAAGTCGTCACAGAAGCTGAGCTTCAAGACTCTCATGAAGGGGGATCAAAAGCAGCAGCAGCAGCAGCATAAGTCAGAGGACATGGATATAGAAGCGGAGGCCGAGCCGAACCCAAAGCTCGAAGCAGACGCAGACGCAGCAGACGAAGGCGAGAACGACGAGAACGATCAGCCAGCCCAGGCAGAGGGTAAGTCCTGTCTCAATGCTGTTCCTTGTTCCTCTTTCAATTCTTCATATTCTTTTATTCAGACACACCGATGGACGCCAGCGGCTGGCTGCCACAGGAGCCTGAAGAGGAAACCACAATAGATCCGACAAAGCAGAGTCCAGGCAAACCGAAGCGTAAGCGGAATAAGGGCAACAAAAAGAAGCAGTAACAGCAGTAACCTCCTAAAAAGGAAATATATCTAAGGCGATACGGAGGAAAAGGAAAGCGAAGCAAGTCATCTATTTGTAAACAATTTATGTATAATAAATCTATAAATTAATAGGTTAGACATGCTTTCCAATAATGTTTACTTAAGCTTAAAATTGTATGGCTAAAATCAGTCTAGACTTTAACACAATCCGTTCAATTTGTCAGCGCCCATACCACTGATATACATCTTATTTAAGCTTAAACTAGCATTACGGGGTGTGGGTGGGAGCCACAGCTACAGGCAGAGGCAGAAGATCGCGATTGTCGGTTCGAGTATTGCAGGAACGACCTTCAGCGATGCTTCAATTAAAAGAACGTTAATTCGTTTGTTAATTTAAATCATTTCGATTATGGAATTGATTTTGATTTCTTTTAATGGTGGTCTAGCCCCGGCTTAATGCATAAGAGTGAACGCAATTGGTGTTTGTCGCTGATTATGGAAATACGAATACGAAGAGTTTTCCGTTTTGATTTCCGTTTCGTTCAATTGGTTTTTTTTTGTTTTTTGATTTTGTTTTTTGTAAAATGTACATGGTTTATTCGTGCGTTGGTTCAAATAGTTTAGATTTTAGATATATCTATTATGTATATAAAGAGCTATTAACAACGGACCAATGCTACAATAAAGTTGTAAAAATTCATTCATCTTGGTGTTAATATATCTTTTGTGTTTACCATTCCCCTTTCTTGGCTTTAAACTACATACATACATACATACATTCAATACTTTATATTGCATTTCTTGTTTGGGAGCACCAGTTGCTGTTTGCTTTTTTACTTAATTTCTTTAGATGTAAATTTATATTACATGATTTATTCTACAATTAAATGTATATCTTCTGATTTTTGTTGGGATGTAGGAAGATTGCTGGTAGGCATGGCTACAGTACAGGATTAGGGGACTTGATTGCTATAAGAAGTGAACAATGCTGACGTCAGGAGAACGAATGATGACGAAAGCAAATGCAGCAACAATGTGTGTGTGTCTGCCTGTCTGTGTATGTGTGTGTGTGTGTGTGTGTGTGTGAGTGTGGAAGGGAGATAGCTAGCTAGCTTCGAGAGCCGGCAGCCGTAGCATCCTCCCTCCCCAAGTGTCCTTCTTATCCAATTTAGGTGGTATCATTGCCAATGCCATTCTTCTGATCCAACTTATTTGTTCCCATTTTGACCATATACACAAAAAACGTGATTATCTCCTTCTCCTTGATGGGTATTGTCTTGAAATGCTTCATGATGGTCTGGACACACATTGGATAGGATAGGAAAGAGAACATATCTAATCAAATTCAACAAAACACTTTCATTAAATCTCGACTTACATCTGCCAATTGTGCCCGCTTCATGCCCTGCCGTGTCTGGACCTTATAGTGGCGCTTGTAGCGACGCAGAGTGCCGACACTGAGCTGGTAGAAATCGGGAAACTCGTGCAAATCAGTGTCCGTCTCATTGCTATCGTCCTCGCTGTCCTTGCGTCGGCGCTTGGTCCGCACCGACTGTATGCGCTCCTTGTGGTGGTCACAGATGTAGATGTGCTGGGCACTAGGGTCACTGCTCAGCTTCAGCCGCTTCTGGGCCACCGTCTTCTGGACGCGTTTGCTGTAGCTGGCGTAGCCGGCCTGATTGCGACACCTTTCCATTTCGTCAATCAGGCAGCAGGTCTGGTCTGCGTGGCCACGGGAGTCCTCCTCACCGGTGCTGAAGCCGTTGTTCATCCTATTGCCGATTCTTGAACTCTTTATTGTAACTGTGTATTGCTGCTGCTGTTCGCGACGTTTTTTGTTTCTCTGTTTTTGTTGCCTTCCCTTCTGCGTCTTCCTTATCGATAATTAATGGTCACACTAGCCCCAAAAAGAAGACTCATCTGATCAGAGTTGTATTCACTGCACTTAGGGTTGGGAAAACACCAATAGTCGAAACTATCGATGAGGGAAACAACTCAAGCAACCGACAAGAGTAATAATGTAATCTATGATTTGCTAAAGAATTTCCCGTTTTCCATTTCTTCTGAACCCCTCATGTCTACAAAAACCAAATGTAAAATTATATATGTTTTTAATATCGATGTTAAATATCATCGCTCGATACTATTGATGGTTGGTTAATTTTTCAACCATTGACAGCGCTTTTGATATCTGGTCACACTATCACCTGCAGGACCATTTATGGTATTTTAAATACTTTATGGTATTTTTGATGCCAAAATTGTGCAACAAGTATTTTATTTTGTCATGGTATATACTAGTATTATTTTCAAAATTACCGCCAATTCTAAATAAATATCGATATTTTGCTTAGATATATATTTTTTTTTTAAACATTATTTACGACAGAATCCAATAAACCAAGTTTCAAAATTGGTCAATCTTGTAGAAAATTGATTCATCAATCGTATACAATTATGTGTTTAGGCCTGAGGGTCCTAGTTGGCTAGCAATATTAGTCGGAATATCAAAATCGAGATATATGATTTTCGTCGGTATTTTTTCATGGTATATACTGGTATATTTTCAAAATTACCGCCACATCGCCAGGCCTGTCCTCACGTCATGTAAATCCGGTGGGTTGGATTTCACCTTGCAGGCCTTGTATTTTCTGGGACGTTTTGCCTGTTGTCCATACCCGATCTTTCCGAAGATCCTCAGCAATTTCCCAGGAAAAAATATTATAAACTTCCCAGGACGGCGAGGATTTTTTACAGCGGGCGGATTTGAAATGAGCAAGCGAGTTACTAAAATAGTGGATAAATGGCTGAAATCAAAGTAAATTGTTTCATGGGAGATTAGTTATTCGATTATGTTATCTTTTACTATAATTTATGGGTTTCCTTCCAAGGAGTAGCCCCAACACTTTATAGCGCAAATTATAGTGAACAAATAGAAGAATAGCCCCCAAAACAACTAACTTCGACACCAGCGTTACAGAGCGTTGCCAACCAGCCATTGTAAAATTGTTAAATCTATTATTTGCGGCCATAAACTGCAATATTATATTAAACAGAATATCAAAATCGGGGAATATGGTTTTACGTTTTTACGGTATATTTTTAAAATGAGACCGTAATATTCGGTATATTTCTGAAGGTTGGACGGTATATTTTATCGACAATTACGCCGTCACACTGACTGTCACACTGATCCAAAAAAGCATCATCATTGCCGACAAAAAAAGTTTGGAAAGCAAAATCGCAGGGAAAAGATTATTATAAAACTCGAGTGCATTATCTGTTCGTTGGCTAATTCTTAAAGATGTCTTCACGTTACGATCGCGCCGTTACCATTTTCTCGCCAGACGGACATTTACTTCAGGTGGAATATGCCCAAGAAGCCGTCCGCAAGGGCTCGACCGCGGTAAAGCACGCTTTTGCAATATTTCGTATGCATTTACACTAAAAAAATATTTCTTAGGTTGGTGTTCGCGGCGGCAGCTGCGTTGTGCTGGGCGTAGAGAAGAAGTCTGTTGCCAAGCTTCAGGAGGACCGCACAGTTCGCAAAATTTGCATGCTCGACCATCACATTACAATGGCCTTTGCCGGTCTCACTGCCGATGCGCGCATTCTGATTAACCGTGCCCAAGTTGAGTGCCAGAGCCATCGCCTTAATGTTGAGGACCAAGTTACTCTGGAGTACATCACTCGGTATGCCGTGTAGTGCCGTGCCTTTCACTGCCTTGGGACTTAATGCATTTACATTTTTCCGTACATTTTAGTTACATTGCGCAGCTGAAACAGAAGTACACTCAGAGCAATGGTCGCCGTCCCTTCGGTATTTCTTGCCTGATTGGTGGTTTTGATGGCGATGGCTCGGCGCATTTGTTCCAAACCGAGCCTTCTGGTATTTTCTATGAATACAAGGCAAACGCTACGGGTCGCTCGGCCAAGACTGTGCGCGAATTCTTCGAGAAGAATTATCGCGAAGAGGATGTGGCCACCGAAAAAGGTGCAGTCAAGCTGGCAGTACGCGCTCTGCTCGAGGTGGCACAGTCGGGCCAGAACAACTTGGAGGTGGCCATCATGGAGAACAACAAGCCACTGAAGATGCTGGATCGGGAAGTCATCCAGGAATATGTGAACATCATCGAGAAGGAGAAGGAAGAGGAGCTCGAAAAGAAAAAGCAGAAGAAGTAACACACCAGGCGCTCTCTAACAGAATGCCTTCAATTCAAACACTCTCCAAATTCAGGACCTCTGCAAAAATCTCCCTTAAGATCAGTCCTTCAGTCCTTTTATCCGACTAAATGTGTTGCCCGCACACAAAATCACTTCACGCCAGAGTCATTCAATGTTAATTCACATATAAAATACATGTTATATACATCAATCGTAGGGAGATTTTTGCACATTCCATTGATTTGGCAAGTGTTCCACACCGCATCGCATCGGGAGGCCCGATGGCAAATTTTTTATCTTAATAATTTTCTACATTTTGAAATGTTGTAAAGAGGTCAAAGCTACATATTTGAGTTGTATAAAATACATGGTCTACCAGACACGAGGACAGAGATCCAGAATGTTTTTTGTTTTTAAACAGTATGCAAATTTACGCCTGTTATATCACTATTATTTATTTAACTTCGACTGCTACTTGAGAAGGGTCCTGTGCTGAGGCATAGCACGTAGAATATTGACACGCCAGATGGCTTGGCGCGCGTACCGAAGAAAAATTAATTGTTTGTTGATCGGCTGCCTAGCTGCACAGAGGACCTCCCGAAAAAGTTTGAGATTGGGACTTTAAAGAGTGCAACTTAAATCAATGGATCAATCATACAACGTCCTTTTTCAATCAACCACAATTGAAATAAGGCATTTTGGCCTTTTCGGCCTTTTGATTAATCGCGTGCCGTTGGTCGGATTAAGTGCACCACCTGTATGGATGATATTTGTTAAAACCTTATTTTAGACCGAATTCAAAAAACGGGGTTTATAAAATTGGTCAATCTTGTGGAAAATTTTTTCATTTATCAGTTCAAACTATTTTTTCAGTGCATAGGATCTTGGCCAACTCCACGCTACAATTTTTTTCATTGTTTTGCCACATTTTTGGGGCATAAAATGTGCAAAAAACACCGAACAGCTGTTTTACGTCTTCTTTTCTTATGGCAAACTTCAGCTGAAACGGTGATGCTTCTCCAAAGCGAAGCCTTTCCATTCAAATTCTCAACGGTTTTGGAGTCGACAAAAGCGCCACAAGCGGCCGGTTTTTTGTCAAAGACACAAACCAAATAATTTTACATTTGCATTACATTACATTACATTAGTTTTTTTTCGGTATATACACGGTATATGGACGGTATATCAGCGGTCACCCACGTTTATAAAAATAAACGGCTAAGTTATAACCGTTTGACTAAAACTTTAGTCGGAATCAGGTGGGGTGGATTTTACCTCACAGGCCTTGCATTTTCTGGGCCGTTTTGCCTGCTGTCCATACCCGATGTTTTCCGAAGATGGATAAATTTCTGAAATCAAAGTAAACTGTTTAATGGGAGATTAGTTATTCGATTATGCCATCTTTTTACTATATGGGTTTCCTTCCAAGGAGTAGTCCAAACACTATATAGCCCAAATTACAGTGAACAAATAAAACAATAGCCCCCAAAACAACTAACTTCGACACGAGCGTTACAGAGCGTTGCCCACCACCCATTGTAAAATTGTTCAATCTATTATTTGCGGCCACAAACTGCAATATTAGGTGCCGTTTACACTGAGGCTGCGTCTTGATTCTTTGCGTCTTGTTTAAACGTTATTCTAGACCGAATCCAATAAGCGGATTTTGTTTTAATAGGTCAATCTAGTAGAAAATTGATGTTTCTATCGTATAAAATTGTTCGTTTAGAGTTCAGTGTCCTATTTAGCTAGTAATATTAAACGGAATATCAAATTGGAAAAAATGTTAAATTTAGGGGTGTCTGGCAAAAAAATCGATGTTTGAAAAACCTATCGATGTCTGCAGTTTCTCCAGCTCTACATTTGTTTATTTCTTAAAATTTGTATGATGGGCAGCGAAAAAGCGGAAAAGGCCAAAATAAATGCTCAGATCAAGCATGTCCCGAAAGATGCACAGGTGATAATGTCCATACTGAAGGAGCTCAATGTCCAGGAATATGAGCCGCGCGTGGTAAACCAATTGCTGGAATTCACCTTCCGTACGTGCCGCCAAAAAGTGCAACTAACGCTGCCAAGAAACGCAAATACACAATATAAGTGCTGATTTAACAACATTTTTTGTAGGATATGTGACCTGCATATTGGACGATGCCAAGGTGTATGCGAATCATGCACGCAAGAAGACCATCGATCTCGAAGATGTCCGCCTAGCCACGGATATGGCACTGGACAAGAGTTTCACCGGTCCACTGCCGCGTCATACTCTGTCGAAGGTGGCTGAGATACGGAATAGCATGCCCCTGCCACCGATTAAGCCGCACTGTGGCTTGCGACTGCCCCCAGACCGTTACTGCCTCACCGGTGTCAACTACAAGCTGCGGGCCACAAATCAAGCCAAGAAGATGCCTAAATCGGCACTGGAGGCACGCGCATTGAAAACCGTGGTGAAGCCCGTGTCCAGTGCCAATGGGCCGAAGCGTGCTCACTCCGTGGTGGCCAAACAGCAGGTGGTAACCATACCCAAGCCCGTCATCAAGTTCACAACCACAACGAAGAATGTCTCCGGAAATTCAGACAATAAGACGGACACCAGTAGCGGTGGCAACCTGAAAATGGAGGTGGACAGCGATGCGGTGGCCGTGGGCAGCATTCCGAGCACCAGTGCCAGTGTCCCAGGCGTCAGCTCGGCCGTAAAGCGTGAACGCGAAGAGGAGGAGTTCGAATTTGTAGCGAACTGATTGAACAAAAATACGAATTAATTATTAAAGTATATTTTCAACATCTTCCGTAGTAAAAAAAAAACATTGTTTCGATTGTATCTTGTCAGACAGTTGCATTTGTTTGAACCTTTTTGTTGTTTTCTTCGCGTGTGAGTGGAGTGAAAGACGTATAGGAGGGGTAGGGTAGGGGCGACGTCTTCTACTCACACTCGAGTCCACAAAAAAGTTTCGAATAAATGAATCTGCCTAATCTCTCTCGGTGTGGAATTATATTTGTAGCGGATATGGGATTGGCATAGTGTTCATTTCAGGGCTAGAATAATGCAGCAGCCAAGATCCATAATCTGCAAGTACTCGGAGCCGCCATCCTGCAGACGGTAGCAGCATTCCTGCAAAGAAGAGAGCTTGGTAAGGCCATTGCTCGGGCTGAAACTCTCCGAATACTTACGCCCAACTTCTCGCAAATCTTTGCCTTTTGCGGATCGGTGAGGGTCTGATGATGGACAATAAACTCCACCAATTGTTCCATCATCTGGCCGACACTGTACGCCGAATAGCCGATTTCACGTACAAACTGCTCGAGACGCTCATAATTGCCCGAGCGGCACACCTCCAGAAAATCTTCCAATAAGTAGTCCGGTATGACGCCGGACATTTCGAATAGATCATTAGTATTGATTGTGTGCTCTGAGCCTCGGAGACGAAAGCATGACTGCAGAGTGGTTATGGCGCGACGCAGATCGCCGCCGGATATCTTGACAATCGTCTTGTACGCATCCGCATCGATTTTGACGCTCTCCAGCTCGCAGATGTGCTGCAACCGGGCAATGATCTTCTCTTCGCCGAGCGGCTTGAAGCGAAACTTCGAGCAGCGCGACGTAATGGGCACAATGATACGCGACACATAGTTGCAAATGAGGCAGAAGCGTGTGCTGCTGCTCTCCTTCTCCATGGTCCGTCGCAGCGCTGACTGAGCGGCATGCGTCATCGAGTCTGCTTCGTCGAGGATGATGATCTTGAATGGTGGCACTGGACGGCCATCGGGGCGCACATGGCTGGCCGACAGCTGGGAGAAGTTCTTGATTTTGGTGCGCACCACATTGATGCCACGCTCATCGGACGCATTCAGCTCGAGTATGCGATCCTTGTACATGTCGCCAAAGATCTGGCGTGCTGCTGCCAGGATTGTGCTTGTTTTGCCCGTGCCAGGTGGACCGTAGAGCAGCATATTGGGCAGATCGGCACCATCCACACACTTTCGGAGCACGGCCACCACCTCCGCCTGCTCTACGACATCATCAACGCTTCTTGGGCGGCTGAAATGAACAATAAATAAGCATTACATCTGATTGTACCATTCAATTCGATGGCACTCACTATTTCTCCACCCATGGAGCCGGCGGCTTGCGACGCTCTGCGGTACCGCCTTGGGGTTTGTCCGAGCTGCTGCTGCTTGCACCAGACTTCCCAGTTTTCAAAAATGCCTGCATCTCAATCAAAATGAAGTTCAATACAGCGTTTGTTTTGCTAATTCCCAAATGCAAGTTTTCTGACGCCGGCAAAAACAAATCCGCACATGCAAGTTTTGCCGCGTCGTGAGACGGCCATCGATAATTTCGGCCATCGATATAATCCATGCTATCGATGGGAAAATCCGAAAGGTTGGCAGCACCTGCTTATTTTTGTTGTTGTCGCGCCGCCTCTGCATTTTGTGATTATTTGTTGTATTGGATGCTCTCCTCGCTCTCGTATCACAATTGATAAGTGCAGGCCACATAGATTCCAAAGGATATAAATAGAGCAGCAGCGTCGTCAGCTGTGGAAACTAACATGATAAGACGTGCCCCCGAGCGGTTATAGAGCGGGAAAAAACAAGCCGATTACGATTCGATTTGATTTTTGTTGTTCCCTTTTTCTTCTTTTTGTCACACCATTTGACATCGTTGCCAAAACGCTGCTGCTGCTGTTGCTGCCGCTGCTTCTGCCGCCGCTGCCGTGCTATTGTCGTTGTTATTATGTAAAATCCGTACGGAAGCAATTGGACAACAAACAAAGGCATCGCAAAATCATCTCCTGGACGTCCAACACAGCAGCAGCTGCGTGAAAGTTGAACGCCCACCAGAAGCAGCAGGCAGACAAGCAGGCAGAGCAAGCCATCAACAGGTTACGCGACCCTGAGACTAGCGTTAATAAATAGAATAGGCCTTGAAAGAAAGGCATTTCCCATTGCCATTGCCATCTGAGACTTGTGTGAGTATTCGGCTATTCCTTCGTGGGTTTTTTGACTTTTAAGCTACCTCATTTGTAGTTCCTATCCAATCGAAGCCATGACTTCGAGTGCAGCCACAGACACAGCCCAAGCGCAGCATACCAGTGCCAGTCCCACTGCCAGTCCCAGTGCCAGCGATGAGTCCTCAACAGCTGCTGGTTCTGGCTCCTCCAGTGGACGGCATCAGCTGCGACCCGTAAAGTATGACTATGCGGATTCCTTTGCCTGCACCTACATTGTCTCTGTGGTGGCTGCCTCTGTTGCCGAGTTGGCCACCTATCCCTTGGATCTAACCAAAACGCGGCTGCAGATACAAGGCGAGGCGACATCAGCCACAACAATCACCATCAGCGCCAACACTACTACTCTTCCAGGGGCTAAGGGCAATGTGAGTAAGAACCTTTTGGGTTCAACGAACGTACGTTTTCTATGTGTTTGCTTGCCTTTTGGTTGCTTTTGGTTTTGATGTGCTCTCTGTTCTGTTCTTTGTATATTGTGACTCTCTCACTACCTCTCACGCTGTCGCTGTCTCTATTACTGTCATTGTAATTGGCATTGGTGTATCCCCCCATCCACAGTTTGCTCCTGCCTTTCCTCTAATCCCCACTCACTCACACACATACAAAATCATATATAAATATATTAACACACTGCGGCTGCTTCCATCTACTGATTAATTGACTGTCCACTAATCTGTATCTGTAGCTGAGATAAGATTTCCTCCAAATTCCCATAAACGAAAGACGAAAGAGTAGTATTTGGATAATCCATTTAATATACCACCCCGGGGTGGGGGTCCGGGCCCCTTTCGCCACATTTGTTTGTTTCACTCATTTCCCCTACCACCACCACCACCCCCCCTACCCCTGCCTCTACACAATCCTACGCCCCCCCTGTTTTCATCATACTATTCTGTGTGCGTGTGTGCGTTTTTCAATGTACTATGTGTATACGGCCGATGATGAATATATACAAATACTACAGCAAAAATCTCTCTATACTATATACAAAACAAAAACCGAATCAACTACCTACCAATCAATTTACCAACCAGATGCAATACCGCGGCATGGTGGCCACCGCCTTTGGCATTGCACGCGAGGAGGGCGCCCTCAAATTGTGGCAGGGCGTGACACCGGCGCTCTACAGACACGTCGTCTATAGGTGGGCAAACAAACCAAAAAAAAAAACAAATAATTATAAACTAAAAGAGTTCTCATTGTATATCCACACACATCCACATTGCCTGTGGCATCCTCTGACTACTCTGCTAGCAGCAGCGTCTGGCTCCAATTGCTTTGATTTAATCCATCTCTGTATCCATATCCGTATCCCTATCCTGCAGCGGCGTACGCATCTGTAGCTACGATCTGATGCGCAAGGAGTTCACAAAAAACGGTAGCCAGGCGTTGCCCATATGGAAGTCGGCTTTATGTGGAGTCACAGCCGGTGCCGTGGCTCAATGGCTCGCCTCGCCCGCTGATCTAGTCAAGGTTCAGATCCAAATGGAGGGACGTCGCCGTTTGATGGGTGAACCGCCACGCGTTCATAGTGCTGGTCATGCGTTCCGAAAAATTGTCCAACGTGGCGGCGTAAAGGGCCTATGGAAGGGCAGCATACCGAATGTACAGCGTGCCGCTCTGGTAAATTTGGGCGATCTGACCACCTATGATACGATCAAGCATCTCATTATGGATCGACTGCAAATGCCCGACTGTCACACTGTCCATGTGCTGGCCTCTGTGTGTGCGGGCTTTGTGGCGGCCATTATGGGCACACCAGCGGATGTGGTAAAGACACGCATCATGAATCAGCCCACAGACAATAAGGGAAAGTGAGTATTCCTCTCGAGTATGCAAGGAATCGGAGATCTTTAATGGTATTATCTTTTCTTTCAGCGGTCTGCTCTATCGGGGGTCTGTGGACTGTCTCCGACAAACTGTGGCCAAAGAGGGATTCCCAGCGCTGTATAAAGGATTTCTGCCCTGTTGGATAAGAATGGCGCCCTGGTCGCTTACCTTTTGGCTATCCTTCGAGCAGATACGCAAAATGATTGGCGCTTCTGTCTACTAAAACAAACCACAATATAGTACATACACAATACATGGTACATGCGTGTTTCTTAAATCTAGATGTACATACATTCAGACTACATATGTATTGGTTCTTTAGATCGTTCGTTCGTTTGTTCAATTCGCGACTCTGGAAATATAGAAAAGAAGCCTGTCTGTCTGTTCCTCAATTTCTTCCCCTCGCGCGACAGAGAGAGAGAGAAAGAGGGTTTTCCCACCCATTTCCAGCAGCTTTCCTTCCATCCCCTTTTAAACTATAAGCAATTCAAACAATTTTTCGTTTTCCTTTTTTTTTTTGTTATTGTTGTTGCCCCTTAAATAATTTTAAAAATAAAGAGAAAATTGTTATTTTGAATGATTTTAAATCCCATTCTGTGCTCTTGGATCTCTTTGACACTCAAATGTTCGGTCCCATTCTGGGGGAAAGAGACAAACATCTATTTATGGTTTTTCAGAGCTTAATATTTCCTCTCTCTTCCACACATTTGTTCCGGCTAATGCTTGCTCGAGAATGCAAACAAAACACATGTCCTGGGCATGACAAGGCACGTTGCTGCTCTAATCGGAGACTCGCCGATAATGGTTTTTGTTTTATTGGAGTAAATTCAATTTAATCTCTCCACCCATCCGTTTCAGCCCACATTCTTGTGAAATTGACAACACTATTGCTGGTTGTTAGATCTCAATATTTTTGGTACATAAATCTCGTATCTCATATCCAAGTTCTAGCTTCCAATGGTGCCATCAAACAAACAGGAACAGAAAAAAAAAAAACAGAAAAGATATACTAGTATTAAACCTTAGGGACACACACATACATACATATACAAATGTACACTGATACATACAGGCTAAGTATATAATATATATATATATCTCGTATATATCTTAAATTGCAATAACTTTTACATTTTAAAACACCACATAATGGAAACGATGTACGACGCTACGACAAGGGTGCAACGTACAGGTGTCTGTGTCTGTGACGACATCCGGATGTCCAGCCTTCCGTCCGAATGTTACAAAAAGCTAAATAGTTCCCTATGCTGTGTGTGTGTGTGAGTGTGTTTTTGCGGTGCAGTGTGGTATGCTTATGGGGAATGAATGGGAAAGAGCCTGCCGTGCCTCCTGTGCTCCTCCCCTTAGAATTGGTCTCTGTGCTCTTGCTTTTGGTGTTGATTTTGGGATCCTTAATCTGTGGTGTCTGCGGGTGTGTGTATGCTGCTTGACTAGACGCTGCGGAACGCTTAGGCAAAGGGGCTACCATTAGAGGGTGCTGCCGCTTGCTGGCTTGACCTATTCCAGTCCCAGCACCCAATTGATGCCTAAAACTATAAAGAAAATGAGCGGCTGCCAGGCCACCAGCCAACGGATCCAGTCCAGCAAACGGCCATACAATACATGCGGTTTTTCCCATCTGCAAACAAAAGAATATTTCCATTAAAGATTTTTAGTTTTATGAAAGGATTGGCTGCTTTTTGGCTTACGGATTGCGGAACATTTTCTGTAGATCAACCTTTTCCTTGCAGTAGGGACACGTCTGCTTCTTGCCGACAATACACCAGCCCCGTATGCAGAACTCATGGAATACATGATTGCACGACAATTTGTATGTGTTCTCAATGACGCCCTCCTCCTTTTCAGAAACCAGCAACTGATTGCCGCACACGGCGCACACATTCTGCTCCAAGTGTCGCGTTGGAATCCCCTGCGGGGCATAGTACTGTGGCAACAAAAGAGCGGAATAGAATCGAATTATTCACGAAAGCTGAACAAACACTTACACCAATGGCTGCTGCCATTTTGTCCGAACAAATTTCGGATATGTCGCGACCGAGCACCCCAATGTAGAGGCCATAGAAGCAGAACATAAGGCCCACATCCATCCAGATATTGGGCAGCTGTGAGAATAGATAATTCATGCCCATGAAAGCGGCCATGATCACGAGGTAGCCAACCAGGCCCAGACCATAGCTAAGCTTATAGATGAAGTAGAACCATTTGTAGACAAGTCTGCAATGGATTGGCATAGATATTGGACATTGTGACAGGGCACATGGTAATCGGGAATGACTCACCTGGGCGTTGTGCCTTGTATGGGCTTGCTTATCGCACGGCGCATAACGAGAGCCGTAATGATTGTGAATATCACCCAGATTACAATGAAGCGTATCCATCCAAAGAAGCATGAGATCGTGAACGGTATGATCCACATGGCCAGCAGGGTGATGAATGAATAGGAGCTATAGTGGCGCTTCTTCCACTCCACCAGTATGACCTGGGCAATCACCACGGTGACAAACAGTATGATCACCATTTCCGAGTGCATCGCATCGTGGCCTCTGTGCTTTTCCACCATCAGCTGGTGTTCGGCCCTGGAAATTCAAGAAAAAGGGAGGCAGGGCGGCTACAGTTGGAGGACTTCAGCTTAGTCTCCATAGAGGGGGGAAGGGGGGCCTCTCACTTACCGCATGCGCTCCTCCGGCGTCATGTCGTCGAGGGACTGAAGGTATAAACATAAACATCATTAAGAGGTTGCGATGGGGGCCGGGCCACATAGTCCGGTCTGGTCTGGACCCAAATACCGTAAAAGACTCACCTTATTAAGGTCTACCGGAGCATGCAGATCCATGTGCTGTTGGTACATGTCGTTGTTGGTTCTGCTGTATCCTACCGCTCCAGGTCCTGACAATCTAAGCCGTCGCCTGCGTTTCACCAGTATCTTGGCGATGTTTTTTAAATACAATTTTCGGATTCTTGAAAGGAAAACAAATAATTTTTATTGTATTTGTGTGCGTGTCCACAAGTCACAGCGTTGCCATTTCGTATGACCAGTGACGGAAGAAAAATGGTATATACAAATCATTGTAAAGAAATTACAGAAACTCACTCACACTTAGAGAAATTAATTTATGTTCATTCCAGTGATTAGTATTATCTATATTGACTTAATTATACGTTTTTTAATATATGCTGGCGCTGCCACTTTACAAAATCAGTGCCGTTAGCCAACACTGCCAGCGCTATTTGTTTATTTTTTAGGAATTATTTTCGCGGCGCATTAACGAAAGGAAGCCATGCAAGTAGAGCACTGGGGCGGCCTGCCCGAGGACGATGAGGACCCCGAAGACCTCTCCGACAAACTAGTGCCCATATATGCCAAGAAGATTATGCTAGAGGAGATACGCCAGCGCGGTGAGCTCGAACCGCAGGAGAACGAGTAAGAAATACACTCCACCGAATGGAACTCCACTGACAATTGCTTAATTATCGTTTTATAGGCATATAGTGGAGCTGAAGAGTTCCCTCGTCACCCAGACCATCGAGGTGATGAAGCAAACGGAGATGCTGCAGTCCCTCATCGACACTTACTCCAACAAAAACGTATGTATTCAGTATCTTCAGGATCGGATTCGTTCTGCCAGATGGCCAGATTTAATATTGATTTCTTGCTCTACTTGTAGGGATCTTCCAATTACCTGCTCAATCCATGTCAAATGATACCTGAGGTGGACTTTCCGCCAGAAAACGCTGCCGACCTGGTCGGGGAGCAAAAGTTTCAGAAGCCCATCTGGTTCATCCCCACCGCGGACACATCGTACTCGCGTGGCGATCCCCAGCACTATCCGGAGATATCGAGCAACACCTGCCGCCAGGCCTTACGCAAGGTCATGTGTGGCATGTTGCGCCTTGCCGGCTTCACCGACTGCTCGGAGTCGGCTATCCAGTTGCTGACCGATGCCAGCGAGGAGTTTCTGCGCAGCTTCATCTGCGAGTATCGCGCTTGCTACGATGTCGATCCCAAGACTCGGAAATCGACGGATCTGCAGCTTTTGCCGCTCGAACGTGCGCACACGGCGCTGACGGGGACGTCACTAACGCAGGTGCACAACTACTACAAGCACAAGGTGATCACGAGGAATCGTGTTGAGATTGGGGAGTTCAATAGTGTCCTGCAGGACTACGACCAGCTAATGAAGGAGAGTCAGAGCAGCATGCAGCGGCAGCAGGAGTTTAATAGTAACTTCCTCAACATACTCGACAACAGCACCACGGGCAGCAATCAGAGCATGGGCAACATTGTGGGCGACATGATGCAGGATCTCGGAGGTTCCAGCAGCGGCGGACTGTCCACCATGACCATCGGCAATGTCTCCCAACAGCAGATGCTGTACGGCCTACTCGACTGCCAAGTCTCTACCTCATCCTCGAATGTGCCCAGCTCCAGTAGCATGGGAACAGGGAATGCCAGCAATGGCAACGGCAGCACTGGCAATGGCAGCAGCAGCAGTGCCGGCTTCCAAACGAACTTCGACTCGTAGTAACAATCAGAAAAAACAATCAGATTACAAACTTTTCTCACTTATCTACTATTGGGAAGCGCTTTTATTTCTTCTTTTTCCGTCTTATCTTTGATTCGTTCCACTTGTTCTGGAGCCTGCGCTCCGTGAATTCGTTGACTGGATGGAGGGCCTGCAGTTTGTGGCCCTGCTGATCGGTGGCTTTGTACTCGAAGAGTTTACCCTGTCGTGGCTTGCTCTTAACCCAGGAAAGCGTGTCCTTGCCCTCTATAATCGACTCGCCACTAACGGCCACAGCGGCCAGGGCCAAAGTCTTTACGGCTGGTGAGTATTTGTCCTCGTTGAGAGTGCGTCTCTTGATTTTTGGCTTCTTCTGTGGTCCAGGGGGTCCTGTATCCACTATCTCGGCGCTCAAGTAGCAGTCGGCATTGGACACGAGCCTCACCGTGTCTTGGCAGGGCTCTTCTTTCGGTGGAGCATCAGTGGATGTATGTTCACAGAACTCGATTTGATCTTGGATAATTGAGCTAAGTTTTCCCCATATGTGAGCTTGCATTTCTTCGGTGATATGTAAATCATTGGCTGCGCCAGCACAGTGAACCTGCTCGTCCAAGTGGCGTTCGCTTTTCGGTAGAGGCGGCGTCTGGGTAGTGCAAGTTGGCGCCGGTTCTTGTTGTGTTGCTGTTGTGCCCCGCTGAAACATGGCATTTGTGAGAAGTGTGTGATCGGCGGCTTCCATGAATTGACGCATTTGTGCGTCATCGTCGTCGGAGTCGCTATCAGCGTCATTAGTTGCCGCTTTGGGTTGCTGTTCAACGAACATTTTGTACAAAAACCTAATTATTGTTCGTTTGTTGACATTTGCCTCTCCTCTTGGTTACAGTTATAACTAACACATGTGCGCAGACTGCAGGTATTTTGCAGCACTGATTAGTGATGTGAAGAAAATTGAAGAGGAAATGGGAATAATTTAACAAACGTGATGATAATAATTACACTACACGACAAAATTCATCTTTTTTTTCCGCTGTCGTCCAAATTGACTTTTTCTGATAGATTTGGATATTTAAATTTTTTTTAAGAATTTTAGTTTATTTCCTGGTTTAGTTTTTTTTTTTAAATTTTGTTTTTTTTTAATTTGGTATTTTTTTTCAGAGGTAGAGCTTCCATTTTTTACATAACTTAAGTTTCCTACAACTGGTTGTGTTAAACTTTGCAGTTTTAAAAAGTTGACAAACATACATATACATATATGAATCCAACATAGACACTTTGTAGCTGCAGCTTAACGTTGGAAGATATTAAGCTTTCAAATTTCATAATTTTTTTCGGTATTTTTGCCCGAAGTTTTGACTAACATTTTTAGTTTTAGATAGAAACAATAACTAGGCGTCGTTTAAGGGATTGTTTATAAAATCTATGGATAAACGAATAAGGGAATGGGAAAACAGCTAACAAACTGCGGGGCGGCTGTCTTGGACCCGGAACATTTAATTTTGTTGGAAAAGAATCGACGCTGCTCAGCACTGACCCGCCCAAAAGTCAATAATTTGAAATGCCATCCTTAGAATATTATTTTATTATGCATAAAGTATGAATTGGCTATTGCGATTACGAGACGGAGCTGCACAGGCCACAATTGCTGACGGGACACATCTTCATCTCCACATCTTCGCCGACCCGCACCACGGCTGCCATACCATTCTCCGAGTGCGGTGAAATGTGACAATGGAACATCCAATAGCCGGGACTGTCGCTGTAGAAGCGTATAATAGTATAGCCAAAGGCTGGTACCTGCACCGAATCCTTTAGCGGTGCACTGCGTCCCCGTCGCGGTAATGGTTTGCGTCGGTCGATCTCCTCGATCTGGCCAATCATGGTCTCGCCCAGCACGCCCATGCCCACCACACGGAATGTGTAGCCGTGCAGATGGACGGGATGCGGCGTGTTCGATTTGCTGGATATAACAAACTCCACGTTCTTGTTGGCCGGCACATGGATGACATTCGAGCATTGGCAGTGGCGCTGCTTGCAGTTGAAGCCCATGTCCGCCTGCTGGGAGTTGTTGCAGAAGTACTGCCCGATGCCCAGGTTGCGGGTCTGCAGCAGCGACATCTTCGGCATGCTGAAGCTGATGTCGTCCATTTGGAAGCGGAATCCCTCGCCGTTTATCTGGAAGGCGTTCATGCTGGTGTAGAATGTCGCTGCCGGCAGCATCACCGGCTCCGCGCGCTGTGCATTGAGGGTGGCCAGCGAAATGCTCTGGGCACTGTTGCCGCCAGTGTCATCGCCCAGCTCGTTCAGCATAATGCCGGGGGCATCGTAGGCATAGCTCAGGGTGTGCGTGTCCAAGGCCCTGGGATCGGCATCTTGATAATGGAGCACCGCCTCCTGATGCAGCTGATTCTTGGCACAGAAGCTGTAGCCCTTGATGCGGATCCAGTAGTTGGCCACCTCCTGATTGGCGTGCAGCACAAAATCGAATCTCTCTGCGCCGTGGAACATGATCTTCTGCACCTCAACGGGCTCGATATCATTGCCATCGCTAGCAATCACCACCAGATTATGATTGTCGATGCTCATGCTGATGGGGCAGTTGGACACCCCATTGAAGATGACACGGAATCGATACCGTCCGCCCCGTATGACCGGAAAGTGGGCATACAGTGTGGGCCTCACCTTGCTGCCCTTTTTCATGTTCCGTCCTCGGCCGTTGATCAGAATGTTCTCGGCCACGCTCTCCGCAAAGTTGTGCACCCAGTCCTGGATCATGATCACGTGCTCCGTCTGATCAAAGTCGTACAGATGCGCATGGGGATTGAGCTTCGCGGGCTGCCGCACAATCAGTGGCCCCGCCAGACCGAAGGCCCGTTGATGCTCGGTGTGGCTGTGCCACCAATTGGTGCCGCCGTGATCCACCTGAAAGCGATAGCGGAAGGCCTGGCCGGCCTCAATCGGATACTGGGTTACATGCGGTACACCGTCCATGAATGGGGTAAGCCGCTGGTGCATGCCATGCCAGTGAATGGTGGTCGTCTCGTGCATGCTGTTGATCACATCTGCCACGATGGTGTCCCCGTAGCAAACCTCGATGGACTGGCCGGGCAGGCGGCCGTTAACGACCATCACCTGGGACTCCAGACCGTCAGCATACTTGCAGTCATCGGTGGCGGACACCTTGAAGCTATCGATGTACTCCTTGCCATTGGCCAGTTTGAAACGATATTTGGTCTGCGGACAGGCCAGTAATGGATTAATGGATGGATTAATGGGCGAAGGCCTACCTGAAGGAGGCGCTTGCAGGTCGCCGCCATCGTGTCATCGTAGTGGACCACCAGGTAGTAGTAGCAGGTCATTGGCTGCTGATCCACGCACTCCCGCTTGCAGGGATGCTGCATGTCCTTACCAGCGGAACGCCATTGTGAGGATTCGCTGCCCGTTGCCAGCTGTGGATACATCTGCATGATGCGCTCATACTTGCTGACGATTCGCTTGCCGCTGGCATCTGCAAGGATCAACGATCAAATATCGTTAACATTTCACACTCAGACCTCTGATTTCACTACAGATGTGTCCTGGTCATCGCCATTGCCATCACCTTGAATGCCATAGATTTGCACAAATATAAGACAACAAATTACAACGAATGTTTGCATAAAATTGAATCTCATTCTATCATCAAAAGCAAAAAACACAAACGTATTGTAATAAATAGATGGGAATAGGTTGGAAAATGGGTGTGCCGATGCCGTTTAATGGATGTTAACGCTCATTTGTGGCTGTGGCAGAATGCCAAACGTAACTGTTAATGAGTTTCCGCCATCGGTTACCTTTTGTAAGGCGCAAGGCAACTTCTTACCTCCGGTAATTATTCCCGAACCCGACAGAAGCGACAGCCACACAACAGAGATTGCATGGAATGGGAATCTGGTGTCTGCTTGTCGAACAAGGCGTAACAGTTAATTGAAGATTGTTCCCAACTGCCAGAAAGGAGATTCGATCAGAGATATAAATACTTCTGAGGTACTTCTTTTGCTGACGCTTCTCTATGAATGATCTCGAATTTGCTGTTGATTCCTAGATAGCGGGGAAATACCGAGTGCACCTTGGCCCACATTCTGTTATTCGCAAAACTCTATCTGATATTGTCGAGGAATGGAATCAATCGCAATCAATCGACTGATTTTACATTTCAAATTTGCAATTTGAATTTTGCCAGTGCTGGTAAGCGACGCAAGATCAACCGTCGCCAGTGGTGGGAAAAGCGTGTGGGCGGGAAGGGGTATGGTATCAAACTGCATTCGAATATCTTTTGTTTTGTTTGTTTTAAATTTGTAAATGCAAAAGAGGAGTGGAGTCAAAGTACGTACTCAAAGGGAGAACAAGTACAAGTAGCATCCGCAATCGGGCACAGCACACTTTGCTACCCCTCTGCCGTTTGCATGTACTTATGTAGGTAGTATAGTACGAGGTACACACATTTATCTTCTGATAGAGGACGCTGAAAAACAAGCAACGGGAATATTGCCAGCGTAGATTACACATTTTAATTTCTTCTTCTGACGCTGCCCTAATCAAAAACGAATGCCCACCAGCCAGGCCTCAAGAGTAACCCCCCTGTTTGGCTTCCACCACCCTCTGTCCGCTATTTTTTCATTTTTGATAGCGTATTTTGAATTTTGTTTTCGATTTCGTTTACTTTTATCGCAAAAGCAACACTGTATGTGTGTGTGTTTGTGTGCGTTTGTTTTTGATCGCGGGGGCAACAAGAAGGCGAAGGAGAGGTGGCGACGACGACGACAGCGTTGATTATGCAGAAAACAAGCAGCTAAAGAGTGCAATAAAACATATTCGCATAGCGGTAAATACATGTGTACACATACAGTACATACCGTACAGTACATACTATCTATGCATATTAAATGCATATGTATGTAGGGGAGTACATACCGCACAGTAAAACAAGTTTCAACGCCGCAACGCAAAATAGCTTTCGACTGTCGCTGGCGGTGCGCCATGAAGTTCATTAGCCATTTCATACGGGAGTCGAGCAGACGCATTGCTCCAATCTTGCACAGAATCCAGAATCCAGTGCACACAATCCATACCAACGTAAGGGTTACAGCCACAGGTGGGCAGCCCTGTGTGACCGATAACGGCTCTAATTTTTAATGTTGTTGTTTTTGTTTTTTGTGGTGGGAAATTTCACATTTATTCGGTTGATTTCTACTACACAGAGAAACGCCGACGCCACGATGGATACCACAGTGCATTCAGCGGGTATATCAGAGATCCATCATGTGCCAATGAGTGTGATCAAGCGTCCCATTCCCTCCATTTTGGATGAGAAGAAAGTGGCCTCGCTTATGGACACCATCAAGGTGAGTCGTAACACTGTTCCCCGCAATAAACAAGCAGGTCTACACATATCTCTCTCTCTCTCCCTCAGGGCGAGGCCAGCGAGGAGGAGGTGCCTCCAATTGACTTGCTGTGGATAACGGGTAGCGAGGGCGGCAACTATTACTTCAGCTTTGGCGGCTGCCACCGGTTCGAGGCGTACCGGCGCCTTCAACGTGAAACCATAAAAGCCAAACTGGTGCGGTCTACACTGGGGGATCTCTACCACTACATGGGCTCCAGTGCGCCCAAGTATTTGGCCTGATGATTCGTTGCGGCTCGTGGCCTCCACACATATTCCATCCCCGTGCAATATTTTCCAATGTTTCAATTGTAAATGCATCTTTTTGTTATTATCTATGTTATTTTTTAATAAGTAGCGTGTTTTTAATTATCAGAGGAAACCATCTGCCGACAGCTATCTTCTGTTTATCTCTTCGGCAAGATTGGTAAGCTGCTGCCATAGGAATAAGAATGGGTTTTCCCACAGAAGGAAGTTATAATTTCTGTGTGTTCTTTGTGACGCTCTAGTTTATTGTGCTTTGGTCGGCATCTTTAGTTGTACTACTGTATTCTTACTTAATTTTAATCACTTAATGATAAAGATAATGTAACGTATTCGAAATGCCATGCAGCGGAGCGGGAGGCGGACCAGAGAATCACCAGAGAAACGGCGACCGTTCTCGGAGTAGACGGAGACCATGGCGATTCCAGTCCGCCTGCGTTATCCATAGCTCTCTGGCACTCTCCAGCACGGACATGATGGCCGCACCCTTCCAGGCCACCATACCCGCATCCATACCTTTGGTGAAAACATTCACCTCGGTGCCTGGCTGAACCTGCTGGCTGACGCAGCTCTGCAGCCAGGCGGCCAGGCCGGGTATCTTCACGCTGCTGCCCACGAGCAGAATAGAGCCATACATCTTGCGCTTGGTCTCGTTGGTGGCGCAACGTCCAATGGCCTCGAGGACAGCCTGATCCAGTGGCATCACCTGACCTTGGCCGTACTGATACACTCCATTCGCAGTGTCACCAAAAGGCTTCTGCGGATGACCGATACTGTGGCTGTTATTGCTCTGGACGGTGATTCCGTTGGAGGACGGCTCATCCTGATCGACCACATTCAACTCCTCGTCATCGGCTGTAATGGGCGGCAGGGGACGTGGCTGGGTATGATGTGGTGCAACAAAAGAATCTGCTGCACGTGCCCCATTCTTTCGGCCCGTCTCCCGAAGATACTCGGCGTCGAAGCAGTCCTCACAATCGTACTGCTCCTGAGGCGGCTGTTGCGTAAGGGCTTTTCTCGCCTTACCAGTAATGTTCAGCAGTTCGGTGTGGAAAAAGGCCAGCGGGGCCATTATGGCCTCGTCACCCACCTGCACGGTGTAGCGCAGCCACTGGCCATTCTGTTTCCTCAAATGGAACTGCTTCTCCTGGGCACCACACACTTTGGCATTGAGATGACAGAAGCGCTCCTTCAACTTGTCCATCAGGCGGGCATCCACATAGCTGTCCTGAACACTGCACTCGCGATAGGGGAAGCCACACTTGCGCAACAGCATGAGCAGCACCTGGTTAATATCACCGCCGCCATACTGCAGCCGTACCCGCGAATTTACCTGGGAAATGCCGTCCTCGATGCATGCAATAGAGGTCTTTTGGGCGCCAATATCAACCACACAGCCGAAACCAATGCCCGCCCCATACGTGGAGGCGACACTGTCCTGCACCAGGAAGCAACGTTGGAAGCCGAGTCGCTGCAGGAGCAGGCTCATAAACTCCCGCAGATGCCGTCGAACATAGACATCGTTGACTACCAGAACGGCCGAATGGGTACAAAGATCACGCAAGTTTATCTTCAGTCGTGCCTCCAGAGCGTACGACCAAATCCGCTCAATGTGCTGCAGCGTACACTGCAAGAAAGGCAATCGTTGACTCAGGAATGTGCTGGCAAAAGGTTTACTCTTGGCTTACCTGTAGGGAGCCACCTTTCTGCTTGTGGACATTGAGTTCACCCCGTTGGATGGGAAAGTGGATGTCGTAGTCGCGAGCATCAAAGGTGCTTAGCCTTAGGATCTGCTCATCGAACAGCACCGGTGCGTCACGGTCCAGCCACTGCCTGTTCCGCTCTTCGCTTAGATTACCAGGCGGCGGTATCTTCTCGGCCACACTTTTGCGATTGAAGTGGGCCAGCTGCTGGGGCGGCGTGGCCACGCGTAGCCTCTGCTTTTCGTCTATCACACAATTCTGGAGTATCCGCGACGCGATTAGACGCTGCTCCTCGAACTCTACCTGCAATTGTGCAGGATTTATGTTGTCCAGCGACGGCAGCATCGGGTCGTGATAGGGCCAGTCGCCTTCCTGGTGCTTCCGTTTGTAGGCTACCGCATGGAGCAGTGTCAGCGGATTGAGGTCACAGGCCCGGCCAATTCGCAAATGCTGCGACCCCGGGTGTATGACAATGATTTTGGGTGCATCCAGTGGCTGGATTTGTTGCGATGGCTGCACGCGTCCGCTGCTAGTGCTGCTAGCGCGCGACCGTCTGTAAATACGTTTGTTCATTTCCTGATCAACTTGATGCTAAGGGAATCGTGGACTTACTGCATAATTGATACTTCTGTGGATGGGAGAGGGTAGGTGACGGCTGCCTCAGCCTGAAGACGAAATTTCTCACAGTTTTTGCCATGGCGTTGTACTCGATACACACGAGTATCGCACGACCGCTTTTGCCTTGCGTGCTCATGCGCAATCGATAGTTACCATCGAATATCTCAACAAATCGAACCAGTCAAACTTCACCGCCATTTGCTTTTCTGTCACATTTTTATTGTTGGGCCACCAGGAAGTAACCATTTCTTGAATTTGGGCTTCAATTTCAAGGACAGTACACGGATTAAACGTACCAAGCGCATGTTTGGAGTTACGGTTGAGTTATTGCTCCTTGTTGGTCTCTGCTTGACGCTTCCAGTGTTCGGGGACTGAGCAGTTCTCCATTACACAAAATTTGTGGGGGATTTAGAAGCATGGAATTATTTTTGAAGTTTTACTGTCCAAGCCCTTGTCGATCATCCGATACCGAGCATTAAAGTTGCATGTCATTAAAGGGGCAGTCATTAAAGACGTCTGACCTTGGAAACGTTTTATCTCTCTTGCAAGGAATAATTCGGACGAAGCGACTACGCTGCCTCAAACTCATTTTCGAAAATAGTGACGCTGCCGATTTCTATATAAAGGCCTGCATAGTCGAAGTCAGGCGACTTTATTTTTGCCAACTCCTTCGCCGCCATGAACCTCAGTCTACATACATATATTCAGGAGGAAGCTCGGAAGCTAAATTATATATTATGTTTACTGGAGTGGATTTTATAAATCCAAGTGAACGTCTAAGATAGAAATTTGGATGCTGCTGCCGCTGCTCCTCCTCACAGGAAGAGCAGGAGGATGGATTCCCACTCATTACAGCATCAGTGATACCCCCCACTAATGGGATGTATTCATTTCTGTATAGTCTTGTGGATTAATCTTTCGTCTCTGTGAAGCCATGAAGCGACTGGTATCTTCCACATTTCTGAAGATATTGGAATCATATTTGGTAGATGCATAGGTACGTATGCAGGTGGAGGTGTTTTACCAATAAGAAAATTATAGGTATAGAAATACATTCCACTGAAATGGTATGAATTCATGGGTAATGTCATCATCACACAACTTTTGTGTATAAAAACGAAACTTCAGATGGTATTTGTGCACCCCTAAACAAGAGTTTGACTCTTGAGGTGGGTATCATTATTTCTTTGTTGCTTTTATCTCTCGTTTTAATTCTGATAATCTCTTCAATAGGCACTGGAGAATCAGTATATTCTGCCAGCATTTCGTCTGAGACTGATGTCGGAATATTAAGAATTAGACCCGTTTTAAAAACAAAATGAGGAAATATTTTTGGTTCATATCCGTGTGTCTTCAAATTACAAGTCATAAAATTATTTGCACTCAATGAATTTTTAAATTCAATTTTGCATCTACCAAAACCTATCTTTGATACAGTCACCACACCGTCAACCTTTAATTTCATCAACAAACATCTGAGCTCAATGGGACTGATCTGCAATCTTTTTGTTTCCTTTTCCTTTCCTTTTATTTGTCTACATATGTATACTATGAAAGGTCCCTTATGCCTGTCATCGTACTCAACTTTTTCATCCTTCTTTGTTGGTTCTTCATTTGCCTTCTTCTCCATATTCGTGTTTTTTCCAGAACTTTCTGTCACTACTGCCGCCATCTATTTTCCTTCATACATAACCTTAGAATTTGTCTTTGCTGCAAACAATATTTTTCCCGAATCCGTTTTTATATCCGGCGTTTCTGTTTTCATCCTTTCTGTTTCTTCATATTTACTCCTGCTTCACTAATAACATCGCGTTTTCATATTTTTTTAATTTCACTACTGCCGCCATCTTTTTTCCTTCATACATAACCTTAGAATTTGTCTTTGCTGCAAACAATATTTTTCCCGAATCCGTTTTTATATCCGACGTTTCTGTTTTCATCCTTTCTGTTTCTTCATATTTACTCCTGCTTCACTAATAACATCGCGTTTTCATATTTTTTTAATTTCACTACTGCCGCCATCTTTTTTCCTTCATACATAACCTTAGAATTTGTCTTTGCTGCAAACAATATTTTTCCCGAATCCGTTTTTATATCCGGCGTTTCTGTTTTCATCCATTCTGTATCTTTATATTTACTCCTGCTTCACTAATAACATCACGTTTTCATATATTTTTTTTAATTTCATTCATTTTTTTATATGTTTTACAACAGCGATGTTTATACCTATGTGCTTAGGCCTGAGAGTCCTAGTTAGCTAGTAATATTAAACGGAATATCAAATTTGAAAAAATGTTCCACCAGAGCCGATTAGAATCATATCGATTAAATTTAGGGGTGTCTGGCAAAAAAAATCGATGTTTGAAAAAATATCGATGTTTGCAGTTAGGACGCTAACATCGATTATATCGATGTTAACATCGATGTTTCTACAAAGAATGCCGAGTCATAAGTAAGGAAAAAGTGTATGGTGAAAAACAAAAATTACACACAATATAAGACATCTTCAGACAATATTAAGCAAAGCAACAGCATCTCAACATGACTGTGACCAATCGAGTAAGTAAATGCAAACAAAACAATCGCTTTAATGTGAAGAAACTCCGAAAATATTCAAGATGGAAATCGAGACGGCCTACCAGAAAGGCGAAGGCTTCCGCTCCTATTATATTCAAAAGATTGAGGAATTACAGCTGGTTGTGGCCGAGAAAAGCCAGAATCTAAGACGTCTGCAAGCCCAGCGAAACGAACTCAATGCCAAAGGTAAATTTTAGACTTTAAAAGAGAAAATTAAGAGAAGATATTAAATTCGATTTCCTTTTGCAGTTCGAATGCTACGCGAGGAACTTCAGCTGCTGCAGGAGCAAGGCAGCTATGTGGGCGAGGTGGTGAAGCCCATGGACAAGAAGAAAGTTTTGGTTAAGGTCCATCCCGAGGGCAAGTTTGTTGTGGACTTGGACAAGAACATTGACATCAATGATGTGACCCCCAATTGTCGTGTGGCCCTGCGCAACGAGAGCTACACTCTGCACAAGATTCTGCCCAATAAAGTGGACCCGCTGGTATCGCTTATGATGGTCGAGAAGGTACCAGATTCCACCTACGAAATGGTCGGTGGCCTGGACAAGCAGATTAAGGAAATCAAAGAAGTTATCGAGCTGCCCGTTAAGCATCCGGAGCTGTTCGACGCTTTGGGCATTGCCCAGCCAAAGGGTGTTCTCCTCTATGGCCCACCCGGCACTGGCAAGACCCTGCTGGCCCGAGCCGTGGCCCATCACACCGAATGCACGTTCATTCGTGTTTCGGGCTCAGAACTCGTGCAGAAGTTCATTGGTGAGGGCTCACGCATGGTGCGAGAGTTGTTCGTGATGGCCCGGGAGCATGCCCCATCTATAATTTTCATGGACGAAATCGATTCGATCGGTTCCTCCCGTATTGAGTCTGGCTCCGGCGGCGATTCCGAGGTGCAGCGCACCATGTTGGAGTTGCTCAATCAGCTGGATGGCTTCGAAGCCACCAAGAACATCAAAGTGATTATGGCCACCAATCGCATTGACATTCTGGATCCGGCCCTCCTGCGTCCAGGCCGTATTGATCGCAAGATTGAGTTCCCGCCACCGAATGAGGAGGCTCGCCTGGACATCCTCAAAATTCACTCGCGCAAAATGAATCTGACGCGCGGCATCAATCTGCGAAAGATTGCAGAACTGATGCCTGGCGCCTCTGGTGCGGAGGTCAAGGGCGTGTGCACCGAAGCGGGCATGTATGCTCTGCGCGAACGTCGTGTCCATGTAACCCAGGAGGACTTTGAGATGGCCGTGGCCAAGGTGATGCAGAAGGACTCTGAGAAGAACATGTCCATCAAGAAGCTGTGGAAGTAGATCGTAAACATAACCCTTTTCCTTTCCCCTATTTTTTTCGTCATTAAAAGTCACTATAGTAACATGGACGATTATCTCAACATTTATTTAAAAACAAAAAAAAATCTAAACTTGTGGACCAGCCTTAGGTCAGACGTAGCTCCTCCTCTGCTTTGAGCATATTGAAGATTTCCTCGGTATCGGCAACATCAAAACAGGAATGCCCGTCCTCGTCGTACAGGTCCAGACTGGCCTTCAGTTTCAGAAGAGTGCGCACGGCCTCCACGTGCCCACAGCTGGCGGCATAGTGCAAGGGTGTCTGCATTTCGTCATCCAGCTGGTCCACACTGACGCCCATTGAGACTACCAGATATTCGATGATGTCGACAGCGTTGCGGTCGGTGGCCCAGTGAATGAGGGCCATGCCATGCTCATCCTTAACATTGGTATCGCCCTTCTTCATCTTCTGGCAGAGCGCGGACAGATTCTTCTCCTTGACTAGATCGAACATAGTCTTCTTGTTGTCGGGCATCACCTCTTCCACTGGCACCGCTTCGATGGAATGAACGGCCCAGCTATTGCCAGCCTTTGACTTGCTGTTGCACTCCTCCTTCCATCTGGGATTGATTTTCTGTAGCTTGTCGATGTACGCCCGCTGGGCATCGGCCTGGGACATGTCGCCCAGTGCCTTCCAGGCGTTCCATTTGCTGCGTGCCTTCATTTGTAGTATGGAGGGGGATGGCTGGTTGCAACCACTCTCGGTTGCTTGTTTGTAGTAGGCGTAGAAATCCAGCAGATCGGAATCCTTGAATTTTTGTGTTTGACGACTCACGTAGCTGGTGGCCAACTCGAAGCCGCTAGCCTGCAGCTGTTCCTTGTCGTTCGCCACGTCGAATAGGTCCAAATCCAAGTCCATTACGATTTTTGAATATTTTTTTTCTCAGTTAAATTTTATTTTTTAGTTAATTCTGTAGTTTCTATAGTTTTCCGGATAACCTTATAGCTATGTTTTTTTGTTTTTGGGGGGCAAAATGCTTGTGGCGTCGCCGCCTTCGTCTATGACTTTTGTATATTGAGATGATGCCCCTCCAGTATGTGCTTTTGCTCGTTTTCGATTTTTTCGAGAGCTGTCAAACTGTTGAAGCTCACGAAACCGTAGCCCTTGGAGCAGCCGGTCTTCTTATCAAAAATGACGTTTGCCGATAGGACGCGACCAAATTCCTTGAAATAGCCCCGCAGCTCCTGATGGCCCACTGTCCAGGGCAAGTTACCCACGAATATGCGGTGAACCGATTTTCCGACTTTTGCTACTACGGTGGCCATGTGTGCGGTGCAATTGCGAAAGCAACAATTTTGGATTTTTATTTCTAGTCGATTCTAGTTGATGATCTTGGGGGCCCGCGCCGCTCCTTACCAGCTCTGTGGTGCGTTGCCTTCGTGTTGCGTAAATACCTCGTCTCGTCGCAACCCAACCTTTTGTAATTTGTTGTTGTTGTAACAATCAATGACGGGGTGTGCGACTGTGTGAATATAACCTCAAATTTCGACACTTAACAGAACCTGCAGACACCGCACTCTGGTGTTAAGGTACTTTAGCTAATTGTAAATTGTGGTTTAGTTTGCTTGCTGATGATCTCACAGTCAGCTAGTTGCTTGTTTTAAATCTGAAGTTAATTTAAATAATGCATTTCAAACTAAAATTAAAGATTGCATGGAAAAACCAAATGCATTACCATACATTGCCATGTCGTAAGGGTATAAAAGTGTCGGTATCTGAAAAAAAAACCTTATTTCATTAATTTTTCAAACATTTTGCGCCTTAAAGCACATTTTGTTGCTTAACAGCACTCTTACAGCCTGCATTTACGGCGCATTACAGCACTGAATTCAGCTTATGCACATCAGTTGTCTGTTGCCCAGTTGGCGGCAAATTTGAATTGATGGAAAAAATTCAACGCATTCGATTTTGATTTTGCATTGATTTTCGTTTTATTTTTATTTTTTTTCATGTTCTTTTTTGTTTTTGTTTTATACTTTGTGTTCCCTCATTCATTTACGTTTTATTTTAACAAATTTGCTACAAACTACTTAAAACAACATCGCATACACGAAATATTTTTCGCTTTTTCCTTGCAACAAATAAACACAAAATTTTTGATTTAAATGTACAATTCAATACAAAAAGAACAATTGTAAAGGAGGTGAGAGGGTGGTGTTGTTTGGGGCAGGGTGTTGGGTGTAAGCATTAAGTGTTTTTTTTTTTGTATTGCTCTTCATGTTTCATTCAAAGTAACATTTTAACTATGGAAGCAGTTCGTATTTCATTTTTACTCTAAACATACTGTCCTCTCCACAACACAACTTTCATCCGATCCGATGCGATCCCATCCCCATGTGATGATGATGTTATTTCTTTGCCTGATTAAGTGCCGCTGCGCTTCCCTCAATTATATGACTAATTCTGTTCTAGCTTTATATTATTAGTATATAATATATAAATTAGTGATTTTGGCGGCTCCTTCCTGCCTGCATCTGCATTCAGATCTGATTGAAGTGCGGCTCTGCCGCATTACATTATAGTTTTTCTTGCCTACTTAATTATAGAGTACTCCTTTAAAAAAAGATCGAAACGTTTCGGTTACAAAACACACTCATATCAAACATAAAATAGAACAGAACAGAACAGATAGATAAATCTATACAATTGGTACATTTTTTTTAATCATAATTCACACAATAATGATGTAGTCCAGGATAGTAGTCACGTAATCAACTAATTTGTAAATTGTAAATATATATGTATTTAGGTATGTTTCATATTCCACTCTCTCATTATCTTCTTCTGGTCTGCGTTGCAGCGCTGCATAGTATAAAACTTCATAATCATATATCATATCATATCATACATATATGTATCTGTGTAGTATAGAGAACTTACACAACAGACACGACATTGATCTGTGGTTTGTAAGAAAGTGGCCTTAGATATATAAAAAAATGTATAATAATATATATGATATATATGCCTATATATCTTGACAATTCTGCGCTCTTCCGCTTACAACTTCATGTTACGTTACGTTTTTTCTATAACCATATGTATATATATCAGAGATCTGCAAAATTCACTTTTTTCGTGATTTACTCATACGCCCAAATTCTTACTCAACTCCACTCACTGAACGAAAGTCGGCGTTGAATGAAAATCAGCTCATGCTGATGAGCATATGAATTTTGTGTATGTACACGAACTGAGGGTTGATTTAAATTCACTCTCTTGCGCTCATATTTTTTCTCTCTCTGAGTTTATTCATGCTCATCAGCAAACCGATCATTTGGGCGTATGTTCATTCGGCTCAGCAATGATTTTTTTTCTTGATTTACTCATACGCCCAAATTCTTACTCAGCTCCGCTCACTGAGCGGTGAATAAAAATCAGCTCATGCCACTCATTGACTCAACTCGTTTAGATGCATTACCGTTATGATTTTGTTTTTGTTTTTACTGTTTCTTTTTGTTTTTGAGAATGCTTGGGGTTGTTGGTTGAAATGAGCACAATTAGTGTAATTTTGTCATCTCGTTGCTATGGAGCAGGTTATCTTAGAAAAAATACGCTTAAATACCTATACATTGGCGCCCCGACATAAGGGAAGAAGCTTTGTGTGGAACATTTAAGCAGAGATTTTGAAGGAGGATGGCACTGTTTTAGATGGATTTGTGTACTGTCGATCGTGCAGTAATATATTGAAATATTTGGCAAGATAGTCGTCCAATTTAATTCGACATAAATGCTGCAAGTCGTTAAAGGAAAGAAAACTCTTAAAAACTGTAACGCCGGAGGAAAAAAAAGCAGCTATAGATGTTTGTGTAGCCTGGGTTACTGAAGATTGCCAACCCTTTTCAGCAATCAATGGACTTGGCTTAAAAAAACTTGCAAGATTTTTAATTCATATTGGATCAATTTATGGAGAAGATGTAGATATTGATGACATGCTGCCTGATGCAACAACGTTGTCGCGAACAACGCACAAGATCGCGGACGACAAAAAACATGAAATACAAGATGAATTAGCCGACATTGTGCAGAATGGTGGTGCAACTGCAACTATTGATTTATGGTCTGACAACTACGTCCATAGAAACTTTTTAGGAGTGACTTTACACTTCCAAAAAGAAAAACAACTTCACGATATAATTTTGGGCCTCAAATCCATGGATTTCCAACGCTCAATGTCTGCAAACATTTTGAGCAAATTACATACACTGTTTGGCGAGTTCGGCATCCATAATTTGGAGAAGATAAAGTTTGTAACTGACAGAGGTACCAACATTATAAAAGCCTTGGAAGGAAACGACCGACTAAACTGCAGCAGTCATTTGCTAGCAAACGTATTGGAACATGCTTTTAATGATTCGTTGGAGGTAGCCGAACTTGTAGAAGCATGCAAAAAAATTGTTCGCTATTTTAAAAAAGCAAACTTGCAACATCAACTGCAAACTTCCTTGAAAAACTATTGCCCAACACGATGGAACTCAAACTTCGCAATGTTTAAGTCCATTGTAGACAATTGGTTTACTATTAACGAAATTCTAAAAGAGAAGCAAGAAACCCAAAGACTGTTGCTTATAAATATATCAACGCTTCAACAGTTAGTTGATTTAAGCAGTGCTTTTGAAGTCATATTTAAAAAGCTACAACTTTGCAGTTCTCCATCACTATGCTACGTCGTGCCATCAATTAACAAAATGCGACTTCTATGTGAGCCACAAGCGACAGACGTATTTCCTATATTGGCCTTAAAGGAAAAAATAATTAATAATGTTGAGGAAATTTGGGCCCAAAATATCAATATATGGCATAAAGCAGCATTTTTTTTATTTCCGCCTGCTTTGAACATGCAATCAATTGATCATGACGAGATCAAGCAATTTTGCATGTCAAAAATGAACTCCTTCGATATAAATCCATCAGGGTCATCTTCTGTTCTAGCAAGTCCAAGCACGCCAAATTCAGATATCGTGTCCCAATTTTCATTTGAAGACTGTGGATCAGTGGACTCGCCTAATTCAACAAACACCCCACTAAGTAAGGAAAAAGACGTTCAATTTTTTTCCCCCAACTTTTTAAAGCGCCCGCATTAAATACGTTTAAAACAGCTACAGATGAATTGGAAAGCTACTGTAATGAAATTGTGGAAATAAATAATGACTTTAATGTGCTAGAATGGTGGAAAAGTAATGAAAAAAAATATCCAGCACTATCCAGTTTTGCTTTGAAAGTTCATTCGATTCCGGCTAGTAGTGCAGCTGCAGAACGCGCATTTTCTTTGGCAGGAAACATTATAACTGACAAAAGAAATCGTCTTGGTCCAAAATCTGTGGACAGCTTAATTTTTTTTAAATCTTACTTTAAAACATATAATAATAATAACAATGTACAACAGAAATAAGTATATATTAAGTATTAATTAGCATTCACTTATAAAGTCAAAATGTGTTCCTTTTTTATGTTAAACATATTTATGTACACTTATGGATATATATATGCACATATGTAAGTGTGAAATTATTTTCTTATTTTATGTTATTAATCAAAATAATTGCCAATCAAAATGAAATTATATAATCTGTTGTGAAATAAATTTTGATTTCTTTGACTTCGCCCATGAACAAACTCATACGCCTTAATTTACTGCCTTTTGAATTTTTCTTTACTCAACTCAATCATTGCTGAGCCGAATGAGCTGATTTTTATTCACCGCTCAGTGAGCGGAGCTGAGTAAGAATTTGGGCGTATGAGTAAATCAAAAAAAAAAATCATTGCTGAGCCGAATGAACATACGCCCAAATGATCGGTTTGCTGATGAGCATGAATAAACTCAGAGAGAGAAAAAATATGAGCGCAAGAGAGTGAATTTAAATCAACCCCGAGTTCGTGTACATACGAATGTTTGATCGGTTGAGCCGAACGACACGATTATTCGGCTATTTTTGTGTATGATTTTTTTTCCAATCACGCCAAGCCGTTCTCTGATATATATATATATATATTGTATATACTGCGTTTTTAAGAGTGTTCTGTTTAAGTTTCAACTTAGAATATAGTACAAGAAAATACACGCACGAAAATCTAAAACAAAAATGTACAAAATCAAGGAATTAAATTTAAGTAGAAACAATTACAAATAGTTCTATATATATATATATATATATATATACATATATATGGAGAGCTTAATAATATAAGAAAAAAAAATAGAATAATATACATACCTAGCATAACCATACAAACATCATAATTTTGGATCGAATCGATCTCCTAATATTTTGCTATCGCTTCAAGGATATCAAAACAAACATAATTTTTAATAGTGAAAAAATTCGTTAATGTGTCACAGCACCACCATTTGTTGTTGTTGATGTTAATTTCAAAAGATTTTCTCTCTTACGTTCTCTCGCTATCTCTGATCCTCATAGACTACTACACACTAGTTCTAGGGCTAGTTCTAGGCTAGATCCCACCTGCTACCAGAGGCGATGCAGATGCAGATTACGCGACAGCACCGATCGCACATCGTTGGTGAATCGCAATGCGTCCAGCATGGGCAGCAGCGACAGCAGTGCCGTATCCATGGGATCCGAGAACCAACTCTTGATGGGTATGGCATTGTTGGGGAAGCAGCGATATGCCCCCGGGGAATTGTCAATTATAAATATCTGCAATTAAAATTAATGTAAATCGTATTAATATCTATATCCGTCATCGGTAATCGGTAATCCGTAATTTGTAATCCTTTTCCTACCCTATTCAAATCACTGCATATGGCAGACAAGTCTTTGGTATACGATCCATAGTCGGGCGTACAGTGTTGTCTGTAGTAGCGCCTTCGCAATATGTTCCGACCATTGTCCAGCTTATCTGCCACAGCAGCTCCATAGATCTCCATGCTGGCGGTGAATACCACCAGATCATACCATTGTGAGACCTGTAAGGGATAGATGGGTAATTCGATTAGTATTAAGGATTCTCATTTCTCCGTCCTATCCACTTACCACATCCAGAAAGTAGTCCACATGCGGCCTCTTGTGCACAAAGAAGCGCACTGGATTCCGATCGATGGTCACTTTGACAGTGAAGTCATGCGGTGTCCCGGGCTTCACTGTGTTCCTGGGCATTGCATTGTGATGTGAGTGTATCAGCGTTTCGTCCAGATCCAGGACCAGGGTTTTCCGCTGCACCAGACTGAGCCGATGCCGCGATACCGGGGACAGCGGGAACAATTCATATTTAACCGGTTGATACTGGATAAACTAAGAAAGTTAATCACAATCAACTCTGACTCAGTTATTTAAGTGTCGATAAATACAATACAATACTAAGAGTGGGGATAGGAATGGGAGTGGAATAGATTGTAAGGGTGAGCGTGAGCACGAGCCCATGCCGAAGGTCAGGTCTTCTTGCAGCGTCATGATGAAACGGCGACCGAGTGCAGTGCCCCACAAATAAATTGATAAAGGGTTTGGGCGTTGGGGTGTTGGGGTGGTATACCTTAGCGTATACCTTAGCGATCCTTCACTGTGCACGGGGCAAAGCCAGCTCGTCTTATCAATTTCCAGTGGCATTTATTGTACTTATTTCATTAGTGTTTGTGTGTGTCGATTGGGGTTGGGGGATTGCCAACGGGTTAGTGGTTAGGTTAGTGGGAATCAATTGGTTGGGGGCTTTAAACTATAGTTTTTTTCGGTGGGGTATAATACTTACAGCTCGCACTTGGCGATTGAACATGAAACAAATGCATGTCCAGACTTTTGATAGCAGCAACAAAAGTGCATGGAATTTCATTTGCAGAAGGGAAATCATTTGGTAAGAAGGTTCCGTCCGGTATCGTCTTCTTACCAAATTTCTATGTCTACCAATTTTTCTGAGTATAATTTTGAATGAATGGAAACCACACTGCGATCGATTGCCAAGGCAATCGCTTCAATAGAAACAGAGTTTCTTCTTTTATTTTAGCGCGCTTTTTCCGCCTCTATATGCTTGAGACTTCTATGTATGCATGCTGCTTGGCTCGAATCTCGCACTGATCTGGCTTCCGGATTCGGGATTGGATTGGATTGGTGAATACTTCCTGGCTCGAGACTTCCAACACACAGCACAACAGTGTACAGAAATCGCAAATCGAGATCAAAAAAATATCTCGAGAGCAACAATTTTGGAGAATAAGATTATCTGCACATATTTATTGCACTTTTATTTGCTATGCGTATTTTTCGGTTGGATAATCTCGCGGCCGTGGTTTTCTTTTAACTTTTTTGGGTTGTTGTTCTTTAAATTATATAAATATAATTTGTCCGTGTTTTTGTATTTATTTTTTCAGCGTTTTTGTTTAATAAACTGTCACACGTATACACACATCCACACAGACGCGCGCACACACACAGAGTTTGGCCAAAAGCCAGCCAACAAAATATAATTGTGAAAAAATAGTGTATGAGAACTGGCAGATAGAGTACTATGCTATCGATAGGCCCCGTTTGTGTGATTGCCGGCTGCAAAATGTTTGTTATCGTTGTTTAGAGTTTTTGATATATTTATCACATAAAGTTGCTAAAATTTACGAATATCCGCAATTAAAAACTACAATACTAGCATTATGGTTATTTATTTATAGTGTGGCCCTGAGCGAAGGCCTGCAAAATGATTTGTGCATCGTTGGCAGCACATGCGTACGGGAGCGCCATATTGATAGAGGCCATACACGAACAGATGCGCTCATCATGCATTCGCAAAAAATGAAATGTGATTTTCTACACGGCCCTCTTGTTGAATTGTCTGCCAACATATTTAGCCATTAATATTGGAATTTATAGTAGCCAACATTTATACATTTTCAATAATAAACCGATTTTTGTATCAACTACAGCATATAAACATATTCCGTCATTCAACTATGCGGAGCCGGCACCAAGTGTCGTCTGTACGTGTATGAATGATATCCAACCGATTAATCGCTTTGAGCAGCCGCCTGGGTGTAATCGTTTTAAGCGTCGTTCTTTGCAATTTGCAAAAAGTGTCAGAAAAGGAGAAAAATATGCAGACTTTGCGCAAAACCATTTAAATGCCAATTGTGCTGACGTCGAACATACAGACGAAAACCAAAAGCCAAGGGACAGGTGCAACGTGCTTGAGGATTTGAACAAATTATTTTCCGTGTCTCCTGCGTGTGTGCGTGTGGTGTGTCTGTTAATGTGTGTTTCGGCGCGTGGGTGAGTGTGTGCGAGCGTGCGTGTGTGTGTGTGTGCGTGTAAAAAAAAGCCGCACACTGAAAAAAAACAGTGAAAAATTTCCTTTTGCCCTTTTTCTCGCATTTGGCAATCGAAGAACCGTGAAAAGGGGCGCCCACCAACACCCGTGGCCAACCGACGAATCGGTTTTATATATTTTTTTCCCCCAACCGGTTTAGAATAACCGCTAAAATTGTGGAAAAACAGGAGAAAACTCCCAAGCGGAAGAAGAAGACTGCAGCCAGTAAAATGTCTGCAGTTTACTCGCCGCAGCCGCCGCAGCAGCAGCAACCGCCTCCCCCACCACAGCAGCAGCAGCAGCAACCTCCCCCCAATTCCATGTCCCTGCAGCAGCAGCAGCAGCAACAACAGCAGCCACCCGGCGTCGGCGGTGGTGGCAGCGTCCTCGGTTCCCAGGGCGGGCTGCTGCCCATGGGGATGCAGCAGCAGCAGCGTATAACCGGCGTGCCGCCAATGGGAGTGCCTGGCTCCCCCGGCAGCATCATTACCGGTGTGGGTGGTGGCGGAGGTGGCGTCGGCGTCGGTGGATGCGGCAACATGATGGGTGTCACCCCACCATCAACTCCACGCGGCGGAGGCGGTGGTGGGGGCGGAGGTCTTGGCGGCGTCGGCGGTGGGCCGCCGCAGGTCAACTCTGCGCAGATCCAGAAGATGCTGGACGAGAACTGCGGCTTCATCCAGACGATTCAGGACTTCCAAAGCATGGGCAAGGCGCAGGAGTGTATGTCTTACCATGTGGCCCTGCACAGGAATTTGGTATATCTGGCCCAGCTGGCGGATCCTGCAATGAATATCTCCCAGATATTGCCGGTGAGTGCTGGAGACGTGAGGCCTCGGCCTGGGCCTGGAACAAACTTTTAATGCTCTTTTCCATACACAGCCGCCGCACATCCTGCAGACTCAAGCGATGCAACAAAGTAACCAGCAGACGCCGGGTGGTCCCGCTGGTCCACACGGTATGCTTGGGGGCCTGCCGCCGCCCCAACAACAACAGCCACAGCAGCCAGGCGGCCCCGGCCAAGGCCAGCCTCAGCAGGCAGGCGGTCCACCGCAAATGGGTGGCATGCAACAGCATGGCAGCGAGCCCGGCGTCCAGATGACACCCTATGGCGGCCAGCAGCAGCAACAGCAGCCGCCGCATCCAGGCATGCCGCCCAATCCTCAGCAGCAATCTCAGCAGCAGCAGCAACAACAACAACAACAGGCGGCGGCCGCAGCCGCGGCGGCAGCAGCAGCAGCAGCGGCAGCCGCTGGCCAGCAGCAGGTGACGCAAGTGAGTCAGGCCGGGCCGCAGGTCCAGCAGCAGCAGCATCCCTCGGCGATCTACCGAAATGCCCAGGGTGGGGGCCAGCCGGGACAGGGCCCGGCACAGCAATCGATTATACCCAGTAAGTGTAAAGTATCCGCCGACCAGGGGAGATCCGCCTCCAACTTCATCCGATGATCCTCATATCCTCGTTATCTTTGCAGATCAGCAGCAGCAGCGGCCCAACAATGGCCCTCTTGCTGGACCCGGCCAGAACCAGCAGCCGCCACAGCAACAGCCACAGCAGGGATCCCAGCAACAGCCCAACCAGCAGCAGCAACAGCCCCAACAACAGCAGGGCCCACAACAGGGCGGACCGGGTGGAGTACCGCCGCCCCAGACACCGTACCGGGTGAGCTACCAGCAGCAGCAGCAACAGCACGGCCACTATCCCGGGTATCCGCCGCAAACGCAGCCCCAGTATCAGCCCCAGGGTGCCTATCCGTATGGACCGCCGACACAGGGATATGGGCCACCGCCTCCAGGACCTCCGAATGCAGCGCAGTCCGGCTACCATCATGGCGGAGCTGGGGCAGGAGCCGGAGGACATGGCGGCTATCAGCCGAACACTGGGGGACCCGGGCAACAGGCCCCGCCACCGGGCGTTTATGCACCGCCCCCGGGCAGCCAACAGGGAGTGCCGCCAGGTCAGCAACCACCACCGCCGCCGGGACAGATGTACGGACCCCCACCGGGGACTGCAGGAGGACAGCAGGTGGGGGCGCCCGGTGGACCGCCTGGTCCTCCCCAGAGCGTGAATCAGTATGGTCCGCCACCGCCGCAGAACTCGACGGGTGGTCCGCCACCCATGAGCTATGCTGGGTATCCTCCAAATCCCAATCAGTACGGCCAGTCGGGGGCTGGAGGAGCGCCCCCGGGTGGTGGCTATGGGCCACCCCCACCGCCTAACAGCAGCGGACAGTCGCCGTACCAGGCCTACCAGCAACAGCAGGCGGTAGGTGCTGGAGGCGCACCACCGGGCAGTAGCTATCCAGGCGGACCGCCGACGAGTGTGGTGTCCGGGGGTCCGCCACCCGCACCCGGTGGCTATAGCCAGACAACAGCTCCTAGCCAGACGCCACCGCCACAGGGACCCCAGCAACAGCAGCCAGGTGGTGGAGGAGCGGGCTCCAATCCGAATGGGCCAAACGCCCAGCAACAGTCGACGCCGCCGCCATCGGGAGGAGTGGGAGGAAATCCACAGCAGCAGCAGCAAGTGCCGCAAGGTGGGGCAGGAGGAGCAGGTTCCCAGCAACAGCAGCAGCAGTACGCGCCTCCGCCGCCCCAACAGCAACAGGGAGGACCAGGTGGAGTGGTTGTCTCTGGGGTGGCACCGCTGCCCACCCAAGTCCAGCCCACATACTCGACGCCTGGCGGCGTTGCAGGCTATGGGCCGCCGCAACCCCAACAGCAACAACAGCAGCAGCAAGGGCCGGGAGGACCTCCTACCTCCCAGCAGCAGCCCCCACCGACAGGTGGACCCCCGAATCCCCAGGCAAGTGCCCAGCAGCAGCAGCAACAACAACAACAACAGCAGCAACAACAACAGCAGCAGCAGCAGCCGCCACCCAATGGTGCCACGCCGAATATGCCGCCCAATCAATATCAGCCGGCTCCTGGTGCCCCTCAGCCGTATGGGGGGCCGCCACCGCAGGCCTACGGACCACCACCGCCGGGCAGTGCCTATCCCGGCCATGCGTACCATCAGCCACCGCAGGCGGGCGGTTATGCGCAGTATCCGCCCACGCAGGGCTATCAGAGCTACAGGCCGGCCGGAGCACAAATGCCGCCGCCCGGGGCACCCCAGGGACCGCCACCGACGGGGGCCTATGGCTACTACAGCAATCAGCCGCCGCAATGAGGCTGAGCGGATGTGGTGGCGATGGCAGTGGTAAGGCAGCAGGATGAGGAGGAATCCATGATCATCCACTCGAAAAAATGCTCATGATGAAATGGAATTCATGAAGGATTAAAGGAAGTAGCTCCCACACCCAAAATGAGAACGATTCTTTTTGCATGAAATTTAGAGTTTAAGCGGCAGATCGGGAGACAGTTATCTGAATATATATATACGATACGATATATAATACACTTTTAAGGAACCGAACATCCTCCTCCTGTCCCATGCTTCACACTCAAGAAAATAGAATTGGAAATGGAAATTCCCTGGAGAGAGAGAGAGAGAGAGTACGCAAGAATCTTGCGCGGTCTCTTAGTTTTAAGCAGACCCTCTATATAGTAGTATATGTGTTTTTAAACCATAAGAATTAGCTATTTAAACTAATTTTTTTTCGTGTCGTAGAGAGAACACATAGATAGATCTATGGCTCTATCAATTCATTCATATTCATTTGATTATTGTTTTATTTTATGGCCCTCCGTTTCCTTCTTTTAGTTATTTTCTTGTTCTTTGCGCGTACTATAGGATAAGCAGCTCCCAACCTAATAAAATTAAAGAAGAAATTATAAATTATACAATACTATATTTCACAATACTATACAAGAAAAACGAAACATCGGAATTCCATTGATGCCTACACTGATGGTAGGGACTGTACGAAGGATTATACTATTAAAAAAAAATTCAGCAAATGAAAAGAAAGAAGAAAAAGGGCAACAAAATGAAACTCTAGAAATATTACAAATTTGTATTTTTGATTTTATATATATTTTTTTTATAGTTAATGAACATAGTGGAATACAGTGGACACTCCATAGGTGGACTTAAGACTCTGTAAAGTTTGATAATAATTAATATGATGAAGGATCGCTTGGGATCTTTGAATTCTATTAAAATAATTATTCAATTATTGCATTTTATTGCCTAAACACAAAAATGAGTTCCAAAATATATCTAGCATTTAGTATTTAAATAAATATTTATTTAGCTAACGGAAGGGAATCAACAAAAACAAACGACAAAGTTATTGTTATTCAAGGAGAGAAAATTAATGATATTAAGAGATTTTGATTGTAGGATATAAGAATGTGTTCCACTGTAATCAAGTGTGCACTGTAGTAGCCCTCCCTTCCCATACCTCCCACAGCCACCATTCTGATTAATTCTAAATCCCCTTACTAAACAAAAATTCCGCGTATAACTCTTGTAAAGATCTTGTAATTTTGTGAAAATGAATCCCTCTACTAGATTCACTCCCGCTCGCTCGTTTTATGCGCCATCTCGCTCTAAAGCAGGGAAAAAGCCCCATCCCCCGACTATTGCTGCTCTGCTCTAATCTGCTCGGAAATCTCGAATTGAATGATCCCCAAACCTCCCCTCCCCCCACAAACATCGAGAAAATATATATATAGAGATACGAGTATATCAAATAGCATTTAGAAATTTCTATTTTCAAAATGCAAAATAAGAAATAAAAAACACAATTAAAAAAAAAAAAAACGGAAATGCAGTAAATTCGAACATTTTCTTACATTAATTTTTAAAATTTTCTGAAACGAAATTGCATTTTTCTAAAGGTTTTCTAGAGGAGAAATTTGCTTTTTTGAGTATGTTTGCCTTTTGTTGACTCAGCATCACTTTTGGTAGTCGCCGGGCCGATGAAACCTCATCTATGTAATTCTCCTGTAAAAGAGAAAAAGGTTCAAAAAGTTATAGAAAATCACTGGACATGTTTCAAACTCCTCCCATTGCTGTCGGTCATGGATTCGAATAGTCCTGGGATTGCGTCTCAAATAGGTCATGAAAGCTGGTCTGAAGAATGTGATGGAGTACGGCCACTACATCCTGGGATACGACCAGATACTGGCGGCCATAAATGAGGGAAGTTTGGGTTTGGTGGTCGTCGACGACCAGGCAGAAGAACCGAGCATATCGCAAATTCTGTTGGCCACCATATCACAGCCCACTAGAATTGAGGTATTCCCTGGCAGCCCCCCGGACTTGGGCGAGGTCCGTGGCGTAGATAATGTAAACCACCTAGCTTGATGAAGTGCATATCGACACACTACAAAATGTAGGAGCTGTGCATTGGGAATGAATTCCCATTTAATACAACATAAAACGTCCTCAAAGTTCAAGTGATAGATTCAGGCTACCTGCAATTTTGTTTTAAAATCAAAACAAATGCCGATGCATATTTATAATTATTATTAATGCCATAAATATCTCGATTAGAGTGGTCCATGTACAATTATAACCTTAAATTTCTAACTGCTTTTTCATGTAGCGTCACAGCATACCGTTAGAAACTTCAAATTGTGTCTCTGTGTGGAGTTCCTGCAAACCCGCTGCAAAGCATGCATTAACCAACACTGCTTGTATTCTGATCCATCCTTCATATACCGAAAATGCTTTCAGAGCGTCCGAAATTATCGTTTCTCTGACGATGTGCTTTGCTCCGACTAATTCACTGCATGCTTTTCCCATACAGGTTTTGTTGCTGCTATCTCATTGAATTAAAGTGTTGTGGAATTATGACGTTATTTAAAGATTTTTTAAAGCTCGCTGTACCCAACACTGCTTACTGCAACTAATTTATCGATGCAGCGGTTGCATGGGAGGATGCATGTGCACCGCGTGCAGTATACAATTCGTTTCACAGATGCATTCATATGTACATTCCCATACTGCACAGAATATCATAACCATTTATATATACATATACTCGCATACATGTGTGGCAGCCTCCCAGTCATGCACATGTAGCCAATGTATTGTTTACAAATAGGTTTTTGCTGTTTATCGAACATCGATACGCATTACCCAGCACTGGAGAGTGCAGTGCAGATAAGAATGGAGAGGCATACTGAGATTCGCCGCATTTTGCGTATAGCGAACACCCAAGATGTACATTTATAAGCGATCTGCATTTATTTAAACATGATAACTATATTTAGCTTTTTTGGTTCTTTTAGAGTTTTGGAATAATGTCAATTTTTCTCTATTGAACGTTTATATTTTTGTGGAGCTTATCACGACCCCAGAGTTCAGTGCGTGTATTCCTTATCTTCTTTTTGATCACCTTCCGCCTTCTCGTCGCCATGATCCTGCTGCTCATTCTTCTCTAGCAACTGCTCTCTTGAACCGCATGGATCATCGGGGACCCCTTCCTCTTCCCCGTCCCTTGGGATCGACCCCTGACCACGACTAAAAAGCTTTTCCTTGAGTTTCTTGAGGAAGTTTCGAGGGCCAGCCGATGTCGGGCGCACAACCACAATGACCTTGGTGGCCACACTGTGGATGGGACCAAATGCCAGAGCCACCACAGTGCAGGCCAAACAGATGACGTTGTAGGGCATGCTGAAGTCGGGCGTTGGCAACGAGACGATCAGGGCTTCGGTGTGCAGGCCCAGCACATACGATGGACTGGTGGCGTTGAAGGAGTGGGAAAAGAGATGGCCCTCCAGGGGCAGGGCCGAGTAGTTGGTGCCCATTGGCAGGGAGCTGGAGACGAGGGCCGCATTGATGTAGTGGCCGTGATTGGCATCGGGCGGATACTCGAGCCACTTGAGTACCAGGTAGTCGACATCGATGCTAATCAGCGCCGAGCTCTGGCCGGGCAGCAGGAACCCAATCTCCAGGTGGGTGGGCAGCTCCCGCTGCTTACCGGGAGCGTAATGGAGCAGCTTGAATGGCAGCGTCTCGAGGCCGTATTCGTGCCGGCCTAGGGACCGCCGACGGATGTTGAGGGTATGCAGATAGGCGTGCACATACCACGGTATGAGCTCCTGCACCAGGATAGGCAGCGGTGCGTAATGCGAATTGGTCACCTCCGTAACGATGCGTCCCCGTTCCTGGCCCTGGCCCAGTAGATAGCGATGCACGTAAATGGGCGGCGGGGCTGGCTTCAAACGGCTACGTCGCACCTCGCCCTTGGGCGCCAACCAGGCGATGTTGAACAATCGCTCGCTCTGGTCCTGGAACTGCTCCTGCATATCGTACACCCCATATAGCACTGTGTATCCGCCCCGTGTAGTCTTCAATTCTGCGGGTGGCAGCGGCACTAGCTGGAAGCGGGCGCCCATCTCGTTGCGCTGCACATATATCTTGCTGCTGGTCGCCAGCTCACAGTAACCATTAAGGCCCATACCGAAGAGGCGGCGCAGCGAGAAATCGTTGCCGCTCTGCTCGAGCAGTCGGAGATCGTAGACGAGATTCGCCGTCTGCGTCAGCTCCAAGATGCAGTTGTCCTCGTCGTGGTCCTGGCACAGGGTGCGCACCTTCAGGCCCAGCGAATGGTACTTGGTGTTGTGCACATAGCCGGAGTTGAGCAGCGAGGCGAATCCCGAGGCACTGCCGCAGGGCAGAAGCTTCTTCCAGGGCGTCAAATTCTCCGTGCAGACAATCTCTCGCGGCAACGACGCGTAGCGCACGAACTTCTCCCGATTGGCGGGCATGAATTGGGGGCGCAGGAGATGCCTGGGCGATATGCTGTTGGTGTTGTCCACAAAGTTGAGGGAAGCGCACAGGACGCCAGAGAAGACGTTTGCCAGCTGAGCCCACTGCTTGTCTACCTCATGGTCGGTGAGGTTGGGTCCCTTGAACCAGGCCCACATCTCGGCACCGCTGGTGGCCTCAACGATGGGATAGCCCCAGGTCTCGTAGCGCCACAGGCCCTGCGTGAGGCCGATGTGCAGCTCCTTTACATCAAACTGCTGCAGCAGCTCGGCAATTACGCGCGGCGTTAACTGCGTGTGATAGACTGAAAGAGCCACGATTATACGGATAGCATGTATAGGGTATAGGGAGCATTCGGTGGCTACTCACGGTTCTCCTTTTGGCCGTAGTGCCAGCGTGTGGTAAATTGAAAGTAGGTGTTTACATGGTCGCCGGATAGAGGCCGCACAACTAGCTCCTCATGGAAGTGTTCATCTTTGGAGGTTGGCTGGGCCACGACAGTGGCAAGCAGAAAGGAGCCCACACACCACAGATGTGTCCAAGACATCTGAATACGCATTAAATGTGAACGCCTGCTCAATTGCAATTATTAAAATGCGGCAGATGCAGAAAGATAATAAACAGCGGCTAAACGCAGGGTTGATTTCATCTGTCAAAATATCGTGCGTTAACAGCAACAGTTTCAGGGTTGCTTTGGGCAGTTCTGCCCACTGTAGTGACCACTGTTCGTATGTTATGCTATGTAATGACCCACGACGACCCCCCCATAAACAACAATTTTTTAATGAAAATGCCAATTTCTATGGTTTTTGCTCAAGTATTTATTCACTCAATTCGCTTTGACATCTTATAAGGTCTTCGGGCCAACATTTGTACTTTGAGTTTCGTTGGTATTTTTCTCATGGTATATATTTACCGCCACGCTCATACTTTTAACGCAAAAATGAGTAAACAAGCGCGTTTCTATTACTTTTTGGGCTGACCCAAAAAAAGGATAGCGGGTAAATTCAGCCAAGGGAATTTTCACGTCTCGCACTATTTTCACCTTACCCGTTTTGCCTGTTGTCCATACCCGATGTTATACGAAGATCCTCAGCAATTTCCCAGGGAAAAATATTATAAACTTCCCAGGACGGCGAGGATTTCTTACAGCGGGCGGATTTGAAATGAGCAAGGAGTTAATTAAATAATGGATAAATTGCTGAAATCAAAGTAACCTGTTTCATGGGAGATTAGTTATTCGATTATGATATCTTTTTACTATGGGTTTCCTTCCAGGGAGTAGCCCCAACACTATACAACCCAAATTATAGTGAACAAATAAAACAATAGCCCCAAAAACAACTAACTTCGACCCGAGCATTACAGAGCGTTGTTAACCCCCCATTGTAATATTGTGAAATCTATTATTTGAGGCCATAAACTGCAAACAGAATATAAAAATATGGGAATATGGTTTTGTCGGTATTTTTACGGTATATTTTTAGAGTGAGACCGTTCTTTTCGGTATATTTCTGATGGTCGGACGGTATATTCTATCGACAATCAGCGGATCAGCGGTCACACTGTCATAACAAAAAAAACCATGAAATACTTCGGACGTGCCCTCCAGAGTCGCGGAAGACCGTTATCGTGTGTGCTCTGACTGTGCTCTCTGAATTTATTTTTGGTCATCTATTTTTTTGCCCTGGTACAACTAAATTAACAATGAACAACGAGAAAACAACCAAAAACCCAACAACCAAACATACACGATAATCAAAATCAATTAACGCCCGTCAATAATTATCGGAGAAACGCAGCGAGCGACTTGTATGCAAAAATGTTTGCAGGCAGCAAGCAATAAATGGATGGTGGAGGGGCAGAGAGCAGAGCACGAATTAAATGTTTATTCGAAGGAGATTCTTCATAAAATTGGAACAATTCTGGGTCCACGGCAGGCAGGGGGACGGTACGAGACGAGACGGAACGCAATGCAATGAAACTACATTTCCCTTAACTGACTTGACACATTTTCCCCCATTACGTTTGGGAGTGGAGTTTTTTCATTCTATAAACTTTTTGTTCATTTAAATGCGAATAACCGTCACAACATATATATATATATATACATAATATATATATATACATGATTAGTAATATTAGATATGAATCAAAGGCTGGGGAACAACAACAAAAATGACGAAACGTTCTTCTTTTTCCCCCCCTTGGCTCGGACGAAAAAGAAATTCGCGGAAGACACGACAACGACGACAACGTTGAAGGAAAGATTTTTACTCGCGTCGCGGTATACTTCAACTGTTTTTGAACTTTTATTGCGTGTTGCTCTTGCAGCCAGAGCGCCAAGCGACAAAACCTCTGCCTGATGTGAGAGACGGAGATAGATGCGAGAAACGTGTGTTGGTGGTGGAGTGCAAAACGGGAGAGAAAGAGAGAGAGAGTAGGCAATCGCAGAGAGAGCATGCGCTCGAATGTTGCTTTGTCTCTGGATGTATATAAGTGCGCGCGTGTGTATGTGAGAGCCAATGTGTGTCGCTTCACTTGGCCCGAAACTGCGACGTTGTTGCGTGTGTTCATCGCCGCCGCCGTAGACTCACACACTGAACAGCCGCTGCTCTGCTCTGCCGTGGGCCCAATGCCATTGTGGTGCTGTGTGCTCTCTCTCTGCGGCCATTTTCGCCGAGGTCTTGTCGCTGTGTCGCCGTAACAGAGGAGCAGAGCCTTTTGCCCCCCACCCCCACCCTCCATTCTTGCTTGCTGTAATCTCATTCCCTAATACAAATCAACGCAAATTGCAGATAGATATAAAAGAAAAGATCTAAAAAGGCCACAAAATCATACATTTTGCATACACACATACACATTTAACGATAAAGGAGAACAGCAAAAAAAAAAAACAAAGTGACAAAAAGAAAACAAGAACAAGCAAAAGTAACGGCGAATTCTCGGAAACAGACGCAGCGACAGCAACAAAGGCAGCGGAGCACAAGCGAGACGGCAGCACAGCTCCGCTGCTCCGAAGCAGTGAGCAGAGAGTGTGCGCTGGAGAAGGGAAGGAGAGTACTAGGAGAGTTGGAGCCACCCCCGCGCCCTGCCCACCCGCTGAAAAAGAGAGCGCAGCAACAAATATAAGCACATTACGACGCGACCTACTAAGAAAAAAGGTGATTTTTTGTTCAATTTCTATCTTATTATTTACCTCTCTTGAGTTTCGTTTTAGTCTTTTTTAACACCTAAAAGCCCTAGATATAGTCTTGTAGAAATTCGAGTCTTGAATAAAATGTAACTTTTCTCTCTTTGTATCGCTCTCAACCACACTTACTCTTGCGCTCTCGCTCAGCTAATTCGCCGTCGATTTTTGTAGTTGATTTCATAACTAGGTGTTTTTTTTTCATAATCACATGTTTTGGTTGCACCCCCACCTCCCCTGACCCTGCCGAAACCGAAATTCAAATCGATTTTATTTCCAAAAACAAAAAAAATACTAATTTGTCGATTGCCTACCATTATTCGCCTCATATTTGCAGCTTTGTGGCCGGCGCTCACTTTCGTTAGCGAACCACAAAGCGACCAGCGCGAGAGCACCACACAGAGTAAGAGAGCGAGCGAGAGAGTAACAGCTGGTTAACAGGGAGCATTTACTTTACAGCATTGCCAAAAGTGTGAGTGAAACAATAAAACATTGACCAACAAAAAAAAAAGGATTGTAAAACCAAAATATGTGCATTTTTCAATACTTTGATTGTTCTTTGTGGGCGGGATGGGGTGGATAATTTCATCTTATCCTTAGTTAAATTAGAGCGAAGAGACAGACAAAGATGACGTCATGTGGGGGCCTGGGGTCTGACTGTCGTTCACGGCTATTTTTATAAGTGTGAGAGTGTATCTCGCCGCGTGAGTATGTGTGTGTGTGCATTCCTCAAATAATTTTGCATTCTATAATGGAAAATAGCCAAAAGCAAAAAAAGAAATGGCTTTGAACGGCAATGTCGCACACACACACGCACGCAGGCAGGCAGACGCTGCTTCTTTCTGGCCTGGCAACGCTACCCGCCGTAAACGTGCTCTCTCCGCCAGCCCCGCACCGCATCTCTCGCTGGCTGACACAGACAGCTTGTGCGCTGCTACCACTCTGAGGCCCTCTGCCGCGCTTTTCGAGCTAAACGCTTCGGGCCGTGCTGGCGGCAGACTGAATGTTTTCATACATTCGAAATTTCAACGAACGGTACTGTGGTCGTCGGTCGTCGTCGTCTCGCTGCCGCCGACGTCCGCTGTTGAATTCGCCGCATGCCTCATGCTCATTTGTTGCTTTGCTGTTTTGTAGCTTGTGGCCCTCGCTCTCGCGTTTTCTTTCTCTCTCTCTCTCTTTTCACTGATTTGTATTTCTCTTTGAAAGAAGTTTCTGGTAACCACATTTATTATTTTACATAAAAATGTATGTTTTCATGAAAGGATCATATTATAAAGCATTTATTGTTATAAATATTAGTAAGAAAACATGAAATACAGGTACAGGGCAGCTCAATTTGCATGTTGGCTATCTTCCGTTTCACAAACTCATACAATGGATACTGCACACAGATATGTACATAAGTTTATACATATTTTCAAATGAATGTATCTATGTGTAAAGTGATTGTGTCAATTTTCCTCGTGATGTAATAGATTTTTTTTTGTTTGTTGTTGTAGGTGCGGCTTCTTTTTGCCCTCTCGCCCGATTACGCTTTGTTGTTCTTCTGGCATATTCCACCATACAACGAGGTCAGACCCCCTACACACACACACACACTTGCAATAGTAGTCAACCCTAAAATAAATCGCAGTTGGCAGCAGTTGGTTTGTCTCGTTTTTGCCCATCTGCCTTTTGGACTTACCTGTCAGCAGCGATCGGTCTCTTCCACCCTACCTCCTGCTTCTGCTGCTGCATCTCTCTCTTCTTCTTGTCACATGTAATATATAACTTCCGGCTTGTCCTCTCTCTCTCTCTCCCGTTCTCGGGCTCGCTCTCTGCATAAATCAAATGTTCGATGCCCGCATGTTCGCGAGTGTATGTACATATGTATGTATGTGTGCATGTGTAGGTTATCGCGTATTTCTGCTGGTTCTGCTCTCTCTCTAAGATTTCTGTTTGTTGTTATACTATTATTAAGCAATTTGTTATGTTATTTTACTTCACACCCTTTTAGTAAATTTTCCAAGGAATGTCGTGCTTTAAGTGCAATTGTTTTGCCTGATCCAGAACTATTAGTTTTGTGCTTGTTGAATTTTACAAGCAAAGATACGCATTACAGATGTACATATGTACATATGTACATATGTATGAACAGTGGGTTCAAATACTATTCGTAAATCACAATAGCCTCTCAACCGAAAGAACGTGTTGTTTATTAAAATTGTATGTCAATACAATTAATATTCATAAATTCATTTCATCAATGGAATACTGCAAAAGAATTTACAAGTGTACAGTGTACACCCTGTACTCATAAATGTGAGACCGAATGTACATATGTGTGAATATATGTACATAAATATGGTTGTATGTATATATGTAGATGGTGGCCGCATTTTTCGAAAAATGAGAGCACATAAAAATGATGGCTGCTTTGTCATAACTCTCTACCATCGCGTTGCCGCCCTTGCTTCACCACCCACCGTCTCCTACGCAAATATGATTGATGTAACTGTGTTTGAGTTTGCATTTGCGTTTGTTTCCTTTTGTCTCTAAATTAAGGCCCATTAAAATTAATTAAGATATTGACCCAGTTCGTCTGAAAGCGGCACAAATGGACAATTTACACTGTGACGTCATGTGCACTAGAAAACTGCATTAACATACTGTTACAATTTAGAAATAAAATTGCTTTATCTAGATCACACTGAGAGCGGAAGAGAGATAGAGCGAGCCTCGTGGGTGAGAGCAGCGATCGTTGTCTGAGCAGCGCGCAGTAGCAACAGCAGCAGCAGCAACAGAGCGCGCTGTGGGTTGCCTGCCTGCCTGCCTTGCCCATTCAATTGATTGTCAAGTTTATAACTTAACATCGACGTTGCTGTTGCTGTTGCTGCTAGTAGTGCTTCTTACAGCTGTTCTACAGCTGGAATTTGTCCTCTTTTGTGGTTCTGTTAGGGAATGGGGGAGAGGCGGCATGTGATTTGCGATAAGAGCCCCTATGTGCACTTTTTCTATCTGATAATTGATTTCAAAATATACATGCCTTAAGGCTAAGCGTATGCGCGCAGTCTCTCTTGGTTGCTCTGCTTGCTCTTTCTTTCATACCGTGAGAGTCTCGTTGAGCGCTGCTTTTGTTACTCATCATCACCTGCTGTTGCTGTGTGTTTTTTTCTTCTCTTTTCGTCCCTAGCAATTAAAACCCAACAGTGTGAAACCATTTCGTCTGGCCAAAAAAAAAAAAAGAGAAAAACGAACGGTAAAAACAACTTTTTTTTTGGCAGAGCAGCAGAACAAACAATGTGTGTGTGTGTTTGTGTGTATGTTGGCGTGTGACAGAGGGAGATAGCTGGCGATGTCAACAGCGGCGCTAACTAAACCAATACAGTGATTACTCTCCCACTAATGACCTGATCAACTGATATGAATACTCTTAAGATAAACAGGGAATAGAGGGTGGATCAGATGTACATATGTATGTATGTATGTGTCTGAGGCACTCAGTAGCACCCGAGCAGTACCCGAATAACGCTTATCTTAATGCTCTTTAAATGCGTCCCCAAGCGGGTGCCCACTGTACCCCTCTATTTGTCTCTCCTCTTTGACCATTTCGCATACTACAATGAAATTTCATTGATTTCATTGAACTTTTACTTTCTTGCTTCTGGCCGCAGCAGCAACGCCAGCGGCAAACAGCATAACTGTAAATTTTTTTGGATTTCTTCTTTGGTGCCTTCTTTCCAGCAGCGGCGGCGACAGCAGCAGCAGCAGAACCAAAAAGAGAACAGCAGAAAATCTCTGGCCCGGCCCGGTCCGGGGTCCGGCCTCTTCCTCACTATCGACGGACGCGTATCTAGAACTGTGTCATGCATTCGAATAGATGTCGCAACGTGCAGTGACCCCCCCTTCCTCGCGGTGGAGCCGCAATTGCAGCTCTGCCAGTGCGTACAAACCACAAAAAGAGATCAATGCCGATTGTTAATGTGCTGTTGTTCCTCGGCTGTTGCTGAATGCGTACACACCACAGGAGCCGGCATATTGTCGCTGGTCAACTGGTCGCTGGTCTCCAGTGCGTACACACTAATTCAATGGTTCTTTGCGTATTTATTGGGGGAACATAAAAAAAAAAAACCACAAACATTCGAAAAACGAAAAACGCACGCGCGCATTCTCGTATGTTCCGCAGTAACTATCAAAATGATTCTGATAAATATCATACATTTCATTTGGTAAACGAATCTGTGTGTGTGCGTTTATGTGTGTGCGTGAGTGTGTGCCTCCTTTCTTCGATGGAAAGTTGCGGTGCGGTCTGATCCACTGTCATTTCAAAATCCCACTGAAAACGGATTCAGATACATAGATTGAATAAGCAAAAACCTCATAAGTATGATTCGTGCGGTCTCCAAACAAAATGTAGCAAAGTCATTCCAACGGTAATGCTATTCATGTGAGAGCTACTTCAATATTTCAAGGTCAGCCACAGCTACAGACACAGCGGCAGAGTTAGAGCCGAAACCGTGTCTGGCTTTGTCCTACCTGTGATTCGGCCACGTGGCAGTGGCAGTGGCAGTGGCAGCGGCAGCGACCCCAGACAACGACAAACGAGCACGTTTGTGCTTGTGTATACGATGTATATGTATGCATCTGTGTTTGTGGCTTTGTCTGGATGGATTTCGTTATCCTGCGGGGCTAAAGACCTATTGGAAATACTCTACATTATAGAAGGTTTAAATATTCCAAATATTTATGATAACGATAACATTCCACACATTTTTTAGAGTGCTCCTCTCTCTTTGCACCGCCCCCCAAAAAGCGGTGTTTTTTTATTAAGACAGTAGAGCATATATAGTATGTAAGTGTCTGGCAGTCTCCTGCTTCTCCTGCTGCTTATAAAGGTTAATCATAACAAATCGACAGCTGTCTCTGTCTGTCTGGCTGTGGCAGCGATGTCTATGTCTTTGCCTGTGTGTGTGTGTGTGTGTGAGGACCTCGAAATGTCAACGACTTGGTTCTTTGTTCTCCTTGTTCTTGCTGCTGTTCCTTTCTTCGTCTTCGTATCTTCGTGATTTCTTATTTCGGCCACAGACGAAGTGAGGAAAATTCCCGTTCAATGACATCTCCAAAACGGGACTTGGGGGCAACATACTATTAGGGTTGACGCCATGTTCATACCATATACTAGAACATACATATATGTATGTACATCATAAATACATATGTATGCATGTACATGTATTCTTATTAAATTTTAGTGTGCAAGTTGGCCCACATTTGTATGTGTGTTTGAGAATGAGTGTCAGAAATTTCTCAACACTGGCTCGTACGCTTTAAATTCCCCAACAAACAAAAAAGAAGAAAAATAGAGGGCATTGAAATATCAATAGTCTGAATATATATATTTATAAGTTATCAGGTATAAGGCGCACACTTCCGAATTTCTGTCTTCCGTTCCGTTCTATTTATTTTTTAATCTTAAATTAAACGCACCTGGATATACTATAATTGTTTGCATCTTTATTTGTTCTCCGGTTGCAGGCTCCTTTGTGGTCGAGAAATACAAACAGAAAACCGCATTCACTGACGAGAAAGAATTAAGGAATATCTTGAAGTAAATAAACAGAAAAAAAACTAATTAAGGACTATTAAGAGGTGAGTACCTCCCAAGGAGGAGTCCAATAATTTTGGTTAGCGTTATTCCTCTGCATGCACCATGCATCTTATCGTCGGAACTCCATCATTGTATCGGCCATGGTCAAGTGCAAGCAGAATCCAGCCACAAATACACACACGTGCAGGTCTCTTTCTCTCCCTCTCTCTCTATTTCTCTTTCTGTCTATTGCCAAAACGATGACGCACTGGGCTACGTTGCCGGTCTCTCTCGATCGCCGATGGTTTTTTCTCTGCTTTTTCTCTGTCTCTCTCGCGTATGCTCGTATTCTCTGGGGAAACCCGTTTTTCTTGAATGTGTGTGCCGGCTCTCTCTATGCAATTCCATGGCTCAGAGAGTGCTAAGAAATAGATGCTGTAATTTTTGATCGTGACTGAGAAATAAGTTTCGTCTCGAACGCGCGCCGCCAATGAGGTCACAGTGAAAACTCTGTGCGACTGTGACTCGTGAATGTGTGGGAGATGATATCACTGAAGGAGGAGTGACTAACTTTTTTTCAAACGAAGAAAAAAAAGAATAGGGGGCGATATACGAAAGCCCTCGATATGTTTGTGGCTGTGGGTGTGGAGATGGAGCTGAATTAGCGGATAACGAATGGCGGATAAGAAGGTTATAACATCCCAAAGGCTGTCATTGCCATGATATTTTATGTAACATTTCGCAGTGTTTCCGCTCTTGCCAACACTGCGCTTGACAGCTGATGATGGCGGCACCCAGCTGTGGGCGACTGAACAATGGCGGAGATGCAAAACGTGGCCAAACGGAGGAGGGAAGGGAGGAGGACCATCATTGCATTGAACAACTGGTGTGTCCTGGTTTCGTTTTGTCTGCCGCTGACACATCCATGTCTCCCTCTCTCTCTCTCTCTCACCCTCTGTGAATATTATGAAGGCGTATTATAGTATATTTTTCACCCAGAACAGTGCCACTAAATCGTGTATTAAATCAATAAAAATGTGCATGTACAACATGTATGGTATGCCTTCTTTTGGCACATCTATTCTTATCCATTTCGAACAGGGTCACAGTTTTTACTTGTTACTTAGTCATTGTGTAGCAACAATATTTTTTGGGTCACTGCAACGTGACTGCAAGGACATCCCACGCACATTCTCACGAACATGCACATGCTGGTGCACCTGTTGGCAGTTGGCGGTACCACGTGATAAGCGAAAGCATACAACAAATTTTTCCGTTTCCGTTCCGCACATTCTTCATTTTACAGCACTGGCTACAGCCGGGAGTAAGAGTTACATATGTAACTGTATAATCTGTCTGTTGCATGACTGCTGCTCGAGCGGTGGAGGGAATCACAACTGTCGCCTGCAGCTCATGGTGAAATCCGCCGTTGAGTCATCCTCGGTCGCCTCCACGCAAAGCAGGTGGCTGGCTTTATTTTTTAAGTTTTTTAATTCAAGATTATTTATGTTTAATTTAATTGGAAATGCTATACCGAAAAATTGTGGATATATACATACATAGGTACATCCATAGTATATATGTATGGACGTTAATGGAAATTTTTGGACAAACTAGATATCCATTCGTAATATATATCTACATACATATGTACATACATATGTATTTATCCTCCTCCTGATATAAAAAATTAGACGACTTTCAGAGGAAACTAAATATAGTAAATTAACAATACAGTCGAACTTCCATGTAACAATATTCCCTATAAAAAATTAATTTGTAGTACTTTTTGCTGTCCTTATTTTATGTGGAAAAAATGTTTAAAAAAATGTACATATGTAGATGTGCAACATTCTTTATGCCACTGCCTCTGTTGTCGCTCTGTTGCTCTCTTGTTGCTGGTTCTGCCTGATAATCGTGTGTCCATCACTCGACGGACAACGACAGCGACGACTCCCCTCGAAAATATGGAGCGGAAGCCGCGCCGCGCCGCGCCGAGCCGCACACACAAACACAAACAAACCCGGGTTGGGCGTATGTCGTACAATTTTTATGGTTCCGTTCCCCCTTGTCTCTGTCGAACACGTAGCTCACATTTCAAAGAACCCTTCCTCGTATTACAGTGTCGTTCAGCCAGATCCCCACACCGAACCGCACTAAACGACAAAACTCAGAGAGAAAGAGAGATACAGAGAGAGAGAGAGAGAGAGGGAGAGCACCTTCTATACTTGTAGCATTTTCATTGTATATTCTTGATATATCGGAAGAGATGTCGGGTACAATTAGTTTTGAGGAAATGGCTTGATGGTTTTTTAATGCCAATTATGAGGCATCATGCGGGCACACGCACACACCACACAACAAAATGTTTATGATAATATTTAATAGAATCATAATATATTTAATGTGCGACAAAGTTTGCGTTCAACCTTCTCATAGATTTATTCAAATAATGAAATGAACGAACAACCAAAAATCAACAGAACACAGTAGAAATAAACCAATAAAAAAGCACAGCCGAAAATGGGTGGGCAAACAGTTGTCGTCGTTGCTGTTGCTGTGGCCTTGAACCTGAATTTCGCAGTTCATTTGCGTCTCTTGGTTGCTCTTTATTGTTGCTCTTTATTGTTGCCTCTGCCTTCGTTATTAATATTAGTATAATGCCTTTTGTTTAATACACCCGACCCCCTATTCTCTCTCTTTGAACAAAGTTCGTATACCCCCTGATATTTGTAGAGCTACATATACATACATATATGCCAGGGAATATATAGACATTATTTCGAAGCCTAGATAAATACATATGTACATATGTATCTGTGAAGATTGAAGGCAGAAAAGAAAAACCAACCGAGGGGTGCTGCTGCATTACACGCAACACACTTTTAGCATTCTGTGAGGAATATGTGTATGTATATTACTTAGAAGGGTTAGATCTCTGGGAAGATCTTTGGTATCCTAGCAGAACCGACCAAAGGGCTCTGGCGATATGTTATACCGCCGCTAATAATATCTGTGAAGATATGTTTTTGGGAAGATATCCCAACCGAGGGGCGCTGCTACATGATGTTATAAATCGCTAAACAAATTTATATTGTATCAAGATATTATATGATTATTACCAATACTATACATACATATGTATGTATGTACGTTTTAGCGGGTATCCTACACGATTCTCTTCGTTCCTGCCTTTTGCGTTTGTGTCTGCCTACGTTTTTTCACACATTCTCTCTCCCTCTGTTGGCTTCTTGCGCACCTTTGTCTCCTCCTGGGTTTTGTGTATGTCTCGCCTTTTGGGTTAATGAACTGCATTTACCATACGCGAACATTATATGTATGTATGTATTTACTCCCGTATGTGCGGACATATCTAGGGGTCTCTGGCTCTATCTCTGTCTCTGTCTCTGTCTTTACGTGAATTTTAAATTCAATTTCATTTAAAATTGTTCGCTTTTTGTGACAGGCCTGCATGTAGTATATTCATTTATTTATTAAAAACATTATCAGAATTTCGGGCCCCATGGATGCACGCAGATACTGATGCTGCGGCTGCTGCATTTCAATTCTTTGCCATTGCTAGAATGATTTTAATTTCGATTTCAACACAAAAATTTGGGTGAAATCTTCAAATGCTTTGTATTTGCACATTTTTCAAATATTTAGTAGTCGAATTCGATGCCTCGTTTATTGATATTCAAGCAATGGACGACGGCGTAGAATTATTTGCATTTATTGTGCATTTGTGTGTTCTCTCACTCGATTTTATAGCTTCCTATTTTTGACCCGCACTGTTGTCGAGCTGTTAAAAATAGCCAACGAATTCGATTCCGAATCCCATGCCGTTCCGTGCCGCGCCGTGAGCCATGGCCCAAACAAAGCGTCTCAAAAAAAAAATGTGTCTGCGTCATGTGAGGAGGGGCAACACTGAGAAAACTCGTACATGTATGCAGTATGCTACGTGCACACACTGGTCGGTCTGGTGTCTATGACGCACCTGTGGTTATAAAAGGATAGCCCACTCCTAGTGGCCTTCCGCTATGTCATACACACCCCTCCAAAATAGTAATAATTATAGGTGTCTAAAGCTTTAAATCATACCTTCTTGCTCTATAAATACTAAACAAATACGAACGCTTTTTTTTTTATTTTCTGTGGCGGTGTTTTCTGTTGGGCACTAAGTGATATTTGGTTTCATTATAAAAGTGGCTTTACTTGTCTAAAATTGTCTAAAATAGAGTCTAAATTTCAGTTTTTGTGGGTCACCTAGAAACTGGAGACAACAGACACAGACAACACCCACACTCAAGCGCACGAAGAAGACTTCGGCGACGCCATCGGCGCATTTCACTTTCATTTCGTATACGTGTGACAGAATTGATTTAGCAAATATCAATAATATGAAATTAATGTTTTATAAATCTATAGAATGTTTATTTTCGTATAATTTGAGAGTTTAATCGCCTGATCGTTCATTAATTCTACATCATATTACTAGATTTTACAATGAATGACAGTAAAATGATCTGCAGTTGATGGGGTGGGGGCGTGTGACACAATCTACATCGTCTGTACATAAATACATCCGGCCAAGCGGTCTAAAAACAACAACAACAATACATTTATGATATATGTATATTTGTTATCTGCCTCTCTCTCTGACACTCTCTGGTTGTTCAACTTGCAACCGGAAAGTGCTCGTGGAATTATGAGAATTTACTGGATAAAAATTGTATTGCCAGTGAGACACTGGGTACGCGGGATCTGCATACTTCTACAGAGGGTCGGTGACACTTTTCATAGGGGTAGTGGAAAGGGCTTGAGTTTTTAGAGCTTTTTTTAAACACTGATAATTGTACAACACTGGATGTTATAATCAGCTGAGAGCAACAAACAGTGCTATATAGACCACTAATTGCATCTCCCTTCCACCATAAGTCGTTCTTCATATATCGGCTTATACATATGTATGTACATATGTATATCTTATGTAAAGCGGTAGTCGTGTGTTCTGCTTATTTGTTTTTGTTTTTGATGATGTGTTGTCCTAGATGCCAGGGAATTCGGGTCGAGGTCCCATCTCTTGCTACTCTGCCAGAGAAATAATATTTCCGTCCGTATGTACATGCGTGTGTGTGTGTTCTTTTAATTTATGGCAATTTGCTAATTTACAATAACAATTTCATTTGCACTTTGCTCCGAAAATAGCACAGCCTCTGTTTCTGCTGCTATTGCAGTTGCACTGCTTTGCTCTGCTGCACTCTGTCTGCAAGAGCAAGCGGGATGGAAATAGTGTGTAGCAGCATAAGCTACGCCAGGGTGTATTTTTTGTAAGGTGGTAAATTCATCCTGTTAGAAACAAGTAGTGTAGTGCGATTGCCACACCTTTAATTAATACACTTTGTGTGTATGCATTTAATTTGTTGATGCTTAAATGACGCTGATTGCTGCTGCTGTTTCTGCGCTGCAGCTACGTCGACGCTGTGCTCAATTGGCAGTGTGTGTTTCAATGGGTGTGCGTGCCAGTTTTGCGAATGTGCGTCCTTGACCTAGAAGCTGCTGCTAAGTGGCGCCTGCAACTCCCCAAAACACCGCCACCCTCGCCTCCATCATTCCCTCCCTCATCAGCTGATCCTAGCAATTGTTTACAGTACGTACGTATGTACATTATGTTATTAACACTAGCTCTCTTCGTCTTGCACAGGCGACAAAAATGTTACTTACTAATTGGCTAATAAATATTAATTGGGACTATAAACACAGAATAACGAGTTACATAATCGAATAAAATATTCTATTTAATCCAGCCCTTCCTTTAAGCTTTCTGTTTAACGAAGGTTTACAGCATACGCAACTGTTATAAACAGACCAGAGGCCACAGTGATTACTGTTAACTGTTTGACATACTGTGTTTGCCCTTCTGGCTTAACAGCACTGTTATGAAAGCGATTGCAATCGGTTAGCAGTAACATTGTAGGCTTTTTACACTTGGTGCGTTACCTATCGATATCGGAAAAGACGCAGAGAAGCAGAGCTGCCGTTTACAAAACAGCATCTTTGCGTCTTGGAAGAGGAAGACAAATTTTGTAAACAAAGTAAATAATGTACGAAAATCAAATTTTACTCTGTAAATTTTAAATTTTAAACTGCTGTTTTTTGTTGTTAGCTGTGATAGTTCCGCTGATAGTCAGAACAGTACGAAAATTGCTGTTATGCGCAAGGAAAAATCAAAACCAAGCGAATATAACGAATAAACGCACCTGCGTGGGAAAACGACGCAACTTTTTGCCACCACTAGGGCCCTATGCTAAACCTATGTAAAAAAAACTGTGTTTCTGAGAAGACGCAAAGCATCAAGACGCAGCCTCAGTGTTAACGGCACATTTCAGTGTTGACAGGCGATACAAATGTCAGGTGGCACGATATCGATAGGATTTTAGCGATTGGCCATCAGTTCATACAACAAACTGTCAAAATATATGACTGTCAAATTCTTGTTGCACAGATTTTTTCATTGCTACTTTGCGGCCGGGGGCTTCGGAAAACAGCAATTAATGGGTTAAGTGATTAAGTAAATTAAGTAATAACTAAAAGTTTTAACCAATATCTAATACATTTTTGGTTTACTATCTATCCATTTACTTGCAGACTGCTAAAAGGAACAACAACTCTACAGATAAAAACAAAAAACACAGGAGAAGAAAGACTAGAATTAATCATAATACCAATAGTTTAACCTATAAACAATATAAAACAAGAGAGACAAAAGCCCATACACATAAACACACACCACAAACCACACAAGTAATTGAAAACTTAATTGAAAATTCAAAACAAAAGCAAAGTATTTTCGGCATCACACAGATAGAAAAACAGACAACCGGATACCAATTATTATTATATTGAACGCTTGGGAAGAATCACTTTAAGCCTTATATACAAAAAAAAAAAAAGAAGTAACAGCAAACAAACAAAATATAAGTTTAAGAGGTAGAAATAGAAGCCTAAACAGCGGGTGAACAAGGTTCAAGGTTCAAGATTCAAGATATTTAATATTCAAGAAACAAGAAACATTGTCTATATGACCGATTCGTAAGTAGAAAGAGATACAAACCCAGACGCCACCGATCCACACGTCACAGATCCACATGTCACCGATTCTCTCACAGTCTTAGAAATATTATAAAAAATTTAACAACAACAAATCCTGCAGAAGGAAAATCGTTTCCGTTCTCTACGATACGGAGCTAGGCGCTAGCCAGGCAAACGGTAAGAGAATCCTTCGCTCAAAAAAAAAACAAAACATTGAACATCCCATAAATTAATATAATTTTTTTATTTTTTTTTTATTAAAGGTGCCAGTCCGAGCGTCTATCAAAGTCGGAACTCTTCCGGGCATTCTTCTGCTGACATAGTCGACAACGTTGGGAACAGACAAGATTCGCACCAATATCATCGCACCAAACTAAATCTAGGAGACGCAGCTCAAACGACTGACGACGGAGCCTCAAACGTGTCCCTAAACGAAGCACAAGAAGAAGTGCATCCGTTTAGCAACGATTACGCGGAGGGCCAATGCGAATACTTGAGCCCGACAACCGGCATTTTCACCTACAGTAAGCGAGATACAGCCGTGGAGTCTGTCAAGGCGGCTGATTCGCTAGAATATCTAACGATATCAGAGCTTCTAGACCTCTTCGTGAAGAAGAAGTCTGAAGGGCAGGGAGCAGAGATCCTGCGGCTGCTCGAACTACGCACCAAGGAGGCGGAGCAGAGGGACGCAGAGCGAGCCCTACAGCAGCGGAACCACAAACAGGAGCTAGATCGTTACTATCAGAGACTGCGGCAAAACGAGCAAGCCCAAAAGCAGCTGCGGCTCTGTGAGGAGAAGCTCAGGCAGAGCAAGGAGGAGGAGGCCAAAGCCGCGAAAGAATTGGCGGCGCTGAAGAAGGACTTTGATCACCAGATCCAAGTGCAGAAGGAATCGGAGGCGAAGTGGATCCGCGAAAGAGCGGAAAGGGATCGAGAATTTGAGCGGGAAGAGGAATTGAGAAATCGCGAGGATCAAGAGAAACGAGAGGAGGAGGAGAAGCTCAAGAGACTGGAAGAGATCAGGCTGATAGAAAAGGAGAGGCAGGAGGAGGAGAGACTGGAGGAGCAGGTGGAGCTAGAGCTAAAGCAGCAGAGGGAGAGATTCATGCAACACCAGTGGCTACATACAGAATCACTCTACGGCTCGTATCTCCCTTTCGGAGATCTCTTTCCGAACGAGTACAGCAACAACAACAACAACAACAGCAGCACCACGACGACCTCGTCGACGACATTCCCAAACACAGAATCCTCCTGCTCGTCGCTGATGCAAAACGAAATGGTTAGCATACCGATGGCCAATATGAATGGCGGCCTCAAGGCGGTGTCTGGATCGGCCGGTGCCGCGGCCACTGGCGGTGGCGTGCGATACTTTTCGCAGTTTAGCAAATCCGCCACCACCAGCACGGCCACCCTGGTGCACCAGCAGCAGATGCAGATGCAGCGGAAGCCAATAGCCAATGGCGATCTCCATGCGAATGGCAGAGTGGCGGCTGTCGTTGCCAATGGCATGCGCATCAAAACGGAGCAACAGGGTATGCTGCTGGATTCCTTTACTGTGATCAAACCAGAAACCAAAACGGATTCCACAGCATCAGCACAGACACTAACAGCAGCGACAGCAGCAGATCCAGTAGAAGCTGCTCCTGTCTCAGATGGACCATTGGCGGTGCTCAGCAACCAGCAACAGTCAGCAGAGGCAGATGATCCTGAGCTGGACATTGTGATCAACAATGTGGTGTGCTCGTTTAGTGTGCGATGCCACCTCAAGCTGAGGGACATTGCGTTGCGTGGCTGCAATGTGGAGTATCGCAGGGAGAACGGAATGGTAACCATGAAGCTGCGACGTCCCTATACGACGGCATCGATTTGGTCATCGGGCAGGATCACCTGCACTGGGGCCACCTCTGAAATAATGGTAGGTGCATCTAGCAATGCCCAAATCCGTTATTAAAGCAAATCCTTTATCAAATTTCATTCTTATTCATTTAAAGGCCAAAGTGGCAGCCAGACGGTATGCCCGGTGCCTGGGGAAACTTGGTTTTCCCACACGCTTTCAGAATTTTCGTATCGTGAATGTTCTGGGTACCTGCAGCATGCCATGGGCCATTAAGATTGTCAACTTCTCGGAGAAGCATCGGGATAATGCCAGCTACGAGCCGGAATTGCATCCGGGTGTCACGTACAAGATGAAGATGCCAAAGGCCACGCTGAAGATCTTCTCCACGGGAAGCATTACAGTGACAGGTGAGTGTTGTGTCCCTCAGACTCTCTTTGGCTCTCTCTAGATTGAACTTTATCCGTATTATAGCCGCCAGCGTAAATGATGTTGAATCCGCCATACAGCATATCTATCCATTGGTCCATGAGTTCCGCAAGCAGCGTTCGCCCGAGGAGTTGCTGCATTTAAGGGCTAAGCAGAACAAAAATGCCGGAATAACTGGCACTCCCGCCAGCACCGACAGCACCGTAACCAATGCCGGCGAAACCCGTGTACTGGAAGATACGCATTCCCGCAGTGATATCAAGACAGTACCTGCCAGTGCGGCTGGGGATCTGGTTAATGCAGCGGTGTCCAATGTTCAGCGGCTGAAGCAGATCGAATCGTATCGCCAGATGTCGAGTCAGACGCAGGAGGACCGCCGCCACATACCCTTCCCCAGGGACAAGTCGGAGGCAGGGCAGTTCGCCCATGCGGCCCCCAGGTCGCCACCAGGGGACAATATCTGTGCCAATGCCCGGCGACGGGCCACCGAATGCTGGGCCACGAAGCTGCAGAACAAACGGCCGCGCTACAACGATCCCAGCGTATTGCCGACGGGCAAGACAATGCCAACAACGAGCTCCACCGCCTCCTCTTCCTCCTCCAATCCCGCCATCCAATCCACCACCACCACAATCAGCACCACCAGCACATCCGCCACCCCCATTACGGGCCCCATTCTGCCGCTCTCCTCGCTAACGCCCATCGGCACCATCAGTGGCAGCAGGCCATTTGGCCTGATGGCCGCACGCACAATGATCCCAGCCACGGGGACGATTATCAAGATCAAGCAGAGTTGCATTAAGCCATTAAATCGCAATGCTCTGGCTGCATTCACCGCTGCCTCCAGTGGTAGCATCGCTACCGCCGTCAATGCCACTGCCACAGCCAACGTTGCTGGTGGGTCTGCTACTGCTACTGCTGTCACTTTAGCGGCGATCAAGAGGGAGCGCCAATTGAGCCCTAACTCGGATTCGGATATAGAAATGGGTTGGCCATGATGTGGAATGATTGAATGATTGATCAGAGACGGAGAAACGAGAGAGAGAGAGAGACAAAAAGAGAGATAGAGAGAGAGAGAGAGAGGAACAATATATCGTCGTTGCCTATGCCAAAATATATAGAAATTAGAGGAAAACCCAAGCAAAATCCAACACCACAAAAAACACACATAGAACCGAAGGAAAGGACCGGCCGTTTTTTTAAGTGTTCTTCAACTTCAACTTCATTTTCGATTCGATTCAATTCATGTCTTGTGTTCTCTGCATTTAAACAAAAGAAACGAAGAAAACGGACTACACAAAAGCAGTAGAGAATCGCGACTAAAACACGAGCCAAAAATGTAACACTAAGGTGAGTTTTCCCAGTCGCTACTTTAAAAGAACTTGAACTCATTTTCCTACCGTCTTCTTCCACAGATTTATGTTAACTCCAACACCCAATCAACAAAAAAATCCCAAAAACAGAGAACAGAGATGGTAAACCATATACCATACGAATCCATAATTAAAATCATCCTAGATATAGAATTAAATATGAAACGGCAATATACGATTTATATATTATTCTATAATACGTAGAGACATTCAGCTACGTAGACGCCCATCCATATTTCTTTTATATGTAATTTACATTTTTTTTTTGTATTTAGTTAGATAATTTATGTGAACAAACCACCGCCTAATGAAAGAAAATACTGTAAAATGAATCATATAAATCGTATATTTAGCCAGAGATAGAAAGAGGGAGAGTGAGTGGAAGAAGGAAAACATTCAATTAGTCAATCCCAACCCACACCCCACACCCAATACAAAGAGCCTTAAAAAATAAGCAATAGGAAGCGCACTCAAAGCAGTATATAGAGGAGCAAAAGGCGCACTCAGTGCCTTTTATCACACACATTTAAAACGATTTTGTAATTTCACTTCCAGCCTTACAAACAAAATACAAGCAATAGAAGCACTCAAGTGCCTTCCAAATGAATAAAACACGAGACACCACTAAACATCCACACACATTCACACTTGCACGATCAAACCATCAGTCAGTCAGTCAGTCAGTAAATTGATTTGTTTTCCTTCTTCGAAAGAGATTTCTCCGAAAAAGAACCCCCAAAAACCCACAAAACACACACAATTTATTATAATTTCAAAATATAATATAATAATATATAAATATATTATTTCTGTTTTGTTTTCACTTTAAGTTCAATTGTAATCGTAAGTAAAAAAGCTTCTATCGAACATTCAGATGTTATAGTAGGGAAAAGAATGCAAAACAAAACAAAACAAAACAAAAATGTTTCGATTACACACATACATACAATAACATATATATATATTTACTATATACATTTAAGCATGCAAAAAACACCTATATCTGGTCACTTGTAAACCAATAACAAGCAGAACTAATGCTATAGCTATAGAACTATAGTATAGTAATATTTGTAATTATGTTTAGTTTTTAGTCGAAAAAAAAACACATACACTTACATTATATAAACACACATATACTTTATACATTGCATACACACACACAAACACACACACACAAAATGAAAGTAAACAAAAACAATTATCATGATAGCCTTACACTCAAAGCTTACAAGCAGATGACGATTACCGACTACCGACTACCAATAACCGATGATGGACGATAATTCTAAGTGTTTATTCTTAATACAATAAGTTTTTTCTCCTCTTAGAACTATTATCGCATAGGTATCCTATCCCAAACACACACACACACACACACAAAAACACACATCAATTTACATGCATATATTGATTGATAACTACATATATATTTATCGATATATATATATTTTTTTTTAATAATTTATAATGTATTTCGTAAAGCAAAAAAGCAAAAACCAACTTAAGTGTAGATCTAGAAACTTGTTCCTGTGTTGTTAACAAATTGAGAAATGAGAAAGCAAAAAACATACATACATTTAATTCAAGCATGCACACACACCACACACATATACACACACACACACCAACATGCATACGTATACATATATACATACTATAATTAATTAAAAACAAGAAACGAAAAGCAAACCAACAAATACGAATCGTTAGCAATAATAAAAGAAAGCAAGAGAAGGATGATCTATCACGTTCTTTCGAGCAGTGTAATACCACAAACAACACAAAAGCAAGCAGAGCCAAAGCAAGCAGTCGACAGCAAAAACAAAAATAAAAAAAAAACGAAAAAAAAACAAACACATAGACAAGAAACCAATACTCACGCCAGGCCGGCAATCGCCGCTGTAATTCACCATAAGTAGTCGTGTAAATAGCCTTTTTTTTTTTTTAATGCGATTATTCAGCCGTCGACAAGCAGTAAACCCGTAAAGCCGTCAAGTAAGCAGCGTAGACAAAAAAAAAAATGAAAAGAATGAAGAGAAAAGCAATCCACTAGCCAATTGTACAATCAATCAATCAATGAAATAGAACTCGCAGCATACTCCCGAATATATATGTTGGAATGAAATGTGTGGAGAGGAGGGAGGGTATCAGAAGATCAATTAGGCATAGGATTTTTGTAAGAATTGCCTCAGTTTCTCTATACCATAAGCAACATAATCACACCTTCGAGAGACCTTAGACATATGAGACCCCTAAACGAACATACATATTTCTGTTGTTATGCTTTTCATATCGTTCATACCTTAAGCATAATCAAGAAAATCATAATTCATTTGCTAAGAAAACCAAGAACTAGCAATACAATACAATATATATAGAAATGTTTTTACATCGGAATATGCCTTTAGGGAACAAATTGCAAAAGAACGAGATGGAGATGCGAGTGGAAGGAGCGATAAGCGAGTTGAGAGAAGCGAGTTGAGTGAAGCGATAAGCGAGGAGGACTGTTGTAAACAATGAAAAAATCGAAGTGCTTGAAACTAGAATCTAAGAGTAGATCTTAAGCTAGAACGAAACACACAAAATTCAAAACCATTAACCAATTGAAAATGATAAAACAGAATACTAATGTCTAAGCCAAAATGCATATAGCAATTTAACAACTAAATCCTAGAAGAGTAAACCCTAAGTAAATGAGATACACCCAAACCCATCTGTGTGTGTTGATAGATAGCTGTTGAAATACGCAAAAAAAAACAAGAAACGAAAGCAAAGAAAAGAAGAGAAGAGACACAATTCTATAGGCATTACACAAAAAATTACAAAAAGTTGAGATTCTTATCGAGGTGTGCGACATATGACATACACTTTAAACTGCCTTTGAAAATAACAAAACAAAAGCCTAGGTATATAGGAAATTTATTGAAGAAACAAATTATATACACACGACAAATATGAAAGAAAGGTAAAGATGCGAATGAAATGCTTAGCAGAAGAACAGATGATGAATGATGCTTATGATTATTGAATTATGTGTGTATCTATAGCTCCGTATCTATGACAGATCGTACTAATTTTTTTTTTGTTTTGCTATCTTCTGTAATAACAATAAACCAACAGAGAAAGACCACAAGTAGTTGTAGAACACCAGATGAAGGATCAGGAGGAACACGCCTAACTAATGTGTATTTGGTTTCATATATAGAACACTTTTGAAAGAAAGCAAAAACTAAATATTTATATAGTATACACCACAATACAAGTACGAGTATATATATTTTTTATTATTACGTATTTAAACAGACGAGAGAACAATGAAACAATTAATGATGGTGTGTGAATGGAATGGATGTGGACGGACGATGAAACTATGAAAAACAAATGGAGAAAAGAAATCAACAAAATAGCATAATTCTGTTTTTGTTTTTGCCGTAAAGACTGCATTATACCAACAATTAATTATATACACAATTATTATATATAAATTTATATATAATAAATAATGTGTGAAGATCGAGATCGATAGAGAGAGAAAATAAAAAAAAAGAGAGATGAAAAAAATATAGATATTTAGGCATTAAAACAGAACAATTGATAAATAAACATACAAAAAAAAGCAACAAAATATAAAAAAAATTTAAAAAAAACCAAGAAAAATTTATTTACTAGCACTTAAGCGCACTGGACCAGAGAGAGAGAGAGGCAGAGAAAGAGAAAGAGATCCATCGATCCCCGAGGATTCAGATCCAGATCCTGCTAGCCAGAGCCTTAGAGGCTCTATAACGGCGCGATCTATATAAAACGAAAAGCAACATAATGATGTGAAAACAACCTTACCAAAACGTGCTAACCCCAGGGGGATTTCCCTTCCATTCATAGTGTTAAGAAAGGCGGAATGTAATACACCACACCCCTAAATTACCAAAATGAAATATAAATCAATTGGTATTAGTCGTAAGATTAGATTTAGAAACAAAAACTATAAGTTCGATGTCGGCAGAGAAGAGGGTGATGTATACATATGTATAACCTTGTTGGACTCAAGAATCCTCTCCGGCTCCATACTACTCGTATGGGTGTGTGTTCTTTGTTTGATTTTTGAGATTTGCTGCATCTACTATATCAAGCAATTGCCTATATATGTACATATACGAGCATATATATATATACATATATGTATATCTACCCCATACATAGGCCACACAAAAAAGCAGAGAACTCATCTGATATACATATGTTTAGTTCCACGTATATTTTAGCGGCTCCGAAGTCCGAACTGCAGGCCCCAACAACAAAACCAACACAAAAGCCAACCAAATGAAAGCAATTTGTTTGAATAAAACTCAAATACATGAAAATGTGCGTTTTTTTTTTCATTATTCGAATTTTTCCAACTCGAATTGATGACGAGTGTATTTCTCAAATGAGCCGACATAGGGTTTCGTATCGCGTATAACTTTGTTTCTGGCTTATAAACAAACTTATGACTCATAGAGATTGCTCATCACATAATAAATACCGACTCCTCGTCCCCGTCTTGGTCCATTAATAGGTAGCAGGATGTGTAAACAAAATAGGCGACGGCCACGATGGTGTTGAGGTTAATGTAGTACAGGTAGTAGATGATGAAATTGTTGCACCACACTTCCACAAAGGGCGTTCGCTCGTGGAGGATCGTGGTGGAAATGAGCAGAACCACAGCCAGGACAGTGCCCATAAGCATCATCTACCAGGTGGTACATAGTCGGAATTAAATTTAAAGAGGAGCAAGGATTCCTGGCACTCACCCCATTGGAGGTGATCTGATTGATCTGAAAGTGGGTCATGTACTTGGCCCTCATCAAAATCATTACAACAAACGAGTAGAAGAGGGTCAGCACCACCGTCCAGCGCATATAGAAGAGCTCCAGCCAGGTGAGATGCGGCAATTGGATGCTGTCCACTATTATAGTCCTGCTGCAGCGTTCGGAGGAGGAGCTATCATCCGACGCACGCACAGCCACAGGAACGAAGGCATCCCCATGGATGTGCACAATCTTGTTGAGCATGTGGAGAGTACCAAAGCAGGCAATCTGGAGGAGGATCAGATTCAGGATCAGGTAAAGCAGCAGCAAAGCATCGATAGGATGGGGCTCGCCTCTTCTCACTCACAAAGGAACTCAGCGACAATAGCCCGAAGCTCAAGTCCAGGGCCCGACACATTCTGCTGAATCGATCTTGCTGCAATCAGCTGTCAGAAACGACTGGCCGTGGCACAGGGTAGTCCATGCCTAAACAACCCCCTAGCTGGAGCTCCCATTGGAGGTGGGGATGGGTCGGGAAAGGGACGCATCGTCGATGTAACAGCTGGATTGTTGTTTGGAGCAGGCGTAAACAGTTTTATTTTACACATGTTTTTTGGCGACTTAAATGCTTAATCATACAAAATGATGGCGATTCTCCCGTGGTATTGGGTAGTGTGTGGGCGTGTGCGGATGGGGATGGACATAGGACATGGATTGTGCATGGATGAGGCTTTAAAATTAGTCAACTTTTTGGAGCATATCAAATGTAGTATAGGATCGTAGAAGAGGAGTAGAAGAAATGGAAGGGCAACATCAAACTACTGGCTAAATTTGACGCCAATATTGTTGACGCGCGTCTGCATATGTTGTAGGACATCTTGCGAGAAGTCCTCGATGGTGGTGAAGCGGCTCTTCTGGAAGCTGAAGATGTCGCCCAGGAAGGACAGAAGCTGTTCGCGAAAATAGTGACAAATATCGCGCAGATTCTCATTGGGTCCAAAGAAGCCCCAGGCCATCAGCGGTGATATCTGCTCGGATATCACATAGAAATGGGACATGAAGCCATTGGGGAACTTTAGCATGCGCTTCTTGGCCTTCAGCACCGACCACACGGCCGTCGTGAGAGCCTGCCAAAAGAGAACATGCCATGAATCGAGTGCCAGTTGGAAGAGTCCAAACGGGGTTTGGTTTCGTTTCTTACCGTCTCTTTGAATCCGTTGGACAACCAACGATTTTGCACCACAGCCGTGACACTGGCTGGCGGCGAGTCCAGATCCTTAAACGAGTCTAGGATGATAAAGTCCAGGCAGATGTCGTAGAAGGTCATTGCCTTGACGTTGCGCTGTTCCAGCTCCATTTGGATACAGGGCCATACATTGGGGTCTTTCAGAAAGTTCACCATGTCCTCGTAACCAACGAGAAACTCCTTCGTGTCTTTGTCACCCAGGCATAGCAGATCGGTGAGAATCTGCCTGCCCGCATCGCAGATCCACTGACCCACAGCGGGGTCCTTAAAGAGAAACTGAAAGGCCAGGCGGACGCAGTGAAGTTTGGCCAGGTACTCGATGTCGGTGCTGCAGTGCACCAGCTCCGCTCGAATGGTGCGGCAGGGAACTGTATACTCATCGTGGTGCTTCAGGGCGCTCTGGAACAGCGGATACTCCTCGTACGAGGTCTCAATGAAGCCTTCGAATTCGCGCAGATCGGCCACCTGATCGAGGGCCGAGGCGAAGCTTTCCGCAGAATCGAAATTCGGATCGGAGCCGGCCCGGCTGAGCACGCTGCCCGACTTGCGGGAGATGCAGTCATCGTCATCGCCGCCTATGCCACCGCCAGCGGTGAGGCGATCCTCCTCGGCCTCGTCTATGGAATGTTCCTCGCGAAACAGCACCGATCGCTGGTCAAGGAAGAGCAGCTCACTCTGCTCTTGCAGCGTGTAGGCCATCTCCAGAAGGTTCTGAATCTCGCGACAGAACTCCGAGTCCTCGGCCGTTGTCAGCGAGGCGGGAATTCCCCCCGGCGAATAGTGTGCGGCCAGAGCATCCTCCCAGAAGTTGATCACCGTGTCCAGGGCCTCCATTCCCATTACGCCCAGCTGTTGGGCGGTCAGCTGGGTGACTGCTGTGGGCACAGCATTCGGTCCACTACTGGGCCCCAGGATGCCAATGGAGCCGGAGGCCATTGACAGGCGATCGGAATAGGCGATTGTGGAGCCCACCGGACTGCCAGAGCGTGCCGACGCCTTAGACCCGGCAATCGATAACAGATCGTTGGGACTGCGCATACTGTTTCGAGTCCGACGATTTGTGTACTTCCTGGGACGACGCGGTGGACGTGGCGGCTTGCGACGACGCAGGAAACGCGATAGGACGCCCATCAGAGCCACTCCAGCGGTCAGTGAGAAGATGACAACCTGGGGTTTCAATGGATTCACAACGTCAGGCGAATAATGTTCAGTAATGATACTGCCTCTGCTTACCTTTGTGGTGGTGGAGACACGGAAGGGAAGCAGGCTACCGCTCCATGTTGCCGGCACGTTTCGATGCATGCCTTTTGAATTTTGAACACTTTCGATTTGGATAGAATGCTTTTTGTGCGGATGACTCTATCTGATTGTGTGCGTGCTTTGAGGTTAAGCCCCGCCGATACCCGCATCAACACCAATTGGACCGCACATTGGCCACTAGGCTGTTGCTTTTCTCATCGGCTCTAGCCTGCCCTTTGGAGTTTGTTGTTATTCCCCCTGATTTCCGCGAAAAAACTATGGTCTGCCAGTCACTTTATCACGAATTGACTGCCTTGGTTTACTCGGGGTGCAATGAAGATGACAGGGGCTCTTCAACAGAGGTTTTCCTTTTCAAAACTTTCACTTTTAGGCCTGAAAACAACAAAATTGCATCACAATGTTGAGGGAGCGCGCGCGGCTCCAGAGGGCCATCAGCTGTTACGAGGTCAGAAGCAGCGTTGCCACATGTGATGATTTTTTGTTGTGTGGCCAGATCTGTGAAAAATGTCGCATAGATAACTGCATTATTTAATTGATAACTACATTATCGAGTATCGGTATTCGCTGTTAGTGTTACCGATTGTGCTGTTAACCACCATCCACCAGCTATTAGCTATGTTAACTACGCTCAGTCAGTTAGGAATTCTGCAAAATTCCTGACCGAAAAAATCGAGCTAATAATTTTGTATGGCGTGACATATCCATATCCGTCCACTTGGACGTCTTCGAATGTGAAGCTCCTGCGAATGGCCGGGCTTTTTGATGTGTGGGAGGATAAGAATGGGGACAAAATGTATAGCTACAGTATTATTACCTTCTTTTCCAGCAAAATCATGTACTGGATGCACAACCGAATGCAAGATATTCTAGAAACCGAGCAGCAACCGGCACTTACTTCATATCATATTCGATGTCTTCTTCCTCCTCAAGTTTCCTTCCTCATGAGATGGCGGTGGAGGACATGTCTGGAAGAATATGCTCGCTTCCGTTTTATTCGCTCATTCTGCCAAAGGTGCCCATCTGTCGAATATACCATATCAAAACATATTTAAAGATAATTTTTCATTACGTAAATATGCAATATTGTTCATTTGGAATACGGATGGGTTGATACATGCATACAAATTGCATTTAAAACAAATAAAACCATGCTAATTAAAACATGTGGTTACACACATACACGCATTTCGTTTTAATCCAAGGTTTTTTGCCAATAATTTACTGGAAAACTCTTCAAGGCATTTTTTTGTTAATTTCAAATTAATACTTACGTTTGAAATATCTATCCATAGCATAACTTCACACTTTGTTCACTTTTTTTCCCACCAATAATGTTCTCTTGTGTATACGTATCTTTTTGAATTTTTGAAACTCAACCGAATTGCAAAAAATACCGAAATTTTGTTGCCGTACTTGTTGGGACTTTTTCTGGGACTTTTTGAGGGATTTTGTGGAGGCAACATCATCCCAGCAATTTCCTTTTTCATCCCAACAATTTCCCTTACATTTCACTCTCACTTATGTATTTTACCGTTGGCAGCATTTTTTGTATGGGCCAGCAGCATGTGTCGCGAATCGAGCGACATTGTCCCACAACATTTGCACAAATTTTCAACATTATACCCCTTAGGACCTGGATATTATAGAATTTAGGAAAAGTTTGTTTTACTAGGCACCAATTATTGCAGAAACTAGTAAGTCTCTATCTCAGAAAATTTTACAGCTCTTTTTATAAAGACTGAAAATGGGTATCGGGACCGCTTTGTTACTGATAATAAATTCATCAAATGCATTATTGGGTCAAAAAATGTAGATATGTGCAAAATGCACTATTATTTACGTTTGAAAGCAGCTAGGAAAAAATATTTTAACGTTAATGAAATGAAAAAGGGTATATATACATACGTCCATAGCACCAGTTTAGTTATGTGCTCAAGCCTGAGGGTCATAGTTAGCTAGGAATATTAAACGGAATATCAAAATCGAGGAATATGATTTTCGTTGGTTTTTTTGTCATGGTTTATTTTCCAAATTACCGCCACATCGATGTTATCGATGTTTTGTTGCATGATCCTTCGAACTCATACCGTGAGAGTAAAAGAGAGTAAGAGCTCATATATTAACGAGAAAATGAGTAAAAGAGCGCCAAAAAAGGTATGGATAACGGGTAAATTCAGCCAAGGGAAATTCCATGGATCGCACGATTTTCACCTGGGCGCTAGCGCCCACATGCCCTGTAAATCAGGTGGGGTGGATTTTACCTTGCAGGCCTTGCATTTTCTGGGCCGTTTTGCCTGTCCATACCCCATGTTATCCGAAGATCCTCAACAATTTCCCAGGGAAAAATATTTGAAACTTCCCAGGATGACGAGGATTTTTACAGCGGGCGAATTTGAAATGAGCAAGAAGTTACTAAAATAATGGATAAACTGCTGAATTTAAAGTAAACTGTTTCATGGGAGATTAGGTATTCGATTATGTTATCTTTTTACCATAATTTATGGGTTTCCTTCCAAGGAGTAGTCCAAACACTATATAGCCCAAACTATGGTGAACAAATATAACAATAGCCCCCAAAACAACTAACTTCGACACGAGAGTTACAGAGCATTGCCCACCAGCCATTGTTAAAATGTTAAATCTATTATTTGCGGCCATAAACTGCAATATTATATTAAACAGAATATCAAAATCCAGCAATATGGTTTTGTCGGTATTTTTACGGTATATTTTTTAAATGAGACCGTACTTGTCCGTATATTTCGGAGGGTCGGACGGTATATTTGATCGACGATTACGCGGTCACACTGCTAAACAATTTCGTCTTGTTTGTAAATTGTAAATCGCACCCCGTGTCAAAAAAACAAAACATTTGAGAACAGATGAACTTGAATTAATAGTTGTATAAAAGGTAAGAAAGGATAGAAGACGAGTAGCTCTCGGTTTATCCGAAAGCCGAGTTTTTTTTGTGTGGATTGCTCTAAAAAATGGCCGAATGTACCGCAATCCGCACAGCGCGTCACTTTTTTTTTTTGCGTCTGTTGCTGCCTGCACTGGTATTGGGCCGTGCGAAGCTGTAATTCGGAGAAACCTGTGTCTATGTGTGCGCTGTGTTCTGCATAAGTCCTGTATGTGTACCGTTTCCCCCGCAGCATCAACGGCAGCCGGTGCTACAATAAAATTTAAGATGTCCTACTTCGGCGTCTACATTCCGCCGTCCAAGGCTGGCTTTGAGGGCACCGCTGCCCAGTGTGCGGGCTCCATAGCGGCGGTGAATATCAAGCCTGTCCCAGAATCGTCGTTGGCCACCAACAACACCACGACAGGCACAGCGGCAGGAGCATCGTCCAGCGCAACAGATAATCCCATTGCGGACAACTATGAGGATCCCGAATATCCACGTAAGTGCGTTGTTACTTGTTTCAGTTAGTTAGTTGTCGGGGGGGACGCTTGTTGCTTCCGAAGAGCGCGCGCGCGGTCTGTGCACACAGCCATGACTAAGTGTTTGTGTGCAAGTGTGTGTGAGAGCAAATCCCAAGAAATTCTCGAGGTTTTCGCAGCTGTTTCGCTCGCACAGTCGATTCCACATCAATATCGTATATCGCTCTTGTATGGCAACAAATTGGAAAACAATGCCACAAAATGCAGTTTAATTGCACTATATACTATGTACATGTTTAATGACAAGCCCCACAAACCTACGCAGCCCTTTTATCCAGGCCTCTATCCGTCTGTTGTTACTTTTCCTTTGCCTTCGCGTAATCCAATTAAATGCGTTTAGCCGCGATTAACGTTGGCTGCGGTTTTGCTCGGGGTACAGAACAGATGGCCAATGGCCCCCTGCCACTCATCAACAGGACCTTGACCTGCTGCTGGCTCCCACCAACACGAGGCATATTTATTGATGCCTTTACATTGCGCTTTCCTCGATATGTATATTCTTCAGTTTTCGGGTGATATTTATAACGCCAGCTGCACAGTAGTAGCCACAAAAGAGACAAAAAGAAAACAGTGGCAGGCAGTGGTGTGTGCGTATACGCATACGGATTGCCCCGGTTTTAATATTTATATATCCCCAGCTAATGTGTCGAATGCTGCCCGGAACAATCGTGGGTTGTGTACCTCTTCTCTCTATCTTTGTCCCTATTCCTGTCCCTGCTTCTTTGCCCCAACCAAACAAAACAACAACAACAAAACAAAAGAAGGGTAAAAGAACGTAGAACAAAATCATATGCGGAAAGTTGAAATTTGTATACCCTTGTAGTGCATTTTTGCTTGTAAACTATTTCAAATAGTCATGCAATAATGGATCTTTATGCATATTTCAGATACTTTAATATAAAGTGGAGATCTGTCCCACAATCAATCGATCTTTAGTTTTAGTATCGTAATTTACAGTAATAGCTGTGATTCATTTTATTAAGGTTATCCAACACTGTTCCTATCTGTTGCTATCTCTTTCTATTTAAGAGAATTCGAATTTCGACTGGGGGCGGACTCTTTCCTTATTTCTGATATGAAATACATAAATCGAAATATGGTACTATAATCGCTAGCATGGGGTGAATGTAGCCTATAAAAAGACGGATACTATGGGTACGGGCTATCGGTTCCATAGCCTTGATTGCTGATAATAATATAACAATAATCTATAACGATCTAAAATACCAGAAAAAGTGAACTCAGTTGTAAAAGAAAACTATACTTTTCGTCGCAAAACAGATGGTTAGCTCAGGGAAATTCCATTCCATAGAAAAATGCATAATTAAAATGTGGTCTGAAATGTGGCAAAACATATGACAATCCAGACCACCGGTATACCCAACCCATTTGCTAAAAGGCAGGGAAATGTTGCCGGCTTTGTGCCAATAACTGCGTCACACGCATAGCGTACTGGCGTACCCCCTCCCCCCTCATGCCAGCCCCTTTTGTGGTTTGTTGTGGTTGTTGCTCCCTCCGCGCATTTGATTTTGTTTTGCTTACCACATTTCGCGCCTCATCTGGCAATCATTCCACTCATTCGTCATTTGTCGCTTCGCCATTTCCCCATTTTCCCATTTGCCATTCGAATGGCGTGACCAGTCGCGTCGTGTCGCGTCTACTGCTCTGCTGGTAGCTAGCTAATTTATTAATGATACAAACATCTTTGTTTTTGATGCCAACACCCACAGCCGACTCGCCCCTCTGGCTGATCTTTACCGAAAAATCCAAGGCATTGGATGTGCTGCGACAATACAAGGATGCCCGTCTGCGTGAGTTCCCCAATCGTGAGCAGGCAGAAAGTTACGTGCAGTTTGGTTTCGAGAGCATCGAGTCGTTGAACCGATTTGGCTTGGCCAAGCCAGTGAGTAGTAAGTGCATACAGACAGTACTGTTTCCAATGGTAGTGTTCTAATACGTGTTCTTTCTTCCTTCCATTCAGAGCCCCTGGCGATGAGCAACAACTTTAAGCCGTCGTCATCGGGATCGACAGATCCCGAAAAATCCCTCAGCAGTCTGGCCGCCTCCATGTCAAATCTGCTGTTGGTGAATCCTCCAATATCAGCGCTACCTACCATTGCCATAAACATTAGCAACAGCAAAAGTTCCACCAGTGTGTCCATCAATAGCAGTGCTAGCGGAAGCATCACTACCACAAGCAGCGGCAACAGCATCAGCAGCAACAGCATCAGCAGCATCAGTAGCGCTGGGACTGGGGCTAAGAATGAGACAGCAGGAGCTAGCAGTATCAGCAATGAGCGTCCACCATTCCGGGCACCCAGCAAGCAGGAGCTTGTTGAGTTGCGTAAAACGATTGAGACTGGGAATATTGAGCGGTTGCAGCGGATTGTCTGGGAGAATCCCCGATTTCTTATCAGCAACGGGGACACACCCACCAGCCTGAAGGAGGGCTGTCGCTACAATGCCATGCACATTTGTGCACAGGTCAATCAGGCTCGTGCGGCCGAAATTATCCTAAAGATCGTCTCCGATCGGGAATTCACACTTCAATATGCCGGCAAGAAGGCCAACGGGGAGATGTGCGCCACCCTAAACGACAACCTACTCGACTACTATTTGAATATGCCCGACAAGGCACGCGGCGAGACGCCCCTACATTTTGCGGTGAAGAATGGCCATGTGGCTGTCGTCGAGGTTCTCATTTCGTATCCACAATGCAAATCACTGCCCAATTTTGAGGGCAAAGAGCCCAAAGATGTGAGTAGTTTGCTGTACACAAAGAAAAGAAAATCCCTTTTACAATCTTTAATTTCTCTGCCTACTTCACACCACAGATCATTTGTTTGCGCGCACCGCACGCCTCGCCTGCCGTTATCAAGAAGTTGGAGTTGCTATTGGGAGATCCACACTATGTGCCCGTTCTGAGGTCCGTCGCAAATGAGGTGCCGCCACAGGTGGGCCAGCCCTTTACGGCCAACGAACCGCCGGTAAGTTGTGGAGGCGTGCACGTACATTTACGTGGATCTACGTGGTATAGAAATTAAGTGTTTTGAATGAAAGAATTCTTTGTAGATAAATAGCCAAAGGTTCAATGGTTTTTCATTCTGATTGCGATAAGTGTTGTATTACTGTAATGCTTCACATTAACCATTTTCTGTATCTGTATCCCATTAGAACTTGAGACAAAAGACCAGGGACTGCGAGGGCCTCTCCATGGACTTAACCATCAGCGCATTAGCGGGACCCATGCCCCGCGAAAAAGCCATGCATTTCTATCGTCGCTGGAAGACGCCGCCACGCATTGGCAGTAATATGAGTCCGTTGGTCATGTCGCCGTTTGCATCGCCGGTGAAGGAGACGCCTAACAAGTCGATCTTCAATCGCAGCTCGAATGGCATTGGAGGAGCAGATTTGCCTTTGGCATCGACACCTGCGGGGCGGCGTGCGCTCTTCAGCCCGAGGCCAGCGGCTTCTTCTTGCCGTTTGTTCCTGAACGGCAAGGATTGCGAGAACAATAATAACTACAATCATAGCAGCAAGCCGATGGGCCCAGCGACACCGATGCGTCTGATGAGACCAGATCTTTTTTTGGCCTACCGCGGGCACTCGGAGTCCGCGCCCTTGAGCAGCTCGCCGATCGATTCGATCGCCTGCAACATAGACAGCCCCATGGATAGCTCGTACGATAGCTTCCGTGAGCGTCAAAGCCATGAGATTGAGACGAGTATGAACATAACCTTGAACGTGTCGACGCAGAACGATAGCTTTCTTGAGCGTCACATCAAGAACTCGGACATCGAGAAAGGTCTAGAGGTGGTGGGCAGACAGCTGGCACGCCAGGAGAATCTCGAGTGGCGCGAGCACTGGGACTTTCTCGACTCATTCATTGACATTGCCAGCGAGAGTGGCCTGGAGCGACTGGAGGGATATCTGCAGAAGAAGGCGGAGCAGGCCCAGGCCGAGAAGTCCGATCAGGCGTTTAATTTTGAGGCACAGATTGACGAGTATCTGGATATGGTCATCAAGGATAATCATCAGCAGCAGCAAACGCATTACAAGGGCCAGGCTGAGGCGGCGTCCGCTGCTGGTTCTGGTGCCAGCACCACCCAGGTGATGACGCCATACACGTGCGTGGAGAACTCGTTGCAGGTGTTCGCTAAGCGCATTACCAAGACACTCATGAACAACATCGACAACATGGTATCTATCAACGATACCCTGCTTTGCGAGCTTAAAAGACTGAAATCGCTGATCGTCAGCTTCAAGGACGATGCCCGATTCACCAGCGTTAACTTCACTAAGGTCCACTCCCGCATTGCACATCTGGTGGTCAGCTATGTGGCCACTTCTCAGGAGGTCAATGTGGCCATTCTCATTCAGCTGCTCCAGATGCTGCGCCGTCTTCTCCAACTGCATGACGACCGTCGCGATCATTTGGGCTGCGTCTGTGGCAGCCTGGTGTTGATGCTCGAACAGTCTCCGGTCCAAAGCGCCCATCTGCCCGATGCTCTCAAGACCGAGAGCCTTTGTTCGGCCGCCTGGAATACGGAGCAATCGTGCCCATGTATTTGGGATGCGAATCTCAGTCGAAAGACCAGTCGACGAAAGCGCACGGAATCGCTGAAGCGTGCAGCCCAGGCCCACGCACAGGCACAAGACTCCCCAGCACCGGGTTCTCCAACAGCAACAGCAACAGCCACAGCAGCTGCCAACGTTTTGCGTTCCAAAGTCCAGGAATTGGCTTGGCAAAGTCGCTCACGCAGTCTGCGATATAGCGACAACGACGAAGATGAGGAGAACAATGATAAGGGTTTCTTTGTAAGTGAAACCCATAAATAAAAAATACCTTCTACTCATTTTGGGGCCTCCTTTCAGTACGATTGTATGACGGATGAGCAGCAGCCGGACAGCAGTAGCGAGGATGAAGAGCTTTATCGCACGCCACCGGAGCGCATGTCACCGCGTTCATCCATCTCTCTGGAGCCGATTTACGAACTCTTTATTTTTGGGTAAATTTAAACAATAATATCTCATAATAATATCGATCGAAACTATATTGCAATTGAAACCCTTGCAGTAAGGAGCCAACCAAGCGCGATTTGGATGTTCTCAATGCCATTTTCCATGTGGATGTGGAGAAGGAGACACTGCCGCATGTGCATGCCTGGAAGACGGCCATGGAGAACTATTCCAGAGACGAAATGGAACTGTAAGTCAATTAAATTCTTCTTTTTTACGTTTGTGCATTTCCAAACGTTTTTTCTTGCAGTTTCCCAACGCCGACGAAAATTCAGAAGACGCACAAGCCCATCCTCTGGTCCGGCTCTTCCAAGCCTTTGGACGGCAGTGGAAACAGCAGCCAAAGATCGCTTCATCCGAAACGCCTATTTTCCACACCCAAACTCAATGCGGTGGCATCGTTCGGTCGTCGTGGCTCTGGCCCGGCAGCGGCGCCATCGACGCCACCAAAGCCAGCCCGTTTGCCGCGTACCCCCGGCCAGTCAAACGGCACTGATGGCAGTGCACAGATAGATGTACCAGGGAATCCGCCAGCAGAGATAATCACAAAAGCTGTGTCCCCGTCATTTGCAGCGGCCGCAGCGGCAACCGTCTCGCAGTCATTCCAAACGCCTTTCAACAAGGTGCGCGGCCTTTTCAGCAAGTACCGCGAGGTCCGGCCAATCCTTGATGATTCGCCGAGCAACAATATCAATGGGCAGCTGCCACGCAGGTCGTCGCTGACCATAGGGGACAGCAGTGATTAGGAGATTGTGATGCCAAAACCGTTTTGCTGCCCTGCACTCCACACACACCACACCTAACACACCACACCTAACACCACACCTAACACACCACACCTAACACCACACACCATAGTTTTTTATTTTATTTTTTCATGTTGCAGACGTTCGTTCCTTTATGTTCACCCCCAAATTCATATATTCAATGGTTGAGTCGAAACAAAGTTTGTGTTCAATTGTAATCTATGTTGAATTAATTATCGTATATATATATATATGAATTTTTTATATACCCGTCTTAAATTCTTCATTAATTACTATTCCTTACTCGCAATAAGATGAAACAATACACGAAACACATGAAAAAATCATGCTGAAGTGACAGAAATTAGAATTGTATTACATTTTTTTTGTTAACATTACTGTAAAGAACATAAGCATAATTGAATTATAAATTAATACAAAATAATCAACAGTATTCATTTCGGCGTTCTGTTTTTTAATTGAAATTATGCTCAAGCCATAGGATTCATAGGATTCTACTGAAATCTCTAAACAAAAACAAAACTGTTCCTGGATTCGAAATGGCTACAATTTTCTTCAAACAATGGGGAGTAGATTCAATAAGACTGGAAACAGCTAAAGCCGACAAATTTTTCCAAGTGTCGACTCTGATGGCACAGAACTCCGAAAATGTCAGGAGAAGACGCCAAGAGCATCGAGTAAGCTGTCATTAACAGATAGCTGACAAACCTTTTGGAGCATACAAACATAGCCACTGTCGAAATAGTTTCAAAATTAAATAGCTCCTGAATTAAAATCCTGAAATAGTTAGTAGTTATCCGGCCCATTCATCAGCATGCTCGTGAAAATGTTCATTTCTCAATTCCTTGTCAGCTGGCGACTCCATCAAGCGACACTGTGCCAAATGCAGACGGTAAGAGTTTATGGTCAATGAGGTAGGTGTTCCAGTCGATTAATTAAAATTTTCTTACAGCGCCACTTCAAAGTGGCGTTGATAGGGGCAACCGGAGGCGTTGGCCAACCAATGGCGCTTCTTCTGATGACCAACAAGCTGGTAACCGAGCTGGCCTTGCACGACATCAAGGCTACCAAGGGCTTCGGGCATGATCTGTCACACATCGACAGGGACTGCCAGTTGAAGCCGTACATAGGGGAGAACCAGATGGCGGCGGCCATAAAGGGTGCTGACATTGTGATGATTACCGCGGGAATGCCGCGCAAGCCGGGCCAAACCAGGGATTTCCTATTTGAAACCAATGCCCCGATAGTGGCAAAGGCCGCCGGTCTGGTGTCCCAGCATGCGTCCCATGCGCTGGTGGGGATTATCACTAATCCGGTGAACGCCCTAGTGGCTGTTGCTGCGGAGGCCATGAAGAAAGCTGGCTCCTACGACCCCAAGCGGCTCTTCGGAGTGACCACGCTTGATGTGGTGCGCGCCGAGAAGTTCATTGGGGAGCACATGGGCGTCCATCCAAGCAAGGTTCGGATATCTGTGATCGGAGGCCACGCCGACACCACCATCGTTCCCATCTTCTCGCAGTGCCAGCCACCCTTCGAGGGTGACGAGAAGTGCATCGAGTCGATCATTAAACGCATCCAGACAGGGGGCGATGAGGTGCTTAAGGCAAAGGCTGGAAAGGGCTCTGCCACCCTATCGATGGCCTACGCGGGCGCCCGATTTACAAACGCCCTACTGTTAGGTCTCAAGGGCGAACCGGGCCCACCCGAGTGCGCCTACGTGCAGTCCGAGGCCACCGAAGCCCCGTTCTTCTCCACTCCACTCACCTTCGGTCCCAGGGGCATTAAGAAAAACCATGGCCTGCCCGAGTTAAATGAATGCGAAAAGAAGCAGTTGAAAGTAGCCGTCGACATCCTGAAGAAGTCTGCCGCCAAGGGCGTGAAGTACATGGAATAAATGTCTAACCTAAGGAACAAAAGGAAAATTCAATCGGTAATCGTTCTTCAGTTTAACTTTCAAAATTTAGAGATAGACACAGAAACGAGAAACATTCGATACTCATCCTTTACGAGTGGAAGAATCATTTTAGCATCCATCAGCGCCTGGGTCACCATTAGAAGTGGAGCGAGTAACTGGAGATGATAATGGTGCCGTAGCCCAGTCTCCGCATGATTGTGTCGTTAGCCTCAATCTCCTACCACTCGATCTCCTCATGGCGAATGTCCACTTTCGCACCAATGACACAAACTGCCGAGTGTGTGGCGTGCGAGTAATGCATATGTTCTCTAAGCGTCGAGTCGCTGATTTTCAGCGAGTGGAAGGATCATTTCAGCGGTAATCACTTGGGAAACCAAGCACCAAAACTGAGACTAGACCTGGAGACCAGATAGTGGATGAATTCTATATTTCAACCATCGAAAAGGTTATCAAATTGACCGCTAATTAAAAAACATTTTTTTTACAGACTTGTTTGATTGAAGTGATAGTCTTTCGTATATTACACGGATGCTGGAAAATTTTACAAGTGAGTGGTCAGTCGAAATTTATGTTTAATTCGAGTTGAAACACACATATTTTCAGAAACTCTGGGAAAACGCCAGCAGTCATCAGTCAAAGGGACTTGCTGATGCTCAGGAGTTTGGGAATCGGGATCAAGCGCTTTGTGAGGAAACCACACATTCGACAGTTTGTGTTGTTCAGCCGAAAGCAGACATGGTAGGAAATCGAGTTGACCAACTGAATCCAGCGGACATTGGCCTTAACACCATTCCCATCTGCAATTAGCCGCTGTTGATAGTTGCGCATGAAATGATTTTTAAAAAATATATCTGTGAATTGAAAAGAACTGTTGTTGGTTATTCCAATGGTCCGAATAGCTCTAATAAATTGTCTCTAGGAGGCACATCAGGCTGTTGATATTATTAGTTCAAATTATTGTGGAGATTGAGAGAGGGGGCGTATCTTTCATTGGTGAACACCAAATTGATTTTCTTTGATGCACTTTATAGTGAGGCTCCCATCTGGCTAACACCAGCTGACAGCACTCCTATTCTGCTTCCCCCGACCATGGCCATTGGCCAGCTCCGCCTTGGAGCCGACATCGTCGTTCTACGTTTCCGCGTTCTGCGCTCTGGGGACTGGCATGCTTTGTTATGATATTTTTGCACTTTTCTCCGCTGCTCAGCTTTTACGCTCGGGTCGCCTGTATGAGGATGTGAGTGTTCATTACTGTTTAGCATTCAGTAAATCAGAGTAAGCTATTTTCGTTTGTCAAATAGTTTCACAGACACAGATTCAAAATTAAGATTCAAAGTTCAGTTTCCAAATCTAATTTTTTATTCAAAACAAAATTTATCTGCTTTTTTTAATCGGCATTATAATGTTCAGGAACCAGCTAAAGCCGACAATTTTGTCCAAGACTCGAGTCTGCTGGCAGCTCTATCAAGCATCCACAAACCAAATGCAGATGCAGCCGCAGACGCAGACGGTAAGTCGCTTCATATTTAATCAACGGGGATGGTATCCTATCTGTTCTTCCAGCGCCAGTTCCGGGTGGCGGTTATAGGGGCAGCCGGAGGCATTGGGCAGCCACTGGCGCTCCTCCTGATGACTAACAAGCTGGTGACCGAGCTGGTTGTACATGATATAGAGGACACCACGGGCTTCGCTAAGGATCTGTCGCACATTTCCACGGTGTGCAAAGTTACGCCCTACTTCGGCGTGAACGAATTGATGAAGGCCGTCCAGGGGTCTCACCTTGTGTTGATTACCGCGGGAATGCCGCGACAGCCGGGCCAGAGCAGGGAATTACTGTTCGACACCAACGCCCCGATAGTGGAAAGAGCCGCTAGCTCGGTGGCCAAGGCAGCGCCCAAAGCTCTGGTGGCGATCATAACTAATCCGGTGAACACCTTGGTGGTTCTTGCGGCGGCGGCTATGAAGAAAGCTGGCTCTTTTGACCCCAAGCGGCTCTTCGGGGTGACTACGCTGGATGTGGTGCGGGCCGAGAAGTTCATTGGAGAGCATATGGGCATCCCTCCATATGATGTTAGGATACCCGTGGTCGGAGGCCATGCCGGCTCCACCATTGTTCCCATCTTGTCCCAGTGCCAGCCGCCCTTCAAGGGTGATGAGGAGTGCATCGCATCCATCGTCAAACGCATCCAGACATGCGGCGATGAGGTGGTCAAGGCCAAGGCTGGAAAGGGCTCTGCCACCCTTTCGATGGCCTATGCAGCCGCTCGATTGTCCAACGCCCTGATGCGCGGCCTCAAGGGCAAGGAAAGTGCGCCCGAGTGCGCCTACGTGCAGTCCGACGCCACCGACGCCCCTTTTTTTTCGACTCCACTTACCTTTGGTAAGGATGGAATCAAGAAAAACCATGGGTTGCCCAAGATGAATGAATGCGAGAAGAGTCAGGTGAAGAAGGCCGTCGAAGCTCTCAAGAAGGCCGCTGCTAAGGGCTGCGAGTACATAAAAGAGTAGTGGATTCCTATAAGTGTACAATCTTTCGATAATTATGTAATGAAATATACATATAATACCAGAATTTGGAAATGGTTTTATTTGGGAGCTTTTTGATTTATAATTTATACTGCCTCGCAACGAATACTCACGTGATTTCCATTTTTCCCTCTATTTATTTATTTCCACACATTGTAGATATCTTCTATAGAGGCTCTCCTTCGCTTTTCGGATCGGATCACTAAATAATGGCACGTTGTGGAATGGAAATTGTCCTCCGAGTTGCAACTTTCGCTCTCACATTCTTTCATTTTGAAATATAGTTCTCAAACTTTCGAAAATGCTCACCCGATATGGTGAAGAAGGACGAGAGGAGAGGTGATGGCTGCTAAAAGCGATATTAGCGCAACAAATTGTTGCAAGCAATAAAGGGGAACAAGTTCGTAATGGTTTTTTGTCGAGTATTACGCCTGAAAGATACCCATTTAAACATTATATGTGATTAATAATAATTCACTGCTGATCGCGCGCCCATTGTTTTCTTTTCCACGAGGTAGGAGAAGGTCTCTCAGGTTTGTGGAGAGAGTCCAACGAAATATGTGTGTTCAATGCATACCTATGTCCACATACTTTGGTGAATATCTTACCAATACACCCACCATACACAGTAGAGGGCATGGGAAAGATCGCTTGAGCATAACGTTCCTTTCGAATTCGTGGTGGTGGATTTTGATTAGACATTAAGACATTGAGATTTATCCTCAGTAAATTTGAAGCTTGTGTGATCGGAAACGAGTGTAATATACCCTTGTCCTCAACGAGTACTGGGCATGGAAAGAACCATGAAAGCAATTACCATTAATCACACACGAACACATACAGACAAATAAACGGACGGTCGGACGGATAGACGGACAGCGTAACAGACACGTAGCGGACATGGAGACCAGCCTCAAAGGAACATTCTTCGCCACCGATCGATCTTGGTGCGCAATGCAAAACGAGAAACTGAAACCAAGTGAAACCAGAAAGGAAGGACAGCTTTGGGGTGACGAAGCACCTAATACCCTTTCAGATCGATTGATATTGCCCTGTTCCGATCCCCCTGGGCTGCGTGTCCTTCTGTTCACAAAATCGTGATACTTTCGGAAAGGGTATAAGAAAAGGAAAAACTTTTATCGAAGCCTGGTATACCCTCAGCCATAGATTCAGTCCTACCTGCCCCTCTTCAGTTACCCCTTTCTTGAACTCATCCTCGGGAGTCTCGCTTACTCTCAATTTCTTATTTATGAGAGTGCTCCCAACGATGGCAGCGTTGATTCAGCATACCCATTGATCTTGGATCATCAAGGGTCGATTGGACATGAACTACCCAAGAAATTTGGGAGGAATTTGATAGGATATATGAAGGATATTACTAAAATGATTGCAGTCATCAGCGCATTCAAATGTATGCGTGTAAGTCGCTGATCAGTGATTTGAGGGTGATTTAAGTGAGTGAGTAAAAGTGATCCGAATGAGGCGGTAGCCAGCAAAAGCAAATCTGGAATGTGATTATAAATGTTAGTGCATGATTAAAACAAGAAAACACTGTGATATTTGCCATTCTTTGGTATGTATGGGCCAGTGCAGGGGTATCTTCCAGTCGGGTTACTGTTTTGAAAAGCTCTCTTTTCTTTGGGGTAATTTTTTCTTTGCCCAACCTCTGCATTTGTCAACTGGATCTGAAGAGTGGTGTGTGGAGGGACGCTAGGGGACACAAGGGGACACAAGGGGAAGGGGTGACTTTGTGGAGACGCTGTGGAGAAGGGGTCCCAAACAAATTTGTTTCAATTGCCGTTCGTTTCGCTCAGTGGTCGGGCAACTTTTCAATGGCAGGAGGGGCCTTTGACAAATGATCGCTGATAAGAGAACCGAAACGAGGCAGAGAGCAGATTCGAAAAAAAATTGAGGGGTAAGGTGAGGTGAGCAGAGGTCTGTGTGGCTGGCAGGGGGAAGGGGGCAGCGTTCAGGGTGCCCCATAAGTGGGTCGCGATCGAGTTTCGATCCTAGGAGAGGTCCTAGAATGATCTTCTGGCTGCCTTTCTCTTAGCGCCGCCGGCAGGTGCAGAGCTGCTGTGATCGACTGGGATCCTTTGCTTATTTCTGGCATACAAATCGTAATTTATGCTCAGGGGCCGCCGGCCGTTATGGTCTCCTGCAGGAACTACGGGAAAGGGAGGGGAAGCTGTGAAGGGCCTGCCGTGCCGACTGGCGCCAGTTGGATGAGGGCTCCTGCCGTTGCTTCGGCCGCTGCTGTTGCTGCTTCACTTATCTGGCCACCGCCATCAGTTTCAACTCAATTCGGCAGTTCTTTTGTTCAGCTCAGATTCGGATTTGGGTTTGAGTTTGGGTTTTTCGGTTTTTTGGATTTTTTTTTTGGGTTTGAGCTGGTCTTGGAGATCCGCTCAGCTTTTGTGTAACTTGAGAACACTTCATGTGTTGGCTCCGAGCTGGTTGGACAACGGAGCGAACAAAGAGCGTACAGGCCGAGAGCCGAGAGACGAGACTCGAGAGTCTGGGGCCGGCCGTGTCAGAAGTTCACACAAAACTTGTGAAGTTCCTTCGTCTTGTGCATCCTGAAGTGGAGCCTGGACTGGACTGGCCTGGCCTGTCGTGTCGTGTACTGGAGTGCAAGGCGGCGCCGGAAGCTGTTCAGACAGCCCCTTGACCAGCTCCGATCCACCAATTAGCTCCGACCATTCGACAATTCGACCATCCGACCATTCAAAGCAGCTGCACTCTGGCATAGAACTGACCCACAATCTTTACCCAAAAGACTAGACCAAGGTCCGGGTTCTGACAATCTAAACGAAAACATTATGTCCGAAAAAAACAGCGAAACAGAAAAAGCTAGTTTTAGAAGTCGAAGCATGAAATACGCTTGAAGAAGCACATCCAGTTTTATTTCTTTAAATATAAATAACTTTAAATATAAATATAAACCATATTAACTAAAGAGAAAAGCTAGTGAGCCGGGTGTGGGCTTGCCAAGCAGAGCGCTGGTACCGCTGGTCTTCTTTCTAGGCTATCCAATAAATATCCATCCTTTGGTTCGTTGCCAACTCCTGGACATGGTGATAGAAACACTCCGTTCCGCAAGGGTATACGGGTATAGGGCATAGGTCAATCTAGATGGGTCAGCCGCGATTACTGCCCTATTTCAGGGGCTCAATCAGCGTCATGCCACATGGCAGTGCATAAACAATGAAAGGCTTTTAGTGGACACCCTGAAAAGTAGAAACCCACCCACCACACGTCCTGCTCGCACGCAGTCACTAATGACCCACGCATCGATCCCGTCGTTGGTTTTTCTGGTGTATGTGGAATTTATCCTAAGTTTAGTCCTTCAGACAATCTGACACGAGCCAGAGCTGCTCTGGTCGGTGCATTATTGGTGGACCATTGACTGTGGGTGGCCAGAGCGGGGCGAGAAATGTTTCTGAAACGAAAATGCCGCAAGAGAAACGCGTCCAAGAGTCCACCAGGCGGCAACGAGCCCTCGAGACCCTGGTCATCTTCCGTCGGAGTCTCATCTACCAGACCAAGGAGTTCTTCCAGAACTCCACCCTCCACGGCGTTCGCTACATTGCCGAAACGGGTCGTCCCATCGGTGAGAAGTTCATGTGGTTCTGCTTCACATCGATTGGTGCCGTCACCGCTCTGGTCATCATCATGAGTCTGTGGGAGAAGTTCCAAACGAATCCGACCATCACCGGTCTGGACACGGACTTTCACAACCAGAATGTCGTCTTTCCCACAACAATTGTCTGCCCAGAGGCGGCCTTCGATCACGAAAAGTCCTATGCGGCGGTCTATAAAAGTTTGGCGTGAGTACAGCACAGTACAGTACAGTACAGTACAGAAAAGTATAGCGATGGAAGCCTTGTTCTAACATGTAAATCTGTAATATACTTTTCTGACTCCGAACAGAAACTATGACGATACACACGCACAGATGTTTGCCCCATTCTTAGAGCTACTCACATCGCTTAATTTCTTGAACATTCGCGACGCCAAGGTTCTGTCCGAATCGATACCCAAGGATCAACTGGAGGAGCACACCATCCGGGAGTGGGCGTTCGAGGGTCACATCAGTTGCGAGAACACCTTCGTGTCGTGCAAGTATCGCGACGAGGACATACCCTGCTGCGATCACTTCGAGCCCATCTATACGGAGCACGGCTTCTGCTATGCCTTCAACAGTCGCTTCAAGTCCACAGCTACCGAAGAGTAAGTGCATTACCAGATAGAAAATCTGATGATATTTTGTGTGTGTTTTAGCATCAAGACAGGAGCCCCACACGATCTCTACGAGACGGACAAGAAGTGGGCCCTCTTTTTTGTGCCCAACAGCACCGCCAAGGTAAGTCCTGAATAGGAAAGAATACGATTTGGGACACAGGAAATACATACTAATCGATTATATTTACTGAAAGATTTTCATCTTTTCGAATGAGGAGTACTTTGGATCCGACTTCAATGCGCAGGTCGACTGGTCCGAGAGCCAGTTGGTGGAGGTGCGGATCTCCAAGAAGAACACATATACCACGGACGATGCCCGACAGCTGTCCATCGGCCAGAGGAAGTGCATCTTCAGCGATGAGGTGAAGCTCAACTATTTTACGGACGTATACACGTTCTCCTCCTGCATGAAGCAGTGCCGCATGAACAAGGCCATCAAGCTGTGCAAGTGCAATCCACCCTTCTATAAGCCCATAAGTGAGTCCTTAAGTCTCAATCGATCCTGTCCGTAACAGGCTCTTCCTTGCAGACAACGTGCCCATGTGCATGGTCAAGGACTTTGACTGCCTCGACGAGTTCAAGGCGAATATTACCAACATCAAGGACTGCCTGCAGTGCGAGCTCAGCTGCTCCAAGACGGTGTTCAACATTGACAAGCTAATCAAGATGTAAGTTCTGAATCCCATTGGAGAACATCCGTCTAATGGCCTCTCCTGCCTTTCCCAGACTGGATCGACCCGAGAGTGCAGGAGTGCTGGTCGAGTTCCTCACATGGCCCATTATCCGCTACAAGCGGGAGGTTCTCTTCGGTTGGGTGGATCTGCTGGTGTCCTTCGGCGGTATTGCCAGTCTCTTCCTGGGCTTTTCGCTGCTTTCTGGCGTTGAGATTATTTACTACTTTACGCTGCGCGCCTGCTGCATGGTCTACAAGAATCGTGTAAGTTATCCCAGGACTCGTACTCTTCCGGTTCTCCTCTTCTCTCTGACTCCCTGACCCTTTCTTTCTGTACCAGGATGAGCTATATGAGATCGAGGAGCGCATTCGTAAGGAGCCTCCTCCATCGATCGATCTCCAGCTGCGGCTCAAATCGCATTCAACCTTGAGGGTGGGCGTCGCCCCCACCTCGGCCGTGTTACAGGTGAAGCCCGTGGGGGAGGCAAGCGGTGGAGGCGGCGGCATAGGACCTCAGCGAAAACACGAAACGGTATATTGTACTGCATTGTACGGTATATTTTTGTTACTTTTTTGGTCTTCAATCTATTTTTTCTCCCGTCGTTTGCAGAACTTTTATAACCACACGAAGAATTTGTATCGCAATCCCAAAGTTTTGGCCGATCATGGGTATGGATCCAATACGATGAAATCTTGGAAATCCTCCGATCAGGCACAGTATATTCCTTGAGTTTCGAGAATATCTCAAGTTGAAAGCAATCGAATACAGCCCACGACGATAACTTGGCCGATAACACCGATAAACACTGAAAAATAAAGGCAGACAATTTTATTCGTTAAATATCGCAAAGCCTGCCCATTTACCCATTTAACGGCGTTGCTGCAGAAAGTGAATTTAAAATTGGGTGTTTGCTTTTAACTAAATTTATATATAAATACATACATATATACCATATTCAAAAACTATATAACAAAATAAATAACCAACATACCAATACATACGGCACAGAAATAAAAAACATTCCTACCTACTACATATTCAGCTCAGCTTAAAATAGTAGAAAAACAGAGTGAAATTGTTGCAGCCGGCCACAGGAATACAGGAATGCAGGAATACAGGAATGTGCCGCCCGCCACCAACGATGGCTGGCTGGATTTTTCTCCCAATTAAACTTCAGTCTTCAGTGTTGCATACTTAGCGGCGGAGTTCAGTGCACTGTGTGTGCAGACCCCACACCCCACACCCCCAACCCTTAACCCACTCCACCTCAGAGAACAAACCACAGACCCGCAACCCTCCGCTAAGCCCTCAACCGAATTCCCCGGCATTCACAGCCACAGTTGAGCAAAAGCGAAAAGCATTTTTCAGTTAACATCGTTGCCGGCTCATTGTTAATTCCCCAGCCATCGTGCCGTAGAAAGAGATGGAATGCAGAGAGAGAGACTGAGAGAGAGAGAGAGAGAGTGATGACTACCAACAGGTGGGGGGGTGTGGTTGGCGGTTGTAGTTGTAATTGCAGTTGTAAGCCGCGTAGTACGCGCACAGTTGTCTGGCAGGCGGCAGGCAAGCAGGGCAAAGCAGTGGGCAAGGCAAAGCAGAGCAGAGCAGAGCATAGGAGAACAGAGCGCAAGCAGTAAAGAGCACGATGGGGTGGGCCACTGGCATTCAACACTCTCCCCTTTGCCGCGCCCACCCCACCCACCTGTTCTCTGGCACTTTGCATATTTCTGTGAATGAAACCGCCGCGGCGGATAGTTTGTAAAGGGTAGCGGGAGAGCTCATTGCTCTTTGTTGGCGAGAGGCGGCCACTCGCAGGGATTAAGATGCAGCGATCAGCTCCATGGGAACCCCTCTCCAGTGACCAAGGGAAAGCGGGGGGATTACCAAGCCAACTACTCTGACTATAAATCCGAAAGGAAAAATGGTAGGAATGGAAGGACAAAAAACCAAAGAAAGAAAACCAAACAAAAAAGAAAAACAATTAGGGCCTGTTAACGGGAATGTTGACGATGCAAACATACACGGCACGCCCACATACACACATACACACACACACACACACACATGCATCCATATACATACATACATGGGCGCATGCATAAATAAATTTAGAAAAGTTAATTGAAACAAGACTTAAAAACTGACTGTCTTCGGGGTGCCGGAACTTTGATACCCTTGCAGATCTCACTATACATAGAGATACACTGCACAGGATATTCAAGAAAAAATCTATAATGCAATTTAATCCATAAACAATCTGTATAAGATATGGCTAAAAATGTGTGTGTGCTGTGTCTCTAAACAATCACAGAATATACATAAATTCATCATACAGAAAAGCAACTCTATTTTCTTATTGATCGTTTGGAAAGTTTTAGGAATCTTTTCTTATCTTTTAAGTGGTAAATATGTATATTTTTTAATTGCTGGAATATTTATCTGAATATTTTCCTAGTTCAGACAATTTTCAATTTCGAGCCTCGTATTTTAGAGAATATCAAGAAGTTGGAGGACAAAGATGCATTTCCATAAAAATGCAATCGAGTGCATTAAATATGTGGCTTGTTTCATTAATATTGAGGAAACACAACTGTTGATATAAGCTTTAAAATAGCTAAGGGACTGGTTTTTACACAAAACAGAGAGACTATCATGGATAATCTGGGAGTCTGACGAAGACTTGCATAGGTACACAGACTTTGTAAGACTTTTATCCTCATTCTGTCTATAATAATGCTACGATCACCACCAAATGTTCGGCTAAATAAGACCAATATTTAATGATTCTGCGTTGAGTGTCAGTCACCATGATATCATACCCTCGGACAAGGATGGCATGAGCAAAACACTAAAACAAACTACCGAAATAATTCAACCTCTCAGCCTTAAAATTGGTATGGAAGTGGTCAACAGTTTTAAATGATTGGTCAAATTTTCAATAGAATGGTTATGCCAAATATCATATCAAATTGCTGGAATTTTCTCTCGCTTGTGGTTTAATACGAATGGCCGTCATGAAGAGGAACTCTTTTGACATACTGTGTCTGTGTTTCTGTCAGTGGATATCTCTTCCGCATTCCGCATTCCGTTTTTCGCATTCCGCATTCCGTTTTCTGTGTACTTAGGCACAGAACCAGAACCCACCAATCAGCTTTGACTGCTGCCCCATGTACATACGTACACATTTGATTTTCAATTTGCATTTTTAAAATGGCCCATAAAAGTGTTATTAAACCTTAATGATATGGCCAAAATCCAAGTGCATTGCATTGGAAAACTGTGCATTAAAAAAAAACCATTTCAAAACGGGTAACTAATTGAAATTTTAAGAGGCGTAAATTAAAGATGTTAATTGTAGTGCGAGTAGTAGATACCACAAGAATCTGTTATCTGTTAAATGACAGCAAGAAAACCAAGATATAGACTCTGCGTAGATCGTAGAGAACTGTCTTCATTGAATGGAATGCATTCTGAATGCATGATTGATCACAAATCCATATACATTTACGTACCTGATTATGATTTGTGGCTGCTGAACAAATCCAATATACCCTAGCAGGGCCTGGGACTCGTTCGGAATGGGCCAAAAGCAAATGAACTTGTGACTTGCGGCAAGGACAATGCGGCTGCGGCGGCAGTGTCGGCGCTAGTTTTTCACGCGGATACGCAATGTGCCACAGGCGAAGCCGGATGCGGACTGACTTTGGAAAAAAAAGAAGTTAAAAAAATGCATGGGGCCCAAAGTAAAACAACAGCAGCAGAAGGGAGGAAAATGGCGGCAAACAAATGAGCAGCAGCAGCAGCCAAAAAGTAGGCGGATGGGCTGACTGCCTGACAGGGGCGTGGCCTGACAGGCAGCTTAATTAAGATTGCAAGGATAATGTAGAAATTAAGACACAAAATACCAGAAGAAGAATGAGCAAAGTTTTTAAGTCGCGTCGTAAACTTTTCCGCCCAGACTCTATCATGGCATGCGGCGGCGGCAATCCCCTCTTCCCGCTTGCCCCTGTACGGGGCGGGACGGTACGGGGTAGGGGTTTGTAAGTAATATTTTACCAGGATTTTTCCGTGCAACTTCGATTAGGAAATGCCAGCAGCAGTGCAGGGCACAAAACATTCGATGAATTTATTGAATTAAGTCTTTCAAGCGCAATGCACCCAAAAAATACTGCTACCGAGAGGTATCACCGACGAAAAGACCACCAAAAGAGAGAGGCCAAGACCTACATATTCCATTTCCACGTTTTGTTGCAGATGACAGAGTGGCAAGTGCTCTGCTTCCGGTGGGATGGGCGACTCTTCGTTGCACTCCCACACCGACGCCCACACCCGCACACCCGCACAACCACACACCCACACACCCGACTTGAACCCCGTTTTGCACTTCCTCGACAATATTGTCTTTTTGGCCCGAACTGAAAGTTGAGTCCTGCAACATAAACATAAACTAAATGCAATGCCAAAAACAAGAAAGGATGACCAACTTCCGGGTAACCGGAACTTTGATACCCTTGCACATCCCTCATTGTTCCGGCTAGGATGTAGAGAGAATTTTTGCTGAGACATACAGAATATGTAATACCAATAGCTAAAGCAGATCCATCCATGTATTTGTACATATATAGATGTACATATATATCGTAATACCCTCTCACTGGGGAAGGGTAGAAAAAACAAAAGTCAGGTCCACTCGAGTGTCCAACTGTTTGCTCTGTCTCTCTTCCGCTCTCTCCTGCATGTCGTCAGTCCCTGGAGCTGTGTGTGTGTGTGTGTGTGTGTGTGTGTGTGTGTGTGCGTGTCTGTGCTTGTTGATGCGTGTGCATGTGATCTGTTTGCTGCGATTAGAAAATGATTTACACCTCTGGCAGAAGCGTCGAGCCAGAGAGAAGAGCAGGAGATTGGGAAGGGGAATGCCATTGCATGGCATGGCATGGCATGGAAGGCCTGCCCGATGACTTGGCACCGGTCTGGACAACAGAAGAAGAAGATGCTACAGCCACAGCCAGAGCTACAGCTGCAGTGGCACAGAGGAGCAAAGGCACTGCCTCGCCACTGCATTCTCGCTCTATGCAATTACACATTTTATTATTATTAACGTTAATGTCGCCCCTGGGATGATGGCACTAACGCCTGCTCCCGGCTCCACATAAAAGGCGCTTATTAATAAGAAATTGCAATAAACTACAAGACATACCAACGCACGCTCTCCACCACCTCCTCCTGCACCTCCTCCTCATCTCCTCCTGCTCCTCTCTCCGAAGCATACACACCACACTCCTATTGTGGACTTGAACAGGTAAGCCTCTCTCATCCACTCTCTCTCTCTCTTTCTCTCTCTAGTGCTTGGCAGAACGACCCTCACTGAGGTGACCCTACCTTGTAGGAGTGTGTACTCTTGGAACAGGCACGCTGGCGCTTAGGCAAGCAACAGCTGGTGAAGACAGCGAGCGAGAGAGAGCAGAAGCAGCAGAAACAGCTGGCAGAAGAAAGTCACCCGCTGCTACTGCTACTACTGCTGCTGTTCTCCTTCCAATTGCCCCTCCCCTTCCCCTTGCCCCACTCCAGGCGCTGCTGCACCTTCTCGTTGCTGGATTAAAAGTAAATCAAGCTGCCGACGTCGACGCTCCACATATTTTATTAAGCTGGAAACCAGTAATAAAGTAGGAAGCTCGCTGCCAGCTGCAGCTCGCTCTCACACACCATCGAACAGAAAGAGAGTGCTGCTGCTCAAGAGTGCACTCTCTCAGTCGCGGCACATTCGCCCGCTCACTGCACAGTGGGAGAAATAACCAAATTTCTAGTTTTCCCAGTAACATGATCTCCGGCTGATAAAAGTCCAATTTTTGTTTATAATTGTATTTTAATAAATAACTGATAAGGGGAAATTTATTTACCTTAACGTTTTCTAAAGGTAACTTTTACGGGTATAAGGATTTGAAGAAAGCAATAGAGCATACAAGTTATTGCCAGGCTAATTTTATATTTTTGTAGCCGAAAAAAACATCCGCTTAGAGAATAATTAAAAATACCAACAATCTGAAGCATAATTATTACGGATTATTATTAACTTCAGAACTAAAATATAATGATTTCAACTGAAGAATTTCTTGAGAACTTAAATTAAAGTTTTACTGTGTGATTTTTCGAAAATACGTATGTGTACGTTCTTCCACATTGTTCCGACATAAATTGATAATTATTTGCCCAAAGAATACATAATAAATGAATGGGAGTAGCCTGCACCTGATGCCACTGGCATTTTACAACAAGCCATTGTCGATTGACAGATTGAACACTGGATATTCCTCCCACTGTGCGCACTGGCCGCTCTGCCTGTGATGGGGTTGCAGTTGGTTGTAACGTTATGTTGGCACATCATTCCGCTCCGCTCTGCTCTGCTCCGGTCTCATGCTAGAACCTGCACGCTCAAAAGTTCTAAAAGTGCAGTAACGCATTCAACGTGAAACGGGGGAAACGGGCCCCAGGAATATAGAAAAAGGATTTGTAGTCACAGGGATTCGCATTACGAATGGGATTCTTAATATTCTTTTTCAGCTTTTATCTTTGCTACCGATCCAGCCCTGTCTCTCTCTTTGTCTCTCTGTTTTAGCCCCAAAATGTGTGCCCAACTAATGCCGGTTTAACTTTAACGTTATGTTGCGTATACGTAATATGCCGAAACTCTCGCTCTTTCTCTCTCTGCTGATGTTTTCCAAAGAGAGAGTAGAACGCGCGCGTCGCTAGCTGGTCTGGTTATCCGGTCTGACTGTCTGACAGAAGGCAGCCTTTCTGCTGCTGCTGCCTGATGCCTGATGCCTGGTGCCTGGTGCCTGGTGCTGCATGATGCCTCCTTCTGTAAGCGCTGTTCATGTTGTTTGTTTGTTTGTTCGCTCGTTCGTTTGTTTGTCCGACTCAGCCTCAGCCACAGCTTACTGCCTGTTTTTGTTCCTTCTCCACTCTATTCGCACACAAACACAAACACATACACACACACACACACACCAACATACACAAATGCATAGCCAGGCACTGAGAGAAAAAAAGCCTTTAGAATATGTCATGATTACAGAAGAATTTGTCTTGAATCAAAAAAGTTCTGTACGGAATTTGTACTGAAATCAGGATATTAAATTAATAATAGGAATAATATAATATAAGAGGACAAGAAGTTCTGTCGTAGAAGAACGATATGAACTATTCTCAGGCTTCGATTGTTTCTTGTAGACTCTTGGCAGAAAACAGATAGTTTTAGATAGATTTAATATATGCTCTAAGTCTCTGGGTGCCGTTTTCAAGTTCTCAACACATGCAAATTATGATATTACCTATTAACCGGAGCTTAGTGATTAAACTACATATTTTATTGGTCACGAAAATGGAATGATTTTGAATGAAATTCGAGAAATTCGAGTAAGCTGTGGCTAGAACTGTGCATATTTCTGTCAGTGTATGCATGAGCCGCAGTTGCATGCAGCCGCAGTTGGTTCTGGTGCTGCTGCTGCTGCTGCCGCATGCGGCATCGCTGGAGTCGCCTCTGCCACAGTTGAATTTGTGTGCTGGTCGCGTGAGGACGTACCCGTACATAGCTTGCCGCACGAAAGCGAAAAACCGAAACAGAGTTGTGTTTTCGTGTCGTTTCGCTCGCGATTTGTTTTCGATTTCGGTTCGTGCTGTGTGTGGAGGAGCTTCCAGACTGAAAGCCAGATTCAGAGCCAGGCTTAGATCCGACCCGAACCCGAACCGACACGAATCGAACCGGCGCTGGCTTCGTGGCGGCGATCTTCGGGGCGACAAAAACAACAACTAAAGAGTGAACGTTCTTTCCAGTTGTGCAACAACGACAACAACAACAGCAACAACAGCAACAACTGCAACAACAAAAAGTGAAATATTACATTTTAATTTTGTGCCTACCACCCACCTTCCACCCATCCCCGCATTGCCGTTGACGGGAGGGAGCAAATGTATTTTCAGTTTCTCTCCAAATACAAATACAAATCCGAATACGAATCCGCATCCGTATCTGTGTCTCTGTCCGTGAGTCCGCGTGTGTGTGCGTGTGTGTGTGCGGCTGTTTTTTTTCCTGATTTTTGTTTTAGTGCCAAAACTAGTTTCGAGTTAATTGAATATTTTCCTTTTTTTTTTTTTTTTCGTATTTTTCGTTCGTATTTTCGGTCCATTCCTGCACGCTGCAGAGAGATAGAGAGGGAGAGAGACAGAGAGAGAGAGAGACGCCACGCAGAGGCAGAGGCAGTGGCAGTGGCAAGAGCCCAGACCAGAAGCTAATTTGCACAAAATGCTGTTTGATCGTCGCAACGTCGGAACGTGTCCGGCCCAGAGAGCGCAGTTGCAGCAGTTGCAGCAGAGTGACTTAATGTAAGTGCACCTCCCAATTCATGGGGCGGGAATTCCTAGGGGTGGCGGCGGGGGGTTAGTCGTCGTCCATAGGACGTGCGGTCACGTGGCAGCTGGCACGCCGCGCGCTCTGCAATGCAATTCCACAAAATTAGGGCATGTCTCCGCTGACTATCAAAACCGAAAGCCAAACAAAACTAACATGAAAACCACCAAAAACCAACAAGAAAACCCCTTAAAAATACACCAAATATAATGCCAACTAAATTTCTGGACTTTTGCTCTTAGGGGAGGAGTGCCCCGTGGAGACGAAAGGCATTGACATTCTATAAACGAAAGAGCTCTATATCTGGAGATCTGATTCCTGAGAAGTGTAATCGGCGACCATAAACAGAACTTTGATTTCCCAAATGAATAACACTCAAAATAAGACAGAAATTTCACTTGAAATTTTGTCCCTCAATGTGATGTTATTCTTAAAGCGTGGGTATTCTCTATTCGCAATTTTTGACCCTATAACTCTTTGTTTTTTTCTTTTTTTTGTGGCATGGCACTTTTTCCGCCTGTCCGCTCCCTTCGAGTGTTGTCATAGAATAATAACTGTCAGAGTAGTGAATCCTCATTGCCTGCAGTCACTTCTGTGTTTGTGTTTCCAGTGTTTCCAGCAGAAGTCGCTTGTTCTCCGTTCCGTCCATAGGAATAGCCAAAGAATCCTTCTATATACATATATACATACATACATATATATACAATATGTATATACTATATATTAACAACAATAACTTGACTCTGAGAGCGCGCCGTGGCGCCACTCTTTTGTCCGTTTGGCCTGCAATTGGCTTCAATGTTCGTCGCGCATCCCCTGTACCCGTCAGCGGTGTGGTGTGTCCTTTTGTCTAAGCCTCTAGCCATTAGGGCATCCAGAAGTCAATGTGTCTGTCACAATACGGAATGGATGGATCCCCTCTAATTAAGATGAAGGCATTTCTGTACTGTACTCTGTACTGTGCTGTACCGTACTATCCTGCGAGGAAAGAAAATATAAAAGCATACGACAGATAGGATGGGGCGTTGTTCTTAAAGCATAGAAAGAGTCCCGTTGCCCTTTGAGGCCATTCTAGCATGGATTAACGCAATCTAAAGTGTCATCGATCGATATGTGCGTTATCGATATCAATATCAAAGATACTCTTGGGGAAAATATCTCTTATCAGATCATCCACAAGCTGCACATGGTGGAAGACCCATAACATCTCGCTAACATTTCATCTCGCTATTATCTCTTCTCGCTATCAACACAATCGCTGTATCGTCGTAGGATTGAAAGGCCTCTACGACATGATAGACCCTTTTAAATTTTGGAATCCATAAAAGTACAAACCTAATTGTATCACTCAATCTTTACTCGTGCAACTGTTTTTGTTTTTGCTGAGGAACCTGGATAGTAAATATAGACCTGGGTCGACATCTTTATTTGAAAAGGAAACCCATAGTGGTAGAGAGAATGAGGAGGTGTGGAGGTATCTCTTATTCAGCACACAAATGAGAGCAACTCGTCAGCAGAAAAGTTTCCACTTTCTGAGTTGGCAAGTGCCATCCTGTAGTCCTGAAGCAGGTCAACACTCACTTAACCTTTCAATTAGCAAACGAAGCTCAAGACTTTTAATTAGTTGAGGCTGAGGTTTGTTTTTGCCACAGAGCACTGCGCTGTGCTGGAGGCACAAAACAAGAGTGGCAGCCTCTGATTGCCCCACAAAGCGATCGATCATCAAAGGACCCAGCCGCCGATGCCAATGCCGATGCCGATGCCAAAGTCGAAGTCGAAGCCGAAACCAACGCCCGCTGCCACGCACAAAAACAACAGTCACAAAAAAGTGTCCAGTCCAGAGTAACAGAGCGAATCCGGGTACAACAAAACAAAAAAGGCGGCTAAAATCCAAATGCTAAACCGTCGCAATGTTTTGGCAGCAATGCCACTGCAGCTTGCAGTGCCACTGAAGGGGAAGGAGGAGGCGGCACAGAAGGCGGCAACATACTGGAGTTTGTTAGTGGCCGCCAACGCCGTCAAAGTTAACGTCAATGTCGTCCATTGTCGTCTCCTGTAATCATGCGGCATGTGGCATATGGAAAAGGTGAAGGAGGAGGCTGGACTGCCACAGGGGGAAAGGGAACGAAGGTAGAGGACTCAACAGCAGCTGGGATAAAAACAAAGAAATGGTGGGAATAAATCTTTCCGAATATTTAAGTACTCTGCAGATACTTTTGTTTTTAGTGAAGGATTAGTAAAAAATATTGATAGAGCTTCACAAAACTTTATGTGAAGAACTTTCTATCCAATGTTCTCGCTTTCCACTCAGGTCGCTATCATATCTTCTCGTAATCATCTCCTCTTTAACTGCTTCTCGTTATCATCTCTTCTCGCTATCATCCCTTACGTACTCTTCTTTCTATGGCCCTAAAATGCACAATCCCAACAAAATGTTAAAAGTTGGAATTCCTTTTGTAAGAGTATGAAAAGGTTTGGCACTTGGTTTATATTTTCTGTTTTCTGGATCTGGCTTTTGGTGTCAGTTGTTGCCAACAACAAAGACAACAAAAAAAAAAAGATTACCCGCAAAAGAAAGCAAAAAAACTGACAAGAAAAACCAAAATCTGGAGGTTGATTTCACTTATTAACCAAAGTAATTCCCGTCTAAACGAAAGGTGCAGAAGGATGATGGGGCCGATGGCCAAGTGCTACTGGCCAACAAAAGCTGACCATTTTGCAGTGCAGTGCAGTGCAGTGCCTTCGTATTTTGGCCACAAGTTCTAGTTAGTACGAGGCGAGACGAGGAGCGAGTTCATAGAGCCAAAAGAACCGGTCTTGGAAAGTCGTCTAAATGTTTCTCTTGGCTGTTCAACCTTTTTATCCCAGTCATAGTCGCAGTCGCAGTCCAAGTCCAAGTCCCCGTCCAAGTCCGAGTCCAAGACGGAGTCAATGTCGATGCTGAAGTCTCCCCAAAGTGTCTGTCTCTCTGCCTGTGTATCTTCTTCTAACTTGTATCTGTGTGTTTGTGTTTGTGTGTGTGTATGTGTGTGTGGGTATTCATTCCCAGTGGAATGTGTTAAAGTGTCTAAAGCTGTTTGGCCTCCCTTCCCACCAACAAGCCTCCAGAGCCCCAGCCACCAGTCTTCTGCTGCTGTTGCTGCTGCCGCTGCTGTCCTGCTGCCCACCAAATCACCAAATAGAAAATGCTGAAGTAGAAGACGCTGCCGCTAGAGCTGAAAGGAGTACACATACATAGATGGCACATAGTTCGACTAAAAGATACCCTCTGTACAAAGCTCTTAGACTGTGGGCTGAGAGCTGATACCGAATAGAAATAATACCGAGTAGAGATGATACCGAGTAGCGATGATAACGAGAATAGATGGTGCCGCGAAGAGATGAAAGATACAACAGTAGATATTACTTGTTACCAAATTGATGTTCGAGCGAGAGGCACCAAACACATTGGGAATATCCTTTGAAGTTTCAAAAGTGCAAGGTATCAATATGAAGTTGGAACGCATCAAGAACCACAATTTAGAAACCACTCATGTGGATGGACCCACACCCACACTCTCGTGTAGCTCCACGTCTCCATCCTCTCCTATGCACCCTTTTCCCCTTCCTGTCTCTCTGTGATCTATCGTATAGACTATCGTATCGTTAGATGGTTACGATACTTTCCGTCGCTGATTTGTGGGTCCTGTTGCAACCTCTTACTGAAAGCTAATTGCCTGAGCATGAATCCGCTTCATGCTCCCAAAACGAAAATTAATTTCCCAACAAAAAATGTACGGGTTATATGGGAAGAAAATTTAACTAAATTGAGTTTGAAGCTGCTTGCTGGCAGCGGCAACGGGCCCTCGCACCACCCCCTTCAGACTCCCATGCGCCAGCACCGTTCATGGTCCATCGTCCATCGTACGGCGTTTGGTCCTTGGGCTTTGGGCTTGTTTGATGATGACATAGTATTTGCCCAAGTTAATGGGAAAATGAGAAATGAGTTAGCCTCAACGGTGCATACAGTGCATAACGAAAGTATAAGGCAAACCCAATAGGGAAATGGAAAAGTATTTCTATTGAGATTCCCGGGTGACGGTCGAAATGACGTTATCATCTTATTATCGTTATTATCTCTACTCGCCATAATCAAATCTTGATAAACATTACGAAGTTGTACTACAATGCGAATGCTTTCCCAAAAACGAACTTACATCAATGTAGACGCACTGTATGGTCCTCTAACCCTTTCCTTGGCCTCATCCTCCTCATCCTTCTTGGCCGTGGACTTCGTCGTCGTCGTCGTCGGCAATCTCCTCCTCCTCCCCGTCGTCAGCGTCGTTGTCGTCATCCGCACTGGTCTCCTCTTGTAAATGAACGTGTTCTAATGGAGTTTTTAAATAAGTAATCATTTGTTGTTGCTGCCTGCCTGCCTGCTGCCTGCCTGCTGCATGCCACTGCTGCTTGTGGCAGTATGGCAGGGAAGGAATTTCATCAGCGGGCCCGCTCAAAGCAAAAGGCAATCGCTTAACGGCGAATCTCTGGCCCCTCGAAAGTCAAAATAAACAGCGACTCAAAGGACCCTTAGCTCTCTCTCTCCTCCATCCACTACCGCCATAGAATGCCACTATTTTCGTGGGATAATAATTGAATTGAATCGAATCGAATAGCCTACCCTATAGATCCATAAATCGAATCCGCCATATCGATACCCACTAAAATTAAGCTTTAATGATTGATTTTTATGGCAACTTTAGAGAAGCGTACCCCACCCCCCTCCCCTATTCTTCTCACACGCCCATCTAAAGTACGTGTTCTGTAATCTTTGATAGCTATAATCGTCATCCAAAATATACCCTTTGATGGACTCGGCGACTGCAGGGTATCCTATTACCGAAAACTGACCACCCTGTGGCCAACCCCAACCGCAGACGGTGGACCGGACCGGACCGGGCCGGACCATAATTGATTGTTAACTCTCGTGTGTGTGAGGGCAAAAAAAAAAAAAAGGCAAAAAACAGATTCGTTGGCCGGCAAATTGAGTCGCCGTTGCCAGGCATCGCCGAGAAGGTGTTCCCCCTCGCACAATTATGGGGCTCAAAAAGTGTTGCATGCGGCGACTGTGGCTGCAATGGTGGAAGGATGGAGGGGGGAGGAGCAGCGGAATAAAGGCCATAAGTAAACCAATTAGTCGCCTTGCAATTGTAAGCCATGTCTGTCGCTGTCGCCTCCACCTCCACCTCCGCAGTGCAACTGTCGCCATCGCTGTCATTGCCAGGCAACTCTAACCCCAAAAACCTGAGCCTCAGTCTCAGTCTCCAGTCCCCAGTGCCGCTTGCCGCCTGCCGCTTGCCGCTTGCCCCTGCCACTACCTTTGGCACAACTCTAGCTGGCGGCTGGCTGCAACTTCGAACTTGCAACAAGCGAATGCGAGACTCTGCGGCTTTTGTATTTTGTAGTGTTATAAGCGCATTTGACTTTTTGCACAACGGAAAGTTGGTTGAAGTCTAGGAGTCTTTTGGGGGTAGGTCGTTCAGGGGTGATGAAGGGGAGGGGGCAGAGCGGTAGTTGGATGGACTGTGGGGCATCTTGCTATATTGCATGCCACACTGACACAGCAACACAAGATATATGGGCAGGGAGGGAGGTGGAGCGACTTGGCAAATGCTTTACACTGGAAAATAAAAGAGTAGGGTATCTGCAATGGTAGGGTATCTGTTGTTCTATACAGGGCAGATCTACCTATACGACATTTTTTTTTTATTTAATTTTAAATAATAATCGAATCGTATAATAAATATTATATATACGTTTCTTCTTCTTAAACTTAGCTATATCAATGCATCTGACAGGGTATTCGATGGCTCCAGTAATCCATGAAGCTGTGTTTTCATTCTTGCTGCTGCTCGAATTGCCTATTACCCTGCCACTCCCCCCTGAGAGCCACCACCATTCCATCGCGAGTACCATTCCAAATTCCCGCTCAATGAAGCGCTTGCAACGCGCCTCTAAGTAATGGCAATCCGCTTTGGCTTTCAATTTGCTCTCCTCTCCTCCTTCGAAAGCTCCCCCCCTCTCTCGCTCTGTGTGCCTCTGTGTATCCCATGTAAGAGCTCTCCCTTTCCCCGTATTTTGCATATCTTGTACACATGCCCTTTGGCTTTTTTCATACCAAAAGCCCAGATAAAAAAGGCACAAGACGAAGAGGAAGTGGCAGCGGCAGTGGCAGTGGCAGTGCATGGCGAAGGGGGTGGAGGAAGAACTAGCGAGGCAACACACAGCAACAAAAGACTGTAAACGCTACTAATGTTGCACTGTCGGCGGAGTGGCAGAGAGGCAGCGGCAGGGGCAGGGGCAGAGGCAGACGCAGAGGATGGCTGGAGAGGCGGAAGAGTGCTGTACATATTATTGCATTTTGTAAGCTAAGTGATTTCAACATCGTTATTTTCTGCCGCTTTTTATTTCATCTTACTCGTAAGCTCTCTCTCCACCCACTCGTAATCCCCTTCTTACGAATAAAACTTGACTCTCTCTTCCATTCTCTCTCTATGGATCCACCAATCGTAGTTTGGAAGGGTATATGATAGCTCAAAGGACTCCCAGGCAGTAACAACCGACCGAACCGAGGGGCAATGCTGCATGTCGCCTGGAAAACGGCGTACCTGCCGTTTGCTGCTTTGGGGTAGAGCCACCCAATAATTTTATGTTGATTTTGTATGAGTGTTTATGGCTAATGCCACAGAACGAAGGGTATCTCTTAGTCGATGAAGGAAGGACTTTTGCTGCACTGCCTTCGTTCTTTTGCTTTCTAGCTTGAAGAATATGAGTATGAGGAGAGCAAGATGAAGAGCCAGAAATTACAATGTTGATAAAAAGTTAAAAGCAAAAAGGCAACGCGATGGTCGATGGAGAAGGGGGTTAGATGTCCATGGCTCTTAAGTGGCCTTTAAGTGTTTCGCGGTGCACCCCACTCGCCACTGCCACATATCTCCCTCCATCTCTCTCCCATTTCCAGACTCCACCAATCAATTGGCATTTCCATTGGCATTGCTCTCTCTGCTCTAGTCGAAGTGGCGGATACCCTTGAATATATCAGTCGAATCCTTGATGGGAAAACGCACCCAGAAAATCACTCAACATTTGAATTAATTTCGATTTTCTTTCTTTTCTTTACAGCCAAATAAAAAACAACAACCAGAAATAGGTGAACGGAAAAAATAACAAATATTCAAATGAAAACAACAACAAAAAGTGTAAAAGTGCCAGAATAAAGTGAAGGCAAATCGAAGCTGTTGATATCCTTGCAGATTGATATAGGAATTTATGTATTTCCAGAAGAATTTCCGATAGTTTTCCGATTTTTAATTTGTCCTCACAAAGATTTTAAATGATTGATGTTTAAGGTGAAGGACATCCACGTTTTCTTTCTGCATTATCCTTGGACGAGGATTCGAACATTTAGACTACATTTGCCAAGCCTATATATTATTACATATCGATTTCGAATATGATTCAACAATCCTTTGATCCTTTCGGATCACATCCAAATGGATAGAATTTGTAGAGCCTTGGACTAAAGGATCAGGCATAAAACATATGTTCATTCTAACATTCTAACATTCGTTAGAGGGTTTCGAAAATGATTCCTTAAATTCGTAATACCATCTGCAAGGGTATACCCAGTGCCGTATGCCGCATGCCGCATTCAATGTGATGCCAATTCAAACAAAAAAATTCGTATTTAAAGCTCATTTCAAACTAAGAAATAAACATATATAAAAAAAAAGCCAGAAGCAAGAGAGCAGACAAGGGAGAGACTGAGACTCAGCTGGGGATTGAATGCAACAACAAAACAAACAACGACAACAGTAGCAGCACAAGTAGAGCGAGAGAGAGGGAGCGATAGTTGCAACCGCCAGCGCATCGTGTCCATTATACCATTCCGGGTATCCCCCTGAGAGGATGTTCAGTCTGGAGTTGCAGCAGTTCGAATGTCAATTCGATTTGCACTCGGAATTGTAGTTGGAGTCAGAATCCAGTTCGATTTCGAATTCGGCTTAGAATAAGGAGTCATAGTCGGAGTCATAGACGACGCTTAATTACACAATTAAATTACATATATATTTCGTGCCTTTGCCATTCCGCTGGACCTGGGATCTGGAGCCAAAGAGGAGTTGAACGACCCACGTGTTAGGAGGAATCTAACGCAAAACGCAGCAGCCACCAGCGTACGATTCCGATCTTTGATCTTCGATCTCCGATCTCCCAACGGGAGACAAATTTAGATATTAATTTCTGGTAAGTTGTATGGCTTTTCTTTAGTGTTCCATTTTAAGTGCAGGAGTGGACACTTATTGCCGTATAAAGTCAAGGGTTTTTATGGCTCCTTAATGGAGTGGACAGTGGAGAGTGCACCTAAAGTCCCCTTCCCCAACTATATTCATATTGATTTTATCGTTAAATTAAATTTAATTAGCTAATCCATCTGTGGGGGGTCCCTAAGTATCTAAGATCGTACTGAAATGAGTATCATTAGAATATTAGATGATAGATCTAGAAGACTACACCATTGTGATTATGGAATCTTTGATGGGCATTGAACTATTGAACCTTCTAATAATTCCGTTCACCAGGAAAGGATTCAGGGCGTGGACTAGGCTCCGGAAATTCCTTTCTTTTCGTCCTTCCTTCCTGCGCCACACCGGGAACACAGTTCAATGAATACGAGCTACAGGGGAGCCTTTGGAGCAGATCCCTAAGTAGGCCACTTTGTGGCCCCTTTGGTTAATAGCAAAAGGGTTTTCCGGGTTTTCCGAGTTGACATTCAACGTGGAGTGGGGATTGCACTGAGGCTGCACATTTTTCCTCCTCTGGCTCTGGTTCTGTTTTTTTTTTAAATTTTCTTTACGCAACTTTTGCCCGAAACAAAAGTCGTTTGTTGCACTTCTTTTGTGGCTCCCCCTCGCCACCACTGGTCTGCTGCTCTCTCAAACTGTTGGGGTGCGTGTGGCATGTTGGTAATAAAAGTTTCATTGACTTTTGCACTAGAGTTGACTTCAATGGCGTTTTTATTGCGGCAGCACTCCCTCTTGGCCTGTTGGCCCCTTGGCTTAAGAGGGGACTGGGACCCGCCTCTGGGGCCCAACTTGGCTTATTGGCCAACTGGGGTTCGTTCTCTCTTAAGCCAGAGCCACAGGAATAATTATCAATTTGTACTATTTAAATGGTTTTCTTCTGGTTGTTTATGCGCCTGTTCTTCTGTTCGTCTGGCCATAAAACTACATCCCATTCTAATGCCAAGAAACAACATTGTGGAGTCACTCTAACGAGGCAGCCCCAGCTCCCAACTTCCAACCCCCACTCCCCGTTCTTCATTCCCCATTCACCACAGACTCCTAATCCTTCAGTGATAGGCAGAGCGAGAGAGAGAGAAAGAAATGAACAAAATTAATCAACAATTTCCGCCATAAAAAATGCGCGACAAATTAACAAGGGATTGGGGATTGGAGGCCAAGAGGATAGGCTGAATGAGGAGTCGCAAGTCAGATCTCATTTCCACTTCATCAGCATTAAATGAGAAACAAGTACAGACACTACAGATGCAGATGCCGATGCAGCTGATACCGATTCCCACCATAGGGATACCCTCTATACTCTATACTCAGATGAAGAACTTTGGGTATGCCCGAAATACTTTGACTTTAAGTAAAATCTAGTTTTAATCAATGTGACTAGTAACTTGAATATAAAATTATGCTTAAAGTCGTTGGAGTTAATGTTCATCAATCTGATCATACATATATCTGACAATATATATTCTCCAGTTATTCTATTCAATAACGATGAATGGATACAAAAAAGGCCAACGTCTATGTGACTTTATGTTGTTCTTGTCTGCCGAAGGAATTAAAGACTGGAATTAAATGAGAATTGAGTTGAGGATTGCGATGGATATGCTTGGATTGAGGGATTGTGTTGTGTTTAATGAAATTATCAGCATTATATAACGAATGGAATGTCTCGTCGTCTCGCCGTCGATTATGTCGCTCATAAACTGAGGCAATGAGTGGGGCAAGTGAGCGAGGAGAGTGGAGAGAGCTCGTCACTATAATGACTTCATTTCAAATGCAAAGCGCTGATGAGAATCTGAATGTGAATGGCTGATAATGGCTAGTGACGACCGTTGACAGGCTGAAGAGTGTGTTTGTGTCTGTATCAGCGTGTGTATGTGTGTGTGTTAATTAAATGCAATTTGCCACATGCAACAGAAGCATGCAAGTGCAGCAGTAGCAGGCCCACAGAGAATCGGTTTTGGCGGTAGTTTGGTGGCAGGTTTCCTCCAGGTTATATTGCATTTTCCGATTTCGATATTAATGGCTGAAAGAAAGAGAGAGCGAGAGAGAGAGAAACCTGGTATCCTAGGGATTGTAGAGAATCCTCGAGAACACGCTAAGAATCCAAAGAATAATGTCGGTTGAATGGAAATGGTATATGAAGGTGGCAAACATATTGTTATAAATATTTATGTAAATCTAAGTGAGTTTTTTCGGGTATAATCTTAATACATTTGCAATTTGAAAGATGTCCGCTAATGTATTCAGATTTTTCCCTTTTAAATGCATTTCAAATGCACTTTACATGGCTTTTAGTACGGTTCCAGGAGCATGAAATATTCTTTAAATCAATGTCAAGTTGAGGTGAAAGATTCCCTACCCAAGGGAAAAATTATATCATATGGTTCCCATAGGTTTAATTTCTTCGTGCAATATACAGACATAACCCCTCCTGCACACGCATAATCCCATGAGAGAGAGAAAGAGAGAAGAGTAGAGAGCAGAGAACGTATCCTAACGGACGCGAAATTAAACTTTAAAATGATTTCAACGTGGAGGTACAGTCGTATAGTCCGGTGGGGGTATACTCGTACTTGCAAATGTTCAATTGGGCCACTCCCAAAAATATCATCAATCAGGAGGTGCGATTTCGTTTGTGGGCAAACCACAAAAAACAAAAAAAGAAGCTCTAATGCCCCGCGGAAAATAAAGCAGCAGAGCTGCCTCATCAAAGCCCGTTACGGGCACGGGAACACGGAATCATGAATTTCTAATTGAAACCGAATGCCAGCCGCCAAAAGGAGATCCAGAAAACGAAACGCAACGAAAAATGCGAAATGCCAATGGCAATGGCAATCGGCTTGAGGATGCATGCCCCCAAGGATGGTGAAGGTGGGGAAGGTGCGGCGGCGGTGGCGGCGGTAAAGCTGCAGGAATGCGTGCAACGGGCGCAACGAATGACATTTTGTGGCAAGAAGACAAGAGGCGGGGAAACGGGAAACCGGCAAGGGCAAGGGCAAGGGCTGCAGCAGAAGCAGGCAACAACGAAAACGAGACGTCACTTCAGCTCACGGGCCACATCCCAGACACGGACGCCGACGCGAACATGGACACGGCCATGGACAGGAGACAGGGACAGGGATCGGAGACAGACAGGAACAGACAGAGACAGAGGCAGAGGCAGAGACGGAGACAGAGCGAAGGAGATGGCAATGGCAAACGGCAACGCTCGCCTGGCACTTGACGTATGCCAAAAGCATTTAAGCTCCGCTCCACGCAGGCGCAGCGCTTCGAAGGCATTTTTTATCCGTTCGTTTCTCATTTCTTTGTTGTTGTTGTTGTTTTAGCTGCATCGCGTCTTCTTCTTTGAGAGTATTTTGAAAAAGTACCGTTTAGGCTTAAGCCTCGTTCTCGTTCTCGTTCTCATTCTCATTCTCGATGATTTCACAGATACCCTCTCCGGCAGGGAAAGTTCTTTTGGAACTCCTCTAAGCATGCACTCATGAGAGGAGACACCGCATCATCTTTATACCTAGTTCTGCATGAGTTTCGAGAGAGGCCTCTGGTTCACTCACTCTCTCTATTCCTCTCTCTCTCTTTCTTGGAGGTACTCCTTGTCATTGACTTCTCTTGATGGTAGGGCATTCGTAGAGTCGTGGTGGCTTTTTCCCATTTTTTTCTTTTCTTTTTCATCTTTTCTTGGTTTTTTGTTGTTGTGGCTATTCCTTTTTTTTTTTGCTCGGGCTGTGGGCTACCAACCGTTTTATTTATGCGCATTTTATACGCAGTATTTTGTGCGAATGAAGTGAAGAGAAGAAGAGAAGAGGGTGGTGTGCTGCGGGGGGGCGGGAGGCCAGGGACAAGGATGAGGGTTTTGAAAAGAAGTCTTCTGCTGCTGCTGCTGCTGCTGTAAATGGCAGTGCAATTTGGCCCACGTACTCGTTACTGGTAGTCATTCGAACCTTTTTACACTGAAAATAATTCACAAAAAATCCAGGTGAATCATTTTGATATGAAAATACCTTTACTCTATGAGTATCCGATCGTTATTATAGAATATACTCATCCGATTTTTGGCTTAGGTTCATAGAATCTTCGACTGGAAATCATACTATATATAGGCATACATACAGCCGAAAACCTAGTAGCCAGAAATGAGTACCAATGGTTGAGGGACAATACATAGGTTCAGCAGAGCACAGGCTTTTTGTATGTATGGTCTGTGATCTAAGTTCTTCAAGCAGATGGTTTCTTTTCCCTCAGTGTACAGTAAATCATCGTTCCTCGTATCGGACACTCGCACCGCTTGGACTGGCTGTGGCTGGACTGTTGTCTAAGCCAAGTCTGCATTTGAACTTGTGAACTCCTCTGTCTGTCATTCACAGTGTTTTATTGTTGCCAATACATGAGCGGGGTAAGAGAAAGAGGGAGAGAGGGAGAGGAAGAGGTAGGCCCCTGGAAGGCCTAGCATTGTCATGCTGCATTATCGTCATGCTGCAACAGCAACAGCAACAGCAACATCAACAGCAGAAGCGGCAGCGGCAGCGGCAGCTCCTCGGCGCAGCTTGAATGACTGGCCAAAGTGAGCGACAGAATGACAGACCGACTCGAGCGACTGGGTTAGCGATTCCTTTGCTTGAAACAGACCCGGAACCAGAACCAGAGACAGAGCCAGATTCAGATTCAGAGTCAGAGCCAGAGGTTTATCCTTTGAGTTTCGTACGCAGATTTAGCCCCTGAGCAGCAGCAGAAGCGCAGCAGACAATCAGCATTCGGAATGATTGCCGGTATCTGTTTGATTAACCTTCGCAATTGACTCTATTCTCATTCTCATTCCCATTTTCTCTTCTACTCTTGCTCTGCGCTGCCCTGTCCTTCCCTGACCTGAAATCGTGGATGGATGGGTCATTCATGCTTTGATATGTCGAATGCTATCCATAAATTGTTTCTGTTTCCATCTGCTTCCTTTTGGATACATACTTAGAATATAAATATAATTCCAATTAAATTTTAATTGAAGTAGCGAGCAGCAAGTAGCCAAAAGCGAAATTAAGCGAGTACCGAGTAGAAAGCTCAGAGTAGCGAGTAGCAAGTAAAGAGTTTCAAGTAACATGAAAACTCAAATTAAACCTTTAAACTATATTGTTTCAAATGGTGTGTGGTTCACCCTCAGATATTTTTCAACTGGGTGTCTAACGGTCGAGACACTACTGTCACATACTATTGTTATTTCAGATTTTCTTTTTTTGGCTTAGAGAGAAAGAGAGAGAGAAGCATGGCAGTCGTGTCTCCTTTGGCACACGTTTCATTTAGTCTCCGGACAACTGACATCTGGCATATATGCATGCCATAGGCGTATGTGAACGGTTGGCTCCCGCATCTACTCGTAGAGATAGCTCCACAATGTTTGGATGGACTGTCGAGTGTCCAATGCTGTCATGTCCCGTGTCCTGTATGTCCTGTGTCCTGTGTCCAGTGTCCTTTGTCCTATCCGGTACTCTCCAACCCTTCTGTTTGCTTGTTTGCGGCTGCTGTTTGTCTGACTTCCATTTTGCAAACATTTTAATTTTAATGAATTTATATAATCGCTTTCGTTTTGTTTTTCTTTTCTCCTTTCGTTTGTTTGATTTTTCTTTTATTGTTGCGTTTGTGTACTATTTGCCAGCCTGCCAGCCTCCTCTACCCACTTCCCATTTCCCCTCTTTCCATCTGGCTTTCTCTGTCCACTCATCAGCGTGTTTGTCAACACTTTTCATACACTCTGGCAATTTGGTTTGTTGACTCTTTCCCTGAGGGTGGACCCTTGTCGGGGGAGGGGGAGTCAGTCGCTCGGATGCTGGTATTTGCGCTGGTGAATGGCTGGCTGCCAGAGAACGAGAACTGGCCCTCAACTATCATCGTTTGTTCATTGTTTCGGCAGGCGAAAAGCAACAGCTACAATTTCGCATAAAAAACATATATTTTTAGTATGTAAAATCAATGGAAATCAGATTTCAGACGATTATGTGCTTGACTGAACTATGAACCCTTGGGCCATGGGAAAAATTTAATGAAAAGAATCTCAATTTAATGGTTAAAGATTAAAGATTTAAGATTGAAGAGCTGCAGCTTTAGTGTTAAAGCAAAAAAGAAACCAAAATAGAAGGGAGCATGTGGTGAATAGAGAATATAATGGAGTGAAATCGAGTAAGGAGGCCAGCCCTGAAAGCTGATCCTTGGCTGCTAAGCTACTCTGTGAGAGAAAAAAGACAATATTATTGGGATTTAAGCCGGCTCTAAAGCCAGCCCGAAAAAATCGTGTACCATCGAAATGTATGGCCGTTACTCATCTGACTATTGGAATTTTGTCTTTAGACGGATTGTATTGTACAGTTACAGGATATTCCCAGTGTTCATCCCAAATCGATCTTTTAGGAGAGTACTTAAATAATATTTAAATATATTTTCGCACTCGACCAAAAAGAGGAAACAACTGCCGCCGGCACTTGCTTTCCTGCTGACAGACAGACAGAGAGACAGACGAGTGACGTGTGGACTCCAAGAAATTTCTTTGCGTTGGAAATCTGCCAAAAAATACATAAACTGCCACGGCCTGGCCTGATTCTCCAGATTCTCCTGTTTTTCTTGTTTCTTTCATCTCAGACGAAATTGATTTCAATTTGTTGTTTGGGGCATGCCGCTTACATATACATATGTGCATAATTGTATTAATTACGGCTCCAAAAACTAACCGCACAATCAAATGAGGAGGCAGACCCTTTGAAGCATGGGTCCAGCAGGTGCCTGGCGCTTATGGTGTAGCCCCCAACCCCCATCCCCCCTCGTTTTAACCACAAATTGAAATGAATTTTGCGGTTGTTTGCAGACAGCACAAAAAAAACACAACAAAAAAAAAACACCAACGGACGGGGCTCTTCGCAAACAATGCTCTGGGGCCCCAAAGAGCTTATAAATCAATTAATTATGCACAATTAAACAAATACTAAAATAGGAAAATGGGAAAATGGCAAATGGAAAAACCTCGCCACAAAACAAAGCTAGGAATCGGCATTCAAACGATTACGAATATGTGCGAAAGTTCTGCCAACGCCAACGCCAAAGCCAAAGCCCAAAAACCACTCACAAAGCCCCTGACTGCCTGCCAGAATCAATCGGTAAAGTTATATACATATGTTTGTATATAGTACATATAAGAGTACGTACTCGTATCGTATATTTATTTTAGCTCTCTCTCTCTCTCTCGGTGGGTGAATGCCTGTCTAGACGATGGATGTCGATCGAGTGCACAAAAACTAAAAGTGGCGGACAAAGTTTTATTTTAGTTTCCGCTGTTTCTCTCCTCTCCAGGATGGGAACGAGACGGGGATGAGAGCCTCTCGTGGAGATCACGCATGGACTGAGAGTCGACCCAATTATCAGGTGGAGTCGACCAGAAACTTCAATGAGTGTGAGAGGCTTTCAGAAGTGAAATCTACTCTCTGTCATTAAAGATACAATACTTATAAGACCCAAATAAACGTACTCTGAATGGTATTTAAATATGAAAATATAACGACTATACATCGAGGAAGTGTTTGGCAAATCCTCCAAAGTTCCTAAGAGATCTTTTCCATTTGAAATTTATGGCAGATCTGAGGATCATTCCCTCTACTTGCCTCATATGTCGTATCCACTCAGTCGCTTCGTGGGAACGAAGCGGAGTGGGGTGGAGAGGAGTCGCGTGGCAGGTAACACAATTCAGTGATCAGCGATTAAATTTACTGTGAATTCATTTATAGATGTGTCTGCGTCTGCGTTCGCTCCTCCTCCATGATGCAGATGCAGATGAGCCACGCCCCAATATCCAGCAACAAAATGCTTACAAAATGTTTCTCCTTGGCATCCGATCCGGTAACGGATCCTCCGATGGAGTGGAGTGGAGGTACTCCAGATGCTTCTCTCTTGCAGAGCAGAGCAGAGAGCGGTCGCTGTTGGGTGGTCGTAAATTATTATGATTATTGGCAAAGGAGTTAATGTGCAAGAACAACCAGCAATGAAATGGGCATGGAGTTGGATGGATGGTTGGGATGGTATGGTATGGGATGGGATGGGATGGGATAACTGGGGAACAGGAGCAAGAGCAAGAGCAGGAGCAGGAGCAAGCCAATCGGCAACTTGTTAGTCAACTGTGGTGCAGGGGGCATGGGGCATCGACTGAGTGTATGTTTGTGTGTGTGTGTGTGTGTGTGTGTATATCCGTAAATAATGCCACAAAACGTGCAGCACGATCATGAACTGAACGAGGGATCCAAAGTCGAAGAACTTGCAACTGCAACCGCAATGGTAGGATGAGGATGTGCCATGGGGATCTCTCTCGTTGGCAATTCGCGTAAAATTATAAATGAGTCTTGGGGTAGGCGTTGCCGATATCGGGAATGGAATGAAGCAGCAGCCGCAGCAGCCGCAACAGCAGGCAGGCAGACAGCCAGACAGACAGGCAGGCGTTGGAGGCATTCATTAGACGAGTGCAACCGCAACGAGGAGCTGCAGAAGATCCCAAAGAGAGCGCGAGCGAGCGGGGGGGCCTGTGGGGGCACAGTGCGCAGGAGGTAGGTGCTGGTGGGTGCGGCAGGAATGGCAAATATTAATTCGTGACGAGAAACGTTCTTTAATATTTTTTTTTTTGTTTCGGTTTCTCTTCTCGATTTGAATTGTGCTTTTACCGGTGCTCCTGCCGCCGCCTCCGCCGTCGCCTCTTCACTTCATTAGCGCCTCTGTGCCTGTGCCCCACAAACAAAAGACAAAAAGAAAGAAGAGATCCCAAAAAAAAAAAGAAAGAGAAACATTTTTAACACCTCAACATGGAGCAGGGACGTGATGGGGCTATTGGATTACAAAAAAAAAAAAAAAAACCAAAAGACACAAGAAACAAGACGGAAACCGACGGAAAACATAAGCGAAACAGGAGATGGGACTTGGACTGCGGCTCACCGAAGCAGCGAATACCCTACCCTGAAAGATAATAACAATATTATTCAAAAATACTCCATAAACGGGGCTGCTGCCACATGATGATGCGACCTGACTTGGCAGACTTATAATATGTAGTTTCAATCTCATCACATTCCAGAATCATTTCATGGCGCGTCATGCGGCAGCGTTCCTCGTTTTTGGGATGTGTGTAGGTAAAACGTGAGTACCTGGAATGGAAAGGGTATGAAAACGTATAGAGAAAAACGGGATGCGGATTCGTTCGGTTCACTGATAATGATCATCAATGCCATATTTAACGCCATTTAGGCAACAGGATGGGGATGCCACATCGAGGAGGAGCAACCAGAGAGGAGGCGAAGGAGGAGGAGGAGGAGTAGAGAGATTGAGGATGGGAATGGGGATAGGGATGAGGATGAGAGGGGATTGTGGTGTGGCTTGGGGCACGCTGGCAGCTGTTGGCTGTTGAACAATGAAATGTAATGGCAATACGTGCATTTATTTATAACGGTGTAATGGACCAGACCAGAGAGAAGAGAAGAGGAGAGGAAAGGAGACGAAGATCTCTTGCCACAGAAATGTAGGGAAAGAGAGGCTCTGCCACAAAGTTGTTTTTTTTTTTGGTGGAAAGTTCGAAGCGTGAAGCGAGCGAAACAAAATCTCTCAAGAGATGCCAGAAGAAAGACGCTGACTCCCCTCTTTTTCTCTCTCGCTCTCTCTCTCTCTCTCTCTTTCTCTCTCTTGTTAGCATTTGTGGGCGTCTCAACATCCTCTACCACTTCCACTCCCACACCCACACTTCTCTAGCTCTGTCACTTGCTCTCTCGCTCTCTCTCTGTGAGGAGACTCTTTTTTTTCGCGCAATTTATTTCGTACTAAACGGCGGAGAAAAGCAAAAGACGGAAACGTCGTGATGAACGCATTTTGTGTGGAGGAGCCACGGCCCAGGCCCAGGCCATGGCTCTCTCTCACTTGCCCCGACCCGCCCCAACCCGCCCTGCGCCCCTGCCCTGCACGAGGGGACGGAAAGAGAGAGGAAATACTTTATGGGCATTGATAATTTGAGCCATAATGTGCAACGAAATTGACTCGCTTTAGTGCCGGCTAATTTATGTGTGCCACAGGGGGAGTGCACACAACACTGAGTACGGATACGGCGGGCATTTGTTGCAAATAAATAAAGGATTTTATTTTGTGTGTAAATTATATTGTGGGAAAATATGGCTGCATCGGAGGAGTGGCAAACGATATTTTTGTTGCTGTGCGATCTATGGATCTGCAGAGAAGCAACAACAAACTTGTGTCTGTTATTCCATCCAGTGGTCTAAATCCCTTTACTATCTTCTGGTCTCCCCTCCTACCTCTACTCCTGCTTCTGCTCTTGGTTATAATCCTCTTTCTGTGGATCCTTTGAGGATGATAAGAGGCTGTCCACTTTCCCTCTGGTGCTGCTTAGCATCTGTGGGTTCAATTGATATTTGATTCGATCTTGCTTCTTCTGTTACATTGCTTCAACCTCTTTAGATACTTCATCTACTCATACTTCTGGCTCCCTGTTGCGCGATTGCGATCTGCACCTTCTTTTAGATATAGTACTTTGCACTCCTTGGGCCTTACCGACTTCCCCCCTGAACTGTCAGAACTTGTTCCCCGAAGCTTACTTAAACAAAATGACAGCTGGAATGACGGAATGATGGAAAGATGTTCTTTTTCCTTAGCTTCTTCTAAGAACGAACTCCCGGGAGATGGCAGATGCGAGAGGTGGCTGATGGCTCATGGCTCATGGCTCATGACTGATGTCTGATGCCAGGGAAGGGGGGGTGCCGTACCTCATTTTGTCATATGCCAAACAATTTGCCATTGTCATTCCCGCGTCTAACGCGGCGTATGCGCAATTACTTTAATTTACCCGCCGCCTTAAACGTTTTTAATGAACGCCTTGGCTGCAAAGAGGAGGGCCACAGGAGAGATTGGGTGGCGTGGCATGGCATGCCAAAGTGGAGCACAGCGCAGTAGCACTGTGGCACATTAATTGTTAATGCCACAGCGATGACTTCCACTTCGGCTCCGACTACAGCTTGAGCCTCAACTGCAACTGCAACTGCATCTAACGGCAGCCACCGCGCACCGCACTGTACCGCACACAAATGGATGCAAACGATGACGCGGCGTGAATTGAATGATGCCTGCCCCAATGCAGTGCAGCAATTGTCGAGTCATTGCCCCATCTGGGGGATGCCATCTCCATGTAGATGGAGACGGAGATGTATATAGAAAAGGTAGGAGGATGAGAGTGCCAGGCAGCAAAAGCATTAGCTTCAAATCGCAAAATTATTATGAAAATGGCCGCAATTTCGTTTATGGCCCACTGTACAATATTGCATAATTTATCATTCGAATTTTTTGGTTGGGTTTTATCCCAAAGAAAAGGCATTTAATTGATATACATATCTACCTAAAAGGATAATCATAACTAGAAGTTTTAACAAAGGATATTCCAATTCAAAGAACTACCAGTAGTGCCAAATTGTCAAATATTATCAGCCCTTTTTGTATTCTTGATCAAGATCATATCCTCCAGGATTTTTCTATCAGTGGACAAAGCTTTAGTAGGAGAAAGTCACAGAACACAGAAGAAAGGCGTCTTGTACTTTTAGTACACGCTGGGGAACGTTGTGAGCCGCGTCAAAGGCCGCGGCTTTACTTTATATTCGGTACTCAGTCAGTACAAATTTGAGCCTACGATTTATGTTATTTATGCAATATATTTAATCTATTGTATGTTCGCAAAAAAATTAAATCGAACCCTTTGGGAGATTTCTACATTTCAAAAACAATATATTATTTTTTTTTCTAGCTTGAGTTCGAAGAAATGTCATCCGCTGAAAATCAATTTCTCCAAAGCAAAAAAGCTCCATTTACATTTATTTCTAGAAGTATTTCAGGGATTTATTAAAGAGGTGTTGGCTGAAAAAAAAACAATGGACTGAAAATAAAGAAACCTATCTATCCGAACTGCTTTCCTTTCCTTTCCGTCCTTTCCTTCGTCGTGTCCCTCATGGAATCTCTTGTGATGTTTGTTGTTTTGCCATAAACACTTCATCGACACTTTGCCCAGTGTCCGTCCAAAGGCCCAGTTTCATCCACAACCTTCTCAAACCCCAACCTCAACTCCAACTCCAGTAATATCCTACGTCCTACATCCTACGTCCACATCCACGCGTCCACGTCCCAGTGTGTGCGATACATCAAACATGAGCTGCAAACAGAGCTTATTGTTGCTGGTTGGTGGCTTGCCAGTGGCCAGTGGCCATTCCTTCTCCCATAGTGGAGAGGTGAGGAGAGGAGAGGCAAAGAGAGAAGAGGCATCATCAGAGCCGCATCAGTTTCAACTCCTGCTGCTACACTTTCCTTTCAGGCCAAGAGTTGCGGAAGCGAACATTTAATTGACTTGGCGTGTTAAGCGTTGCATACCAGCACATAACAGCAATCAACCGACAAACAACTTGTGGGACGTGCAGCGAGAGGACTCCGACTCCCGACTCCCGACGACGATGACGACGACACACTTTGGCCACTTAGTGAGGGATTCCGGAGCTCCCAAGCTTGCTTCCCACCTCCGAGCACCTCCGAGCACAGCAACTCCCCAGACTGCAGTTTGGCATTCGAACAATGCCAAGTAGCTACAAAGTTTATTGAGCGCATCTGATTGAGCGCATCATCATCATCATCATCTGCAGCTTCATCTGCAGCTTCAGCTTCAGCTGCAGCCTCATCATCCACGGGGGCTGGAACAGATGGAGCTTAGCTATGCGATGCGTGGCATGGCATGGCATGGGCTGAGGAATGGTGTGGGGGCTCCACCTCAGCCTTGGCCTTTGCAGCTCTGTCCATTAGCGCTGTCACTTTTGCCGCTGGACACGCATATCATTTACAAAAACAAAACCCAAACCCCAAACCCAAACAGTGGGTAAACCACAATGAAACCAGGCAGTCATAAGCCGATTACCATCAACCCGCAGACAGTGGACACGGCACAGCGGATAGAGGACAGAGGACATTCGAGGTCAGGCACATCAGCAGTTACACAGTGGGAGATACTCAGATACTCGTCGTAACGTAACGTGGATGTGGTTGCAGTTTCAGTTTCGGTTGCATTTCAGCAAGAAATTTACGCGCTGTAAACTTAAGCGGCAAAATCAATTAGCGGACAATGTCCGTAGATGGTTTCAAGCGGCTCCTTCTCCTTCGACGAATTCTTCGCCTGCGATCCGATCCGATCCTGATGATCGTTTAAGAGGTGTCAAGTGCAGAGGAGCCCCAGACAACCAACAACCGAAAACCAACCGGATCAGTGAATGTGGGATGATGGGTGCGGGATAGTGATGTGTGACGCTGAAAGATCCTGTAAAGCGAATGAAGATCACTTCTCTGAGAAATACATAGAGCTGCCATTGACATTCCTCTTGAGTTCACGATCGCATGTCCCAGAGGGTGAGAGCGGGAGAGGGGAAGAGAGAGAAAGTACTATAAAGCTGTCAAGCTTCCCAGTTACTCTCCAGCTACCGTAAATCCAGAGAAGCACCTGGGAAGACAGCAGCACCTTTCGTGGCAGAGATCGATCGCGTGTGATCTCTGAGGCTAGAAGATTGTGGAATCGCTTGGAAAGGTGTCGCTGTCAGCGTTGGCAATCTAACCTTTTTCTCGTGTGCAGCAAAACACTCTTACAAGCCTCAATTAGCAGGCAACACAGCAAAGCAGAGAAGATCAGTGTTGGAGGGCGGGGGATCAGATCAGATCAGTTAAGGAAAACGTAACCTTGGGATCGTGTGTGATCCCAGATTGGAAATCAATTGAAAGAACTGCACACTCCCCAGACAACAAAGGAGGAAAGAAAACTTGAACGTTTGGGCTGTGGAAATGGAAAGCTTTTCTCAAGGCTTTCCCCTGCTTCCGGGCAGCAGCTGGGCTGCCCATACTCGAGATAAGCTCAGTTGGGAACATCAATTGGTGGTTCAAGGTGTCAAGTGTTCAGGACCTCAGAGAAAAGTGCGTGATGTGACGTGACGGGTTGCTTGTTAATTAAATTTTAACGCAACGCACTTTTGGGTTGATTCACCCCTAGACGCCCCCTCCGTCAACCCCTCTGGAAGCCCTTGGAAACCCATGCGACAATCCGCCAAACAGTCATTGACTCTTGTCAACGCCCCCATGGAATGGAGTTGGAATTGGAGTTGGAGTTGGAGCATTCGTGTGAGCTTTGTCAGCGCCACTAAGTTTTGGAGTGTTACCCAGGAGATGGAGCTGGAGCTGGCAATGGAGCTGGCGATGGAGTCGCACTTGGCATCAAAGTATCTGCCATAGCGAGAGAGAAAGAGAGAGAGAGTCGCGACCTGCCCCGGGCAGGGGCCATGGAAGGATTCGCGCGCTCCAAACCCGAACCAGAACGCGAACCCGAATTTCCCATTCCATTCCAGTTGTAGTTCCTTCTGGGTACTGGGTTCCTACTGCTTTTTGTGTGAAGAAATGAAAACTTCGATGCTTAAAGGTTTAACGAACTCTCTCTCGCCCGCTCTCTCACTCTCTTTCTCTCTCTCTCTTGGACGGTAATCTCCCCTGTCAGCCAAGCTGCTAGCCAGGACGAGAACCAGGACCGCGGGATATGAGGACCACAAACGTCAACGTTTCTCTCATTCTCTCTCTCTCTCTCTTTCTCTCTGTCGCTGTTGCTGTTGTTTTGCCTTTGACGTTTGCTTCATGCAACAAAAAACCCAACAAAAAGATTCTGTTGGTTTGGGGCGAGTCCTGCCACACGCGCTCGTTGCAAGTGTAATTTTTACTTTCACCCTAGCCTCCTCCACTCGCTGCAATTGGGATTGGGATCTCCCATGTGAGCCGTCCCCGCCACTTGTCACCATGGAGATATGGGGGTGGGGGATGGGGGATGGATGACGATGATGATGACATTCATTCATGCCCAAGAGCTACTCTTAATGGAACACACAAACAGGGAAAGGGGTGGCGGGCATGGAAGTAGGGAAGCGCTGGAAGATACTCGCACTCGTGAGGGAAAGGATAGCTCCATCTGCTGCAGTGGATAGCATAGCTGGATGGATGGATGACTGGATGGACCGGGGGGGTTGGTTGTGGGACGAGAATCAATCTTTTATTTGGCTTGGCTCTAATGAAAATGAAGGAACAGGAAAAACGTTAATGAATTGCATTGCATTGCATTGACCAGTGGATGGATGGATCATCTTTTGAATGTTAACCCAAGACTGGCACTCGCTTGCCCCCGCCACAATGTGGCAAGGGCAGTGACCTTGCGACTCACCCTCTCTAACCCGCAGATACGACCTCCTGGATGGATGCATGGGGGAGAGGCTTAAGAAATTATGCACAAAGTAAAAGGCGCTTGAGTGCACAAAATAAAGAAGATGGAGCCGAGCAGAGCCGAGCAGTGCCGAGCATAGCCAAGCCGGTTGCGTCTGCAGCTCCTGATGATGATAAGGGAAAAAGGTGACCCATGCCCAATGCAGGATGCATGAGGCATGTGGCATTGTTCTGTTTGCAACAGCAGCAGAAGCAGCTGAGGGGAGACGAAACAATGAACCTGCCGCCTTCTGATCCCTGGGTGCCCCATCGGACCGACACCGACCCCTCCATCCATCCATCCAGCCATCCATCCATATAATTATGTGGAGCATGTGTCCTGGTTGTAGTTTGCTTTTCACAAAAAATATGGGGGAGAAGCACGAACGGGCAGAAATCCTGCATCTTGAAGTCCTGCTGCTGCCGCGGAGATTGTCTTGGGGTGACTTAAGGATTTTTTGCATAATTTGCTGTCAAGTGTAAATACATTCGAGAGTTGGAGAGAACATGATAAATGGACAGAGATCTTTGACCCTCAGCCACTGACTGGCCTATGCAAAAAGGAGCCTCAACGCACAACCCCAAGATCCCAAAGATACTCAAGTGACTCATTAAATGTAAGAGCTTCCACTTCAGTATAAGACATATGAAATAATTGTTAGGCTTCCACTATAATCTACTCCAGGCAATGGATTCTCAATAGACACTGATGGATAGAACAATTAAATTCAGGGTCATACATAAATTTCTCTCCCATTCGCATTAAACAGCACCCATCAAGGAAAAGGTTCGATGTCGGCTATCATCATCTCGAGAGCACAGAAATAGGCAAAAGAATACGCATAAACGACAAGAATAACGGATAGCCGAATAGTGGATATAAAGGCCATGAGACAATAAGCGCAGAGGATCAGTCCGACTCTCAGTTCATGCACAGCCAAATTACCAAAATACATATGTAGTCTCAGTGAACAATCCTACGATCTATTGATAATTCCACAAAAAACACATATGTACATGTGTATATCATAGAATCATTGTAGCTCGGTAAGACTCCATCGGTTACCACTTAAAGAAAACAATAATTTTGTCTGAAAAACGCATATTATAGGCACAATAATTTATTTTTGGATCCCCAAATCCCCATCTCAAATCTTCGCCTAGAACGGATTCCGTGTATGATTACCGATAACATGGTAGTTTTCTATATCGCTCCCATTGTCATCGTCATCCAGGGAATGGTCCACACGGATTTGGTATTCGTTTTCCTCGTCCTCCTGCATCTTGAACGAAACATAATGATGCTGCTTGCACCTACGACCAGATCGACGACGGAGCAACTTGAGGAGACTGCCAAGAGTCATCCGGAAAAGTCGAATAATGTGTTTAGCTTTCACTGCCATAAGGGATCCCGACGTGGCTGATGGAAGGGAATATTACTTTGATTCCAAATGGAAAAGTGTTTTACACTCACCACAAAAATTTCACCTATTTGAGTTACCCCACAATTTAGATGTTGATTTGGTTTTAAATTTTACTTTGAAAGAATACAAAAGAGTAAATCCTTAAAATTCGAACGCCAAAGACAAAGCCAACTTCAGGGGTGAAAAGTGTGTGTGTCTGAAAAGTGAAAGCGATGCGATTGACAAAATGTTCACAAATGAAAACGACACTTTAGCATGAACCCAGAAACAGAATACCCCATCCTCCATTCCGCAGTGGCTAACACATCGGAGACCTGAATCCAGAGACCAGAGACCAGAAAGGCCTAAAAGAAGCCGCTGTTGGGGAAAGCAGGAAAACGTAGCAAAGAAAAACCAGGATTGCATATGCACACCCAATGAAGCTTATCGGGAGAGTGGAGAGCAGAGGGCGGTTGGCTGAATGGGATATACAGGATGTGCAGGATGTGCAGCATGGGATGCGAGAGATAGCGCACATCACGGCTTCACCTTTATCCGCTATACCTCCTCGCCCACCCCGCCCTGTGCCCTATACCTCCTGCAGTATCTAAGCGGACAACAAAAACCACCCACACATACCACCCTACTTGATGTTTTCATTTTACTTTCTTGCTGGCAAGAAATGAAACAAAAAAAATGTGGAAATTGTGAAAAATGGGGGAAAAATGCAGGCAAATCATGTTGAAGGATGTAAAGATGCAACTTAGGAGGGGGCGGCGGGCGGGAAACTAGCATCCATTCCTCTCCCACTCTCTGTCTCTGCACACCCTTCAGTGTTTTGTGATGCATTTTGGCTTCCTTTCACTTTGCAACGCTTTTCCCGCTTTTCCCACTTTTCCTCGTTTCACTCGCACTTGTTGACAATGCGAAGAGGAAGAGAAGGGGCACTTACGGGACAGGAGCAGGACATTGCCAAGTCAATGCACCCAATGCACGACACAATCAACGAAAGCGAGTGACAACAAGAGAACAACCAGAACCAGAACCAGAACCAGACTCAGACTAAGAGTGGAATCCATCAAAAAAACAAGGGGAAAACACACTCATTCGCTGAAGGGTTGGTGCATCCTTGTGTGGAGGAGGAGCCGCTGCTCTTGTGGGGGTAGAAACACTGGGACAGAGTCCTTAATTGGTCAAGCCCTCATTGTGGACATTGAAAACATTGGGCTCTGAAAGATCTAAGAACTCTGAAAAATTCTCTGGGGGGAAACACTCTATAGAAGACCCTGGATCTCCGAGGAATCTTTCGAAAAAACTCTGAAATTTCGATGGCTTGGGAAACCTCAAGGAAATTCTGAGAAAGCTCCTCCCAAAGAAACTCCAAAGGAGGCGACTCTGAAGAATCTCTAAATGGGGAAACAACTGCGGCAGCAGCTGCTCTCTGGTGTTGCACAAACGGAAGGCGAGCAGAAAATTCGAGATATTTTTTCTAATTACTTGTTCGCACTTGTGCATCATCCAATGGATGGATGGATGGACGAATGGATGGAATGGATGGATGTATGGAGGGAGGGGACTGACTGCGATCTCCGACTGGAAATTAAGTCGGGAATCGGTAGTCTCGGTTGTCTCGGAGGCTGAGTGAATTGGCGACACATAAATTGTAAATATGATAGAAGAACATGCAACACTTTTTGCTGCCTGCCTTGCTGCCTTGCTGCCTGGGGTTGTTACTGCCTCCACGCCCCAGCATTTCAGCATATAATTATCGCAATGCGTTTCTGTTGTTGCTGCTGCTGCTGCAGCTTCTGTTGCATGCCCCGTGCTTGCAACAGAACACACGCGCCATCCAGCCACGCAGGCAAGCAGCCACTCGACACTCGGGGCTGGGAATGGGGAATGGAGAATGGGCGAATGGAGACTGGGAGTGAAGAGCGAAGAGTAGGAATGGCCTTCCTTCTGTTTACCCCATTAAAGTTATGTTGCAGCTGCAACATTTTTGCAGTCGCTTGTCCTCTCTGTATATTGTGTGGTGCGTGCGTGTGTCTCTAATTAAGTGCCCCATCGGGGTCACCACCGCCACCACAGCCACCACCCAATCAATCAGCGAAAGTCACTTGAGAGAGAGTGAGAGAAAAACACAGAGAAGTCTAGTGGCAGATAAGGAGGGAAGGAGAGAAAGGAGAAGGCTGAAGAAACTTGAGATTGAGAAAGGAAGCAACGCAAAGACTTCCGCAACGCATCGCCACGCATCGTCAGGGAAGATGCTTGATGGATTTTCCACTCATTTTCCTCATTGCTTCCCCATTTCCTCACATCCTCACCATCCTCACGATGCGGCAACTTCACTTCACTTTCCTTTCAGCAAACTGTGCAGAGCATCATGGATGGAAAATGTGCCCCCGGGGGTTGCAGCAAAAATTATGAATAAAAAAAAACCGACAGATACAATCGGCTTTCAATTCCATAAAAAAAGACCCGACTTGAAGATGCCCTTTAATATTCAGGGAACAAAAGTTAGTTTAATTTTTTCTCATGATAATTCCTATCGCAATCCCAAGGGATCTTATATCAACCTCATAGATTTATTAAGACTTGTTTCCAAAATAGGCAACCAAGTTAGATTGGCTTTAAGTATTTCGCGTCATACAGCAGCACCCCTCGGTTAGTCGTTACTATTCCCCAAATGGGAGTCGCACTGGATATTTTTCTGCTTGGACCACGTGCACATCGAATGGGAGGTGGATTGCAAACCTGTAAGACAAACCGACATACCTTTTGCTCTCATCGGGCACTGACGGGCATATTTTAAAATTGTGAAACAGTACAGGAAAACCGAAGGAGACACAACAAATGCAAGCGAAAAACTAACTAACGCAAGGGGAAGCTTACGCACATGCGAGTTCGAGTACGTGTACGAGTACGGGTGGAGTGCGGAATGGATGTTGTTTAAGGCAACAAACAGAACGGAACAGAACGAAACAGAACGGAAAGTTTACCCTAGGATACGGACGGTAGACGAAGCTCTGCAGGGAGGAAGGACATGTAGAAGGTAGCTCAAGAGGGTCCCTACGTTTCTACGCCCAAGGGTAGCCCAGGAAGACCCCAAGAGTCCTGTGCCCAGGCTTTCGAGTGCTGTGCTCTCCCTGGTCTTTTTAGTCTTATTCGGTTGGTCCCTGTTCCATGCACTGCTCTTCCATCGTTCCCTGCTCTATACACTTTTTTACCCTTGCTCTCAGCTCCATCTTCTGTTGCACCCTTGCACCCTTGCTGCCAGCTCCGACCCCACACCACTCACATATTCTCTGCTGCGCGCCCCTTGTATCTGGCTGTTAACAATGCCATGCGTTAGGGGTTTTTGATGTTTCCACAGCGTCCCCAAACCCTAATCGCCCCTCGAAATATAAAAACCCTGGCTCCTGGAGATTCAAGTACACGCAGAGCTTTAAAAATTCCAGAAGCAGAAGAAGCTCAGTGAAAGGAAGAAACAGAAAGACAGAGAGAGAGAAAGAGATGGAGATTCAATTTGTTGAGTAGCTAAATTTAGACGCTAATTTGGGGACCTGCTGTGTGTGCCAACGTGATCGTTCGTGTCCAGTTCCCCAGTTCTCAGCCTCATCTCAGGTTACACCTCCCTCCTCCTCCCGCCCCCCGCGACGAACCCACAAAACAGAAACAGAAACGGGAACAGACATGCCCGAACCGTACCGAACCGAACCAAACCGAACCGAAACAGAACCGACCCTCACGACGGACAACCGGACAGATGGACAGATGGACAGACGGGCACACGGACATCTACTCAAATTACCAATTGAATTTTTTCTGTTTGTCTGTCGGCTGTTGCTGTGGCTGTTGCTGGAAGGATCCCTTGGAAGAGAGAGCCATAACTTCGGTGGCATTATCATCGTCAACTTTATGATGTTCCTCCTCCTTCAGCCTTGGTGCTAACTGCTCCGCTCCTCTGTTCTCTGTTCTCTGTCCTTTATCTGGATAAGAATCTTGCCAAACCACTGACATAATCATCTCTGTTCAGGGGCCAGAAGGCCAACAGCCAGACTTCAGCGAGAGGCTTAGACGGTAGTAAAATAGCTGAAATTATGTTGAGAGTATACTCGTTCCAAATCGGCTAACACATTCCTGGAGGAAAGCCCTTAAAGCGAAACATATGATCAGATTATAGACCGTTGCGTACTCAAAGAAAGTGCAGGAATATATTGTATAGGTTGTATAAATGATCAGATATTATGTATAATAGTATTACGGGTAAGAGTGAAGCTGACAGCTGGTTTATCCAGGAACGAGGGTAGACTCTGCGCTCCTGCCCTGCATCTTCGGATCAGCCAGACGCATTTCTTGTTCCTGCTTTAGACTTTTTTTCAATTAATGCTCGGTTAAACCTTTGAAAAAAACAGGACGAAGAGGAAACCCCTTTGGCCATGGTCCGTAGTAGTGTCAGAGTCAAAGTCAGGGACTTTGTTGAATTAGCGGCAATTAATCAGAGCGACATGTGTGGATGGTTGGTATGGATGGGATGGATGGAGTGTGTGGCATGCTGAAAGCCGAAGCTCTGAATGCGGCATTTTACTTGCATTTACTTGCGGCATTCGAGCGTGCCGGATCAAAGTTCCGGGAACGAACCCATGCCATCCAACTCCAATCCATGCATCCACCGACTGGCTCTGTGGCAGCTGTTGCTCCTATTTGCTCCTATGACGAGAGAGAGAGAGAGAGAGAGAGATGGCATTCATGCAGGTGCACAACTATGTCTATAAGAATTCCCTTGAATCAGAGGTACTATCTTTAATATAATCAAATATTTGGCAGGAAGCCAACCGACACAGATTATAGTAGATTCTGCAGAAACTTTCCTCCACTACTTGGTGCACTCGTAGAAGGAAGCTTACTAAACAGATCCATAACAAACCCCAACACTTTGTAAAGAAAGGCCCATCTTAATGCCCGTATTCATTATTGGTGTGGGAAAACTTGCAAGAGATTATTTCTCTCTCAGTTTGGAGAGAATTTGTCCATTTGGCCATTTAAATTCGACATGTAATGAGCACTAAATACTATTTTATGCATGTTTTGTTTTGCAGGTCGGAGCAGAGCGAGGAGTAGCATCAACCATGTGCCATGGAGAGCCTGGGCCTGGGAAGCAGACGCAACAACAGCGGCAACTCCAGCGCGGGTCCTACGACGGGCATCATCACTGCCTCCCCTGTGAATGCCACCAGCAGTGCGGGAGTGGGCGTGCCAGTGGGTGGGGGAGTGGGAGTTGGAGTTGGAGTGGGTGGAGGGCACAGCCATCACCTGGGAAAGGTGCTGGTCCACTCGAAGATGAAGCATCAGCATCCCGCCAATCAGAACTACTACACGCAGCAGCAGACGCAGCTGCAGCGACTCAAGCAGCAGCAGAAGCTCCAGCAACAGCAACAGCAGCAGCAGCACCAGCTGGAGGGGATTCACGGAGTGGGTGTGGGTGTGGCTAAGCACTGCCTGCAGTTTCCGCCTCCGCCGGACTACCCGCCGCCAGCAACAGTAGCAGTAGCAGCAGCAGCAGCCTCCTTAGCGGCAACAGGAGGGCCGGAGCGAAATGGGGGCAGAAGAAACCTGCTGCCCCGCTACCCCGATCCCGACCCGGATGCCATCGAGATCTGCAACGAACAGGAGACCTCACCGCACCACCTCAAACAGCTGGCGGCGCGCCAGAGCAAGACTCTCGGCAGGATCCACACCCATACACACACGCACTCCCACTCGCACTCGCACCATCAGCAGCAACAGCAACAGCCACAGCATCCGTTACAGCAGCACCATGTGCACCATGACTACTCCTACGCCTACTACGAGCCGGGGGCCGCGATGCGCCACTCGAACGTGCCCCGGCCAGAGGGAGCGGCGACAGCCACCAAGGCAGGAGGAGGAGGTGCCGGGTCAGCGTCAGGATCTGCTGTAACGGCTGGGACATCCACCTCCTCCTGCTCCTCGTCATCGTCGTCCGGTGAGCCCCCACCACCCAACTCCATACGCGCCCTGCTGTCCAAGGGCAAGAAGAACAAACAGCTGGTGTCCCCGGCCACCCTGCAGTCCTACCAGACGCGCTACCACAAGCTGGCCACCGCCTCCCGACTGGGACTGGGTCTGGGGCAGAGCGAGAACTTCTACGAGGAGATCAACGCGGCCGCCCTCCAGTCCTCCTCAGCAATCATCTCAAAGCCATCCTCCTCCAGCCACCAGCAACAACAGCAACAGCACCAGCATCACCAGCAGCAGCTGAGGGGCACTGTCGGCTCCCATTCGGCGGGGTCTCTCAATCAGACGCTGGTCGAGGAGGAACTGCGTCGCGTACAGAGTCGCCACCACAAGATCCTGGGCGAGCTGAATCTTAGCGTGGAGGCCATGCTCATGCCGGAGAGTCCACCCAAAGTGTTGCAGCAGCCCAGTGGGGGAGGGGAAAGCACCCCCACAGACACTGGCACTCCCTCTGCCTCTGCCTCTGCAACGCCCCCCAAGCCCACTGTCAGCGTGACGGCGGCCAGCGGTCAGCCGTCCATGATGCTGGCGCGACTCACCTCCACATCGGCGGACAACATCTGTGATAGCAGCGAGACCGGCAGCGGCGGCGTGGAACAGCTGCTGGCCACGCTCAAGACGGCTCCAGCGGTGGGGGGCACTGGCACTGGCCTTGGAACGGCTTGCGACCTGGACAGTGGCTTCAGTGGCAGCAGCGGCGCCAGCTATATCGGCAGCCTGCGCCTCACCAAGACGCAGCACATCAAGTGCGCCCGCCAGACGCCCACGGCCTCCGCCTCCACGATGTCCACGATGGCCACCCAAAGCTGTCGGTCCTTCCAGCGGGCGGCCACCGTCTACGATGAGGCGGGCATGGGCGTGGGCAGCGGCAGCACTTTCCTTACGCGTGCCTCCTGCGGTCGTCGCATCCTCAGCTGCGCCAGGATACGCGCCGCCGAGGATCCAGGACCGAATCATCATCTAAATTTGAATCATCGGACGGGTACGATGACGTCGACGGGGATCCAGCTGATGCCAGTGGCGACGACGGAGTCGAAGGCGCGCAGCTTCTGGAACCGCAAGGGATGGCGCAAGCTGCCCGGATTCTCCACATCCACGTCGAGCATCAACGATGCGGGTCTGCAAGGTGAGTGGAAAACTACTATCAATATTAAGATAATTAAAACAAAGAAAATCCGCCAATCGATGAACATAAAACACCCTCTAGATGTGAGTCTAGGCAGCAGCGCCACCTGTAGGTGAGCAGCAGAAGTAGAAACTACTGCTTTCAACCGTTAGGTGGCGGGCTTGGCATCACAGATGTCGCCACTGCATGATCGAAGCAATGTTCAGGCTTTTCCCCACAGATGCCGCCAGCTACTCGTGCTGGAGCATCGTCCATCGTACGCTGACTGCCTGGCTGCCTGCCCCCCGGACGGCAACAGACAGACAATCCCCTCCCCTGCCCACCCCTCCCTCTAGCGGAGCACAAGTTGGTTCTTTTATTTTTATCAGCAGCTCACTCGCATCTGTTTGCATGCCCAATACACACAACGAGGCAGGCAACGATCCATGATTTTGTGCCACATGCTCTGGTGGCTGTGGTGCTGAGTGGCTGTGGCTTTGGTTTTGCTTTTGCCTTTGCTTTTGCCCAGTGCTTGGACGAACCCTCGCCTGGCGTTCGGTCTCTCGATTGTATTTCGCGCTGCTCGCGGACTCACTGGCTGACTGGCTCTGAGCTCTGGGCTCTTGCTCTGACTCCGACTCGAGCTCTGGGGCTGCTCCATTCACATTCACATTCACGTTCCCGCTCGGCACTCGATGTGGATGTGGTTTCAGTAGAATCGATCTTGTCGGGCATGCCGCGTGCTTTTCTCTGTGTGCCATTCGCTCCCCAAGTGCTTTGATGCGCGCGCTCACCGGTTCAAAAAGAAAGACAAACAAAAAAAAACTTTATTTTCTGTAATAGAATTTTTTTTTTTGGTTTTTGTGCCTAGTTAATGTTTTAAGAAACCTCTGTGTCCAAGTACTAGTGCCTGAGAGTATCGGTGTGTAAGTGCGTGTAACTTTTTGTGTGTGTGTGCGTTTGATAACTCCACAAAACACAACTAAAAAATAAATAAAAACACACACACACTCACAGAGAGAGAGAGAGAAATTGTAATTGTGGATTCCTTCAGCTTCAGCTTTGAGGGAGGCGTTGACACTTGATATGGGACTTCGTAATCGTGCGCGTATTAATTTATAAATAATGCCCAAATGTTGAGTTAATCAGCGACCGATTTGTTTTAAAATTCTATCAAAAATATACATAAATGTGTGTGCGTTGTCTTTTCGTGGGGCTATAATTAGCTGTGAGACGAGCGGGTAAAAGTGATGCAATTGTTGGACCGCGATCGACCTCCGGATGATCTATTGATCCATGACTAAATAGAGAGAGACATCACATCAGCAGCAGAGAGATGGCATTTCAATTGATTAAATCGGCTTTGGATCAGCAGCATGCGCAGCAGCAGCACCAATCGCTGAGGCGCCACAGCAATCTGGGCCTGCCCCATCAACATGCCACAGGAGTTGTCCTTCTAAAATGTGGGTACTACAACTGCTATTTATACTATATGGATGGATGGTTGTTGACTTTATTTCGGAGGGGGAGTGGCAATGGGGTAGTGCACTGAACAGCTGTTGACCAGATGATTCATTCCATAACCCATATAACCCACCCTCCCCCCGATATACCCACCCCCCAAATACACATTCCCTGCCAGTCGGCGCAATTTTTGTTGTGCTGCCAAATGTTGTTTAAGCTATTTTAGTGCGTAATTCGCTGTTGGTTTGGATTGGAATGACTCACTAATAGTATGATTTGTAGTTGTTCTTGACGGGCCCCGAGACGGGACAAAAATAAACGAATTTCAATCTATTTATATAGTATTTTTTTAAGATTTTTAATCTATAGAAAAAGGGCAAAGTTGACACAAACAAAATACAGGAAACGACGGAATAACCGCATAACCGATTCCATGGTATTTAGTGGATCTGGATTCCATGACTGGACATCAGCTATACGTCTAAGGATACAATGCTGCTATTAGGGGGAGAAAACTACGAAAAGCCAGTACAACAAATGTATTTATGCATCAACAATTATAACATTTGCAACTCCATTAAAAGCAACAACTTCACAGCACGAGTTCAAGAGCAAGACATCACAGAGTAGCAGCAACAGCAACAACATCCACTGACATTGGTGATCAAGTTGAGATCCAATCCCATCTGATACGCACTATGGAAACATTTTAGTACCAGAGTTGGGTCAATGCCCAGTGACACGCACATTCTGCTGCATCTGTCCATACGTATGTACATATATGTGTACTATGTCTCTGTATAGTATGCGAATATATGTATACACTTACCTACATTTCTCGATCATCGACAGAGAGCGAGAGAGAGAGCAGAGCAGAGCAGCAGCAGCAGCGACAGAGTGCAACAGACTAACTTGAAATAAATTCGAAATAAATGCGTATACTTAAAGCTGTCAAAGCTCTTTATTGTTGTTAATCTAGTACCTCTCCTTTGCCTCTCTCTCTCTCTCTCTCTCCCTCTCTCTCTCTTTCTCTGTCTTTGTCCAGAAATTAATCATCAGGAGGGGGTGGCGCAAGGTTTTCAGTTTGCAATTAAAAAAACAGTACTTCAATGTATTTATACAGATGCCTGAGGATACAGCCAAAAAATAAAAACCAAACAAAACAACAACAACAACATTAGTCGACTAAGAGATACCCTATACTCAGAGGTACCATTTACAAACAGAGGAATGATATATTTTATGGATATATTTCCAAGCCATTTGTAGCCTTATTTGAATCCCATTTTTAATGTTTCTTTCGGGCAATAGCCATTCCGATTATTCTTTCAATAAATAAATTAACTTTTTCCAATATTAATTAAACGATAACAGGGTAAAGAAATAAATAAATAAATAGTTCTTGGGGTTCGCTCTCTGTGCTTTTTCTCTCCTTTCTTCTCTTCAAATTGATTCCTAGAATCCCATACAATTATTCATCATTAAAATGCAAAAAAAAAGAGCAAAAAGTAGGGAGAATAGAGCCAGAGCAAAGAATGAGAGAGAGAGAGAGAGAGAGAGAGTATTACTATTGCACTTTTGTTGTATGAGTATTTTGTGGCAATTGCTGTTGACTTTTGCTGCTGCTGCTGTTGCTGTTGTGGTCCATCATTGATGATTGTTGGGTGTCTGTGTGGCTGTTGTATCGTCGTATGTGTCTGGTTGCATTGTGGCATTAGCAGCGCGTGTCTGAGTGCCGCTTTAACTAAGCACTCGTTAATCAATGCCGCCACAGAGTCCCAGTGCTTCAGTGCCCAGTGCTCAGTCCTCAGTCCCAGAGCCAATAAACCCTCTCCTAAAGCTCTATCGCGATGATTACTCTATCATCTGATGATCGATATATCGTTATTTCATAATGAATCGATCAGAAGTTGAATTTATGTTCCTTAAATAGTATGAATAGAATAGCATCATTTGACACGTGCCATTCAGGCTTTGGCTTTTCGAATGGCACAATGGTACGTGATATTTTGATCAATTTAAAGCCAGAAATATTAAGTCAAATATTACAATTAGTTGCAATGTAAAATCACTTACAAGTATTCACTATAATCTGAACAATATATTGTAGCAATAATCTCAATTCAAGCTTGTCGATGGCAAGTCTTTAGACTTTGCCTGCATCTAAGAATCTTTGGAATATCGGAGAATATTACATGCTTTTAATGGATCTATGAGTATAGGAAAACTACCCATATATGGTGTTCGAATTTGTATGCGGATACACACTGTACTTTTTGGCTCTTGGCCAGGGATTAGATGAGACAACCACATCAACAATTTGAGCCACTTTGTTGTCCTCCCACTTCCACAGGGACTGCGTCTCCGTCCCCCTGCATTCCTGCCTTATAGGCCAACTCTTTGACCCCCCTTTAGGCCATAGACAGAGTAAGAGACAGAGACAGAGACGTAGCGGGAGCTGAGAGTTTGTCATGTACGACACGAAATTCGTGTAGCCTTTGGTGGATTGGGTTTTTTGTTGTTGTTGTTGTTGTTATGTGTCTCTGCTGCTTAGTGAAAGTGTTTAGACTTTGCCTGCATCTTAAAACAAGCAGCAGCAGCGTCAGCAGCAGAAAAACCCAAAGGCAAAAACAAATGTGCTCATTATTTAATTTTTCAAAACAGTATTTACTTGGCATACTTTTTGCTCAGCCGCAGTAGCAGCGGCGGCATCGAACACACCTCGGGATGGGATCGGATCGGATGGGATGTATGGCGATGGGGCATGGGAGTTGCAGGGTGTACACCCCGGCGTATGCGCAACATTAATTAAAATTCAAACCAAAAAAAAAAGAGAAGGAACAGCCACAGCAGCGTGGTTTTTTTGGTGTTGTTTATTTTTTTTTTCTGTGGCATTTGTTGGCCAAAATTTGCATAATAACAAACCACAACAGCAGCGAGCAGCCAGCAGCCAGTAAACAATGTAACAACCGACAATCGTCGATCTGAAACTTATCTAAAATTATAACAAACCGTCGCCAAAACAATACTCATACGTACTGTTGTACTCACTGCAACAATAACAACAACAAAAGTAACCGAAAAAGTGCCATCGGTTAATTTCCATTGAGATATGGAAACCATTTCGACTGATTAGGTTTCTTTTTTTTGTTGAGGGTTTACAGATACTCTTTGTGAATGTTTTACCAATGGAAATATAACAGAACAGAAATAGATGCATTTTTGCATATTTAACAGAGATACAGTACAATTTCTGAATGAACTAAGAAGCGGAAATGGTAGGCATCGTTCGGAGCCCCTTTTCAAATATCTATTAGATATAGCTGAACAAAAATCTTGCATTTATCGAAGGCTTTTTCAAGTAACTTCCAATTTTTTTTCATTTTATTAGCTATTATTCAAAGATATCATTAAATACCCATAAGTGACTTTGATCTAACTATAGTTTCTTGGAAAACTTTGGGAAACAACTCTCTTGATTTGTGTTTTCTTCAATAAACTTTGAAGACTCGTTGAGCATTCCGAACTTGAACCTGAATGACCCTCTAAAAAAACACAACCAATTATCGTAAATCGTATTATGCCCCACAGACACTCTCGTACTCTCGTACTTATATTGAAACAAAAGTTTTTTTAATTACCTTACGCAAAAACGCAAATCCGCGAATCGTTTACTTGAGGGCAGACTGTGCTCTCAGGTTCTCAGGTTCTGCATGAAAAAGTTTTCCGAATACGAATACCATGTGCGGTTTGTGCTCCGAGTTGGTGCTGAAAATTTTCCAAAGATGTGGAGTTTGGTAATCTCTCTTCTGTTGAGTGGTTTTGAGAATTTTCGAGAGAAACCAAAAACAAACTTTCAACTTTATCCATAATGAAATTCGGTCTAATTATAATTAATCCCTTCTTTTGCAGGGATTTGAAGGTTTTCTACCCTTTCAGAATGATGTGCCGTACCATTGCTTTATCCCCATTTTCCATGCAGATTTTTATTATTAATTTATCAAATTATGAAATGGAAATGGGTATATTTTCTGGAAATGTTTACCCATCATCACTCAACACTCTACAGCCTTTTTCCATTGACCTTTGTTCAATTATGTGCAGCCTGCAATTATAATCGAATTGCTTGCTATTCGAGAATTATTTCTCCTCTCCCCCCCGCTGTCGTTGTTCCAGCTAAAAGGTTTTGAACGTTTCCATTTCAATTGAATTTTACAGATAGAAGTAAAATGATACTTTTTTTACTAACAATTTGCATATGAAAAGTGTTTGCTTTTATCGCGATGCCGAGAGTCTTGTTCCCTGTCTTTCAATCCATAAATATTGCAGTGCGTTGTCGTTGAAAGGAAAGTGGAACCGTGTTTGCCATTGCCGTTCTTTTCCTTGGATTCTGCTTCTGTTTCTGTACATTTATTTTGTAGGCCATGGCCAAGATGATTAATGGCAGAAATATACATACAATATACGTACATCGTGGACAGTATTTTACGAGTGCTGGCTGCTTCTGCCCGTCTCCTCTCTCTCCCTTGCTCTCTCTTGCTCTCTTTTGCTCTTGACTTGGCTTAGTTCGATCTGGCGGCACACGCGGCCAATTATCGCTGTCAATGGCAATTGAAAGCCATAAATAAATTCGCGAGCCTCCTTTAAAAGAGAAGAAGGCCGGGGCGGGGCGCCTGTGCGCCTGCGCGCCGACTCCTTGAGATCTACATTTTCCAATTGGTTTTCGGTGTTGACACCATTAGGCCGCACCATTGGGGAGCTCACGTTGCATGATGGTATGGTCGCGTTGCATGGGTTGCACGGATACTCGTACTCGCATGAGTGCTCCTACAGTGAAGCCAAACAAAGTTGTACGGACTATAGTCGTGGAGTGCTGCTGGTCTTTGGTTTTAGGTGGCTTTGATACGGGAAATCGATTCATTTCATACAATTTATCGACTATTACTTATTATTGAATATTATTATTATGCAATAAACGATTACTAACATAATTTGTATTGATTAATTGCCGATTAATAATTGATTAATTGTTTATGTATTATAGATTTATTATCGATTGGTAAAAAATTAATAATCGAATTGTTATTGATTCATTACTAATTGCTTATCGATTATTTTAGAATTAATTCTATATACCTATATTATATGTAGCTATTCCTAAAGGACCTTCTATCTTCACTCTCCCAATCTGTTGTGTAACCTTCTTAACCTTTGGATTTGTGCCTTGTTTCTGATCATCTGATTGCTGATTGCTGATCCTTATGATCAGATAGCAAATCAAAATGTTCTGTAACTTTCCGCATACCAAAATGCCACATAAAAGGAAGCACTTGCGACACCCCACAAAGTAATTATCTAAATAGGGTTTTGGGAAATGCTATAACTACTAAAGTCCTTCACTTCATGAAGAACATAAACATATGTACAGAGAATGATCTTCTACATAATTCTACTGGCCAAAGTACTATAAAGTATTTACATATACAAAAATAAGAGAATTTCTTCTATAATTATGTTCCCACTAGTCCATATATTGTATTTTAATCTGTATTCTACATATATCACATGAATATCTTCTATGGCTTTGGACCCCAAGGAAATGATGAGATCTCCAAGGGGTAGCATCTACAGCGACAGCTCCTTTGTTTTTTCGTTTTGTTTTTGTGTGTTTTGTTAGCATTGTGCAAAAGCCAATTAAATTGCACCAAATAGTTGGCCAATTGTTCCTTTACCCCTCATGGGATTGCTCCACTTTACGTGATGCAAAATCCGAGACAGAGACAGAGATAGAGATAGAAATAGAGAGAGAAAAGTTCAAGCGATGTGTCTTCCCTCTGGTCTGTCGCTGGTTGTCGGCGGACGCTTGTTGCTGTTGCACTGCCATGACTGCCACTGATCAGTCGCCTGAGATTGTGTGCTGTGTGGCAAGTATCTGTCACCTACACCCCCTACTTCTGCTACTTCTCCTACTACTCCCCCCCCCCTCCCACTCTAATTGGCTGAGAGCCAGTCAGTCAGTCCCTCAGTTAGTCAGTCCGTCCGCATTCCGTCAGGTTAGCCGCATTGCGCATACGCACCGTTGACCCAGCCGCATTACTTTCGCCTCAGAAACCGAAAATTTGATTTAGAATCCGAAGCAGCAATCTGGGGCAAACAAGTGTACTCTGCTTGCCGAATGCATGCCCCGTCTGCCACTGCCACTGCCACTTATAAGTGCTCCTGCCTCTGCCACTGCCACTGCACTCCACACTCCACTCTGTGCGTGTGCGTGTGCGTGTGTGTGTTTGTGTGCGCTCTCTGTCGCTTAATTAAGTTTTTATGTTCGACTGTCAGCAACTGGATTGACTTGAAATCGCATTGCAACAAACAACAAATGGCAAAAAGAGCGTATGAGTATCTCTAACCAAAAAGCGTATGGCCAGCATTTTGTGGCACAAAACGTTTTTGGCACGCATTCTGCTGATGTTGCTGCTGCTGCTGTTGCTGTTGCTGTTGCTGTTGCTGCTGTTGCCGGCGATGACAGTGGGCCGCTGCTGCCGTTGGCCGTTGGTCAACAACATGATTTATGTGGCCAGGCGTTGAGCCTGGGCGTGGCCTAGAGCTGTGAGCCGGAAGCAGACGATGTTGGACAGACGAGAGGCGAGGATGATAGACATGCTCCAGACAACATATGCCGCAGAATCTTACAAGCACACAAGCGACACAAACAGAAACCGCAGCAGCAGCAGCCGCAGCAGAAAACCACAGCCAAAAGATGATCATTTCCTGCTTAGAAGTGCTCTTCAGGTCTCTTCGAAGCTCGCCATCCGATGATCTTCTTAGGTTCCATACTTTGTTGCAGCGAAACGAATGCTCGCTGGCTCTCCTCTTCTGAGGAACACAAAGGCGTTTCGAACCAAAAAAATAAACCCAGAACCAAAACAAAGCTTCAGAGCATCCCTTCGTTCTCTTAAGCGGAACAAAAGATCTAATCGAAAGATTAAAGAGCAAAGGATAGATGTGAAAATTCGCACAAGCTAGCACCAGATCTGCAGTCGAACTAAATAGGAATTATCACTCAATCCAGACACAGAAAAAGTGCCAATATTTTAGCATATTTTGAGATGAAAACTTCGATCTTAGATCTCTGCCAAACTATTGTGTTTTCTAAGATTTAATCTTGAAGATGAACGATCAAATACTGCCACTACACTTTGTATCTCCTTTCATCTCTCTATTTTGCATATTACCATATTGCCCATTGTCCTTGTCATTGTCTTTGGAGAGCAGAGGAAACAGAGGATCAAAAGGGAAACGAAGCCCAAAGATCATATCTGAATCTGATGATCGCGATTCGCACTCCTTTTGTTGTTGGTTAATCAATAAATGCCAACCCTTTTGATGCAGATCGACAGGGGATGATGGTCCCCTGGGACAAAGCAAGGTACACCGCAGAAACAAAACAAATGGAGAAAACAAACCAAAACAAAGCAAACGGAAAAAGAGATGAAAATAGTGTAGACACAGAAAAAAGCAGAAAAAAGCGTTCTAGGCTTTTAGATAAACAAAATGGCATATCTCCCTGACAACTGGTTTCAAAGGATCAGTTCACATTATTATCATACATTTCTTCGATAATATTTAAGCTTTCTCTTGCTATTCGTCGGCTGATGATGCCAGGATGGATATAGGCGCTAGTCCTTCTGGGTTTGGAATTTCTACATATGGTTTAAATGATTAAAACAGTTGAAGGAAGGCCTCTCTTAGATACTAGTTGTTCCATGGACCATTCTTCTCTTTCATCCATTTCGTATATTACACATCTTTATGACCACGATCATGTGGAATCAGAATCACAATCTAAGCATTGTTTCAGCTGGATATCTCATATCTATAGATAAATCACTGATTGCTCGGCGCTCTCTGGCTGTAGGAACACTAACATCTATTGCAGTTCTTTGTTTTTGGCACTCTAACCGAATGGCAACAGATCAGATCAGATCACAACAAACAACCCGAAACATATAAAACAGTAATCAAGTAGGGGTATAACATCTACATAAATCCATTCATTCAGCCATTTATCGTGTGGTTCGTGTGTTCCGTACTGTACCGTCGTATTGCATAATTGATTGCGGATTGTTGTGCGGGGGACAAGAATGGAATGTCCATGTAATTGCATGCCAGGTGTCATAAAGCTCTTTGCAATTTGTGTGTGTTGTTTCCTTTTTTTTTTTTTGGTGGGGCCTGGGCGAGATCCAATTCGTATTTTTTTTTCTGTTTCGTTTTATTTTGTGGCACTTTCAGTTTCGGTTTTGGTGGCGGTGGTGGTGGTGGTGGTGTCGAGTGCCCACGCACTCTTCCGCCCGCATTCTCAGACGACGCGGCGCGACGCGACAAAGTCCAACAACGACAACGACAACAACAGAGGGGCAACAGGGGCAAAGGGGCGGGACTTTGCCCACTTTGGTGCTTATTTAACACAGTCTGGTGGTTCAGTTGGTCAGTTCTGGTGGCAGGCAAATTCACTTTTAATGAGAAGCCGAAAAGCGTAGCCGCCACCGCCACCGCCACAATTTGCCTCGAAGTTAAAGCTGGAGGGGGAGGCTGTGGCTGCTGTTGCTGCTGCTGCTAGGTGCAACTCCACTCCTGCTTTTGTTGCTTTTGTCGTCATTAAACATAAATTTCCATGAATTAACAACTGCAGCGACAACAGCAGCAGCAGCAACAGCAGCAACAAGAGAAGCAGCCAGCCACAGGAGCAGCAGCATCCATTGGCCCGGAGAGCCGATTCCAGTTGCTGCCACCTCCACAATTGGGTTTTTGCATTTAATATTGCCACACATACCCTCTAGAGCACCAAGAGCATGACTATTTTGTCAGATAACAGCGGAGAATAGGGAATAAAAGTGCTATATACTATATAGATTAAAGCATTTAAATACAAATATGTAAAAATATATAGAATATCCTTAGGAAATGTGCAAAAGGATATCGTCTTAATATCAATCCCTCTTAGGTGGTAATTGAGGGGTATTTAATACTTCGACCTCAGTAAGGCCTGACCAAGCGCTCTGTTTTTTCTTCGATTGTTCTCTGCCCAGTAGAAGGGTGGAGAGGGGAGGGGAGAGCACCCATCGGCAAGAGACTGAAAGCAACCAAAAACGAAATTAAATTCTACAAAAGAACTGAAAATGTATTACGATAAATCCTACTTTTTGTATGATTTACTTTAATAGAACACCAGAAAATTTGCCCCAAAAATAGTCAGAAATTGTCCCAGCTCTAGAAATTGCCACAAATTCTGCTTTAATTGAATATTTGATCGGGAATACTCCAATATCCTGAGATCCTTGAACCTCTGTCAAAATGGATATCAAACTGGGAATATTATACGAAATGAATCTCGGAACGTGCCTTGTGGTGTCCCCCATTCGAAAGGAAGGAAATCTGCAAGTACTTTTACGTTCTTTACCCTTAAAAAAAAACAAAAACAAACAAAAAAGCGAAAACCGAGGCTCATAAATACAATTTTTTGTTTATGTGTACATTTTTTTAATTAGTTTCCAAACAAATCGATCAACGGATGACTGACAGATGGATATGGATGCGGCTGTTGTGGCTGCTGCTGCTGCTGTTCACTTTTGCTTCAACCAGAGAATGTGCAAAACCTTCAATATCCATAAATCCACTACGATTTATTCCTTTGTTCTCAATGTCTGAAACGAGTCGAAACGTGGCTCCAGTTCTCCAGTTCCAGTTCCATTCACATTCACATAACCCACACAGAAGGCTCTGGCTCTGGCTATGGCTATGGCTATGGCTCTGGCTTCCTTCTTGTGGTTTTCACATTTTATTATTTTTAGATTGAAACGCGTCAAAAGCACGCCTGTAACACGATCTTTTTTTAGAGATGAATGCCGAAGGGGGTCGATGGAGAGACGTGTCTCGAACACTCGAAACAATCTCCTCGAGCCTCTGGGCCACTCTGAACTCTGGGGGTTGTGTGCCATTGAGGAAGGGTTCTCTTATGTTCTCTTCTCTTCTGCTCTGCTCTGTTAATTTCTGTGTTGTTGTTTTTTTTGCGCTGTTCTTGAAAGCTTCTACCCCGCGCACTCTAAAGTCTAGAGTCCATTCGGGCAGGGCAGCTGCTTAGCCTGATTCTGTCGTCTAGATGTCTGGCATACTGTCGTCTATAGTTTGCTGTGAGTGGGGGGCCACGATATTGTACACCTCGATCCCCACTCAGTCAGTAGTCATAGCCAGAATATTGAAGCTAACGAAAGGATTGAGTTACAGAGCAGGTTTCCAAAGCAATCGATGCATCAATGTACATATTCCTCTCCTACCTCCATGGATTCTCCAAGCTTTCAACTTATTTGAAGGCTCCAACAATGATTCCACGTAGCCGTGGCTTACTGTACTAATGGCTGCCATTTCGAGTGTTCCCAAATCTTTGGGTTTTGGGGCATTTTGGTGCCATGTCAAGTGTCAGAAATATATCCTAAATTCGGTTGGCATACCAAATTGCGGTATGCATCAGAGACCGGGGACCGCCGAAAAAACAGGCAAATTAATTTTCGGACGAACCGGCTCCTAAAGCCCGTCTGCAGTCTACAGTCTACAGATGATGCCTTACCATCAGGGCTTAAGGCCTCAAAGCCCAAAGCCTCTCTCTCTCACTGTCTCTGCCCACCAGAATACGTACTCTTAAGAGCCCATGAAGAGCAGAATGAAAGGCAAAATCAGTTTGCATGTAATGCGATTTGCGATTTGCATTTTCCACCCAAAAATACACTCCACTCCCCAAAAGGAAGGCGGTAAGGAAGGAAGGGGAGCGTAAGAGTATAGGGGGCATTGGGTGGGGGGGCCCCATGGATGGATTATTGTCCTAATTGTTCTGATGTTCACCGCCTGCTGTTGCTGTTGCAATTTCTTACCAGAAATAGAACGTAATTAACAGCAGGAAATTTCACTTTTGGGCTTCCATTCAAAACTGTTGATAGAATTTTCCAAACCCTTCAAAAGCTGCTCAAATTGTAGGGCCCAGGAGAATGACATATGTACATATGTATGTACACATGTACCTATGTATGTATGATGTAAATATGCGTATGGTTTCGTACACATATAGTACATACATATGTATGTATATTATATGTATTGTGTTTTTGGCATGGAACGCAACAATAAACTCGAGAGTTAAATTTCAACGACAAGACCACAGGATAATTTTGGGATACTCTAGGAAAATAACATTTAACTTGCATTACAAATATAATATAATAGTCGAAGCATCGTAGGTACAGTCTCAGGCAATGCTATGTGTGCGACTGTTAAGCGATAGCAATAGTCGATGGAACGATAGTAGTTTCTAGAGATGCGAGTGTGAAGCGATCATCTTCGATGGGCGATCAAATGGAAACGATTACAAAAATCGTAAGATAAAAGGCAGTACCAAGGCGATAGGCTTTGAAAATCAACCTAAGAACTGATATCGTAGTAGCAGTAGCAGAAGGAACAAAAGTAGTAGTGTCTTTTAAGAGATGGCAGAATGAAGCAATCAGCTGCGATAGGCAATAATTGGAAACAGTTTTAGCTTCCTAAGATCTTATTTGATCGATGATTTTGCAGCGTTCTGCTGTTGGAATGGTATTTTCTTAGGTTTGAGGGTTATTCTGGTAGATTTATAGCAATCGTTTCTGCCAAATCTACCATCTGTCTCGACAAAGGCAGTGCGAGTCTAACCCGCGAGGAGAGGGTATAAGTAAACTACGTATTACTTTTCGGAAGGGACCTCTTCTTTGCGGAGAGAGTGCACGAGCACTGCGGATATCCCTACCCCCAGCCCCAGCCATCCCTTATACCCATTCCCTTACCGCCTGGTAGTTCCATGGTGTGCACTCACACTCACACGACACTCATACACTCGTGAAAATCGCTTGAAAATAATTGAGAGCACGCGCACTGGATTACACGAAATTATTTTATTGCAGGACAACCAAACGGGGGTTGCTGCATACATATAGAGTCTTTGCATAACAGAGTCTCTATGGAGAGAGGGATGGGATGGGATGCTTACCGAAAGTCAAAAGGGTAAATTGGTTACTCGGATACCATGAGTACTCGTGCCATATGCACATCGTCTGTACGATGAAGCAAGAGCGCGATATTGAGTCGATCTTGGTTAGAATTTTTGCGGTTTTGCGGAATCGGCTCAATGGTCTGAAAGTTAGGAATTCATGCGGCGATTCGTTGCAGTACACACCCCCCAAAAAACAGTTTATAAATATTGATATCACTACTGTAAACATCGATATCCCCTCGATGGGTCATAAATAAAAACAATAATTCACTTAACGATCCCCGAGATGGCAATCTGTGAGTCATATTTCAGAGTGGGGTGAGGGCATAGGCATAATTTTTGGGTAGCATTACGAATGCCAGAAGATTGCATTCAATGGGAACGAGCCATAGATAGAGCCATAGAATGAAGGGAGGGACTCGATCGAAACCCAGGAAATAAGGTCTTTGGGTGGATGTTTTACTCGTAGGTTATACCTAAACCAACTTTGAGCCAGAGCCAGAGCCAAGATGCACAATGTGTCCTATTGATTCTCAAGAGTATTAAAAGCTTTAGTTTTTCTTCTTGAAGTGCATGCTGTCCGTACCCCTGCCACAGGCCACATGCCACATATCGATACGCTCTTTGAGCGCGAGATGAAACTCAAGTTTCAAGCGTTTTCCTGCTTAACGTTTGTTGTTGTTGTTTTTGTTGCACTGCAGTGGACTGTTCGGCTGTTGGTCTGTTTGTTGGGATTGTTGTTTTCAATCGAACGATGAAATTAATTGTCTCCTTTTACGCTGGCTGGCTGCTTGGATGGCTGTCGGTGCCACTTGAATAGATGGCACCGCGCCTTACCTCAATGTGTGGCATCCACACCGCACCACACACGACGGTGATTTCGGTGACTGCCCCGTTCATTCACGGGTGGTCCCCCAAAAGGTGTTAGGCACGGGCCTCCGTCCCTTTCCCCCACACCACTCCCACGAAGGTGTCTTCGTTACTGACCCGCCCGCACCTAACACTTCATCGGAGGAGTGTAACCTTAAACGTGGCAACAGACTCAACCTTGCGCCCAGGCAGCGTTGCAGGCTACGCGTTGCAGCCACAGCCAGCGCCAGCGCCGCAAGAACAGATGAACAGATATGTCATTGTTTACAAGTGAAAAAACAGTAACAGAAACAGATTTCCAGAATCGTTCAAGCAAATTGCCACAGCAGCTGCCACAGGCATCTATCGCCCTACTTTTGGGCTTAAGCAAATCCCTCCAGCCACCACCCACCCCCACCCGTCCGCTAATTGTCTGCAATTTATATCGAGAGTACGATTATACGAGTAAGCGTACGAGTACGAGTGTATGGCATATGACAGCTGGTGGCCCAAGCCGCTGAGTAAACACTGGAGGTGATGTGATGTGATGTGATGGGAGGGGATGAACTCTCCCCTAAAGCAATTCTCACATTAGAATGGTGTGCGGAGAGGGAGAGCCTTAGAGCCTTAGATATGAAACGATACACACAGTTCTTAAGCAGTTCGTGATAAGGTACATACATCCATGGATCAATGCTTAGAGTTGTTCCAAAATCTCAGTTAACTCAGAAAGAAAGGACAGACAGAGATGGCTATCAAAATGATCGCTGAGAGAGGGAGAGAGAAAAGATATTATTACGAGATGCTTTAAGGTAATTATTTGTTATGAATTTTCAAAAGATAGTTAGATGGTAAGTGCTTAAAGCAAATCTATAAAAATGGTAAAGGAGATGGAAATGCGTAGATCTTAAGTGTGGCACAATCTTGCATTCAAACGCGTCATGCAGATGCATACCTCTGTTGCTTACCTACAATATTTTCATGTTTATTTAGCAATTCTGGCATTTTTAATTCATTTTCCATCTGTCGTAATGGAGAAATTTCAACCAGATTCTCACTCACTGTCTGCATACATATGTATGTACATATGTATATGTATGCATACTTGCGGCGATCACTGTGTTGCCTGTAGACGACCAAACGGATCAATGGATGTGGACTGTGGGACTGTGTGACTGTGTGTCTGTCCGTTGACCGTCAGGATCAATTAGCTAACATGAACAATTTCACGCCTCGTTTGGTGGCAGATTAAAGCGAAGCAGCGGGTGGAAAGAAGATAAATAAAGCGAATGGAGACAGCAAGAGAGGAGGATAAAAGTTGGTCAATGGATCCATCCGTTGGTCGATGATCGTTCGCGTGTCTGAAAGACATTTTGTTGGTAACTTCAATTATTTTATGGATTCTCTTCTACTACTACTCCTCATATATGTACTTACATATTTTGTCTCTCTCTCTCTCTCTCTCTCTCATTTTTGAGATCCAGCTGAATAAATATCTTGTGAGGTCAACAATTTGCAGCCCATTAGAATATATAGTATCTATTTTGTTTATAGATATTTTGCTGATTTTCCAGATTTTTCTGATTTTTCAGATTTAAGGAATTTAAATTTTTAAACAAAAAAAAGTGTATTTCACATGAGAGATCTCACTCTTTCTCTTTCTCTCTATCTCTGTCTCCGTCTCCCCCAATCTGTGTATACGTTTTGTGCATTTTTTGTTTTTTTGATTTTCCGCGACCTTCCCTTTGCCCCCTACCCCCCACCATTCACCCCTCTTGTGCTGTTGCCTTTGGCAAAGAAAATGTTTTGCCAATTTGGCGATTTGAATGTCCGATACACTCGGCGGCAGCAGCGGACATGAACGATGCATAGTCATAATTTTGTTGGCCAGCTTTTCTTTGCCCGAGTGCTCGAGAGTGAGATTTATCTACATTTTCGATACTCCCTGTCCGCAGCCTCTCTCTCTCTTTCTCTCTCTCTCTGTGCCCCGCCCCCTTGGTAGCCCCCAGGTCCCAAGCACAAAAGCCAAAACCAAAGCAACAAAAGTTGATAAGTTGTCGTCGTTGTCGTTGTCGTAGAGGAGTCGTTGTTGTTGTTGTTGGTTAGGTTGTTGATAGGTAATTTACATAATTACCTCAAGGCGTGTCGACCAACAATTGTATGTGGCACCTACCTAGCAACCCCGCAGCCCCCTAGCCATCAGCCAACAGCCATGCTGGGGCATGCAACAGCCTGATGCTGCTGCCGCTGCTGTTGTTGTTGAACAGAAATCAGAAGTCAGGCAATCATCCAGACCACAGAGCCCCAACTCAACTCCAGTCAACGACGGATGATAAGCCGCCAGAGAGCCAACCTGCTGCCGCTGCTGCTGCTACTGCTGCTGCTGCTGCTGTGACACCAAACAAACAAGGCAACAAAACGACAAAAATTACACATATTCTATGAAGCAGGAGATCGACTAGCAGATGCCCCTTGCCAGGCAGGATTGACAGGAAAAGTGTACACTCAGTGTACTTCAGGCCTCGAGCTGAAGCTCTTTCTTCTTCAGTATGGTAAAGGATAGATGTTTTTGGATAGCAAATGGCTTTCTAAAGTAAATATGGAATTCCCTGAGATCTCAGCTAAAACCTAGGTGCAGATCTCTTTCTCAGTATCACCCTGTTTCTTCAAAGATAAAATGTGACATGGTCCATTGCTGCCACCCAACCGATATACCCGAGGGGGCACGCACTCCGCATACAATTGGTAATCAAGGCATAACTATGCGGAACTGAACAGCCAGCCCGCCACAAAGGGTGCAATCGGGGAGGGGGCAGAACAGGGCATGAGATGGGGTCTGTCAGGGGGCACATTGAACTTTTCTGAAGAAACGAAACGAAGCGAAAGAAGAAAATAAGAAGAAATCTGGTCTGCTGGGCTGCGGGTCGGTCACTGCCATCCTCTTCTGGCAGTGCCACTGTGCAACAAATGCCAAATGCAGGCACCCGGCCTTGCAGTTGCAGTTGCAGTTTCATGTGGATAGATACTTGTACAAGTGCACAAGTACTCGTATTCGTATTCGTACTCGCACTCTGTTTATATATAGTTCAGATGTATCCATGAAATCCATGAATTTGTGAGAATAATAAGAATGAAAGATCGAGAGGCTGCTGCTGCCGCTGCTGCTGTTTGTTGATGTGTTGCTTGTTGTGTTGCCGTATGTAATTATAACGAGTATTTTTATCCTGCAAATGCTGGATTTTACTGTTTAATCCCAGGGCCCAACAACTGTCAACACATTGCATACTACATATATATATTGTTGCCCTTGTGGAATGTACAGTGAATGCTGGCCCACACAGCCAATGAATTTTGCTGTAATTCAAGGCAGGCTCTATATTGATAGAAGAAGTATCTGCTCCTGGTTTAGGCCGTGTGCCAGCTTCACAGATTTCTATTTGTGTATCCAGCGCCCACTTTCAACCTCGGATTTATTTCCATTGCAAATAGAATTATAAGGACTATTATTGGTTTCAATAATCGCATGAATATACATATATCATTTACGTCATTTGGTCTGATTTTGGAAAGCAGCATTGAAAAGCCGCACGGAACGTGTCCCTGCAACGTGTCCTGGTTGTCCTCGGGGTCCTGGCTGTCCAGTACCTATTAGCCATGCCCATGCCCCTCCACAGGCTTCGATTCATTGCGTAAAAGAGGAATTTGTCGTTTGCTTATTCTATGCTTATTATGCCACACAGGCCTTCCACCCTATCCCCTCCCCCGCACCCTTATTCCTACTGTCAATGCCACTGCCACTTCCACTGTTCGACTTGGACTCCCACTGGGGGAGCGTGCTTTAAATGAAACACGAGCTTTTAATTTAATCGACATTTTCAGTGGCTATTTTCGGTTTACGGTTTTTTGGGTTCGACGTTGGCAGAGCCTTGATCCTATAGCTTGATATTTCAGTATGTTTAGTATATTCAGTATATTTAGTATATTCTTCAGTATATATTTGTAAACCAAATTATATATTGAGAATTATTATTAGATTATTTAATCTATGTATTTGGTATCTTTACTTTATTATATGTATTATATACATATATTTGGTATATTTAGTATATTCAGTATATTTCGTACAGAGTATTATTTATACTTTTTGTGAGAGTCGTCGTCTTCTAGGGTATTTGAAGGCTCGTGTCTGTTTCCAATCTGTTCCAGGAAGAAAAGGATAATTGGATGGCTTCACTGTTTGTGTTTCTCTATGTGTGTGTGTGTGTGTGTGTGTGTGTGTGTGTGTGTGTTGGCGTGTGTGTTGGCGTGGGCCTGCTTAAGCTGTTTGCCTGCGTGTGCTTTGGGGGCGGCAGCCAGCGGGAGGAGCCACTTAGAGAGTGATTCGCTTGTGCTTCTCTGCTGGGGCGATTGTCGCTTGTGCCTCGGGGTTCCACAAGGCGCACGTGAACGATGCGCATTTGACTGTCTTGCCAGAGGCTTGCATCCAGACTTGCCACTGCCACGTGCCACAAACAATCGAATGGAAAATTTGCATCCTCCAGCCGGCCAAAGCTCCCTAAAGAATTTTCCTCCTTTTTGCGAAAGACTTAAGGCCGTTTGACATTCAAATGGTCAGGCCTCAACAGGTTGCCAAGTGAAAGGGGGAGTCTCCAAGCAGATTGCGTGGCAAGGACTGGCCGTGGCAGGCGATGGATGGCAAAACTTTCCATTGGCATCAAATATAGTTATAAATAACTGCATAACTTAGTCAACAGAAGGCCATAAGAAGCCCGTAAGGATAACGATTAATACCCAAACAGAATAGTTTTCTCTCAGTCTTATTATAGCAGAATGTTTCAATGACTTTTGACTGTTTAGATGGATGGTTTATATTTCTTGGTGACTGAGTTTAGGGTTCATTTCTGGCCCCAGCAATACTTTGAATCCATTTCAATGCGCTACTTGTTGCACCTCTGTCTCTAGTCGCTCTATTCCTTATTCCTCGAGAACTTTTGCTCCATTTGGATACTTCATTCTATTCTGCATTCTCCCCATTCCTTTCGTTGTTTGTTCCCCCATTTATGTATTGAGGTAACCACTTCGTATATCATTTACCAGATTGCACAACATTTTTTGGTTGAGTGGCAAGCAGACGGCGACGCTCATCTATAACCATACCCATACCCATACCCTTTCCATTTGCATCTGCATCTGCAACTCCATTCCCGATTCCCGATTCTTACCGCTGGAGCACATTGATGATTTCGCAATCGATTTTAATGGTTTTTTGGGCTTCGTTTGATATTGATCAGATGCTACTCCGAGATGCTCCTCCATAAAGATGTGCTTGGCTCCCTCTCACTTCCCCTGCCCCTTTATTGCTTTGTTGTGTTGAAGCAGCAACAGCGGCAGCGGCGGCAGCGTTGTGACCCATATAAAAATTAGATCACAATGCACACCTTACAATCGGGATTGAGGATTGAATGGCCGGAGGGGGTGTACATATACATATGTATAGGGAGGGAATGGGTAAGGGGTGAGTGGCAGACAGCAGACATTTGATGGCATTGCATAATCCAGAGAGTGCATCGAACCAGAAGCAATTAAAAGTCGATACTTTTTTTATTTCATTTGAGTTTTTTGTCTGTTATCTTAATGAGCAAAGCTACTTAGGTCTTAATGTGGAAAATATTTGGGTTACCACAACCCAATCTCCCTCTCTCCTGCTGGGAAGCAGACACCAACTTCTACTCCCACTCTTACTCCCACTCCCACTCTTACTCCCACTCCCACTGCCACTCCAACTGCACCTCCAGGCAGAGTCTCCGTCTCGTTCTCCTGTGCCTAGTACTTGATGCTCATTGTCTGGGCCATTGTCTGGGCCATTGGGTTCTCTTTCGCTTATGCATCTTAAGTGGCCTATTAGAATATGAATGCCCTCAGCCTAACCAAAAGGGATAGAGGATGGAGTCGCAGTCCAAGTCCCCCTTTATCTCCTTCTATCCCTCCGTCATTGTCCACATTATTATGTATTATGTATTATGATTATGTATGGATTTCATTTGTTGTCATTGTCATTGTCGTTGCGTTGAGTCGAGTCTCTGGATCTCTGGTTCTTGGTTTGGTGTTCTCTAGCTCTCGATCGGACTGCTCTCGTGGAAAGGTGTGAAAAGAGAGTCGTGTTGAGGACAATGCCAGCAAAATAGGCAATCTGCCTGTGGACCAGAAGGAGGAGGAGGAGCAGAAGGTGGCGGCAGAGTTGCTAATGAAGGTACTGTGCTGTGGCCTGTGTCCATGAAGAATTAACACCTACAAGAAAACGTTGGAAAACCCAAAGACAGAGAGAGAAAGAGAGATAGATATATATGTATTTCTGTATCAACTGAAACATATTTACTTTAAAGACTATATGTACATATGTATATACATCTTATATGATCCAGAAAACTATTTATATCTGGTATGCAAGGTGTACACGCTGTACAGGGTCTACGAATAGTTCTTTTATTATTTTTCAGAATAGTTTCTTTTGTTTTGTTATTGTTTTCAAGATCCACAAATTATAAATTAAAATCTCAAAGGTACATACATAAATTGTAAGGCTCTTTTGAAAGCCATGTTCAATGGATGGTGGACATGGCACAGAGTCAATGGTTGGTAATCACTTTGTTCCGGCGAGTTCAGCATTTTCGATCAACGATTAGTCCCCTGCCCTGAACTGACATCGAAGTTTTTATTAATGATAATTAAAATGGATCCTATGCCATCCCATCCCTTCCCATCCTATTCCCCCTATGGACGGCGCCAGTTAACGCTTTGCGATTGTCTATGGATCGATCTTAATTGAATTAGATGGCGATCCATATCGAATCGAATGGAATTCGTATTGCATTTTCCTCACGCTCAGTGGCTGTCTCTGTTTGGTTCTGTTCCATGGATCGCGCCGATCGGCAAGTGTTGGGAAAACAAACAAATGGTGGAGCGATCTTCTATCCCGCTCATCCCCCAACCCCCTGTGCACACCAGCCACAAAGAAAAACAAATTTTCATTAAGAAAAACGAACAAAAACAACAACATACATTTCGATTTCAAGAACTTATGAATGGCTATACGCATTCCGTTCCATTCCATTCCATTTCATTTCATTCCGTTCCCGTTCACGTTCCAATTCCCCCGCTGCCGCATACCGTTAAGTGCAATGCGAACTCATTTTTGTTCGAGTGGAGGATGGTGGATGTTGCCTGCTGTTCCCTTCTTCGATGCACATTCGAGTATAATTGCATTCAATTTCCTGTTGCCATCATCAGATATCGATCGATATATACAGAGCACGATGTACAGTGCGTTCCAGGGCTATAAGGCTGTAAGTTAATTGATAGGAGGGAGAGTTTTCTCTCCAGCAAAAGAATATTGGTTTGTTGACTATAACTGAATGTATTCTACAACTAATGCCAGTTATTGGCTTTTCGATAAACTTCCATGAAGGATGGTTGGTAATTACCAACCAATCGATTATAATCGACAAGTTATTAATGTCGATAACTGAATAAGCTAATCAGCACCCTTCGATAAGCAGGTTTCTACCTAATTTAATCTTCCTTCATACTTCATTCAAAGTTAAGCCTCTCATCTTTCGATTATTTGATGTTATGATAGCTCCATGAATTAACATTTTGATACGCAGTGTACTGCATTTATATACACTTCATTGATCAAATTCAACTGTTGGTCAAGGTCTTCTCTCGGATCAAAAAAAATGAAACCCATGCTCCATAATCAAAGATTAACGAAAATTTTCACTTTCCGTCACGACTTCTGGGAGTTTGGAAAGCTTCTACCAATCGAATCTATTGCCCAATCTGGACCAATCGTTCCATACATATTTATAACACTTTCATTGGCGACCGACACCGAACCCCTCCAACTCCTGGACCATTTATTGGATTGTAAAAGCAGAAACGATTCGAAAAGCATTTCTTAGAAAACTCCGTTAAAAATGCATAAAACCAAATCAATTCTACCACCAACATAAACATTCTCGAACCGAATTTTTGAATACCACGAGTAATAGTAATAACAATAGTAATAATAGGGCCAGATATGGGGAAAATCAAAAGAGCTGGCTCCCCCCATCCCTCCATCTATCTATCCATAGAAATTCCCTCAAAAGAACGGGAACGGGGATTTTTATTTTTGTTGGAGTAAGAGATAGAGAAGAGGCCTAAGAACTTTTGGGCCTGCCTCTCGCTTGCTGTGTGGCGTCGTGAAGTGGAGCTTAAGTGGTGACCCCGACGACTTCATTATGCAAATGCTCAGATGCTCGGATCCCAGCAGCACTTCAATCATTCGGACCAAAGTGGCGGCTATAATTATGACAAGGCGCCTCCTCCCGTTTTTTCAGCCCGAAAAATTGAGAGAAAATCATTTCTTGCTTGACCGTGTTAATAATGAGCCGGTGACCGCCTGACTCCCGACTGTCGACTGCCGACCCATAATTTCCATCACAGTTTTCATGGGTTTTTAATTAGCGTTCGATTCGAAATGTAAGGTGACATCTGCCGAACCGAACCGTACCGAACCGCTCCGCCTTCCAGCATTCGTTTACCTTCATCTTCTGTGAATCTGAAATTAATTTAAAGTTTTATGCTAGAAGCATTTTTTATGGCCCACTTGATGGCTGCGTTGAAAGGGAGAGAAATTTATTTGGATCGTAATCGGAGCGCCCGCATAAACCTTTGACCACGGCCTTGGACACCGCGCTCTCAGGGCTCAGAGCTCTCTAGTGTGTCTTGTGTCTGTTGCCCTCTCTGGGAAGGACAGAGTGTGTGTGTATGTGTGTGGCAACATCCTGGACTCCACTCGTATTCCCTTTGTCATGTTTTATGTATGTACAAAAGCCTGGACCCTGGGGCCAGAGTGGATCCAAAAGAAGAACATTTCTGGGCGTGAGTTTTCGTGAGTCTTTGGTTCTCTGTTTTGCTGCATCGAAACATTAATGCATATTTATGGCACAGGACTGCGACTGCGACTGAGACTGAGACTGTGGAGACCACACTGAAATGGGTTGACAAGTGGGATGGTTCTTGGTTTTTAAAATTTGTTCTTATGTTTTTGGGGGCCCATTTGATGGCCAATTGACAGATGATGTGGTGCGGATCATTAATCACAGCCGAATGGAATCTTCTGCTTTGATGTTTTCTCCTCTCAAAAGATCGAAAGTAATTTATGAGAAATGGCAGAGACCACAACCGACCAAAAAAGGGGTCAACCATACAAGAATCTTCTTCTTGGTGCATTGGTCTGAAATATTAGAAGAGTTTCGATACTACACACTATGTGCATCAACATACATACATCAAACATCAAATATTTCATTATTTACTTCTTTATTTAATCTATGAACTAATTCCCGCCCAAGACGACACTTGATTCCATCTAAAATCTTGACAGGTTCCGTGGCAGGTCCGTGCCACAACAATGCATCGCCAGGGGTCACGCCATGCGTCATTGTCCTCAAACTGAAATATTTTTAGTGTTACTTTCATTTAATTCTTATTAATGGTTATTCCTTCAATGGTAAAAAACATAATTTGTGTACAGATCGGTTTATATTCCTTAACAACTTGCAAATACTTCTGTAGTCAAAACCAGAAGTTTCAATTTCATCTTTCATTCGATTGTATGAATATAAATATGATTAGTAGATGCAACAGGTATCCCTTAGTCCCAAGGCACACCACACTCAACATACGTATATTCCGTAGTCCGTCGATTGTTTTGCTTTTCTATTTTCCTGTTTACACGGACGTTTTTATCGTTTCCAGTGATTTGAATCGAATTGGAATGGAACCAATTGACAGCCAGAGCTCAAAAAAGTCAAAACACATACACACACAAAGAGAGAGAGAGAAACTGACTACCACGCGCCTTACCCCCACCGGCCCTAGGCAATGTGGATCCTTGTGGATGGTGGGATTATGACGCATTTCGAGTGTTATCCAATGGGTTTTCAGCGTTCTGTCATTCCGATTGTTTTCATTGTTTTTGCCCTTGATTTATCATCTTGCGGTTTTCCCCGGAAAAGGGTTCTAGGGGTAGGGTAGGGTAGGTGTTTGTGTGTTTTTGTCGTTAGGGATGTCGAGAGCTAACGTTGGGGGTTGTCCTTCCCTACCACCATCGACTTCTTATTTTTCACGAATTTTCACACGCTCAGTGTTCGTTCCCTCCTCAATGAAGAAAATGACTTGTTAATTTTCTAATTACGAAATCATTTTCGTTACGAGAGCCGCCGCCTGAGTCCTACCTGCGTCATAGTACCACCACCTCATGGCCGGCCCTATACCCCACGTTGAACCCCTCGCACTCTCTCCCTCTCTCTCTCTCTCGTTTCCTCTAGTGATTCCTTTTCTGTTATTTAGGGTTTATGAGGCGCTGCTTTTGATGAGCTCTGCCAGGTCCCGGGCCTATGCCAGGGCCAGGAGAAACCTGTTTGATTTGTCTTAATTTCTTCCACCAGCCGAAAAATTTCATTATTGCGCCTGTGGCGCTGTCTGTATGCGCGTGTGAGTATCTGTGTGTGCGCGAGTACACAGGGAGATCTACAAAAAGAAGATACATTATAGGGGCCCACAAAAATGTATTCCAAATATCTCATAGTTATTGGAGTTTAATTGAACACAGATCGGATATATCTTTATGATTTCTTTTCTCTCAGTGTATCCTGTACGCTATCAGCGCCAGTTCATCAGCATGAGAGCGGTGAGCCGAGAGCCTGTCTATGCCTCCTTTTCTCTGTATCGGTGTATCTCTCTTCCGCTCACTCTTCCTTTTCATCTGCTGACTGCCTGTTGCCCTCGAAAACAGAGCATGGAAAGGGTATATTGGCCATTGCATTCAATTCAAACAGGTGTGCGGTCGAGCACACCAATCTCAATGACTTCCATAGTTAGTTCCACAGTTAGTTCTACGGTTCTTGAGATACACATATTTCGTAAACGTTACTTGAGATACATATGGTATTTGTACAAATATATTTATCATTATACAGATGTTTTGTATAATTTTCTCTCAATAAGTAAACATACAAGTTTTACCACATACATATGTATGTACATTTAGTAGTACCTCCCTGAAGAGTGTCGTGTTACCATTGTTACTACATATGGTTTTAATATTCCTTTGTATCTGATTTATAGGGTTTTTTTTTCTTATTTTAGTTTGGCTTGGGATTTAAAAGAGTATCCCTTCGGTCGATAAACTCTCCATTCAAGTATTTTCAATTTGTTTTATGCTGTGCGTAAGGTACAATGGGATGAAAACATAGAGATGGATGTTGTTTTTTTTACCTGTTCCCATGATGTTCTTTGTGGCTTTGTTTTCGTTTTTTGTATTTTTTATCATAATCATTTGTGAACTGAAGCTGTCTCTGTCTCCGTCTCCGTCCCTGCTCTTTGGCCCGCTGCGTATGTCCGATGCGTATCTCAAAGGCACCACAAACACAGAGGCAAACACACACACACAAACGCATACAGTATGAATGATTTCTACTGCTTCTCGGCAGTTTGAGGCACTGCTTCTCCCTCCACTACCACTACTGCTGTCTGTTGGTAATCATAATTATCTTTAATTTTAAGCAAGCAGTAACAAAAAAGTAGAAGAAATGCAGCAGCAGCAGCAGCAGTGGCGTTATGTTCTCTCTCCCTCTGGCACACAAAAGTAGAATTACATGAATGAACAAGAGCAGACAAGAACAGACAAGAGCAGAGCGTGTCTGTCTCACTCTCTTTGCATCTCTGCGGACGATGCCGCTGCGCTCTGCTTCTGTCAGTGTCGCCCTCTTCTCAACAGGTGGGTCGGTCTCCGTCTCCCCTCGCAGCAGCAGCATCAACAGCAACAGCAGGAACGGAACCGCACTTCTTGCTAAATACATATTTATCTGGGGCCCACTAGTCTCTTTTCTTGTTCTTTGGCACAGTACAGGTGCATTCATGTTGGCAGCAGCCCTCAGCCATCCCCCATCCCTTCCCCCCACACAACACGACCCACTATCTCTAATCAGGTGTTATCACTGGGCAAACTTTCGCCCTAGAAAGAGACAGACAGAGCTCTGACCGAGTTTTGATAGGTGCTTTACAGCTGCAGCACCGGCAGCACCCCAGCAGCGCACCGACAGCGGCACCTAACGGCACTATCAGAGTCACCGGCAAAATGTTTGGCAAACATGCGCAGAAGAGCACCGGGCGGCATACAATAAGAAAGAAGGGGAGGGGAGGCACCATAATGCTGCCGGTTACTGTTTGCGTGGGAGCATTTGCCAGCATTTGGCCGGCCACACACACACACAGTTAACGACTGTACGTGTACGCAACTGTTGCTGCTTTTGCACTTTGCACTTGATTTCGTCTGCCTCTGTCGACGCCTATGTATATGCACTGCGCCGGCGTAGGCAATGCTGCAATTGAAAATAAGCAATTGAAAAGAGAGAGAGAGACAGCGAAGGAGAGCTAAAGCCTGCAATAGGTGGGGAGGGGAAACTACGATCGAGACACAGGCAAAGGCACGAAAACCAATTCAAGTGCAACGTCAGAAACAACAGCGGGGGAGTAACAGAAGAAGTAGAAAATGAAGAAGGCGAAGGAAAATATGAAGAGACAGAGAAGAAACAGAAGCAGATGCAGTAATTTCCGGTGCCGCTGCCGCCCAGCCTATTGTTCTCAATCAGCTAACGCCATCTCCCTACCCATCCCTTCTCTCTATCTCTCTCTCTCTTTTAGTCGCTCTCCTTCTGTTGTGGTTTTGCGCAGACGCGACCGTTTCTTCTGCTGCTGCGATATGCGGGTGCGTCATGCAGAAAATAGTGCATTGGGGAGAGTGGAGTGGTTGACGAGGGGGAGACTGAATACAAGAGTGCGAGCAGATAAGAGAATTGACGCATCTTGGGGATTATCCCCTTCCCATTTAACAGATTACTCAATATTTCATTCATAAATTGCGGTACTCTACTGTTCTCTGCTGCTGCGGCGGCGGATACAGTGAAGCAAAAGATGGCAGAAACCACATTTTTGCCGACAATAATACAAATAAATAGCACACATGTGCATCTTTTTATACATATGTATGTATGCAACATGAACATATGGTTCGGCATCCACAGTATCATGGAAAGCCGTAGATCACTGGCGTGCACTGTACAGATAGAGAGAGAGAGAGCTCTCTTGAGTGTGATTTAAAATAACAAGGCATGTAAGAAGAACGAGGTGAGGTGAGCTTCGTATCATTGTATGTTGCTGGGCATTTTACTAAGCTGTCCATACCTTTTTGTATGCTTTGTAGCTACACTTGAACCGGTTTCAAGCAACATGAGTCCGGACTACCAGCAACATTCTTTGCAACATCGCTCTCCGACTAAACTCAAAAATAGCTCTCTCGTTCACTCAAAACTACTGAGTGAGATTTTTCATGACAAAGTATGTTAAGTGTTCGGGGTGGTTTTCCCTTGCATGCGTTGTATTTTGCTGGCCGTTTGACTTGTGGTCCATACCTTTTTTTACCTCGCCGGCAGCATGTTTTCCGGCAACATGTGGCCGAGCTACACTCGGAGGCAGGCGTATTTGAAAACGGCCTTCCGCCCCAAATTGAAAAAAAACACTCGGACCGCTAACAACAGCACGCGCATTATCAAGTTTTTGAGTCGGATACTTTCGTAATTCAAATAAGTTCGCTGATACATTCAATTGAAATTTCCATATTGATAAATAAATGTCACCGTATTACAATACAATCAAACATCTGAATTCGAATTTCGTCGTTTGCCGTTGATCCAAGCAGTGCAAGCGTCAACTTTTTTTTACCGTTTGTTTTGTGTTACAAATGCAATCAGAAACAGAGAGATAACTGCAAATTTGTGAATAATTGTTGCACTAGTTTTTGTTTGTTTTGCGAACTATAGCGGCAGCAAACAGTGTTGTCGAGTGTGCTATATTTACCAAGAATTTTGACCGCTTTCTGCGTGTGTGTGTGTCTTTCTGTCTGTCCCCACTCCAGGCCGGGCGGCAGAAGCAACAAGTGCCGCACACAAAACGCAAAACACACCGAATATCAACATTTCGGAATTCTGAGACGTGCGTGTGAAAACAAGTGTCCAAAATTCGAAAGAGTTTTTTTTTTAAAAACGTGCTCACCCAGAGAACCTTTTCTCGAAATATACGTTTTTTGCATCTGCAAACGCAAAGATCCAAAGTGCAGCCATAAAGCAGAAGCAACAGCTGTCATAGCAAAAAGAAAACACAACAACAAGAACGAAAGAAAGACGGAAAAAGCAAAACAAAAGTGCAGTGACTCCAAAACCACAAAACGATCAACAGAAACAGAAACGAGAGAATAAGAATAAGAACAATGTGAATGAGTGTGTTTAGTGGAGAATAGAATAGAAGAAAACACAAACGAAACGGCGAAAGAACGACAAGAAAAACAGAAAGAAGCAACCAACCCATCATCCATCGGTAAAACGAGGAAAGAGAACAAAAAGAAGGTAAACGATTACAAAGAGAATTGCGCATGCTGCATTCGATGCAGCGGATCGGTGGTTTAAGTCTGTATAACACTTCCCTATAGGGTAAAACAAACACTTGTGCATGTATGTATGTACGGTACCGGTACTGCGTGCTGCGTACTGCTTTTCTACTGCTTGTCCTCCTATTTTTTTTTTGGGCTAAATCTGTATGACACTCGAGATAGGACCAAACTGGGAAGTTATTTCGGATATGACAAGGTTATATGTATATATCATCGTAATATGAAAAAACAAAAGAGAGTTAAATGTGCCAAAAATGATGCTGCTTACACATTCAGAATATTCTAATGCTTTTCAGATTAATCCCCATTAATCATCACAGTTGCAGCCCACAGTTCCCAGTTGAAGATCAAACAGCTTGATAACTGAACGGAATCACTGTATGTACTCTTATATCATTTAATATACAACACACGACACCTGAACAAAATACTGATTTCATGGCAAAAAGTGTTGTTAAATGATTGTCAAATCTTTTTTTTTTGTGGTTTTTTTTGTGTGTGTATTTTGGGTTGGACTTGAAAATTTGGGAGCATCGACTCCCAAACAAAACAAAAAAACTGCTCTATAAATGTGTACTGTCTATATGTCTAGCGTACCTATAGATATGGGAAATCGCAGTATCATAATTCTCCCAATCTTATTGACATTTTCACACGATCACTTCTACATATTCGTAGCTGAAACGATCATATGCTTTGATTATTAGTTATTCTTGCTGTAATCATAACCGATATCTGGCAAAAAAATGTGTGTTCTTTTTCGAAATTCTATTGCGTATAGAAGCATGTTTATTGTAATCATGAATCATGTGAGTGTAATTCATGCCTCAACTTTGATGCTAATCTCATACATCTTCATAGATACAATATGTACGAATACCATATACTATATGTTGGGACGAAGGGTGCTGCCATACATGGCTTGAGTCTTAATATGAGTGTCATACAGCCTTCGAATCTAATGCGAGTGTCATACAGGATTAGTATATGATTTAAGTGTCATACGGGCTTTGGGAAATAGTCAGTGAGAGAGAGAGGGGGAATGAAAGATCGAACTCTCAGTTCTGAGTGTGCTTGGTGTTGGTGTGCGTGAGCAATTAATGTCTCTTCTTCTGCTTCTTCACCGTATTGATAATTGCTCTTCTGCTCCTGATCTCCTATCCTCTTCTCTTAATTTATGAGCCATTGCAAGAGAGAGAGAGAGAGAGAGAGAGGAGGGTTGGATGGAGTTGCTTCCTGCTGCTGGTGGCTCTTAAAACTCCCTCCCTACCATTCCCCCGATCCCCTGGCCCGCCACCACCGCCCGCAGCAATGCATATTTATTGTTATAATTCTGCCTTCTGTCGTTTCCACTCCCCTCCCACACGCCACACGCCTTCAAGCCCCAAAAACCCAAAAAACAAAAAAATTTAAGAATTCAACACGCAGTTGCATTTACATTTCGGTTTTTTTTGTTCTCTCGATTCCTGGAACTATTCTCAAAGAAAGAAGAGAGAACGAAGAAGAACGGAAAAAAGCAGTAATTGTATGAAAGGAGAGGAGTGGAGTGGAGTGCAGAGGAGAGACGGTAAAGAGAAGCGATAAAGAAATCAACCTCTTTGTGTGTGTGGGGCCACATATCAAACTGCAATTGCCCTCCACTGTAATCCCCTCCAGTGCCATCCACCCTGCCCTGACCCCGCGCACCTTCTCACAAAGGGCAAACCGAAACATGGCCGTAGGCCAGAAAACCGAAAAAAAATTGTGCAAAAAACAAAAAAAAAAGAGTACTAATTCAGTCGAAACCCCCGTTTCATGCATACAACCACAGAGCGTATCAAGTGGACTCTCTTCGTGCCGTGGCCGCCTTCAATTTCTGGCCTCCGGCAAATTGATCCGCGCGCGCACTCTCTTCCGCCGCCCCACTGCCGCTCCAGCGCACTGCTAACTGCTCTGTCTCTTTGCTCTCTTTGTATTGCAATTTGATTCGTTGTCGCGTCGCGTCGCGCGCGCTGGCGCGTCTTTGAAGGTTGAGGTTGGAGTTGAAGTTTAGCTTGCGGCTGCTGGGATTTTGGGTTGGAGTTGGAGCGCCCCCTGTCATGATCGATCGAACTATGTACGATGTATGTATGTTTGATGCTCCTTCTCTCTCTCTCTCCGTCTCTCTTTGAGCTTTAATCAAACTAAATGCAGGAAATGTGCAGTTAAACGAATCCCCCTCCCCTACCTCTTGACGGTCTGGTCTGCCTGGCTACCTATAGGTATGCATGTATCTGTCCCTCCCTCCCGCACACAGCAGGGGCTGCAGCAGGCTGGGCTGACGTTTCCGAGGAATCTGCTCAATATGTCGCACATCCATCGGCCACACATGTTTGGCATTTGTAGGGTTCGAGGAGAAATGCATAAACAGGAAGAGATCACACACACACGCACTGCGCACTGCTTACTCCTTTTGCCAGCAAGCAAGAAAGAGTGAAAGAGAAGACACAAGACACGGGACACACACACGTCGTTTGACAGGCGCTTGACAACAAATTGAGTTATTTCCACACAAAAAAAGAAGAAGAGAAAAAGGGAAGCAGTTGAAGAAGAACAAGAAAACATAAATAGAAAACCTAAACAAAATAAAGAACTGCACTAGAGCGAGAAAGAGTGAGATGGAGATGAATAGAAAGTTGCGTCATCTGTTGAGAATTGAAAAGACGATTTGAAATCAATCGATCCGGTCCGATCCGATCCTCCTTCTAGGGAAAGTGAAACAAACAAACCCCCCAACTCACCCGCACAGTGGGCTGCAGACACACTCACACGCTGTTGTACACTTTTATGGCCCACTGTACGCGCTGTTGTGGAAAAGAAAACTGAAATTAAAGCAAGCGCAGAAAAGTGAATGATTATTACTTGCTTGTGTGTGTGTGTGTTTTAATGACTAACTAACTAAGAAAAAAGATTAGAAAACGAAAGTTGATTTTCACTTGCAAAATCCAAGGGTATCCCCCATCCCACACATCGGAAGGAGGTTTGCAGGTTTGATGAAAATATCTGAAAAGTCGAGTGGAGGAACAACAGGAAAAAAATATCTATCAAATAAATAATAAACTTTAAAGCGAATCAACCAAATTGGTTTAACCAAAACGTTAATACCGAAACCCCAAAATAGTTCTAAAAAATGGTAAAGGTAAAAGGTAGATAAATGCCTTTGTATTGCAACTGTTTTGGAATCCATTCCATTCCGTTCCATTCCATTACGTCTCCCCCATCTTTGATCCCTTTCGTTCCCCGTTATTGGCTTCTCTTCTATGCCCCATAGGCCACCCCTTCTCCTGCTGCTGCTGCTGCTGCCATCGCGAACTGCAGTTAACATTGATTAATTCGTTTCGTCTCTTTTTTTTTTGTTTTTGTTTTTTTTTTTGGTTCACGCGCTGTCTTCGGCGTTGTAGTCGCCTGTCTTTTCATTGCTTTTCCTGTTGTTTGCATCTATTTTCTCGCTTGTTGTTTTGCTTTTTGACAATTTTCAATTTTCCCTCGCATTTCTCAAAAATCTCTCATGTGTGTGTGTGTGTGTGGCAACATGTGTGCGGCTGCGACTGCGGCTGTGTGCTCCCCTTTTGCAGCGCCGCGCCGGTCTGCTGGCGGCACGGCACGCCCCATCTCATCATCCATAAGGCCAGTGCATTTCTTTTCTCCATTTCTCTGTGTGTTTTCCTTTGTATTTCTGTGGCTGATGCTGATGTTGTTGTCGTTTCCCTGCCTCTCTTTTAACCCGATTTTTAGGTTTCGATTTCATTTGCGTGTAGAAATGCATTAACAAAAAACACACACACTCACACACACACACACACAGAAAATTGGAGTTGTCCCTGATTCTTGTTGTTGTTGTTGTTTCTTCGAGAAAATTGTCTTCAAAGTTAATTTTTGTGGCCCGAAGAGACGGACAGAGAAAAGATAATTGGTAGATGTAATGTATGGAATTTTCCGAAAGTTTTTTTTGCTTTGGTTCTGTAAAAGTACACAGATTCAATCTATAAGGAGCTGTGTATTAATAGTATTAGATCGCTTTCCAGCAGCCAGGTGTTCAAACAGCCAAAACGACAGGTGCACTTCGGTTCTGTTCAGTTCGATTCTGGCTATAGACACAGCCGATTTATAGCCCATTCCACCATTCACAGATGATCTCCACCCCACCCACGTGCGACAGTCGGGCTTAAGCTTGAAATTTGCAGCTTATTAGAGTTTATTTAGCTAATAATTTATTTAGAACAGTTTTTTAGTTGATATTCGACTTTTACTTGTACTTTGAACAGTTCTTTTTCTATTCCATTCCATTATTCCCTTTTTTTAACTTTATTTTCGAACTTGTTCCGGTTCAGCTGCGAAATAATTCCAGTTTTTGCTGCTGTCGATCGTTTTTAATTACTTTTTGCGTTAATCTCTTAATCATTTAGTTAATTGAAAGATAATCAATTGCTAAACAACGCTGAATGACGCTCTGAACCGCGAGAGAGGTTTATTCCACTCATCCCCCTGCCACCCTGCCATCCCCTCCTCCCATTCCCACTCCATGCCTCATTCCCTTCGAATGTGAATCTGAATGCGAATGCGAGTGAAGAGAACTTTGAACGCCTGCTGCCACTTGAACTAATGCACTTTTGTTGGGGCAGTCGCGCGTGCCAGATAAGCCTACGAAAAGCGTGTCATAGAAAAGCGGGGAAAGCGCTCTAGACACTCACTCGCTCTCTCTCTCTCTCTCCGTCTCTCTCTCGTTCTATGTTTCTACCCGCATCAATCGCTTGCGTGCAAAAGGCACAAAGTTCTTTTCAAGTCCCTGTGACTAAATTCCGCTTCAGAGAAGTTGTACCCACAAGGCAAAAGGATTTGCGATTTGCGAGGAAGAAGAAAGTTTTCTTTTGGAAAGATGGTAAAGCTGTAACAGGACAAACCGATTGGGAAACTTGTATTGCCCATTAATCATCTAAGTGGATTGATTCTGAAAAGATTTAATGCATTTATTCATGCATACTTGCAAAAGAACTACAATTAAGTTATGGATGGATGCTTAGCCAATAAGAGTTCCCCATAATCGAACGGCTACTAGAAATGGAACTAGTGAATGGATGACAACGAAGTGATCGCTCGTGGTCACTCTCTGGTCATCTATTTCTTGGTTAAAGTTCAACTACTGGACGGACTGCAACTGTAAATGCAACGTGCCACCCACCCTCTCTGCCACACACTGCCCCTCCTCCACCCTCTGCCACATAAAGTTAATGTGTTCTTTCTCTCTCTGTCTCTGTCTCTCTCTCTCTCTTGTATGTGTTAAGTGTTTTGATGAGCGTGTAATGGGCTCATGCTGCTGTCACGTTTAATTGATGGGAAATGCTACTCCCTATTCCCATTCCAATCCCTATCCCTATCGTACTCCCTCCCTCGCCTGTGTTTGTGTGTGCGTGTGTGCTGCACGACCCTTGAATGCGAATTCGAATGCGGGTGTTGCAGCAGGCGGGTGTGTGTACAAGAAGGGTGAGGTAGGGGGGAGGGGTTCCACCACACAATTTTATTCTCACAACTAATTTACTTTTATTTGATTTTACTGCTGTCTCTACACTCTACGCGTACACCCCGTCACTATGCCATCCGGACATGAAAAGTTTGGTTTGGTTTGGTGTTACCTAAAATTACTTTCTACAATATTTGGTGGAGTTTCGATTTATTTTGTTTTTGCATTCTCGAGCATTTGCTTGTGCGTCTCCGAGCCGAGCATCATGTGCGATCTACATATCTCTATCTATCTATGTATATATCTATCTATCTATCTATGTATCTATCTATATATCTAACTATCTATCCATTCATCTATCCATCGTATTTTTCTGTCCAAAGGGTACATCAAAATTCGTTAGCTCTCCCTTCACTTCTCTTTTTTTTTGTTTGTTCTATAATTTGGCTTTTGTTTTTGCTTTTTCCTCCCCCACACACACACACACACACTCGCAATCGCAGAAGACACCACCGTCCACTTGTGGTCTATTAAACTAGCAATTTATCCATGTGGATATTTAAGTTCTGGTGCTATACTTAACCACAAGTTAAACTTTAATGCGGGTCATAAATAAATAAATATCGAAATATCATAAATGCATAGACTTTGAAATGGGAAACAGTTTTCGACGGTAATGCCTCGGTAGTGTTGTGTAATTGCTTGTCAATTATTGTACTGTTATGGCTGTAAAAAGCTTTTAACCCGAGAATAAAATATTGTTTTGTTGCCCATCCGATAAACGTTCGATAGTCGCTTTAATAAAAATCAAATTAAATAAAAAAACAAAAAGAAAAAACGTTCTCATGGCTCCTCGAAAGAAAACTTGAATTTAATGTCATTTGGCCGATAAATCTTTTGGCTCAGATCGGACAAAAATTGGCCAACAAATTGTAATTTACGATGGAAGATGCTGCCTCTGCCTGCTGTCTGCTGCCTGCCTGCCACACACAAAAGATGACGACGACGATGATGATGATGATAATGGGGATAGAGAGATGTGGAAGCTCTTCTCAATTCCCACGTTCAATTGTTCCACGAGTTCCACACAGTAGTGCCGCCCTGTGGTAGTGACAGTGTGGCAAGGGCAAGGGTCAGGACAGTCTGTGTGTGTGTGTGTCCGTGTTCCATTAGAATCTATGTGTCTGTGTGCCTCTCTGGTGGCGCCGCTGCTGCTGCTGTTGCTGTTTGGAAGCCTGTTGAGTCGAGTCCAGGGCCCTAAATCGTAAATCAACATCACACCACATCCACACAACACATCCATGGGTGTTGCAGATGGGAGCAGAAGCGGGGGTGTGGGGCGGTATTCCGATCCCACAATGGGGAAATGACAAAGTCTGTCTCCCTCCCACCCCCGCAACCATCCACAGAGGGAATGTCAATCCCCATGAGAACAATAATTGTGGAAAGATTCTGTGTGTGTTTTGTGTGTGTGTGTGAAAAGTCTGTGGGAACTTTAAAATCCATCAAAAGCACAAATTGAAGAGATTTTCAATTGTTTTTTTCGATAAATATCTAAAAAATATCGATAAATTCGAAATCCAGAGTCAAAAGAACAGACCAGTGACAACCGCTGACCCTTTTGTGAGGGTCATCCCCATGGGTCAGCCTCCCACATAAATTTCCATTATGTCAGAGCACAGAGAGAGAGCGAAACTTGGTCGACATTTCTCCACCGGCCCCCCGGGTGCGCAGGCGGAGGAGTAGGACTGTGCCCCAAGAGTTGGTTGAACTCTTGACCAGCTGTTGCCGCCGCTGAAATGTAATTCACTTAATTTTCTACCCTACTCTCGCACTCCACCTTGCTGCTGCCGGAGCTGGAGCTGAATTTTTGCATGTTTCGCACATAAAAAATATAAAGAAAATAATAAAAGCTAGAAAGAGTAAAGAGTACGGGCCCAGGTCCAGGTCCAGGTCTTGTTTTGTGGCAGCTTCCAAGTTGCGCCGCCACTTTGTTTATAAATTGTTTTCCACTATTTTTTATTGCCGCCACAAAAACACACACAAAACAGTACGTAAATCTTCTCAGTGCTACTCAAAACCTCACACTCACACCCCCCCTCTCCTCTGGCGGAATGTGTGTGTGTGTTTCGCTAGAGCTTAGAGCCCCTCAGATTCAGATACAGATACAGATTCAGCTTCGGCTTTGGCTTCAGGCTCAAGAGACAACGCTGGGCTCCATCAGCCATCAACCATCTCTTCCTTGGCTTCCATCTCTCCTCCAGTCGGTTTGCATTTTCAAAAGATTTGTATCTTAGATTTTATGACAGTTTCTCGCTCGCTCTCGCTAGCTACGTGATTTTGCATGTCGTCGTCTGAGGGAGACACACGGGGAAACAGGGGCAACAGCGGCAAACAGGGTAACCCACCAACTGGGCAAACACGTACAAATACGACACATTTTCAGTTCTGTATGAGGTACATACCCCACACGAATGCGGGGTATATCTGTTATGTGGAGTGAGAAATAATTTTCTTAATTTCTCGGACATTCGTCAGAGCCAAAACTGATCTAAATCGAAGGAAATATGTAAAAATTGATAATTGAGCTGAGCTTTTACTATCGATTACTTATCGATTGCAATCCAAAAACACTGAGAACTCCCTTGAGGCATAGGTATGACTTTCTGTGAGTTGTTGCTAACGAATATCTATCGATTTGCATCGATAGCAAAGTTTGAAGATCATAATTCAAAGTAAATATGCATATAAGATATTTTTCGATTATATATCGATTTGTGGAGATAACAATCGATACAAATATGCATTGTAATGATCACTGGGTATCTCCACACTCGATTGATATGTCTCCTATATCTCGTTCTTATCTTTGTTTCTGTATTTTTTCGGCTAAAAGTCAGTTGGTCGATGGGTTAATGGTGGACGGTGGACTGAACAATGAAACCCAACAGGAAACAAAAACAAAGGCATTAGTCAACAAGGAAACAAGCTAAGTGCACTCTACATACAAGTACAGTCCCATACATAAAATAAATTCAGAAATTCGTTGACACTTCTCTGCTGCTTCTCTACCTTCTCCTTCTCCTACTCCTTGCTGATTGAAAGTCTCGGTTTCCATTTCATTTGCTCGCCGAATAGTACATAGTATTTTCTCCTGTTTTTCGGTGGAGGCCTCTGAACTCTTTAAATCATCAATCATTTACAAGTCATGGAACTTGGTGTCGCCAGTTGCCCCAATCGACGACGCAGGCGCAAAGGCCAAATGTTTGACGAAATGTTTGACAGATGTGTGTGACGATCAGAAGGAGAGAGATTCCCATAGAGGATCGATGAAATGTTGAACAAATTGTAACCTTAACATTAATAAAAGTTCACTTGAAAGCAATACGGGATTATTGGGTAATTGAATCATGAAAGTAACCCTGAAAAACTCATTTATATCTATCGATTAAATTCGATATGCGATAAGCAAATCGATTCATAACATTTTTTGATTTTGTCCACGAATCTGTTAGGGGTTTTTGCTTGCATCTCCATGGATGTGCATCCTATCAATGCTCTAGTTATCGAAGGTTATCCAATGGCTCCCTAATTTTCTCTCTGGCATTTTTCACACTTTTTCGCAATTGAATTTTAGCTGCAATCAAACATTTTGCAGTCGCAGTTGGATCCGAAAATACAATTTCAATTTTTGGCATAAAATTTGGGTCATGGGTAATCGATGCTGAATTCATTTCATAATTTTTGTTTGAATAGTATTTGGTGTGAAATATGAAATGTGCTCCTCCCAGCTTCAACATCATTGTGGGACATATGGTGGGCATTGGGGTGGCGGGCATGGGGCATGCGGCATGGGGCTTGTGAGATGAGGCCTCTTTCCCATGTAACCAATTAGTTGGGGCCAGTGTTGTGGAACCCCTGTGTGCCCCCTGTGTGTGTGTGTGCCGACAAAAGAAAGCTACTACCGTTAGGGGGCATCCATCTCCTGCCCTGCGATCCTCCCCGCTGTTTCTTCGGTTCGTTCTATTCGATTTTACGTTTGTTCTGGTAACCTGTTACCTCTCCTTGTCTCTTCGCTTCTCTTCCTCTCCCTCTCTCCGTTGCGGTGGCGTTGGCGATGGAAAGACATTAATTACACTCCCGGCTCAATGCTAATGATGGTCGATTCTGATGAGGCATACATATGTCTATGTTTAGTAACTGGCTGGCTAATAGGTTGCTTGGTTATAACCTACCCACTCCCACTCTCACACCCACTTCCACTCCCACTCTGTGCTTCTCTCTTCTTGGAAATACAGATGTCAAAGCGGGAATGTGATTACATAGAACCAGGGACCGTGCAAGGACCGGCACCCTGGCTTCTGGTTCTGGTTTTGGGGGTTAGGCACCCCTTTGTCTGGATTTCTCGTGCCAATTCGAGCTGAAAATATGGCCCAGCATCGAAAAGGACAGCAGTGGCACAGCATCGAAAAGGACAGCAGTGGCACAGCATCGTAAAGGACAGCAGTGGCACAGCACTCCTTGTGCATTGCGGTTGGGGTTCTCTTTGCGGCTTACTTGGAATTTTCATTACGCTCTTTTCTGGCGACCAGAACAGCTTGCTAATAAACGTGTGTTTCCTGCAGCTGTACACCAAAAGGCTAATAAGTGTGTCTGTTTCCTGGAATCTGTTGCATTTGCGTTTCACATTTGCATTTACGTCAAGGGCTGAAAATAGGAAATTTGCGTTCAGGTTGTCAACTTTAAAGATCTGACAATCGTAGTTCAAAGAAAAGATGCCAAAAGTGTTATTTATTGCTATCGACTTATATCGATAACGTATATCTTTCACATAGGATAGAATTATGTGTGTGTGGGGTTGTCCTCTGCACCTTGCCTCCCGGTTCGGGGCTTCCATGTCCCAGCCCCTTCATTAATCTTCTCCTTTGGGTCCTGTTCCTTCTCCTTTTCCCACTCCTTTCCTCGCCTTCGTCGTCTCCTTGATTGTCTATTTGAGCCAGAGACTAACTATGGGATTTCCTCTTAATTGGCTGCCAAATGAGTTGGACAGTAATCGACTCAATTGACATGCCTTCCTCCCCCTCCCCCACCCTCGGACGACCATCGATACCACATTCTTGGCTCCATTTCCGTTTCCCCCTTTTATTTTGTTTTCGTTTTTGGCTTCCGCTCTTTCTTCTCCTAATTTGTCTCTAGTTCAAGTTCAACCAAAACGAAAAAAAAGGGAAAAACTTGAGGGAGTGACTCGACAATGCGATACCCAAATGTGAGGAATTATTAGGGAAAGAAAACCCTTATTTTTTCCACCTGATGATCCGTCTTAATTATATTTGGCAGTGTCTTTCTAAGCAAATGTGTCAATTCGCTTAAGGGAAACTTATTTAACGAATCAATAGGCAAATGTAATGTGTAGGAATGTGTTTTTTGTGTAAATCAATTTTCGATACGTTGTTTATTCCTTCACTCTATCGAATATTTGGAAGTAGGAACGGTGGAACAACGGTGCGGGGAAGGATGGGCGGGGGGCTTGGTTGCCCCTTGAGGCCGTGTCACTTTGGTGCGATTTCCGAAACAAACTTTTCAATCAATATTTAATACGAAATCTTTTTATTGATTTATACGTTTTTTGTGTGTTGGGCAATGGATGGATGGGAATGGATGGGGATGGCCTTGTCCGTTGTTTTTCGTCTATCATTTGATATTCTTTTATTTCGTTTCGTCTTCTATTGTAAATGCCATTGAACTTGATTTGTTTCTTGATTTCTTGTTGATTGAAACGAATTCAATTGAATGGAAACGAATGGAATGGAATGGCACTAGCAGGAGAGCTGCTTCTGGGCTTTGGAGATTTATGTATTTGCGGCTGACCTTTGGCATACCACAATCCCAACCCCAACCCAAAAAAACCCCACCCCATGCCACGCCCCCTCATTATCGTTATTATATGTTATATGTGAATCTCCCTTTTCCACTTCCTCCATCGTTTACATAAATGTTTGGTTTATTAGAGGGAAAATCAATTCTCTCACTAATTGAATATTTTGTTAGATTTGCATAAACTTAAAAATTTGCCTAATGCGACCTTTCCTCTAAAGTTCGGATGAGACCTAAGCAAACATAACCTCCAAAGCGAAGTTAACCTCAAAGTTTAGCACCTTTAGCCCTCTTGTGACCCAACCCATGGGCCCTCTCTAGAATTATTTATTTAGGAAGATTTTCGGTAAGAGATTAAAGTAAATTTCGAAATCGAAATGCGGAAATGCCTCCTTTCAAGCGAAACGCAATTTATAACAATTCAAATAGATATAGAAATGTGGAACAGGGGAGAAAATACAAGATACGGGAAGAGATATGAACAGTGGGAAGAGGGGGATGAGAGACAATAAAGATATGTGGAAAAAGATACGACATAGAGTTGATATAGTACACTCTGTACGCGATACCTGCGTTACAAGCGTTTCATTCGTTTAGGAGAACTGAAATATCATTTTCAATACACTCCATTGATATACCCCGAAAAGCAGGCAGAAACCAACTGATGGGCGATACATTATAGAACTGCTTAAGTACCCAATACCTTATTGCAACCTTATGGAACAGTGGTTCCATTCTCTTATGATTCCTTCAATCTATAACATTTGATGGAACCCCATGGAAAGGGGACCCTATAGAATGGAATGGAATGGAGACTCTTGCTATAGATGGAAAGAACTACTACTACGAGTAGTACCAATCATTACAGAGAGCAAAGAGGATGAGGAGTTCGAGTTGTCGTTGGAGTACAACAAAACCAAAAAAAACCCAAAACGAAAGAACACAAACAGAACACAAAACGGGAATGGGAATGGGAACGGGAACTAGAACGGGAAAGGGAACAGAGGGTTCGGTACCCGATGGCCCCCGCTGCTGCTGATATCATTTATCATGCTAATGCCGGGAAATCGGAACGAGAGAGCTCTGTGCTGTGTGGTGTGTGGAAAAGTGGAACGAGCTTTGACACGCATCAACAGAGCAATAACAAACAATAGGGTGGAGGGGGGTAGGCTGAGGGAGTAGGAATAGTACTGCCAATGCGAATGTGCGATGGATGGATGGATGGATGGAGGGTATCCATAGGAAAAGGCTGCCGCAAACAGCAGGCAGAACAAAACAAAACCTGTCAAATGCTTGGCGATTTTCAGATATTTAATCTAAATTTATATTGACAATGTTTTTGCACTCAACTATGCGTCAAGTCAGGGAGAAATACTAGATGCGGATGGATGGATGAATGCCCTAACACACCCTTTCGTTAGACGGCTGTTAATTGTAGAACGAACTTTGTAAGAGAGGATGTGTTTATGCAAATCGAGAGAGGGCGAGAGAGAGAGAGAGAGAGAGAGAGGGAGGGACAGAGATCAACAAAGGCAATGCACCCCACACTTGTGGCAGCCCCTCCACTGTAATGGTATTGTAATGATGTGTGATAAGAGCCCTGCACTTATCAAATAGAAGCATGCACAAACACGGTTCATTATCAATGCCACACGAGGCGACAACATCAATAAGAGGCTTGTGTGGCATGTGTGGTAGCTGTTAACAGAGGACAAAGTGTCATTCCCGCTCATTAGCCACCATCTCTCTGTGGTTCGATTGCGTTACCACTGATTGGGGGATTGGCAGCAGGCGCAACTGTACTGTACCGCATTGTGCCCCGCGTTGATTGGCAGCTGTACCTGTTGATACCTCCATTGTGTGATGGCAACAGATGCTCCTCAGATGAATGGAGAATGTTGACTATTAGCCAGTAGTCGTCATCCTTTGACCAAGAATGGATGGAAAGTGATCAATTTGTGAAAGGAAACACAGGAACACACAGCGACAATCGTAAAGAGTAACGTGGAAAAGGGAAGCAACTGATAAAGATTTATAATCGTGCTAATTGCATATTGATTATGTGATTGAAGATAATATTCATGGCAATGCCATGCGGGAATTATGCTATCCATGAATACACGTAATACAGCAGGGTATTTACTCGCACTCGCACCCGAATGATTAGTTTGTGGCGCTCTGGTGGACTCTGTTCATTTGACATTAATTACTTTCATCTCGCAATTTAATTGACAATTGCGTTCGCTGATAGATTCGCCTTCCCCAGGCCCGCCTCAATATGAATAATGCCAATTGATGGATATGTTCGTCACACGATTCGCACGACAGTCATCCAGCGGAGCGACAGTCATTCTGTTCGATTCTGAGATTCAGAGCAAACGAATGCAGATGCAGATGCAGCAGGGGCTGGGGCAGGGGCAAGGCACTCGATTCGATTTGTCATCTTGAGCGTCATTCAGCTTTCGTCTTTTATCTAAGGCGACATTTTGTCCATCAGTTTGTCGGTAGTGTATCATCACTCTGTTAGAGGGTTCTATAAATATTCCGTAAAAATACTACAAAATGCCAAAAAATACCCAAGACAAGCGTAAAATCTGTAATGTTAAAAAAAAAATAGAAAATTGTTTAAAAAAAACTAGAATATTAAATAACAATATTTCTCTAAAAATACTAGATTAATACTGCAAACAATCTTAGAATATTATCAGAATAGTTCCGGACAATACACAAAGAAAAATGGCAATATGTTACGTATGATCGTACATGAAGTCATCAAGTCTGCTCTCCATCATTCACTGCGGGAGTCAGTCAGTCAGTCAGTCAATCAATCATTCACAGATGTTTCGCTCTCATTAATTGGCCTCGTGGACTGTTGCTCCGCTTCTGCTTTTGTTTTCTGCTGCCACTTGGGTGGCAATTCTTATACGCGTCTTTATACACTGAACAAAAGAAAAAGCAGGCAAATTGTTAAATGCAGTGATTTCTGTTGTTGGTTGCTGTTTTTTTTGCTTTTCACTTGACAACCGACAACCGACCGCTAAGAACAGTCCCTGAGAGTATCGCCTGCTGCTGCTGTTGACTCTGACGCTGCGTCGCAAAATATATTCGTAATCGCCGGCGGCTTGCAGCTGTCGTGGAGAGATCCCCGGTATCAAACTCGAGGTGCAGCTGGAACGCAGTTTTCCATTTGGTTTTTCCTTTGCATCTGACAAAAGCCTCAGATGCAGCCTTTGATATGAAACACTAGCAGTTGCCACTGCAACAGCAACACAGAAAAAGAGAGGAGAAAAAAAAGGCAACCGGCAGTAGGCAGTCAGAAGTCGGCAACTTGGAGAAGTGGAAAAAGAGGGCGATGAAAATGCCATGAATTAATTAACAAATTGATAAGTTATTCACTTTACTTCAGTTGAGTTCACTTCACAGTTAGTCGACATCTCTGATTACCCCACAGAGAAAACACAGACACAGACAGAGATAGAGAGAGAGAACGAGAACAGGGAGCTTCCAAGAAGGGAGCACTCTTGATTGTGGGATGCCACAAAAGGGGTCGGGGTCTAGGTCTTGGTGTAGAGCGAACTTGTTATCAAGAAAGTTCGCCCAAGAGCCTCATCGCTCATTAGGTTTCGATTGGGGAAATTGCCCAAGAATTGGCTTTTAATGTTGATCTTTCGTCTGATCATGGACGGATGGATGAGACGACCCAAAACAAGTGTCAATTGGCAATTGGAACGAATGGAATGAAATGGTTTCGATTGGTACTTTGACACTACTACTTCAATTGGTTATTTTGATTGTTACTTTAATAGAGAGCTTGACTTTTCTTTGGGATTCCTTGGGGCATGTGTTTATTCTCTTACCACAAACATTTGTTACTCTTTTAATGTTTTCTTTGGTTGGTTTGTTTGTTTGTTACCAAAACTGGTTCCAATGAATGCCATTTACGTTGCATCATATCCATTGGGTAGACGATGACGAATTCTATTCACGTATTCTTCACATCCATTTTCTCTCTCTCCACTCTCTCTCTCTCATTCTGCTTCACTTCATTTCCCGGCGTTCTTCTGTTTGTATTATGATTATTTTTATTATGCGCGCATTGTCAGCGTCAAAACTCTTTGGATTTTGCCATTTTTGTCTGTTTTTTCTGTTTGCCATTTGACTGTCGTCGTGGGGTATTGGGGGGGTTGACATTATTCCTTTCCTTCCTTGGCGCTTGGCTTTCAGTCTTCAGCTTCTGCTTATGCCTGGGATTGTCATCACCATCACCATCACATCCATCCATCCATCCGCTTGGGGAACTTTGGTCGCCGATGAGTAGCTGACACATGGCTGATGCAAAATTGTTGGTTCTTTCATTCCTTCATCTCCATCCTTCCTGCCAGCCTGCCCTCTTGCCCTTCTGCCTCCTGTTTGCCTGCCCAAGTTCCCTTCTGTAGAAGTTGGTCTGCATTCCATGTTCCAGAAGAAAATCTTTGCTCTCCCCAAGTTCATCCGCCAGTCCATCAAAGTGGGCGAGAACTTGAAAACTATTTTTACATGTCTCTGCAATCGAAACGGCAAAGAGCAGGAAAGGGAGGAGGGCATATGGCCCGGGGGAAGTGGTTGAGATGTGTGGGGGGGTGTGGGGCAAGTTTACGATTGTCTAAGGTCTTTGGTTACAGTGTGTAACTAAATTATTGGACCATAGAACCTCAAGTAATGCCATTCAAATGGAAATTATTATTCGGCTTTAATTTCTATAAGTTTTATAGCTATACATTAATAAGTGATATAATAAGAATAAAAATCTGAATTTTAACGATAATTCTATTGAAATTCATTGCATTTTACTTACAATGCTGAGAGCATTGTTCTTTCCTGTACAATCATACTTATCAATCGAAACCTATCGATCATATGTACATACATGTACGATCAATTCATTTATCGAACTATCTATCGATTCGATGTTGTAAATATGTATATTCACATCACATCCACACACAAACCTATCGAATAATACCTAAATGTAAGATCATCTCCGCATGATTGTGTGACTACGATTCTGAAACGCACTGTAGTAGTACTCGTAGTCCTCCTCCCATTTATGGATTGTATTTGGAGTTTATTGATTTGTAATTTAGTCAGTCTGGATTGGCCTGGCCTGGTCTGGCCTCATTTCGTTAACCAATTTCCCTTCATTTCGTTCATTCCGGCGCGTTTCCTATTTGCCCGCCGTATCGTTTCACCGTTTCCCCAGTTAAACATTTCCCATTTCCCCATTTGCCCATTTGCATTTCTATTTTTACTTTTATTTGCCCTTTTCACTTTCATTTGGGTCTAAGTTATTAACTTTGGTTCCACCTAAGTTTCCTTACGTCTGTGTCGGTTTCTGTTTCTGTGTCTTTGTCTCTGTCTCGTCTCTCCCAGCGTCTCCCCGTTTCAGTGTGTCTCTTACCCTCTCTCTCCCCCTGTGTCTCTCCAGTTTGCTGGAGCTTTTCACTTTTCTTTTCTCTGTGTCTCGTTCCTTTCTGCCGCTGCTGCCACTGCCACTGCCACGCCCACACGCAACTTGTTGCGCTTTTACTTTTTTCTTGGACTGTTATTGATGTTTGTTGTTTCTCGTCGTATTCCGATTTTTATTGCCTGTGCTAATTTGTATCTTCTCGTTATTCCATTTCAGGTGAGTAATCCATCCATCCAGTCTCCAGCATCCAGCATCCAGTTTGTAGCCAGCCAGTCGGCCCATTCCATTCCATTCCTTCGTCCCAATAATCTTGATCTTTCGATCTCGGGTTCACGGGTAAGTGTTCGGGCTAACGGTTATGCTAAGAACGATGAGAGCTCCGGTACGGTACGGTACGGTACGGTACGGTACAGTGTCCAAAGGAGAGATGCGAATGAAGATGGAGATTTCCCCCATTAATCTTCAAAAAGTGTTCCTCCTGTGACGGCTCCGGCTCTTGCTCTGGCTCTTCGCGTTGTGTGAGTCACACGATTTGGTAGAACAGACAGACCTCCGAATCTCTCTCTCTCTTTTCTTCTTTGCCTAACTGCAGTCTGCAGTCCCTCTTCTGCGCCACACGATAAGTGCGAATATACAAAAAGATGACTCACATCCATACACGAAAGATTTGCTGGGTTTCTTCCGTAAATTTTTTAATGCCCTTGGAAAAGTTTGATAGAATGAGGATCCGGTGGTAATAGAATATTATGTATGCTGTAATATATTTATCACTAATTAATACCAAATTTAATTCAAGAAGAATTAAGATATTAAATTATAACTATCAAAAGTTTATCGTTTGCCAGTTATCGAACTAGAAATCATGTTTAATAGCATTAAAATTACTGTTACCGATAAATCTTCATCTATTGAAAACTTATCTAGTCAGTATGCTAAATTCCTTTCTTTAGGTATATGCACTCGATTTTAGAGGGTATAAAGCATTCGTTAGCCTCATTCGATGGATGCGGCTGGCTAGCCTTTATTTCTTGTTATTTGCTTTGGTTTCTGTTGCTGCTGCTTTTGGCCATTTATTGCCGCCAGGGGCCAGAAAAGAACTTGGCAAATACCAAAACAAAACACACAAAATTTATATCTCTCTCTCATCCACGGACGTCGGCTGACTCATCCATCTGACTAGAGATGTGCAACAGAAGCAGCAGCAGCGTCAGCGTCAGCAGCTGCAGCAGCAGCAGAAAAGGGGAAGCCAACCTGTAGCCAACCTGCAATGACGTCAGTCCCAGAGATGAGTACGACTGGCGGGACCTCTGACCTGTGACTCTCCAACGTACATACATACATAGAAACTTTTGCATTGCTTTTCATTTAACAAAAAATATCGTTGTATCTCTTTTATGTTTGATTTCGGTGACCCCACCCTCTCTTTCTCTCTCTCTCTCTGTCTCTGGAATATTAGTTCACAAATTGCCTTTCACTTTTATCATTTGATTTTAGTTTTGCATTTGAGATACAATGGTTTTCGATTCCATTCCATTCAATGGTCATCGGCTGCTGCTGCTGCTCCTGAACCTCGAACCCCGTTCCTTCGTTATTGTGCAATCTCTATGGGGGGCAGTGAAGTTCAATCAACTTTGACCCTCAACCCTATCACCAAAAAAAAGAAATCCACAACACACTCAAGCCGAAGGTCGCGTACTCGTACCACCTCTCCCACTTTGTCGCTGTCTCTCTGTCGTCATCGGCCATCGACCATTTGGCAATCGTCAATCGATCTTATCAATAGACGAATGGTTCGATGCCCCACAATCGAAGAAGAGCCGACGAGCCACACACGAAACGTGTTCATAATTTGTCAAATAAAAACTGCGGACAGCGGACGGTGGACATGACAAGAGCCAACTGTGGAGCCACAGTGGAACGAGGAAGGAAACCTTCAGAGAATGTTGCGCCACCTTGAAGGAATGATGGGAGTATGGTCCTCATGGTTCGCAATATTCTCAAAAGATCTTCAATAGTTGTCACAGTGATTCGAGTGCCAATCAACCATCGAATGTCAAATATAATTTATGGAATTTTCGGTAGATTTTTGCACCACTGTGCCGAACGGGGATGGGGCTGAGGCTGAGGCTGGCTGCCAACGAAATTTCGTTTGCCCGTCAGCTGTCTTTCTGCCGGTTTCTTGAACTCTCGTGCGTCGAATGTCGCCTCGCTTGTTCTCTGCTCGTCAAAACTTAATTGGGCATTCAGCGGCTTCCCACGCCACAGGCCCCAGCCACAGCATCCACTCCACCCCAAAAACACCACCCACTGACACGCATAACCCCCCCCTCAGACCTTTGTCTCTCTGTCTCTGTCTCTTTCTGTAAATGAAAATTAAATATCATTTAATGCAAACAAAAATAAGAAAAATACGTTGAAATATCCCACATTAATGCTCTCTCTCTGTTTTTGTTTCTTCTTTTGCGGGCAACCGCAGTTTGTTGCTCTCTCTCTTGCTCTCTGTCTCGCTAGATAGCCATCTCTTTTCTTAGCTCTTCGCCTTTAAGCGATTCCCGGAAGTCCAAATGTTCTTTTCCTTCTTCCCTCTTCGTCTCCCCCTCATTTTTTGGCCTTTTTTTCATAGCTTTTTAAATGGTGCAAAATTGTGATGATTATCCATTATACATACATCTGTATATTGTTTATATATTGTACACCATATTCCCCTCCCGATTCCCAATCCCAATCCCATTCCCATATGTGTTATTGTTTCTTTCTCGTGATATTATTTACTATATTGTTTATGTTTATTTCCATGCATGATTTTTCGTATAATTTTTGGAGATTCGTTTGCGTGGCGCTGCAATCGACAAGTGACTTTAATTGGCTTGATCTTGCCCCCGAGAGAGGAGGTGCCGGTGCCCCCCACACACGTGGGCTGTTGATGGACAGTGCGGTACACAGATGTAGGGACTGGCAAAGTCTGGTCTGAAGCTTTGATGTATCTCTATAAAGAACGCACAAGAAATAGTTAATGACCGATCGATTCAATCATAGCTCGCATCATTTATCAATCAATCGATAACTGCAATTTGATGTCAACTCTTCTTCTGAGTGAAATACATTTCGATTAGTGATATCCATTGAAATCTTATCGCGGAATCAGCAATTAATCGATCAAGCAATTATGATTTCACAAAATTCTTTAAGTTGTTTATGTAGCTTTCAAAGTTATCGGTAATCACCATTTAAATACATCGATTTTTGTAAACTTTTCTCCCAAGTCAAAGTTGAGATCAATATGAATTGTTTTCCAGTTATCGATAACTGATTTATCAATAGGAATTAAAGAACACGAATGGTTCCCTCTACCAGTAACCATTCAGTAATCATTCATGCAACGAATACGAATTACATTTGAATTATGTAAATATCTATTTGCGATTGGTACAGTAGCTCGCCTTACATCCATTGGTACGCAATGTACATGCATACATTATACATACATACGTATTCGTAATGTATGTACGTGAGTGCGTGTTGCTGTTGACTAAATTGTTGCCCATACGAAAAACTCAAGAATTATATACTTTTTCATCTATGATTTCTTCTGCCATCATCTACAGATGTGTATCTTTGTATCTGCACATCTGTGTATCTGTGTATCTGTATCTACATCTGAATCGCTGCTATATATGGACAAGCGCTCCAGCTGTATGTTAATGTGCTTCAATTTTCTGACTCGGACTCTGTCTTTAGCTTTGCTTCTGCTTCTGCTTGTGTCTCTCTCTCTGTCTCTGAGTCTGGTCTTTGTTTTGTTTTGTCGCATTTTGCCATTTCATAAAATTTCATAAATTATTGCACAATTAACCTTGAACGTTGAGCAGAGCCAGAGCAAAGCAGAGCGATATACATATGAACATATCTGTATCTGTGTATCTGTATCTGTATATCTGTGTGTGTTTCCCTTTTTAAGTTCTTGCTGGGTGACATGTACCTCGAAGCGATCTGCGGTCTCTGGTCTGTGGTCTGTGGGGATCTCTCTGTAAACTCTGCGTTGGCCTGTTCTAGCTCCCGCTCCCGTTCCCGATCTCATTCTCCTACTCGCTCTCGCTTGGTGGCTCCTCGATTCCCCTCGCCCCCAGCCCAGACACATCGACACATCGGTCCGAAGATAACCCATTTGACACTCAACTTTATGACAGTTTTGCGACTCATTTAAAGCGTATTAAGTTCTTGCCTTCCTTCCTTCTTTCTTTAGTTCATTTGGTTGTTTTTTTCACATTTTCTCATTATTACTCGTATTATTCTTGTTTTGTTCTTGGGAACGCAGGAGGCTGCTTCTCTGCTGCTCTGCTTCTCTGCGTTTCTGCTGCTGCCTGTCGTTCTGACCAGGGACTAATGTCACGGAGGTATTTCTCATCGTCTGACAAAGTGCTTTGGCTAATGTTTCCAAATCGGAATCGGAATCTGAATGGGAATCGGAGATCCACGATCCATGCGCCCTTGAAAGTCTCTTGGAAGAGAAGGAAGTACCGATGATTCCTAAAAAGACACAGAAGAGAGATACATAAATGATATAGATTCTTACCGTATTGTAATTGTTTCCATAAGGAAATGTGTGGCATACGAAACATGATGCAGTGCCCGGTATTGTATTTTCTTATCAGCATCGAAAGAATATATACATTTAATGTGTTTATTTTTGTTCAGTTTTCTATCTCTCTCAGTCTTTCTGTCTCTGTCAATGCGAATTCTTCTCTTGGCTCGTTACAGATTTAAATCTCAATCAAAAATAAATCAATTATTGTTTTACTTTGTATTAATTACTACTAACAACTGTTGGCGTGACGAAATCCAGAAGACATCCATCCAAACGTTGCAGCATTTAGAGATATCCAACTCTACAGTTGGACTTCAACGATGAAGGAACGATGTGACCTATAGTCTATCGAAGATTATATATATTATAGATACATATCAGAGCTCTGAGTCTCCGAGAATCTCTGCCTCAACACATTGAGGATCTTTTGGGCCGCCTTACAATCCATTATGGCATCCTTTGGCGTTGCCACCTTTTCCCACCTTTCTGTAAGGCTTGAAGTTGGTTGCGGTTACGGTTGCGCCCCAACTTTTCGTGAAATATTTCTGTCTTGGTTTTCTTGGCCCTTTCTCTGTTTGTTGTGTGTGCGTCTGGTTAGATAATTCAACTATATTTATGGCCAAGAGATCTTAATTAGATCTACTAACAAATCACTCTCTACCGCTGCCAACGGGCAACTGGGGGGAAACTTTTGCCTTTCTTTCTTTTCGTTTTCCCCAACGCGACTTGGATGATTGATCGACTTTCTGAATGAAGCGAAACATTTCAAAAGATCTCTGCTAATTAGTGTCTGCCACAATGCCAGATACAGATGGAGAATGGAGTTTAGGTGGAGTTTGCACAATTCACAATTACAGCAGGAAGGGAAGTGTATCTCTTTAATGGTAGGTAGGCCCTCCCCAGTGTTCCATTGAATACGAGTACATATTCAATTTATACTCCGAAGAGTTCTGCTCTCGACATTTTCCATTAGTAATATTCATTCCTCGCTCTCTTTCTCTCTCTCTCTCTCGCTCTCTCTGTTGCTGGAGGGCCTGGAAGGATTTGTCGGAACTGGGGTTTCGTGTAATTGCGAATGTTTTTGGCTCGAAGCGCGGAAAAATCTGCATATAATTGGTCACGAACGGGGTAAGGTACAAAGAGAGAGAGGGAAAGGGAGAGAGAGGAGCGGAGAGTGGGAGTGGAAGTAGGGCTCAAGTGGTGGACACGCTTGGTTAGTGTTTTTCTTTTTTCATTACCAGAACATCCTTTGAAGCGGAGTTCCGTTCCGCTGATGATGGTACGCCAGCAACAACCTTCACCCACACAGCACACACCACACACCACACCCCATGCACCCCATACACTCCACCCTTTGCAACAATCGACCAACTCCCTTGCCCCCAAAATGAATGGCTGCTGCACCCACCTACCTATACAACAGATTTGCCCTCAAAAACATTCCGGAATGTGGAATAAATTGCATTTCAGAAAACACTGCAAAGCCCGCCAAAAACAATTGAAGACCAAACCCCCGAACAAAATTTGTACAAAAATTTCATTTGCAATCAACGAACGCGCAAGATCTCGAAACTCAATGGGGAGTCCACTCCGCTCCACTTCACTTCACTTCATGCCACACACAGGTGCGAAAACTGTGACAATGGATTGGAGTTTCGCTTCAATTTGGCTTTTGGTCTTTGGTTTTGGTCTTTGGTTTCGGTTTCAATTTCAATTTTTGCTTCAGGCTTCTTCTTTGACTTGAACTTGAATGGATCTGGCGCGGGGAGAGGAGAGCGCGGTGGTGTCAATTATTGGACTTACAAGTGCGTAAGAGTATCTCTTTAGTAAACAAACATCAGCAACATCATCATCGTCATCGTCAAAGTTTGTTTCGGATTGAACCCCAACTGCGTGCATGAGTCGCTGAGCCGCTGAGCCGCCGAAGGGCAAACTTGCTATAAAAGTCACGTCCTTGACTCAAATATACAATATTCGCGGGGCTCTCTCAAGCGACAAACAAATCCAACAAAAAACAACAAAATTAACATTAACAACAAACAACAACAAAAAGCAAGTGACGTTCGTGATGGTGCGGACAAAACTCTAGAAAAATGGGTTAAACTTTGTTCTACTATATAATCTATAGGGATATAGTTTTAACTAACCAGTTTATAACCATAAAGGCATTGCCAAGAAGTTGCCACATTTTGATTCTACGAATTATCGAATATGGACAGTTCCATTCTGGCATTACATCACAATAATATTTGTAGTTCAATAGCATTTACCAATAACAACAATAGTAACTTCCCAACAACAACAACAAAATGACAACAATCGAATAAACGGTTTGGAAAGATATAAGCCAAAACATGACCTGGGGTTACGTCACTTTGTAAAGTGAAGTGGTTTTTGAGGTTGTGGTACAAAATTGCCAAGCTCTGCGAATCTGTATATCATTTTTTGTGCTACTTTATGAAGTATTGAGCGTTGATTTTAGCAAGTTATTAAATGTAAAAATATTTCCTGTTTTTTTTTGTTACAAATTCGCGGAGGCATCGGGCGTACCTTACCGGCGTTACGTCACATAATTCCGTGGTTGTAAAAGTCTTAAAATATACCGTTAGCCTGGACCAATTCACTCAATAACTAGGAACACTAAGAATGGAACACTCACCACAGATGCTCACCAGTGAGACCGTATACGAGTACCAGGGCTTTTAGTCACAAAGGGGTAAAGGTTATCAGGAAAATCGGTATCAAGAAAAATAACATCAAAATTGTACAAAATAAGTTATTGGATGGTGGGTTAGACAAGGGATCTATCAGAGATACATCTATACATATATGTACATACATATATGTATATACGTAGATGTTGTGCTTAAAGTTATCGTTCGTTCTCTGCGTTTCTTCTGTTATCAGCCCTTTGATCATCTTTTGGCTTTGTGGTTAACATTTTCGTCACCGATTTGTTTATTTCTACATTTTTTTTTTGTGTTTTGTTTTTTATTCCTTTTTCATTCTCACACTTTCGTTTCTTCGTTCGCTTAACCGTTAGTTGCCATGTGACTCATTTCATTGACGAAATGGACGCCGCGTGATGGGATCCCACCAGCTGGGATCGCTGATCCGTTCCGATCCGATACAAACCGAACTAAAGCGAAGCGAAGCGAACGATCTTGTCCCAGCAAAACTTTGAAACGTTGAAAAATTCTGTGGAATTGAGTCGTGGAGTTCTGTCGAATCACCACTCCCCCCCTCATCTACCCGTCCCTGCTAACCCCACCCTTTGTCGTCAAATACAAAATTTCCCCGTTGTATTATGGATTCCCCTGTTCTGTTCTGTTTTGTTATTTCCCCCTATTTTTTCGTTTGTTTGTTTCGCTTTCGCAGAATTCAGTTTTCATTTATTTATTTTGCTGATTCTTAATAAATTGAACAAGAGCATGAGAGAGGGACAGGGGTCACAGCCATTGACCCTCGGCTGCAGCAAAAAGGGGATCGGGGGCTGCCAAGTGCTATATAAACGATAAAGGGTGCTTGCAACTTGTGTCACAAAAGAGGCGATCGCTGCCACTGTGGTGGGTTGGGTTGGGTTGGGGTGGTGTGAGGGGGGAATTGCTCGTTCAATCATCTTTGGAGCTTGCGATTAAACGAAGGGAAGGTAGAAAAGAGATAAACTGGCAGACAGCACGTGTTATCCGTTCTTATCCTTTTCATTGAGGTGATGATGGATTCGAGATTGATTGACAAACTGTCTGTCTGTCGGGCTGTCTGTCTGTCTGTCTGTCGGACTGTCTGTCTGTCTGTCGGTCCGCGAAGGAGCTGCTTTCACTGCTTCCAGTCAGCTTCGCTCTCCTTTGGCTAATCAAATTGCTTGTGACGCAATCAGGCATCCCCCAGGCTCCACACCCACTCTATGCAGAGCCTGTGACTGTGCCCCACCACAAAGCGCTCCAGCCCCTAGCTCCCCGCCCCACCGCCGCTTCTCTTAAGCTGGCCGCGAGTATAACATCAACTAAATTAATGTAAATTGAATGACACGCAATGGGGCCCGCAAAGCACTCGACACACAGAGAGAGAGAGAGAAAGAAAGAGAGAGCCAGAGAGGGTGTGTTCTTCTCTACTCTACCGCTCATCCTGTCCTATCTTCGGGTTCATCCTGTCGAAAGAGAGAGAGAGATTCCATAAGGAATGGCGGGAACTCTAGGGAAAAAGAGAGAGAGTGGAGTGGAAAGGTGAAGCGGCGCGTAAAGCAAATTAAATTTATTGTGTGTCGCCTGGAGCCACGCTCCGATACCCCGATACCCCCTCTCACGCAGACACATAGATGAGCCATCTCGCTTGCACGCTTATGCTTAGGCTTCGATGCTTTGTTCTCTCTCTCGCTATCCCTCTCTGTCTGCCGCTCTTCAGCGCTCAGCCGGCTCTTCAACGGAACTGACTTCCTGCCTAAATCCCGTTCTTCCGCTCTCTTCCTCTATCTGCTACTTCTGCCGCGTGCTGCGTGCCTCGTGCGCGCAAGATGCATTTCGATAAGGTGGAAGAAGCACTTAATCGATACCGATAACAAAAATCGATTTATAGGTCCAAGAGTCCATTTACTTATTGTAATTTACGTATTGTACAACCATTCAGCGAGTGGGGAACAGAATGGGTATTCCACAGAGAGAGAGAGAGAGAGAGAGGGAGCGCTTACAAATGAAAAAGGTATTCCCAGAAAAATGCCCTCACCTTTTCCATTTTCCTTTTCCTGTGGATACGTGCGTGCCGCTCTTCCTTCCATCCATCCATCCATTTATCCATCCTTCCTTCCATTCATCCATCGTGTTCTCTTCTGACTTTGAATATGCTAATGAGCGTTTAATTTGTTGCCGCTGTCTCTGTTGCTGTCTCTGCTGCCGCTGGCATCGGACTTTGGTTGTCGCGGCAGCGCCGGCAGCGACGGCAGCGGAGGTTTTCTGTCGTCTGTGTGAAATAAACCGTAAACGCTTAAAATTCACTTTCAACTTTGGGATGCTTCCTCCGCTGCTCCTCCACGGCGGCTGCTGCTGCGGCGACCTTTAGTAGCTACTAAATTAGAATTTAATTTGAATATTGTCTTTGGCATCGTTAAGTCTGTTGCTGTTGCTGGCAATGTCAATGGGACTGGCACGCCCCTGCGGCCAACGGAATCGTTGTGTAATTGTTATAAATGTTCCGAACCTTTAGCTGTATCTGTGTGTCTGTGCATCTGTATCTGCGAGGGAGCTATGTACACTGTACATAGATGCTTTGAAAAAGATACAAAAAGATAGACATAGAAGAATGGAATGGAATGGAGTTCCTATTTATGAGATACTTATTTTATACTTTATACTTATTTTTATTATTTTACCTCTCGATGGTAGATTGCTTCATCGAGAGGTACATAGATGTATCTTGAGATACTACTGCAACAGGTGGTGGTATTTTTTGTATGGCAACCATGAGAAATGGAAATCTATAGTCCGCACAGATACATCTAGTTAAAACTAAAGGTCGAAACCCTTTTGATCATCTTATGAAACGAAAGCCAAGTCGAAACGTTTCCCTTTAGATGTGGCTGCTATTTTCCACTGCCATTTCCACAAGGCATTTCCTGAACTGAACTAAACTGAACTGAATGCTTTTCCAAACAATTGAGCGCCGTTCAACGATCAATCAATATCAAAATTGAGTTCAATTGCAGCTCGGGAACAAGATCCAATCGGTATCTACATGCATGCATCAAACCATTGCTGTTGCTCATTGAATGTCAAGTTTACAATCGTTTTGCTTGTATGTATGTTTCGCAATTAATTTTCTGTATTTTATGACAAAAAATCTCTCAATGTCAATGTCGGGGGCGTCGGCGTCGACATCGGCGACGTCTACGGCGTTCTTGAGACTCCTCTCACATCCGTGGGAGTCTCTCAACAAATAAATAAAATATTTATTTATTCATTACTATTATTGTTTTTTTAATGAATTCTTTAACAACAATCGAATGGAGTGGAGTGGCGTTGTAAAAACGAAACTAAAGTCCAATCCGAAATGCAATTTGTCAACGCGCATGGCCCAAAAGTCATTAATTTTTTCTTTAGTTGGTTAGTGGCTGCTGGCCTATCGGTTATTTATAGCCCAGTGTTAACCCAGTGGATGTTCAATGGGTCCATGTACAGTGCGTGTCATAGCGGAAGACACCACTATAACCCTAAAGTCGAAACACCCCTGAAAACCTTAATAAACAATCAATAATAATCTTTGTTTCATATCAAAATTAATCCCATTTAGTTACATTCTTTTTTTATTTAAGCCTCGAATTGGTAATTGAGATGCTCAGCTTTTCTCTGAGAGTATACACTCGCTCATGTTTTGGTTGCGAAACGCACTGTACATGTATATGCAAAGTATCTCCCCGAAAATTGTTTAAACATCTGGACATATGACATATGTTTCGAGACTTACAACAACGGCAGACCATCCACATCTTTGCCGTTCGTTCATTCATTCATTCAATTTGCATGTCGCCCACGTCTCTGAGGGTCTCTCTGGTCTTGTCCCCCAGAGGCCTCCGTTTGGGCCTGGGCCTGGGCCCGGGTCTGGGCCTGAGAGTAGAGGAAAAGCGTAAGATATTTAAGCTTTAAGCGCCTTAGGCAACGACTCGAAACTCCAGCTCCAACTCCAAACTCAGACTCCGATGACGACTGCAAATTAATCTTATTAACTAAAAACCGAACAAAAGAGGGAAAAATTTCGCTTTCATTTTGTATTTATTTTTTGTTGGGGCTTCGTTTCGTTTCATCTCTTCATTGATTTCAATGCATCAGTCAGCCGGTGGGCGGCGGTCAAAAAAGTGTAGGCTGTTACGGCACCAGCACCGGCACCAGCACCAGCCGTAATTGGCAGGTTGTCTGGCTGTCTGGCTGTCAATCTTTTGGGGCGAAGGATAATCGAGTGTTTAGCCTTTGACTTGATCTTGAATGCGCTTTAAAACTAATTAAAATATCTCTCTTTTTTCTCTCTCTCTCTCTTTCGCAGGTGAGTCGATAGCCCGAGCTTGGACTGAAGCAGATCTGAACAGATCTTTCTTCGTTGATGATTCAAATATTCAAATGTCAAGATGGATGTCATTTTTGAGTGTGGCAAGTGTAGAATACATAGATCTGTGTGTGTCCCTCTCTGTTCTTCCCCTTTGTATGGGTCTAACTGAAAGTACTATCTTCCCTGGGATACCTTCTTAGAGATATCTTTTGTGTAAGTTAGACCTTAAGCGAACCTACGATACACACAACAAACACTCAAAAGATGAACCAGTTACAAAGGACACTTCCTCCCAGACACTTGCCGTAATGTGTACAAAATAGGTGTAAGAATATCATCTATCATCTATATCATCTTCAATATAAAGAAACATATTCCTATATCGATCTTTATAGGTTGATATGCACACTTCTGTTTCGGAATACATGAATTATCCCTCTGTTTCATTCTCATTTGTTTTCAAACATTGAACCATCTGTTGAACCATAAATGTGTTCCTTTCTCATTTGTTTCTAAACATTGCTCTGTTCCTCTGTTCTCGTTTCTCAACTGTTTCGTTTTCCCCATTTGCTCTCGGTTTCTCTCAATATTTGAGGGACCCCGATTTTCGTGGTTTCCCCCGGCCCCCATGCAAACGGCAACAGTTGCCACAGTTGGCGCCACACGCAGCCAGCCACACGCTAATCCAATGGATTGGATTGTTGTTGGGTAAACACGAGGGTTATCTTAATTAAGCCAAACTGCAACGTGTGTCAACAGTCTGTCTGTCTGGCTGTCCGTCTGTCTGTCTGTCTATCTGTCTGGTTTTCTGTCCCTCTTGTCACTTGTTGCAACCAAGCCCCAAAAAGATATGCAACACGCACCTGTCCCATGCCCCATGCACCATCCGTTCTCTGTCTTCTGTAGGCCTCCGCCCATTAGGCCACGTTTCGTTTGTCGTTTGGCACGTTTAAATGTTTGCGCATTTGAAAACTGATATTTCCCCCCGTCGAAAAAAGAACAGAACTGAAAAGAACCTGAAGCCGAAGCAGAAGCCTCCATACCTCCCCAAACCCGTACCTTTGTTGCCATGACAGACATTCTCTGCGCGCTCTGTGACACACATTAAAGACCTTCTTCTTCAGCAGAACCCCTGCTCTCTCTTCCTCTCTCTGCTCACTGCTCTCTCTGCTGTTTACACGCATTTGCATGGTGGGAGGGAAGGGAGGACGGGTGTCATGGATAGGTTTTTAGTTAACTATAACCCAAAGTCGTGTGTGTTTTTCTCTGTTTCTCTGTCTATCTGTCTGTCTGTCTGTGTAGGGAGCTGGTTTTGGAGGATGGGGTTTGGTTCTATTTGGGGTTGGGTTCGGTTTGACTTTGGCTTTGGCTTTCGACTAGAATGAAACACACCCAAAAACAAAACAAAAATTACAACAACAAATGAGAGGGGAAAAAACGTACTGTTGTTTTTCCTTTACAACATTGAGACAACATTGTCATGGTCTATTTGGCTTTTGGGTTCGTTTTGTTTTGTTTTTTTTTACAACTTGGAATTTCTCTAAATATTTAGCTTTAAATTGAGGAATAGTTGAGATATATATATACATACGCAACAATAATATATCCTTTAGAGAAGGATGCTCCTGAGAGGTGTGCCGGTATGGTACAATCCATTCATCCAATGGTTTTCCAGATTCGGTATTTCGCATCATTTCTGTGGATCTATGGCTGAAGCTCTCTTTTACCATATTCCAAAAATACGAGATGCCATTACCGTGTTCCATTACCATTCATTTCAGTGCTTCTCCAGCCATTTACATGTTCCATGAATGCTTGAAGAGGCGGAGAGAGAAATAACATTTTCCAAGAATAACGTTTTTTTTTGGTGGGTGCGTTTGTCGCAATGTTTTAATTGCTGTTTGTCCCCTCCTCACTCGCTAGTCACGAGTGGACTGTGGCGTGCGGCATGGGGCATGGAACATGGAACATAGGACATGGAATGGGGAGGAATGTGTGGGAGAGAGAGGAGGCAAATTCAATTACGAGCCACGCCTGACACAAGTGAAGAGAAAACACACCGAAAACCGAACAGAATCAGGAGAGAACCTACCAAAAACCTTGGCTGATTATACGACATTTGTGGATTCCTGACGGGACGCAGGAGCGGCGCTGGATCCAATTTCCTAGCTAAATTTACTCTGTTCCCATGCCAGAGGGTTAACTCCTCCTAAGCTTAAGGGATTCCCTTTTAGCGCCAGAATTTTTCTCCTTTATTATTATTTTCTTTTTTGGTTGCAATAATTTCCTCTTACTTTTTCCCTGTATGTGTGTGTGTTCAGGTTTTCCCTAGGGATGTGGAACGGCGGCAACCCGCGGCGCAAGGCAGAACAACATTTTCTAAAATTACAAACAAGTCTCCTCTGCTCCTCTCCGTTTGCTGGTGGCGGTGGGGGTGTGCTATGGATACAATTTCTATATTAAGCATAATTTGAAATTATTTTACATTTTACTGCTGGGAGCAGCGGCGGCAAGGCAGACCACCTTCATCTCTTCATCTCCCCCTGTCTTTGTGGATGTGTGTCTTGGAAGTCTCTGTCTCGGGCCCAAGTGGAAATTAGTTTGAGCTAAATCGCTTAGAAATTGACTTATAATGAGACTAATTAGCCCAAAGGGTTCGCCACTCCAATGGGCAATCGGTTAACACAAGGGGTGAGGAATACGGGAAATGTGAATGACATGAGATGAGATGAGAGGAAAAACCCATTATGGAAGTGGCGTTTTGGAACGGTATGAACATGGATTTAAGCAGAAATCCCTGTCGAACATGCTCGAATCGAACAGCAATAATGCCCGTCATGCACACGAAATTTATGTTGTTTTATTTACCATTAGAAGACGTGAATTCAAAGATCGGAGCTGAAATTACATATAACCATGACATGTACAAGGCCTGGGTCTTGGTGTCGTGTGCCTCGACGAAAACGTTCTTTAAATCCCCTTCTTTAAGAGCCTCTTTTTTCTACCCAATCGCTCTGAATCTCTCTCTTCGGCATTGACTGTTTAAATGTTCGTTTTGTTTTTAGAACTACTGAATCTGAAGCTGAATCTGTTACTGATTCAATCCGTGCTGCGGCTGTCGTGTGTCTTTTTGGTTGTGTCAGCCGGCTGTCAAACGACTGGTTACCGGGAGTCTCTCTCGGTGTCAATCTTGGTCCTGGTCCTGGTTATGGGTACCGGTGTCAATCCCAGCCGTTGCGGTGCGCTGTCCCTCTCGCCAGGTCCCAAACTCAAGCTCAAATATTTATAGCATTTACATGGCTAAGCAGACTGGGGGGCGGCTCCTCTGACGGTGGCTGTGGCTCTGTCTCTGACACTGACTGACATTGACTATCACAGGCAGACTACTCCCCCACGTCCATATGGACTGCTTTGGCCCCCAGGATAAAGGTCCTGCACAAGATAAAGGCTATGGCTATGCCTGTGCCTGTGCCTGAGGGCTCCAATCTAATTAGTTTTCTTTTCCGTGCTATTTTTAGACGACCATCTCTTAAAGTGGACTGAATTCATTCCATTTACATTCAAAATACTCCGTTGTTCAACATTTAGTTTTGTTGTTGTTGTTGTTTTTTCGATTTTAGTCGAAAGATTGGAACCTGGAACATGGCTTTAACCTCTGGAAATATGCGTTCACTTTTATATTTTATGTTAATTTCTGTGACGGCGCCCCCCCATGGGGAGAGAAAAGTAGCTACATATTTAGGCCATGAAATTGACATGATTACAACTTGTTGAAGTTGAGCGTGCCTCTCGCCGCACCACACCCCATTCGAACGGATTCGGTGCCCCTCCTACGCGCTTCTCCTTCCTCTCTATCCCTCTCTGGTTAATTATGTCATGATCTTTTTATGTAAGCAGATCGCTTCAAAACAAAAAAGTCGAAGCCGCAGTCGGAGGAGAAGGAGGATCGGATATGATGTGGAAAATGTCGCATTTGCATATTTCATGAACCCGGGCCCGGGCGATTCAGGCGAGTAGCTAATGAAGCTATTCCCCCACACACGCTACTGATGACCCCACGTGAAACCCGAGAAACTCGAGATGCGACCCATCCCATAGCCCATCCCCCCCGCTGTTAAAACAGTTTGTTTGCTCATTTAGCGCATCGATTCAACAAGTTTTTTTTGGACCTGGACTTTGTGGTTCGAGCCAATTGCAAGAAAAGTTGGAAAATTATGCTAAACACTTTGTATATGTGTGTGTGTGTGTGTGTGTGTGTGAGGGAGAGAGAACCGTTGGAGTGACGAGCCGAAGCGAAGACTCGAACGTTTGCCGAACCAATTAGCCCCGTTGGCAAAAGGGTGAAGAAATGGTTGTAGGTACACTGAGAGAAAACAAAAATAAAGGTGGAAAGGCAGATGCTCTAAGGCAGAGTACTCGTAAAAGATACTCGTTGAAGGTTTACTCGTTAAATGAGAATATTGATTCTCGGTGGAAGAATACTCGTTCGAAATATACTCACAGAAGACATAATCGTTAGAGGAGTTCTCGTTGAGAGAATACTCGTTAGAGGAAAATCGTTATGAGGAATACTCGTTTGAGGAGTACTCACAAAAGCACTGATCTTATGTTCCTCATTATGGGATGGAAATAGTAAATAATAACAGAATAATTCCTAAAAAGACAGGAGAAGAATAACAACTTTTAGTGGCTTTATTTTTTGAAGAAAGGAAAAAGCCCCAGGGATCTCTGCAAAATCAAATGTATTTCAAAGATAGAAGTATGCCGCAACCCCAACAGTACGCATTTTCTTCGAGTACATTTCACACATTTTGCTGTACCGTTTGGCAAGTTTTGTTACCTTTAATATTTGAGCCCACGTCTGCTGCTGGAATGGTGCAAGCTCTCGTCTTGGCGAGTAAACGAGTAACCACCGAGGGATTTCAGTTGCTATTTGCCCTGCTGCCCATTGGGGTTGAAAGGAGAGACACTTCATTCAGTCATTCATTCACTCACTCACACATTCACACATTCACTCGATTCAATTCGATTCGATTCAATTTGATGCAATTCGATTTGTGATCAATGTCAATTGGATTTTTATTGTTCAATCAACTCACGCACCTGCAGCGACAGAAGAGTCGTAGTCGATTAATGTTAATCGATTTGTTGCTGCTGCTGCTGCTGCTGTGGCTGCTGTTGCTGCTGCTGTTGCATTGTTGCATTTGACATGTTTGGTGAAATGGCTTGCCCCGAACGTGCACCTCCACCTTCACCTGCACCTCTCGGGTCTCCCATCTACCGTCTACCGTCTCCCGAGTGGCGGCAACTTTCAAAGTCAACAACCAGATTGAAATGAGAAAAGTAAACGGTTGCTGCTGTTGCTGCTGCTGCAACTTGTTGTGGTCCCCTCACTCTCCCTCTCCCTCTCTGTCACTGCTTTTTTGGTAGAGAGTTGGCTTATGAATGTTAAGTAATTGCATTGAATTGTTGTTTGCCCTCCCCGGCGGCGGCAGTAGCCGGGGATAATCGTCTAGGTCCCCGAGCTCCACATTTGGGGATCATCGCATGGCTTTTATTTATTTATTTTCTGTTGCTGCCGTTGTTGTTCGTATGAGTTCAGTGCGTGGCCAAGCACCGTTTAAAGACGTGATTCCACACACCATAATTGATTGGATTTTGAAAGAGACGACGAGCTTTTGAATGGCACTGCCACCGAATGGTGCACATACATATGGAATGACATGCTACATTGTAGATGAAAAGATAGATAGATAAGTAAATAGATACATAACCTTGTCTTCAAATTGTCGCTTAAACTCTTTAAATGGAGACTTTTCTCCATCAACCAAATACTATTACAATTTTGTTTTATTGGCCTAGAATTGGCGTAAAGATACAGTTGAATGTAAAGTGTTGATACCCCAAATCCCTCCGAGTATACGATTTCCCTATCTGCGCTATCTGCAGCACAACATGAATGTATCTATGTATCTAGATACATGCTATGCCCCTGCATGCATGCTTCCATTGTTGTTGTTGTTGTTTCTACTCATTCTTTATTCGAATTTATTTTGCGTCTTATTTCGTTTTGTTTCTGTGTTTTCTGTGTGTGTGTGTGCGTCTATTGGTGGCGCCACTCGCTTGGCTTTTGTGTCTATTTGTTTATGCTTTTATCGCCAAATGAAATTCTTGTTACAAAATTATATATCACAGGCACAGACACAGGCACAGGCACACGCCCCACCCCCTTCTGCAAGAATTATGCAAGAGTCTCTTTACACCCTGTAAAAGCGCCCAAGGTTGTGCTGCCGACTGCCTGTTACACATTCCGTTTAAACATTTGCTCAACCCAGTCGCCCCAATGCTGTTTTCTTTGACCACACGCTGTGCCTGGGCCCACACAATCTCCTCAGAGGAGGAGGCACCCCACACACACACTCTTACATTCGTTTTGGCCAAAAAGTCTCTCAAGACAAATAACGTTGACGTTTGCTGACAGTTCAAGCAGCAGCCTGAAGTCTGAAGTCTGAAGGAGGAGGAGGAGGCACACAGGTGTCTGTCGCTGCGTTGCTGCTGTTGCAAAGGCCACAAAGGTTAAGTGGCCCACTAATGTGTGGCAATTTCTTTATTGTTTCTGTTAGCCGGCATATTTTGGTCTATCGGATGGATACCCTGCATAAACTGCAAAGAGATAGCTCTAGTTCTTCGACTATGGTGGCATTTCTTTGCCTATCTTTGCTTCGATTTGCTTTTTTGTTGTTTTGTTTTGGCCAACAGCAGCTCCCTCCCCCCACCCACACGACAAACGTCGTCGACTCGAAGGGCCGGCCATAGTCGGCGAATTAAGGTCAAGTTTGTCGCCTGTGCGTGCCATCGTCATAGACAAAGTCATCACCATCATCATCATCATCTTTGTGGCCCATCTGTAGCCTATGTCTGTATCTGTATCTGTAGCTGGTTTTTTGCGTGTTGCAATCTTTTGATTGCCGCCGCCAGCAAAACGGCAGCCACATGTCGCCGTCGCCGTCGTCGCCCCAGACCCCTAGATACAAAGAATCAATCATAAAAATTGAACTTTATCGTTGGTGTTCCTTGTTCCCTCTACTTTTTTTTGTTCAAAGTCAGCAAAGTCAGTGCGCCGCAAAGTCGTTAAACTGAAATGTGGCTGGCGAAAATGCTGTAAGCTGGGATTCACCGGCAGAGAAAAAGGTTAGAAGCCAGATGGGGTGACCTTAAAGAGTACCCTGTAGCAGAGAATTTGTACATAGAAGGAGTAATGGAAGGGGCTATGTCTATGTTTATAATATCTGCATATATATTTTATTAAGCGAATATCTATACAATTCCACGTGTCACAGGTCATGCAGCAGTGCCGCTCGGTCGGTTTTTAAGCTTTAGTTACAATCTTAAGCTTTAAGCTTAAGTAATATCTTCTCTTCTCTGAAAGATCCTGTGCTTTACACAAGTCTTAAAGACTTTCATCAGGGAAAGATGATTATATGTAAGATCTTTCTCTCTCACTCGCTCTGCCTAATCTACCCTCGTTTAGGGGGCATCCATCCATTGCTGGAACATTAACGACACACTCAAATGTGTCGCACTGTGCCGCCTCCGCCTCCCCTCTCCCTCCTCCAGCCAAAAGCCATTAATGAATATTAGCAATACTTTTTTGTTTTTTGTTGTTGTTGCTGTTGTTGTTGTCTTTTGGCAGTTACTCGATATCTTTTAATAGATCGTAAACGGGTTTGTTGCTTAACCTGTTGCCAAAATACAAACAAAAAAAACTAAACAAATAGCAACAAAAATAAATATTAAATAAATGGAAGAACAATATTTATGGCATTAATTCTTAACCGATTGTCCCCCGTTTCGATACGATTGTATGGGGCTTGTATTCGATTTAGATTTTTTGATATTTGTGCCTGGTCATGTCATGTCAGCCTCCCCCCTTGAGGCGGAAGAGACGGCAATCGGAGAACGATTTGCTAATTAAGAGAAACGAGGCTGGGTAGCCCATAGCCACAGTCATAGCCATAGCTATAGCCTCTGATCGCATCGATCGAAACAGACGAGATACGAGTGAGTGAGTGACAAAAGGAAGTTCCCAGCTGAAAGGGGAACGCACTTTTCGAGTTAGGAAACTGAAATCGAAATTCAAATGAATGCAAAAATCGTATAACGCGCGGGAAATACGAGTAAGTACATGGAAATAGCAGGGAATGGGGGAGGAGTAATGAAAGCCAAAGTTGAAGTTTAAGCTAATGTTCAAGTTAAAGTTAAGGCAAAGATGGCTGAAAGATGGCAACTGGCATATGAAATATAATATCTGGTGGGGGAGGGGGCTGCGTCAGCGCCACTTTCCAACGATGGAAATTATGTATGCCCCATATGGTTGCAAAAATAAGCAACAGGCACAGCCACAGCCACTGGCACTGGCACTGCCACTAGCCAGAAATCAAACAAACAGTCAAAAGCGCAAACAAAGATGACATAGACATGGCCAAAAGAAAGAGACGGACGAAGACGAAGACGGAGCAGTATGCAGCACCGATGAAGCCAATGGGTAAAGGGCATTGGCAGGAGATTGATGTTGGGGAGGTGGGCCATGTGGGGGGATACCAAACAGACTGCGTGTCTCTTGCATCGGATTGCGAGGGGCAGATTCGCATTCGCATGGGAATGGAAATGGGAATGGGCGGCACTAACCGCAGAGGAGCGGGTTCCCCTTCGATGGGTGGCTGCTGGATGGGAAATTCAATGGATGGAAATGTGCATCATGTTGTCGATGATGCTTTGCTTTTATGATCCGTTTGTTGTCTCCACCCCATCCCATCCCCTCCTGGCTTTTCATTATGTAATCACCCAACGGGGAAGTCGCAAGCCAACGACGCCCTCACGCACGCACAAAAAATCCACAAACCGAAGAAAATGCAGAGCTAAGATAAAAATAAAGATAGATCAAAGACCCAACTTCCGATGGGTGTCCGCTTACAAAGCCTGGAACTTCAAATTGAATTGAATCGAACAAACAAACAAACAGACAGAAATAATACAACAAACAAGCAACAAATCGTATAAAAATAATCATAATAATCCATCAGAGACTGAGACAGAGAGATGCAAATCAAACGATGAAGGAAGTAATAATAACTGTGGCATTGTGGGGCGATGGATGTCGATGACATCACATCATTCGAAACGCTTTTCATATGGGAAACGTTTACAGAAGTAGTCGCACTTAAAGCGGATCTAGAATCGCGTAAGCCGTTCGCTTATGGTCAATTTGTACAGAGGATAGCAACGTGGAAGTCGTATTAGGTATTACGTAGAACCACAAGGTCTTTTATGTATCTATTGAATCAATTAGCAATGCATTTAAATATATGCACATATATGCTGTATATATACGGATGATATTCATATTTAAGTGTAGATATGTCAATAAATCAGATAGATTTGTGGGGTAATATACTCTTAAGGGATTCCATCTTTCATGGATACGAGTTTGAATGGTTGCCATCATAGGGAAACTTTCGCTGGCGAGAAGTTTGTCTTAGAAGTGAGTCACAGATCCCAGATGATCCCAGTGATCGTGCCCTTTTTATTCGCTTTCTGTCGCTCTTCAGAGAGTGTTGATGGTAGGAGCGGGTAATGGCGGATGGCGGCTGGCGGTTGGCCACCTGTATATGCCACACGACTTTCACTTTGAACTTGTGGCGCATTCTTGGCCAATGGCCATCTGCAAATTGATGTCGGACGGCCCCGTGGATGTATGTATGGGGATGTATGGATGTGATGCATTCAACTTTCAGCTGCCACTTGTGGCATGCATTCCTTGTGGCATAGCGACGGAACACGGCGGACGGCCAACATTTACGATCAATTATTGATATTGCTTATTATTTTATTAAAAGCCATATATTGTTTTGGTGTTTTTGGCTCCTGGTTTGGTATTTTTTCTCTGGTCTGGTTTGCTCATCAGCTGTTACACAAATTATGTTGTTGTGTTGGTCATAATTATAGCGCCGCTTCCATGGTTAACAATGCAGCAGAAAAAAAAAAACAATCTGTACTGTAATGTACCTGTACCTCTACCTGTACCTACACCTGTACTGTGCCCTTACTTTGGAATGGATATTGTTGTGTGCTCAAGGGGTTTGCTTCCATCCAAAAATATTCTTTCTTTAACATAGCAACAAGAGCTTTTTGTAGATGCCATGGCAATACACAGATCCCAACAGAAAATTGCCATCGAACGGCATCGAACGTTAACGATCTATTGAACAGTATCCCAGAATTCGGCTCTCCTACGACTAGCCTTTCTCCTTTTTTCTTGATTGTTTTTGGTTTTGGTGTAATATGCTCGTATAATGTTTATATTTCGAACCAAAAATTGTCCACAAATTGGCGCCTGAAACGCAAGTGACGACAGCTGCCAAACGACTGCTGAACGACAACAATTTATGCAAATTGCAATTGCCGAATCCCGAAAAACGGAATGCGAATGCCTTGTGCCACAGCCAACAGGCCAACAGGCCAGCAGGAAAGCGGCACGGAGTACAAGGTACGAGGAGTCACTGCTGAAGACTGCACAAGAAACCAAAATACGACAAAAAATATATACATACATACATATATCCATGCGTTATGGGCCACTGCGTTTACGCGACTTTGTCGGCGGCAGAAAAATGCCGCCAGTGTGACAGAAAACTTGTTCCATTGATAAGAGAAGGGGGTCCCGGGCTGCCCTCCCCCCCCGCAATGAAAGTGAAACCATGTCACACACACACGCACACACACACAAGATACAAAGATACAGATAAGTGGCCACTGAGAGAGGGAGAGAGTGGGGGGAGATGATTGGTTGTTGTATTTGCCGTTTGTAAATATCGTAAATAAATAAAAGAAGGCCCAAATGTAGCACCGCCATAAAAGCTCAAAAGCAGCAAAAGCGGAAAGGGGCAAATATTGAATGAAATTGAGGCAAAACTGTAGCTAAAACTGATACTGAAATTGAAATTGTAACCGAAACTCTATTTACCTGTGGCACTCGATCGCTCGCATTTCGCAATGATGTTGCAAACACTTCTGCAATACGATGCTCTGTTGTCGATAAGAAGTTTCTCTTGGGGGAGGAGAAGTCCAGCAAATCTTGTAATCTTGTAATTAATTCAATACCCAGAAGAGACCTCCCGGGTGTCCTGCAATTTATTGTGGTTAAATAGGAATCACATCTTTGCACGTAAGGAATGCAATGGAATTTACCAGAAGTGCAAACAAAATGACAGGAAAATGGGAAATAAATTCAAAGGAAATCTGTCAAGAGCGGAAGGGGATTGGAAATGGCTGCACTCTGAAATAGAAAACTACATTGAAATGATTGAATTTTTTTTCTCAGAAAATTAATTAAAAGTGCCAATTGGAATCACTTCACGTCGACCCCTGACGAAAGGAAGAAACAGCTAATATCTGGCAGCAAGACAGCAGGATGTCTTGATATTAATATTCCTGGAATATTGAAGAAAGGTACATCCACCTGACAGACTGACAGGTGAATTGCGATGTGCACTCTGTGCGCATTAGGGTAGTAAATATTTCTATATTCAACTTCCACTCTGATGAAAAATATGATTAAGGAAAACTTAAAGGTAAACGCCATTCCTTTGCAAAATTAATGAAACGGCGACATTCGATATTTCCCGTTCGCTGGTGGCTCGGAAGCTCTAACTGGAAAATCATTGCGAAATCTGAGATTATAACAGAATTTAATTGGAAGAAAAGCCATTAATAACATGCTATTCCAACGAATGAAGAATAGTAAGGGGGGAAACAGGGAGAGTGTACCCCCAACAGCAGAGGAGATTACTCTTTCGATTCCAAATTGGATCCGTCCAGCTTGTACACTCTTTTAACGAACTTCGGCATCAGAAAGAAATGAAAATATACAAATAGGAGAGGAATGAAGCGTAGGTCGTCGGGGTCACCATTTTTTGGCACAATCCTTTCGGCCATCAAAGGTGTAGCAAAACTAAGCGAATCAATGTAAATGCCGGGGACATGCTCTACGATATTTGTTGGTGTTTTTTGTTTGTCGAGCTGCTGCATGCAGTTCATTAATGAAGGAATCTACAGCGCAGGGCATGGCATCAGGTTTCCTTTTCAACCACACAATCGCATCCATCTGCAGCATACACTCTCGCACAGGGTTGGCGCTCAATCCATGGGTGAGAATTTAATTTCCGAGTGCTTTTCAAATGCCTTAATAAAGGATCCTGCAATTCTCCTATCCTCCTGCCTCCGGTTCAGGGGGATATCCGTGTGGATACACTTTGTGCAGTCTGCAGGCCCCCACAGTTATTGGCCAATGTAATTAAGCAACGACTGCCAAACAAACACACAAAAACGGGCTTCAACTCTAAGGGCAATCGGCTCTTCTTGGCGCCTGGAACTGGCAGTGACACTGCCAGGGACCTAATAATGACGATGAAGATGAAGATGATGATGATGCTGTTGCTACTGGGAGAATATTTTTTGTCGCCGGGTTTCAATGGTGCCACTGGGGTGTGGGACACTTGAAGTCGGTCGCCAGCAGCAGCACCAGTAGCAGAAGCAGCAGCAGCATTGTTTTCAGCTCAGCGCCCGCTAAAAATAGTCAAAGGCATGTGCCCTCCATCTGCATCGCCAAACGGCAGGCAAGCAGGCACATCGTGGCATCCACCATCGGAGGCATTGGCATCGGCATCTGTGGCTATGTTTCGCCAACGTATCTTCTTCTCGCATTTTATGTTTAAGGAAGGAAAGTTTTCGTGTCGGAGAAACATCGAAAAAACCTGCCAGATACCCAGTGAATAGAGCAGCACAATTCCAATTTGATTTTAGGAAAACAGTATCCATAAAGAGGAGCAATAGAGGAATTATTCATGACATCCAAGCCAGCTTGGAGCACGTCCTTCCTCCCAATCTCACACCCATTGCTTTCACATGTGGCGACATGTGATGCTGGATTCGAGATGAGATCAGATCCAGATCCAGATCAATCGTTGCCTGCGCACTGATATACCCCAAAAAAGAAAAAAAAAACTCCCGAGTAATGGGATGTGCCTTTCAGAGAGGCGGTGTTTGGTGGGGTGGTGGGGTGGGTGAAAATAAAAAGCCATCACACAATGACGAGACGAGGCGGGTTTCCTTTTTCAAAGCGGCCAGCAAGGAAATGCCTTAAAATAGGCAACAAAAGAGTGAAGACTGCTGCACATACACAGGGCAAGGGGAACGGGACTGTGACTGGGACTAGTACTGTGACTGGGAATATTTTGTGGCATTTTGCATGGAAGGACAGCAGAGAGACCAGGGATTACAGGGAACAAAAGGGGAGATCGTCAAGTGCACAGAGCAGCGCCCAGCGTCAAGTTGCCAAAGCAATTGAGTTGAGTTGACTTCGAGTTGACTTGGAGTCCATGGCGTCCATGGAGTCTATGGCGTGGCTGGCTGGATGGCTGGCTGGATGGTTCCCTTCTCGTCGACGTTTTTCCCGGCATTTTGGATGGATTGGTGTGTGGATTGGTCGGGGCTGTTCATTCACATGAATAGAACCGACTAGGAGAAGGAGAACCATGCCACACATGCCCCAATGCCTCCTCTGACATACCTCAAAAGCGCAGACCCACTCGAAGCCAGAGTTGCAATTGAAAGAAAAGAAAAGAAAAAAAAAAACACACAGGAGAACAACGAAAAGCGCACGGGTCGACGGTTGCACGGGTGCACGGCTGTATGGGTGCACGGGTGTATGGGTGCACAGGCGATGGAAAAATTATATGCCACGCGCTCGCTGTGGCACACTGTGGCACTCTGTGGCGCTGTGTTTAATTTAGATCTGGCGTTTTTCACATGGTTACGACTATGCCAAGGTATCCAATCAGCGTTGCACCGCTTAAATAATTCATGTGGGACAATGAATATCTGTACCACTGACTGACTAACTTTGTGGCAGCTCTCCTTCCACTCCTTCCACCTCCCTGTGCCACCTACGGCTACTGGAAAATGGGAAAACTAGTTTCCGCCGACTGACAAGCAGACAGAGACACTTACACAAACAGATAGAAAGAGACAGTGAAACAAAGAGTGTAGATTGGAGAGAGAGAAAGAGAGAGGGCATAAGGAATATGGGGCGACTGGGTGGTACATAGATAATCTGGGGGGCGTGCCACTTGACATTAACAAGGTCATCCTGAGGGCAATTTGCAATCGAATTTCTATAATCCAAATGCCTTAACTATTGATGAACGAAAACGGACAAACAGACAAATGGACAAACAAACGGACAAAACGAAGGCCTCCACAGGGCCAGGCAGTTTCAAAATATTGAAACGGAACGCCTTTTGGCCGATTGCCTTCACACTAGTTAATGGTCAAGGCAGTCGGTCGTCTGGTTCCCGTCTGTTTCGGTTCGGTTCGACTCGATTCGGTTTTTCTGCCCAAATCCTTAATGGAAACAAAAGGCGAGAGTCGAGCGGCAACTCCATATCCATTCAGTAAGGCAGAGGGGAAGCTTTGTGTAAAATGTGCAGGGCAATAAAGGAAAAAGGAAACAAATTGGAAGAATTCTTAGAGATTGCAGATTTTCTTTCTTTTTTAACGAACTTCAGCATCAGAAAAATAAAGCGAAATAACCGAGAAAGTGTTGAAAGGATGCTTGAGATGCTCGGGGTCACCAGGCACAGCCGCAGCAACAGGAGCCACAGGAGCAGTTCCTTGAACACCATTCAAAGTGCTAATACCCTGCCTGCCACAAAGAGAGTAGATTCGCAGAAAAAGTTTCCAAGTTGCTTCCAAGAAAAATTCATCAGTTGCCTTTTCTCCTGTCTTCTGTTCTGAAAGCTTTTGCGCACACTAAGCTACTTTTTGCTGCAGGCAATAACCCTGTGGGGTCTCCGTGTTTTCCTGGGCATCAGAGAGCCCTCACATATCACACCCCATCTCTGGCCTTTATCAACTTTTTCATGGAAACCCCCCCGCTCCGTTTTCATAGTCCAGCCCCCAAGCATCCCATCCATCCGTCTATCCATCCATCCATCCATCCATATATCCACCTCTGACCCTACTTTTTCACTTACATTTTTCTCACATTAGCACCTTTTCCGCAGTTGCGAGGTTTTTCATTTTATTTTGGATATACACACACACATGCATACATACATATGTATTTATATGTATCTTTGATTTGATCTTTAGCTGCTTTCGATGTGCGTTGAAGGAGAACTTAAAAAGCAATTTGCTTGGGGAGCCCGAAAGGCACAATAAATAGAATACGAATTCGAAATCGAAATAAGAACAAAATGCGAATAAAATACTGACGTTTCACACTATAAAATACACGAGAAATACACGATTATTGCTCCGAGTGTCTGTCTGTCTGTCTCTCTGTCTGTCTATGGGGTGGATTTGGGCATAATTAAGTGCAAATCTCTGGGTAAATTGACTGTCTGTGGCAGCTGCTGCTGCTGCTGCTGTTCGCTGTGGCACCACCACCACCACTCACCTTTCCCCTCCCCCAATTGATTCATTGATTGAGTCAACAAACGAAAAATCATTTAGCCAAAAACGAACATTTGGCCGATCGGTCGAGAGCAGAGCCGTCGAACCACCGCTACGAACAGACAGACAAACAGACCGACAGGACAGACTCTGTGGCATTTTAACCCAATTTTTCGTTGGCTTTTTTTCCTGGCTCTCTGGCAAATTGAACAGAATTTAATTGCTTGGCCCCCACTACCACCCCAGCAGCCAAGCACCCAAGCACCCAAGCACCACAGCACCACACTCTCTGACTCTATATGTCTATCTCTCTCTCTCTCTCTATCTCTCTCTATCTCTCTCACTATCTGTCTTTCTTTGGGGCCACCGATGATCACCGTTAAAAGGCCGCACAGTTTTCAATTTTATTAATGAAGTCGTAAAATTGCAAAAGTTTATCACTGCAGCTGCAACAGAGGCAGTGGCAGGCACTCTCTCTCTCTCTCTCTCTCTCTCTCTCGTAACCCACTCTGTTTTGGTTTTTTTCTTTTTCTGCCTAATTTTGATGTCATTAATTTTGACTCGAATCTCCCCGAGACTCTCATTCCCCCATTCCACCAATGGGATTTTCTCTATGGTTTTTTAGCACAGTTTTTTACTCTGACACGCAATGCAATGGGAGTAAAATTCAGAGCTGCTCGAATACAGACATAGAGAGAAAGAGAGAGAGAGAGAGCAAAGCAAGAGAGAAATGGAATGGATAATCTCCTGCTTTTTCTCTCCATTGCAGGCTGGTTTTCACTTCTCTACAACACGAAGAATCGCCAAGCAAATAGCTTGAAATCGTTCGATTTCATCAATGATTTTCAAACCAATATCGATTGGCAATCGATAAGAATCGAACAAGCTGTTCCCTAGAGATGGGTGCAAGAAGAGAGCCAGATCGATATTCATCGATCTCAGCATGTGGAATGAATGAATCCCCATGAATGCTACGAGTACTCCTTTGATCTGGTATAATTCACTCGGTAATCAAAAAAAAACCGTCCTTATGGCATTTCAATCCTGTTTGCTTGAATGAATCGTATCTCTGAGTTATCTGTCAGTCAGTTGAACCCTAAAGATGTGTCAAAGTGTCACGTACTCGCATCAGCTATTGCTCGAAAATAGATACATAGATACTTATTGCACTTCAAATAAACGTCATATGAATCTGAGTGAATGAGTAAAACTCATTGCAAAGTGCCTTCCAATTTGATTGCCGGCTGCCTCCTGCTTGACTTCCTCTATTCCCTCTACCCTTCAAACTGCTGCTCTTGCTGGTTGTGTGTGTGTGTGTGGTATTCATGAATATGCAGCAGGATTGCCACTCGCTTTTCCCTTCAGGAATTTACTCCTGCTGATGCTGCTTCTGCTGCTACGAGTGTGATTCACATTATAATAATTAGTTTATGACAAAAGGCACGCGCTTGACTTTGACTTTGACTCCAGGACACCTCTCCTGTCACCTCCCAACCCCCCCGCCTGTAGGGATGTGCGGCATCAAAATTGCAAATGTTAAGCAATTTCCACACTTATTATAGAGAGAGAAAGAGAGACAGCCACACGTGTCTCGTGTGTGTGAGAGATGTGGCAGGAGGAGAGATGTACCAGAGACAGAGTTAGTGATGGGGGGGAGGAGAGTACATTGCAATCCCAATGCTTAGCTTGGCTTTGAGGTGACCCGAAGGAAGTACATCTATACAAGATAGGACAGGCAGTATCTGCAATCCTAGAATATAAGGAATGGATCTCCAAAGTGTTATTCATAATTCCAGTGACCGAATCTATGCTTGGTTTCTTGGTGAAGATGTGCGAAATAAGTATGTATGTAGTTGAGGGAGTGTCTGTGTGTCAGTGGGGCAATGTGGCACGCAACCTGTCTCTCCGGATTCACGTTTGTATTTTTGGGGGGCTTGAGAATGATTTCCCAGAAGAACTTGTGGTTCAACTAGCTTTAGTTCTAGATTCTGGCCTGCATTCGGGGCGTGCCTTTCCGAGTGAAATGTTTATGAGCCAAGTATGCATCTCCGTGGTAGAGAACATTCAGAGCAGTCAGAGAGATCAGGAGTTCCCTTAGGGCTATCTGCAGCAACTCCTTCACCTGCGTGTAGCGATAGATCTACTTTTAATGGTTCTTTCGATGGAATATTGTGTACCAAATCGGGTATTGAATAATCTTTGGTGTGTCTGTGGGCTCTACCTCCTCCATGGCTTTTTTTTTTGCATTTGTCATTTCAATTAGCAATGGACCCGACACCCGCCAACCTTCCATCCCCGATCCCCAATCCGCCATCCACGATCCGTGTCTCTCTTTGTCTTTGTCTTTGCCTTTGTCTCTGGCGGCAGCTTTGGATCTGTCTATGGCTTTGGCTCTGTGTGTTTTGGCCCTGTTCTGCCTTTCTGCGACCTGTGGGCGTGAAATGAGTTGGCAAAACAATAAAGAACGTACACATGTACCGAGTGCTCGTACTCGTACTCGTATATAATTTGTATAATTTAAGTGCGCGCTGGAAGGTAGGGAGGGTAGGAACATTAGCATTCGGATTCGGATTCGCATTCGCAGAGATCTCTCGCCTGTTGTTCTGCATTCGGTATTCGGCATTCGGCATTAATGAGTGGCTCATTAATCACTCGCAGCAATTGGCAGAAACGCGGGACCAACTGAAATGGCATCGAACGGAATGAATGATTGACTGAATGACTAACCGAATGACTAGATGACTGACTGACTGACTGACTGATGGACCAATAGGCTGCAAAGCAAACCAAAGCAAAGCAAAGCCAAGCAAAAGTTATGCAAAACAACTCACGAAAAGTATTGCATGAGAGAGAATCTTGCGAGAGATGGAAGATGGCGATGGCGGTGGCGGTGGCGACTCCCCCGCAGGCGTATGATTAATTTTTGACTCGCAAAATCATTTTCCATTATGCAAAAAAGGAGTGGTGGAACGGTGGAGGGGTAGAGTGGTGCAGCCGTGGATATCTTTTTGCGTGCCATGTGGTTTCCGCTAACTGTTGCACACAGACACACACACATACATTTCCATGATGATAATTAATGAGCAAAACAATTCACACACACGCAGGGCAGTGGTGTGGACTGCAGTGCGTATACGTGATGTTTCGTAACGTAATCCCAAAGAAAATTCAAAATCTTTGCAGAGTGAGGATATCCATTCGTATTCATGGAGTGGGATCGGTATTTGGGGCAACCATCAATAGAATCTCTCACGTAGTGTGTGAGTGATATATATATGTATGTACTGTACTGTACTGTACTGCATTGTTATTACTGTATTAACAAATTTGAATGGATTAAATTAATTTCAGCCTCAATTGCCACTTGAAAACGTTTGAAAATATTTTAGAAAAGTGAACAAAATGTCAAAACTGACAAAATGTAAATGACAAAATGTTGAAAGGAAGGAAACCGTGTATATATATATATGTACATATATACTTTTGGGGGCTGACTGGAGGGCATATTGCCTTTTCCCATTCCCCCCATCGAAAGTTATTTAAGATTAATTATAAAGACTCTCCCTCCTCCCTCCCCTCCCCTCCATATCATCAGTCGCGTGTTGCGTGTGTATTTGGAGATTATGTTAATCAAAGTGTGTGCACAAAGAAATATATGTATTGTATGTCGGTAGGTTTTTGCTGGCAATCAACTTAAACGATGCCCCAGTCCCCGTCCCACCTCCAACCTCCTCCCTCCACTTTGAGGCATTTCCCAATGCTCTTTTCAATATGTGAAAACAGAGAGGGGGCCCAGGACTTTCAGGACTTTTGCCGAGCCCCAACCAAGCCTCCCTCTAAAAGTTACACAAACTCAATTCTGTAAAAGCAAATTTTATCCTCTCCCAACAAAAAAAAAATAAAATAAAAATGTTTGGTCGTATATATAATGTAATTTGAAGATGTTTTCACAATTTTTGCAAAATATTTATACAATTTTCTCCCTCTTTTGGAGGACACACACACAGGATAAAAGAGGGGTGGTGGGGGCGAGAGATTTTGGGGTAGGTCTGGAGCCTGAATTTGCAATTATCACAGAAAGCCCAAAGCCTAAAGCCCATGCCCATGCCCATGTCCCATGCCACGTGATTAATGGTCTCTGGAAAGGGGCACATGTTTTGTCTCTGAATCGGTGTTTCGATCTGGAATCGTAGTCGGAATTGGAATTAGAATTCGAATTAGAATAGCCATGGCCCATGGTTTTGTCTTAGAGCTTGTCCCACGTATCTTTTTGCCCTCTGTCTCTCTTATGATCGAATGATATGATACCCTAACAAAGGAAATGCTCGAGAATGCGAAAACAAAATACACTTCGTGACGAGGCTCATTGGTAATTGTAGCCAAATAAAAGAAAAAATAGGAAGGAGGCTTACCCTTTCCCCAAGCAACAGAATACTTACGAGTGTATCCTCTTGGAAAAGGGTATTACATATATATATATATATATATATATATGTATATATATATATATATATATGTATGTACGTATATTCCGCCCATAGCTGCCTCTAATTCTAATGCTGCTGCTGCTGCTGGTTGGGCGGAGTTGTGTGTGTGTGGGAGGTTGCTCCATGGCCACCATGGCCACTTGACAGTTACCCCACACTCTCCAGAGCAGAGCAGAGCAGCACAGACCAGACACTCACTCGCATTCGCATTCACACTGGCACTGGCACTAGCATGAGTGTGTGTTTGAATGTTGGCCAGAACTTTGGCGGCGGCTTTTGCACTTTGATCAGAGCGAATCCCACGCCGCAAGCAGCAAGCGGCAAGCCACTACTGCCACGACCAGACATGGCCATGGCCAAATCCTGTTTGCGGCCAAATGTTGGTCAACTTAATCAGCATATGGCCCACAATTGAGCTTGCACAATTAACTCACTCACAAACGTACAATAATTGGCCATTGAATTGTGGCTCTAGAATATACACATCCATCCACACATACACCGAATCTTTATAACACTCTTGCCGGCCAATCTTTTGTATCTTTCAGATGAGCATCGAATAAACTCCGGCTCATGGGAGGACACCTTGGACAATCCGCAACAGCAACAGCAGACATCTTCGTTCATCCACTCGCCATCGTCGATCAATCCGGGGCACAACGCCAGCATCACCACAGCGCAGCTGCATAGCGCCTTCAGTCGACGTATTGCCGAACAGCGGGAGCAGCGGGAGCAGCGGGAGCAGCAGCAACAGCAGCAGCAGAGATCCCTTAACAATCTCTGCCTCAAGGCCAGTCCTAGCGGCAGCCAGGACAGCGGCGCCCCCACAATTGCCGGCGGAAGCTTCAGCGCCAACGGTGGCCAGGCTGCCGTTGGTGTTGGCGTTGGCGTTGGTGCAGTCGTAGGCAGCAGCGGCGCCTGCAGCAGCACTAGCAGCGAGCGAGACAACAAGTCGCCCAGTCGCGAGAGGGAACGGGAAGCACCCACTGCGAGCCACTCCGACGAGGAGGTATTAACCGAGGAGGAGCAGACCAGCAGCAGCGTGAGTTCTTTAAGCGCCAACAACCAACGCAATTCGCAATTGCGTTCCACCTTCAACAAGGCCAAGCAGCATTTGTCCTTTGACAAATGGCGCACGGCCGGCACCGGCACAGGACCCGGTTCCGGTTCAGGCACTGCAGCAGCAGCCGGACATTCTTCTAGCTCTGGACAAGCGCCATCCACTGAGAGCAGCAACATGATTATGCGCAGGGCTAGCGCCTGTACAATGCCCGCCGCTGGTGGTGGGGGCACAGGCACACAGCGCGACGACCTCACGACTCCCGGCGAGTCCCCAGGCGGACGGCTATCGCGTTGGTTCTCGATACGTCGCGGCTCCACGCACCAGTACGATGTCCGCCAGTCGACGAATGCCAGCTTCGATACCCCAGATGCGGCTGCAACGACAACGGCGGCTGGAAACGCCTCTGGGGGAGGGTCGAACAAAATAGTGGCAGGAACAGCGCAGGACAGCGCCTCGCCCGGAAAGCTCTCCACATTGGGAGCCAGCAAGATGATGCCCGGCGTACCGGAGGTAAGTAGTCCTCCCGGCGTTCCCCCACCAAGCAACTTGATCCCCGAAAGATAGAATCTAAAAAGAGTCTGCCATTGCTTTGCCTCTCTTTCAGAACGAAGATGACGAGGGATCATCGGCAGCGGCAGTGGCCAGCAATCGCTTCGACATGGACATGATGCTGACACCGGGCGGCAGTCGCGGAGCCGTCAATGGGAACACCCGAAATGCTCACGGCCGTTTGATTGTACCGATGCTGCCAGCGGCACCGGCCGGACTCTCGCAGCAGCAGCTCAAACGGCGCCACATTGTGGCAGCCATCGTGCACAGCGAGAACTCGTATGTGGCTACCCTCCAGCGTCTAGTCAATGTGAGTACTACAATGCCAGATGCTGAGCCACCATATACCATGGGGACGTTCATATGTGGCATCCCCAGGAAGGAAGCTACAGCTACTAAATATAACTATAGACAGAATGCCCAATTTCGAATGCCGGGAAAAGTTAAGATCTGTCAAATTTGAACTTGTAATTTGGATCGTAGTTGACAACAAAATGGTTTAGAGTTTTAATCAGTCCTCCTCCGATCTCTAGGACTTTGGTTTCCGTTCTGGTTCCGAAATGATTGACAGTAAGCGGTTGGGAGTCCTCAGTCGTCCGACCTCCTTTCCATTGCTGGCTTCTGGCTCGGAGGAGGGTTCAATTGATTGACTTCAATGGGCACCAGCATGTTGCGCTCGCCCGTGATCGGATTTGTTTGGACTTCTCCGAACTGCTGTTAGTCCTGCGGGGCGATCTGATTGATCAGTGGACCCAAGGGCTGTGTGGCTGTGGCCCACTTGCTGACGTCCAGCAGGTTGGCCTCATCCAACCTTTGCACCACGAAATCGTTGTAGCCGGAAAGCGTGAATCTGCGCACCACCAAGGGTGCCATCTGCAGATACCCTTCCCGTTGTCCAGTCTGTACGTATACCTTGACCTGGCCAAAGGCTTCCGCAATCAGTTGCTCCTCTGTTTTCGGCTGGATCGGTTCTGCCAGAGAATCGTGTGACTGTTGATCCTCCTCCTCCAGTTGATCAGCCATGTTAAATGAATTGTGATCTGTTACGATTACGATTTACAGAGCAATTCTAGAATATTGTGTAGTATTCTAAAGATTTTGATTCTGATTGTCGAACGGAATAATCAGTAGGAAGTAAAAAGTTGGAAGAAGAAAGGAAGGAAATAAAGTCAAGCTTCAACATACCTATCGATCCTAGAGATACATTAAGCCGGTGAATGCATGACACCCATTTTATCTACTTGTAGTAACCCCCACCCACCTATCGTATCAGTCGTAACTAACCTCTGTAGAACCGCCTGTAATTAACCATTAATCTCATGTCAAATCATTTGATCTCTTTACATGCCATCCATCCTGTTCCCATGCATTATATATGCCATATGCCGAATCTTCACCACTAAACTAATCTTCATAAATACTATCTGTACTAACACACACACACACACACACACACTAAATACTAAACACTAACCACCAACCAACACATGCACAAAACCGATCAACACATACATACATATGTACACGCAAAGTAGTTGCAAAATTAGAAGCAAACATAAAAACAAAAACCAAAAGACAATAACCCGAATACCACACAAAATCGAACCATAAATCAAAGCACAAATCAAGAGCAGATCCTTGAGCAGATATCCCCATGGAGGTAGCTTTTGGTAAACCGAAAAATCATCTCGAATATCGCAAGGGAAATCCCCGCAGATCAGCCCATAACTAATGAAAATCCCTCTTCTGTCTCTGTTCTCTGTCGTGTTCAGGATTACAAGAAACCCTTGGAGGAGTGCAACCCACCCGTTCTGAATCCAGTGAAGATCGCCACCCTGTTCCATTGCCTGCCGGACATCCTGCACTCGCACAAGCTGTTCCGCATCTCGCTGGCTGAGTGCGTACGCAATTGGGACAGGGACGAGAAGATCGGCGATTGTTTTGTGAGCGCCTTTGGGAAGCCGCAGCTGCTGGAGATCTACTCGGGCTTCATCAACAACTTCTCGGCGGCCATGGAGCTGGCCAAGATGGAGGAGAAGCGCAAGTCGGCACTGGCCGACTTTTTCAAGGTGAAGCAGATCAGCGCCCACGATCGTCTGTCGTTCTTCGGGCTGATGGTGAAGCCCGTGCAGCGCTTCCCCCAGTTTATACTGTTCCTGCAGGACCTGCTCAAGTACACGCCCCAGGGCCATCACGATCGCATGTCCCTGCAGCTGGCCCTCTCCCAGCTGGAGCTGCTCGCCGAACTGCTGAACGAGAGCAAGCGCGAGGCGGAGCAGTATCAGGCCTTCAAGGAGATGCTTGGCCACATCTCGGGCACCTTCAATACGCGCGCCCTCAGCAGCGTCAGCGTCACCGACGGCGGCGCTAACCGTCCGCGGTACCTTCTGCGCGAGGACAATGTCACCCATATGGAGTTTAACCAGGCCGGGCTCATGGTCAAGTGCAAGCAGCGACGGCTGCTGCTGCTCAACGACAAGGTCATCTGCGTTTCTGTGGCCCCCAAGCAGTCGCACGACTTTGGGGCCACGGAGAAGCTCACCTTCAAGTGGATGTTCCCCGTCATCGATGTCGAGATTGTTGACAACAGCACATCGGCCACGCTATCGCGAATCCTCACAGCAGGTGAATATATCAGCGAATATAATTTTGTGAATCCTTAATCGTCAACTCTTGCATCTTGCATCGTTTACCGTTTACAGGTCTCAATCGCGGTGGCAGCCTCAAGTCCAACAGCAGCACTGGCCCCGCCACCGGCAGCCCCTATGCCCATGGCACTCTCCCTGGCTATAGCGGTGCGGACAGCAGCTCACCGGCTGCGGCCCTGACAAGCGGTGCCGACAACCTGTGCAGCGAGATGAGCACTCTGATGTACGACTACGAGGTGATCTCGCGCATCCACGATCTGGTGGGGAGCCTCAAGGGCAGCTACAAGGATCTGAATGCCAACACGACGCGCACCGTCCTGAATGCCATACAGGGTTCCATTCAGCGCAAGGACGAGGAAATGGCCTGGGTGGACTCGTGCTGTCTGCAAGTGGTCGGCCGCCACAAGTCCGGCAAGGAGGAGACCTTCACATTCCAGACGCAGAGTCCACACGTGAAGAAGGAGTGGATCACGGAGCTGCGTCTGGCCCAGCTGGCCCTCGATCCGAACAACTCTCCCGCCTGGGAGCGTAGTGGCTCCCAGCCGGGCCATCCGGCCATGCAGTCCGCCGATCGCCAGATGCCGCATCACACACCAGAGCAGTTGCAGCTCCAGGAGGCTATACAGCAGAAGCAGTCGCGCAAGATGCCGCTCTTTGTCAAGGCAATGCCCATCTTCAAGTCACAGCATCAATCCGAGGTGCGTACATCTCATGGGATCATCTCATGCTTCAGTTGGCTCTAGATACTCATATCCGCCTCCTCTTTTCAAAGACTAAACTAATCTCAGCCTGCGGCAGTCTCAGAATACTCATTTTATGCATCTTTTCTTTTCGTTTTTGCTTGCAGGTGCGCTGTGGATGCTATTATAGCATTGCCAACGACACGAAGCTGAGCGGCAATGCGCGACGGCGGCACAAGCAGCTGAATTATCTGTGGATGTGCAGCAGCGATGGTACCTCCTCGCATGTCACCATTTTTTCCCAGCATCCGCAGCAGGCGGGCAATTTGAGGGAGGCCGGCGGCTTCGATCTTCAGGAGACGCAGATTTCGGCACTGGAGTTTATCAAGGGGCTGGATCAGTGGAAGATTCAGCGCGAGGAGCCGGCAGCCAACCTGCTGGGCGATCTCATTTGGATGGGCACCGAGAGCCGTAAGCTGTTGATATTCTCGGCCCGCAATCCGGAGCAGGAGGAGCAGCTCGGCAGCTACGCGGTGCCGGGTGCCGTTAAGCGGATCCTTTACCATTTTGATGCCATCTACGTGGCCCTCTCGAATGCCAGCGTCCTGATCTATCGGCGGGCCTACGACGGGGTCTGGCAGATGCGCGATCCGCAGCTGATTGCGCTGGGCGAAACGGGCTTCCCCGTACCCAGTCTGCTGCCGATCAACATGAATATCTATGCCTCGTGCTCGAACCGGGTGTACGTGCTGAACGCCCTCAACGGGGAGATCCAGCGGAGCTTCGAAGTGCAGCACGGCGCCACCCAGGAGGTGAACCTAATGGCCCACTCGGGCATCGGCTTGTGGATCTCGCTAAAGAACTCCACGGTGCTCTGTCTCTACCACACCGAGACGTTCAAGCACCTGCAGGATATCAATATCGCATCCAGCGTGTTACGCCACGATGGCCGCAAGGAGCAGCCGCTCAACAACACCTCTGTCTATGTGACCGCTCTGATGGCCTGCAAGGGCCTCCTCTGGGTGGGCACCAATGTGGGCATTGCCGTCACCATTCCGCTGCCCCGCCTAGAGGGGGTGCCCATAATCAGCGGCGGCATTAATATGTCGTGCCACGCGCACTTTGGGCCGATCACCTTCCTGCTACCGCTCATCCCGAAGGTCTATCCCACCTACAAGCCCCCGCCGACGGGCCTTACTGTACCGACAGTACCCAGTATGGGCGACGACCTCCAGCTGCCGGCCATCGATGCCGATCCGAAGCTGGAGATCGACGACTGCTCAGTCGTTTTGCGACGCGATCTAAACAAGTCGGCGGATAACTCCTCGATTCCCTCTGGCTCCATTATGATCCGAGACCTAAGCACGGAGACCCCAGCTGCGGGCGGCGACTCGGCCATTCCTTCTGCCACTTCATCGCCGCGTAGCTCTAAATTGGACAAACAGGGTTCGCTGGACCAGAGTTTCACGGCCAAGATCCGGGCTTCGCTGGCCAATTCGCCGGCGTTCCATCGCAAGCGGTTCCGCGATCTGGGCGCAGCCCAAGATGCCAGAATGTCCAAAACTCTACCCCGAGGACATGGCTCGTCAGGAGGAGCGGCTGGAGGCGGCGCATCGGGCGCTTCAGGAGGCGCTGGAGGAGGTTCAGGCTCGGGCTCCCAGCATGGGAGTGAGCAGGGCTACTGCGATGTGTACGGGCTATATGGCAAGCTGATCTTCGTGAAGGAAGACTACGATGCCGAGGAGGGTACGCAGGGAAATCTCATGGACATGATGTACGAGGGAATGCGTCGCTCCGATCCCGAACTGGCGGCGATACCTGGAAAGGTGTGCACTCTTGATCGGCGCCTGCGCATGAAGGCCTCCAGGCCGCGCTCCCTCGATCTCTCCAATTGGTCCGTGGACTCGAAGTCCTCCAGCCTGTACACGTCGTCGGGCAGCGAGGAGAGCATGGGCATCCGCCTCTTTGGCGGCCGATCAGTGTCCCGCAACAGCAGCAGCGCCAGCCACAAGACATCCGGCACTGGCAGTGACCTTGGAAACATCTCCGAGAACGGCCTCATGACCACCGCCGATATCCATCACCATCAGCAGCAGCAGACCCAGACTCAGACCCAGCACAACACTCCCAATAAATTGGAGAACAACTTGGGAGCAGGAACTTCAGCTGCAGCAGGTGCAGGAACAGGCGCCGGAGCTTCTGGACAGTCGTCGGATAAGCCAGCGGCTGCCGTGGCCACGCTGAAGCGCAAGCAGAAGCAAAACACCAAACAGCAGCAGCAGCAAAGCGCCGACGGGCCACGCACCGTGATCACCCTGATGGGAGGACGCGGCTACTGGCGGCACTTGTGGCAGAGTCCGAATGCATCGCCCAACCACAAGGGTGGCAGTGGTAGCAAAAACGAGGCCTCTGGCTCCGGCTGCGGACCGAGCAGCTCGGGTAATGGTGGCGGCAGTGGAGGAGCCTCGCCGTCAAGTCCGTCACTGACGGCCAACTCCAACGATGCCCACATAGTGGTGTGGGAGAAGAAATTATAAAATCAGGAGTTGGTGTGCTGCTGCACCCTTCAGCAGCAACCCCACCAGCACCATCCGCCCCTCACGGAGCTGTGGCGCCGCGTGGGAGAGCAGCAGCAGCAGCAACAGCAGCTGCAGCAACAGCAGCAGCAGCAGAGGCGGGGACGCGGGCGTGTCCGTTTCCGCGGATCGTTTATGCAACGCGATCGCAGCGCCGGCAACGAGGGGGCACACCTCCGTCCCAGCACAAGCACCGGCGGTGGATCCGGAGGCATACTGAGCTCCGGCTTGAAGCGGCTCACGAAGCTAAAGCGCGGCGGCAGCTTGAAGGAGTTTTAAAATGGAGCAGCAACAGCAGCAGCATGGAATGGAACGGGACAGAGTCCTGCAACCAGAACCTTAAACATAACCCATAAATATAACCACTTTTGGTGTACAATTTAGGCCAATATTTAAGGCATAAAGTCCGCGGCCACATATTACTTGTGTAGTAGTTTTTTCGAGGGTTTCCCCCTGACGCTTTGGGGCTCCCCAAATATCGAATATATTTATTACAATATATAGCGAATCTTTCTGAACAAAACATCATACCAGGCCCATCCCACGCTCTACGCATTAGGCATTAACTCCATTATTTGCATTATCTCCATTATCTGCATTATCCATTTGTTTCCTTCTCGCTTTTTCTGTTTAAACTCTAAAGTAGCCATACGAAGATGTGTTTTTTTTTTTTAGTTTTTATATATCTATATATTTAGTATATAACTGAATATCCAAATATACACGCGTGTTTTTTTTTTGTCGATAGTCGTTTAAGATCTACATGTTATATAGCAACTATATAGAGTTGTAAGGAATATACAAATACATATACATATATATCTATATATTGATATATCTATGATCTACAGATCTAGGCTAAGAAAAGGGAGCGGCAAAGCCAACAAGCTAAGGGAAATGAGAAACGTTGTCTGTACAAACAATTTGTTGTTAAGGTAGTAGCTGAAAAGGAAAGATAAAGTAAAATTAGAAGCGTAAATGAGAAGAAAGTTGCTATACGATATATACGACACATATGAGTATAGACTGGCCGGATTGTGTGAACGAGAGAACAGTGCTATAAGATATGCCTGAAAGTGTTTTGGAACTGATTGATTATTATTGAACTGGCAGGAGGATAAAACATATATACAATACATACATATGTGTGTACATATGTATATTCCTCAGAAAGAGTTAATTTTTTGGATCATATACTAAATACTCTATATTGTTGTGTAGCGCACTCTACTGTGCTCTTGTCCTCTTGTCGTCAGTGTCGTTATTTTGTTGAAATGAATATATATCTATGTATTCGGAAGCATTTCCTTATACAATTTCATAACGCAATTAGTCGAATCTTAGTCCGCTCCCCCCAATAATGGGGGGTTATGGGACACATACTCTTATATGCATTGGATGTGCACACGAACCACGGAAACGGCAACAATTTATAGAACTCTATGTGTCCACGAATATTTATAAACGTTTACAACAAACAAGAAACAAAACAAATTACACAAGTAAAACAAATGTTTTTTTTTTCAATTAAGGCACTTGGTAATAATATACAACAGAAACAGAAACAGAAAACAGAAGTGGAATATCTTAAATATATACAACACTTATACAATACTTATATACGATTTACATATATATACTTATATATATACATATATATACACAATACCTATATGAAAATTATACATGTGTGTTTAATATAAACATATTCATCTGAAAAAAAGAAAAAACAAAGCGCAAAAAAAAAAGAGGTGGAAAAAAACAAAACAAACGAGAATCGAATCGAATCGAAATGAATCCGTTTAATCTATCATGGTTTTTGTTTTTTTTTTTTGTTTTGATGGGTACCTTTTGGATATACATATGTATGTAAGTCAGGCATAATGTAATTATGCAACTTTTTTGATATCACACACACATACATACATATGTGCGTTAACGCACCCTTACATGCATAGTAAAACATCTACATACATCAATATACGCGTATACGCGAAATATATTTACTTAAATATCTACACAACAAATATTGTATTGTATTTAGCCCGATTTACACCGGGGAACATCGTATACGTATATAGATGGCATATTTATCGGCAAAACGGAACATCAATTGCTTTCTCTGTGTATTAACAACAACAATATTATACGAGTTACATATTTATGCATGCAAACAAAAAAAAGAAAATGTATTAAAAATATTCAAAAAAAAAATAGATGTATTCCCATTTATTATTTCCGACAAATGTCCGATGGCATCTTTATATCCTTTGCCAGTGGACAGGACTTTCTCAGAGCTCGCTCTTTGCCCAACCACCGTGAAAATTTGGTCGCTCTCTCCAGCCATTCGTTCACATGAGAGACTTCGTTGAGGTAGAAGCTGTGTGTGTGTGTGTGTGGGGTCCGTGTTGAATCAGCTTGGGAACCTTCGCCATCGGGAGTTTCTGCGGCACCGTTGACATCAACCTTATCCTTATCATCTTTGAGCTGGCTATCGCCTTTGGACGAAATTGGTCCCCTGCCGGCGGCTACGCCAAAGAAGCGCTCGAATCGTGATCGAAAGCCGACGCAAAGCATCGAGCTAACTTCTCCTAAATGACTACCAGACATGCAGGCATCTCGTAAACGGTAGGAAACACTAGCCAAAGGAAAGAAACCAACTAAGCGCGCAAAGGAAACACCATCTAAGCCATTGGCTAAGCACAGCAAGAAACAGGAGGCCTGTGAAGGTTCTGAAAATAAATAAATTTTCTCTTCATCTGTGGTGGTTTCCTTCCGTATTTCGTCATTATTAGCGGATTTTTCAATCCTGCCCAAACAGGGTATAAAATTATTATTTTCACAAAATTATCACTTCAGCGAATTCTTCGGTTCCTTCGGTTCTTCTTCGGTTACCCAAGATATCTGGCTTTCAATATATGGGCATTTCTCTGACGAGGTCCACCGAAGCCAAAAAATTAAAATTCAATAAAAACGCATTTGAAAATAGTTTTCTCTGGATTTTATTTTTAGGAGATATTGAAAATCCGCCAATTTAATAAATTGACATATAATTTCATTAACTTTGATCTGAAAACCTATTAAAATTAACAAATGTTCACATTTGTGGTATTTTTTTGTCATGTTTTCCATTATTTTTTTCGCATATTAGAAAGAAAATTCTTGATAAAAGTTTTTCCCCATAGTCTCCCTTCCATATTGAACTATCTAAAAAAAATCCCACAAAATATTTTCAATATTCGGTTACCGGAATTTTTGTAACATTTGTAAAGCCAAGAAATTTTTTTCCCGTGCGACAGAGGCTTAAATTGAATTTAAAAAAAACTACAAAGCATGCTTAAAATTATAACCATTTTTAAGGGTCATCAATGCAGAACATTAATTAGAAATTCTCATAAAGATATCGCTTCAACTTCAACCATAACGGTAAAACAATTTTGAAAATCGGTTTTTTTTTAATTTTTACACATTGAAATGCGTACGAACGTCCCGCGCGACATCAGATAAATGCCCATATGTAAGTACATAGTTTTGTACTTGGTCAAAAGTTATGAGGCAAAAACAAAGGGGGTGCCCCAAACCGCATGGAATAAATTCTCATTAGCAAGAACACATTTTCAACGCCCTTTCTGTTTCGCTGGCGACATCTGGCGGCGAATTTGTCCAGTCTTCCATTATCTACATACATGCCGTTCTACATGACTGTACTATACATGGTATGTATATAATAGAGCCGTGCAAGAACAGTCAACCGAATCAATTCGGCGGGGGTTGGGTTAATGAACGCATTGTGGCAGTACTATCCCAAAATACCACTGTACATAAAAATCTGTTAGTTCTCAAGCCCACTGTAAGTGATTAAAAAAATTTGAAAAATGCATTAAGTTCGCCAAACGAACACTAGCCTCTTCTTTTTTGCTACTTCTCGACAATCACTATATTCAAATGGTTGCCAAATACTTTTGCCAGATTTTGCCACGCACTGGCGATGAGGGCGACATCGTATATCTGTTCGTAGTGCTACTCTCAAATTGACCGTCGTGGCTCATCATCAACTCAATCGATTTGGAAAGATCCCGACATGATTCTTTAATACGTTGGTATTTACTGGTATTTATGTACTGTTGAAAGGACAGGAAGTCGTGATGAAGTCGTGATGATTTCGTTCGCAGAGGACCAACGGACCCTGTTTGGACTGGCTGTAGGGAACATATTCGGCCGCAATTTCCCCCGAAGTCGCTATCTACATAGCTTTAGCTTCATATCCTGGGGCGTTAATTGGCGCATCGTCCAGATTCATGTGTAATAGACACAGTGGTTTTAATCCCTAACCACGTGAAATAAATCGAAGCGATTAGTTTTATTCTGTACGTTTCGCAGAGCCCGGCTCCGCTCCTCGTAAACCTATGCGAAAGAGCATCTCACAATAAAATTAGATGAACTCCTCTGCCTTTCAAACCCATGTTGTCGTCCAGCACACCACTGAAGTCCGTGCCCATGGTGTAGGTCTAGACACAGGCCTACTCTATGGTTAGTGGTTTAGTCAATAGAAATGAGTTTGAATATGGGAAAATAATATTAAGTACACAGATCTTGAGTGAAACTTTGTTCTCGATTCTTGTTAAAATAACATTAATCAAAATGGATTCAGACACCGACACTGATACCGACACCGATACCGACAGCCAGCTCAGCGCCACATTCAGCGAGTTTCGAGCCTCTGAAGCAGCTAAAGAAAAGGTGAAACTCATGCGAAAAATTACAGATAAACTATCAGAAATAAAGCAGAAGATGCTGCAGGCGTTCATAAAGCAAAAGATCGAGCAACCAGACAACGAGCAGATATACTCTTTAGTGATTAGTGCTAGTAGTAATACTGTAGCACTAAACACAAAACAAAAATGTCACTATAATAATTGCATTGCTGCTGCTAATAAACCTAACCTTAAAAAGTAAGAGGTCAAGAAATTGGTCGTACAGGGCAACGAACTTGGAATAATGCCGGCGGAGAGCCGTAGCATCGGCCTTTTTATAAGGAAAAAAGGCCGCAGTCGGCGTCACGTTCTCTCAGCTGCGCAGTCGCGACGCCCGCGTCAAAATGGCGGAGCCATTGCTCTGCCGCCGTCAGACATGTGCATGGATGTATGTGTGTGTGTGAATGTGCTATGTATGCACTGGAGATGTGCATGGAAAGACAGTTTTCGGCACTACCCGACATGGTCCAACGCGATTATGATTATGTATTTGTACATACATATGTACATATGTATTAATTCACGCCCAACCCCTGTTCATCGTAGGAGATTGGGTGATATCCGGGGGATAAGATCCGGGGCAGGGATAAGTGGCACGGGAGCCGGCTGTCGAGGGCAACGGCGAAGAATTGGATGGTCGCCATATGCGTACTGCAGGGTGTCATTGATATGTTTTATATGCAATTTATATTCGATATGTTCTATAAAAAAATTCGGTTCATTTTCATTTCGGTTATAGTTATAAGCCATGAAAAAGGGCTGGTGATATTGGTTTTGGAAGCCCGCCAAAGTGTTTCGAAAATCTCGTAGCATTCGAATCAAAATAGTGCCTAATAATTAATCGACCTACAGATCATATGAGACCTACCAACAAAGAACCCTTGTAAAATTAGAACTGAGAAGTTTGCGCACCTGCTGGGTCCTAAAAACATACAAATAAAATTAATAATAACAAGAATTGTCTTTTCTTATATGAAGCAATTCATAGTTATCTATATTTCTAAATGTCTAAATAGAGAATACAGCAAATGTAAATATACCACATACTTCTTGTTCAAACATGAACACATTATTGTACTTAAAGAATAAGAGTCTGTACACATTCACGGAGATAAACACAAAACCAATCGATTCTAAGTAAAAAACATACATAAAGTATAGAGTTTATGACTGTTAGGGTGCGATCTGTCAACTCATGAGCGAGACAAGGAATCCCAAAATTAAAAGCAGTTAGCACTTAAGACCCCAATTTAGTCAAAAAATACTGATGCTTGCATGCATTCAGTTGGTCACTCACAGCAGCGTGGCATCCGATCCGTGGGTCTAGCGATAAGAATAGAATACAAAATTGTCCCCATCCTACATTGTAAAAGTACATATAAGGCACGACGTTGAAGAAATAAACTCAGATTGAATTTACAACTCATCTCGCAAGTGTTTAGATTTTTCTTGTAAGGTCTAAACCCCACACTTCTTATCCGAAGTAGCTCTATGTCATGAAACACTATAAATTGAAATGAATTAACGTTATGTAACTCTACAATCTATTTAATCAACACACGTGTCGTAGTTCTGCATATTTCAAGGGATCCCCCCACATTTTAGGAGCTTGCCATTGGGGCACGGTGAACACTGAGGTAAGTCCCGATATCTCCAGCGAGCACCTCGGAAAGCGACGACGGGAAAACCACCAGATAGCCACCGAATAGAAGCCACCACGGGAGATTATTTGTTCGATCCCTAAGCGGACGGGGAAAATATATATAAGAGTGATCTTCAATAAGCTCCGATTCAATCTCCAGCTGACCCCACCACCACAAGTCCGTGATGTTATTAGGGCACGTAAAACAGATGTAGATATAATATATATATATATATATATATAATATATATATATATATAATATATATATATATATATAATATATATATATATATAATATATATATATATATATAATATATATATATATTAATATATATATATATATTAATATAAATATATGGAAAAGTTAACTACATATAGACTTTTCCTAACATTTGAAAGAGTAGATGTTAATAGTTCAAAAAATAAAAATAAAGTCGACAGGCTTAGACTGTGCAGGCCTTTATATAGTACTCGGCGGCGTCGTTTCAGGGTTTCAGGCAGAGCAGTCGCGTCGCCCGAATTCTGCTTTGCAAGAGCGAGAGAGATATATTGGCTGTCGCTGCATGTGTGTTGTTGCTTCTGCGTACAGCAAAATACATCAGGCGACAGCGCAGCCGCAGCCTCAGTCCGCGTCGACTGTTTTCTCTCTCTCTCCTGTTGCTAGGCAAACTCCTTTTGCTTCGTGCGGCTTCGGCCAAAGAGAATACATACATATGTACATATAAACACGAAGATGTGTAACCAACCCAGTGGACCAGAAAACGATAGTAAAACGGAACTATCATAAAATGTTCGTAAGCGGACTTAGAAAAGATCATTTTGCGGACAAAAAACTCGCGACGACCAAAGTCTCGCAAAAGTATCGCAAACGGACTTAAAAACGTACACAAACCGCAGCGGACGGACGTGCCTGAGTGGATATAATTAAATATTTGTTATAAGTGGCGTTTAAGACATAAAATCGGTAACTAAATAATATCATATTGCCAAGTTTAGTGGAGGGCACAAAATATAAGTTTAGGAGCAGGTTTAAAAACGAAAAAAATAACAATTTACACACGCTGTGTACATTTTTGCAAATGATATTAGAAAAGGCTTGCAAATGATATTAGAAAACGCTCGCAAAAGATATTAGAAAAGGCCCGAAAACGATCCGTTTTCGAGCTATCGAAAACACACTAAGCGACCACAGATTCAATTTTTGTATCATTTTCGGATACAAATACGATAGTTTTACACGGTTGAATTTCGCGTAACTCTCGTTTGCGATATCGTTTACGAACTTTTGGTCCACTGGGTACAGACGAATATGTAGATGTCAAATGTAGAGAAGATGCATGTAGATAACATATGTAAACCAAAATGGAAATAGAAAATCTTTTAATATGTATATGTGTATAAATTTGCAGAATGGTTCGACTTAATTTTTTTGAAATTTCTTTTGGCAAAAATGTAAAAATTCATTTTTTCCAACATATGTATGACTAGTACCGGGTATAAAGTTTTTTTTTTGTTTTGATGGGTACCTTTTGGATATACATATGTGTGTAAGTCAGGCATAATGTAATTATGCAACTTTTTTGATATCACACACACACATACATACATATGTGCGTTAACGCACCCTTACATGCATAGTAAAACATCTACATACATCAATATGCTTTCTCTGTGTATTAACAACAACAATATTATACGAGTTACATATTTATGCATGCAAACAAAAAAAAGAAAATGTATTAAAAATATTCAAAAAAAAAATAGATGTATTCCCATTTCTTATTTCCGACAAATGTCCGATGGCATCTTTATATCCTTTGCCAGTGGACAGGACTTTCTCAGAGCTCGCTCTTTGCCCAACCACCGTGAAAATTTGGTCGCTCTCTCCAGCCATTCGTTCACATGAGAGACTTCGTTGAGGTAGAAGCTGTGTGTGTGTGTGTGTGGGGTCCGTGTTAAATCAGCTTGGGAACCTTCGCCATCGGGAGTTTCTGCGGCACCGTTGACATCAACCTTATCCTTATCATCTTTGAGCTGGCTATCGCCTTTGGACGAAATTGGTCCCCTGCCAGCGGCTACGCCAAAGAAGCGCTCGAATCGTGATCGAAAGCCGACGCAAAGCTTCGAGCTAACTTCTCCTAAATGACTACCAGGCATGCAGGCATCTCGTGAACGGTAGGAAACACTAGCCAAAGGAAAGAAACCAACTAAGCGCGCAAAGGAAACACCATCTAAGCCATTGGCTAAGCACAGCAAGAAACAGGAGGCCTGTGAAGGTTCTGAAAATAAATAAATTTTCATTTTCTCTTTATCTGTGGTGGTTTTCTTCCGTATTTCGTCATTATTAGCGGATTTTTCAATCCTGCCCAAACAGGGTATAAAATTATTATTTTCACAAAATTATCACTTCAGCGAATTCTTGATAGCCGTTTTCTTTTCGAAGCAATCAAATGAGTTCCCCCACTGGCGGTTACCCGAGATATCTGGCATTCAATATACATATGGGCATTTCTCTGACGAGGTCCACCGAAGCCAAAAAATTAAAATTCAATAAAAACGCATTTGAAAATAGTTTTCTCTGGATTTTATTTTTAAGAGATATTGAAAATCCGCCAATTTAATTAATTGACATATAATTTCATTAACTTTGATCTGAAAACCTATTAAAATTAACAAATGTTCACATTTGTGGTATTTTTTTGTCATGTTTTCCATTATTTTTTTCGCATATTAGAAAGAAAATTCTTGATAAAAGTTTTTCCCCATAGTCTCCCTTCCATATTGAACTATCTAAAAAAAATCCCACAAAATATTTTCAATATTCGGTTACCGGAATTTTTGAAACATTTGTAAAGCCAAGAAATTTTTGTCCCGTGCGACAGAGGCTTAAATTGAATTAAAAAAAAACTACAAAGCATGCTTAAAATTATAACCATTTTTAAGAGTCATCAATGCAGAACATTAATTAGAAATTCTCATAAATATATCGCTTCAACTTCAACCATAACGGTAAAACAATTTTGAAAATCGGTTTTTTTTAAATTTTTACACATTGAAATGCGTACGAACGTCCCGCGCGACATCAGATAAATGCCCATATGTAAGTACATAGTTTTGTACTTGGTCAAAAGTTATGAGGCAAAAACAAAGGGGGTGCCCCAAACCGCATGGAATAAATTCTCATTAGCAAGAACACATTTTGAACGCCCTTTCTGTTTCGCTGGCGACATCTGGCGGCGAATTTGTCCAGTCTTCCATTATCTACATACATGCCGTTCTACATGACTGTACTATACATGGTATGTATATAATAGAGCCGTGCAAGAACAGTCAACCGAATCAATTCGGCGGGGGTTGGGTTAATGAACGCATTGTGGCAGTACTATCCCAAAATACCACTGTACATAAAAATCTGTTAGTTCTCAAGACCACTGAGGGTGATTAAAAAAATTTGAAAAATGCATTAAGTTCGCCAAACGAACACTAGCCTCTTCTTTTTTGCTACTTCTCGACAATCACTATATTCAAATGGTTGCCAAATACTTTTGCCAGATTTTGCCACGCACTGGCGATGAGGGCGACATCGTATATCTGTTCGTAGTGCTACTCTCAAATTGACCGTCGTGGCTCATCATCAACTCAATCGATTTGGAAAGATCCCGACATGATTCTTTAATACGTTGGTATTTACTGGTATTTATGTACTGTTGAAAGGACAGGAAGTCGTGATGAAGTCGTGATGATTTCGTTCGCAGAGGACCAACGGACCCTGTTTGGACTGGCTGTAGGGAACATATTCGGCCGCAATTTCCCCCGAAGTCGCTATCTACATAGCTTTAGCTTCATATCCTGGGGCGTTAATTGGCGCATCGTCCAGATTCATGTGTAATAGACACCGTGGTTTTAATCCCTAACCACGTGAAATAAATCGAAGCGATTAGTTTTATTCTGTACGTTTCGCAGAGCCCGGCTCCGCTCCTCGTAAACCTATGCGAAAGAGCATCTCACAATAAAATTAGATGAACTCCTCTGCCTTTCAAACCCATGTTGTCGTCCAGCACACCACTGAAGTCCGTGCCCATGGTGTAGGTCTAGACACAGGCCTACTCTATGGTTAGTGGTTTAGTCAATAGAAATGAGTTTGAATATGGGAAAATAATATTAAGTACACAGATCTTGAGTGAAACTTTGTTCTCGATTCTTGTTAAAATAACATTAATCAAAATGGATTCAGACACCGACACTGATACCGACACCGATACCGACAGCCAGCTCAGCGCCACATTCAGCGAGTTTCGAGCCTCTGAAGCAGCTAAAGAAAAGGTGAAACTCATGCGAAAAATTACAGATAAACTATCAGAAATAAAGCAGAAGATGCTGCAGGCGTTCATAAAGCAAAAGATCGAGCAACCAGACAACGAGCAGATATACTCTTTAGTGATTAGTGCTAGTAGTAATACTGTAGCACTAAACACAAAACAAAAATGTCACTATAATAATTGCATTGCTGCTGCTAATAAACCTAACCTTAAAAAGTAAGAGGTCAAGAAATTGGTCGTACAGGGCAACGAACTTGGAATAATGCCGGCGGAGAGCCGTAGCATCGGCCTTTTTATAAGGAAAAAAGGCCGCAGTCGGCGTCACGTTCTCTCAGCTGCGCAGTCGCGACGCCCGCGTCAAAATGGCGGAGCCATTGCTCTGCCGCCGTCAGACATGTGCATGGATGTATGTGTGTGTGTGAATGTGCTATGTATGCACTGGAGATGTGCATGGAAAGACAGTTTTCGGCACTACCCGACATGGTCCAACGCGATTATGATTATGTATTTGTACATACATATGTACATATGTATTAATTCACGCCCAACCCCTGTTCATCGTAGGAGATTGGGTGATATCCGGGGGATAAGATCCGGGGCAGGGATAAGTGGCACGGGAGCCGGCTGTCGAGGGCAACGGCGAAGAATTGGATGGTCGCCATATGCGTACTGCAGGGTGTCATTGATATGTTTTATATGCAATTTATATTCGATATGTTCTATAAAAAAATTCGGTTCATTTTCATTTCGGTTATAGTTATAAGCCATGAAAAAGGGCTGGTGATATTGGTTTTGGAAGCCCGCCAAAGTGTTTCGAAAATCTCGTAGCATTCGAATCAAAATAGTGCCTAATAATTAATCGACCTACAGATCATATGAGACCTACCAACAAAGAACCCTTGTAAAATTAGAACTGAGAAGTTTGCGCACCTGCTGGGTCCTAAAAACATACAAATAAAATTAATAATAACAAGAATTGTCTTTTCTTATATGAAGCAATTCATAGTTATCTATATTTCTAAATGTCTAAATAGAGAATACAGCAAATGTAAATATACCACATACTTCTTGTTCAAACATGAACACATTATTGTACTTAAAGAATAAGAGTCTGTACACATTCACGGAGATAAACACAAAACCAATCGATTCTAAGTAAAAAACATACATAAAGTATAGAGTTTATGACTGTTAGGGTGCGATCTGTCAACTCATGAGCGAGACAAGGAATCCCAAAATTAAAAGCAGTTAGCACTTAAGACCCCAATTTAGTCAAAAAATACTGATGCTTGCATGCATTCAGTTGGTCACTCACAGCAGCGTGGCATCCGATCCGTGGGTCTAGCGATAAGAATAGAATACAAAATTGTCCCCATCCTACATTGTAAAAGTACATATAAGGCACGACGTTGAAGAAATAAACTCAGATTGAATTTACAACTCATCTCGCAAGTGTTTAGATTTTTCTTGTAAGGTCTAAACCCCACACTTCTTATCCGAAGTAGCTCTATGTCATGAAACACTATAAATTGAAATGAATTAACGTTATGTAACTCTACAATCTATTTAATCAACACACGTGTCGTAGTTCTGCATATTTCAAGGGATCCCCCCACATTTTAGGAGCTTGCCATTGGGGCACGGTGAACACTGAGGTAAGTCCCGATATCTCCAGCGAGCACCTCGGAAAGCGACGACGGGAAAACCACCAGATAGCCACCGAATAGAAGCCACCACGGGAGATTATTTGTTCGATCCCTAAGCGGACGGGGAAAATATATATAAGAGTGATCTTCAATAAGCTCCGATTCAATCTCCAGCTGACCCCACCACCACAAGTCCGTGATGTTATTAGGGCACGTAAAACAGATGTAGATATAATATATATATATATATATATATAATATATATATATATATAATATATATATATATATATAATATATATATATATATATAATATATATATATATATAATATATATATATATATTAATATATATATATATATTAATATATATATATATTAATATAAATATATGGAAAAGTTAACTACATATAGACTTTTCCTAACATTTGAAAGAGTAGATGTTAATAGTTCAAAAAATAAAAATAAAGTCGACAGGCTTAGACTGTGCAGGCCTTTATATAGTACTCGGCGGCGTCGTTTCAGGGTTTCAGGCAGAGCAGTCGCGTCGCCCGAATTCTGCTTTGCAAGAGCGAGAGAGATATATTGGCTGTCGCTGCATGTGTGTTGTTGCTTCTGCGTACAGCAAAATACATCAGGCGACAGCGCAGCCGCAGCCTCAGTCCGCGTCGACTGTTTTCTCTCTCTCTCCTGTTGCTAGGCAAACTCCTTTTGCTTCGTGCGGCTTCGGCCAAAGAGAATACATACATATGTACATATAAACACGAAGATGTGTAACCAACCCAGTGGACCAGAAAACGATAGTAAAACGGAACTATCATAAAATGTTCGTAAGCGGACTTAGAAAAGATCATTTTGCGGACAAAAAACTCGCGACGACCAAAGTCTCGCAAAAGTATCGCAAACGGACTTAAAAACGTACACAAACCGCAGCGGACGGACGTGCCTGAGTGGATATAATTAAATATTTGTTATAAGTGGCGTTTAAGACATAAAATCGGTAACTAAATAATATCATATTGCCAAGTTTAGTGGAGGGCACAAAATATAAGTTTAGGAGCAGGTTTAAAAACGAAAAAAATAACAATTTACACACGCTGTGTACATTTTTGCAAATGATATTAGAAAAGGCTTGCAAATGATATTAGAAAACGCTCGCAAAAGATATTAGAAAAGGCCCGAAAACGATCCGTTTTCGAGCTATCGAAAACACACTAAGCGACCACAGATTCAATTTTTGTATCATTTTCGGATACAAATACGATAGTTTTACACGGTTGAATTTCGCGTAACTCTCGTTTGCGATATCGTTTACGAACTTTTGGTCCACTGGGTACAGACGAATATGTAGATGTCAAATGTAGAGAAGATGCATGTAGATAACATATGTAAACCAAAATGGAAATAGAAAATCTTTTAATATGTATATGTGTATAAATTTGCAGAATGGTTCGACTTAATTTTTTTGAAATTTCTTTTGGCAAAAATGTAAAAATTCATTTTTTCCAACATATGTATGACTAGTACCGGGTATAAAGTTTTTTTTTTGTTTTGATGGGTACCTTTTGGATATACATATGTGTGTAAGTCAGGCATAATGTAATTATGCAACTTTTTTGATATCACACACACACATACATACATATGTGCGTTAACGCACCCTTACATGCATAGTAAAACATCTACATACATCAATATGCTTTCTCTGTGTATTAACAACAACAATATTATACGAGTTACATATTTATGCATGCAAACAAAAAAAAGAAAATGTATTAAAAATATTCAAAAAAAAAATAGATGTATTCCCATTTCTTATTTCCGACAAATGTCCGATGGCATCTTTATATCCTTTGCCAGTGGACAGGACTTTCTCAGAGCTCGCTCTTTGCCCAACCACCGTGAAAATTTGGTCGCTCTCTCCAGCCATTCGTTCACATGAGAGACTTCGTTGAGGTAGAAGCTGTGTGTGTGTGTGTGTGGGGTCCGTGTTAAATCAGCTTGGGAACCTTCGCCATCGGGAGTTTCTGCGGCACCGTTGACATCAACCTTATCCTTATCATCTTTGAGCTGGCTATCGCCTTTGGACGAAATTGGTCCCCTGCCAGCGGCTACGCCAAAGAAGCGCTCGAATCGTGATCGAAAGCCGACGCAAAGCATCGAGCTAACTTCTCCTAAATGACTACCAAGCATGCAGGCATCTCGTGAACGGTAGGAAACACTAGCCAAAGGAAAGAAACCAACTAAGCGCGCAAAGGAAACACTATTTACGACATTGGCTAAGCACAGCAGGAAACAGGAGACCTGTGAAGGTTCTGAAAATAAATAAATAATCATTTTCTCTTCATCTGTGGTGGTTTCCTTCCGTATTTCGTCATTATTAGCGGATTTTTCAATCCTGCCCAAACAGGGTATAAAATTATTATTTTCACAAAATTATCACTTCAGCGAATTCTCGATAGCCGTTTGCTTTTCGAAGCAATCAAGTGAGTTCCCCCACTGGCGGTTACCCAAGGTATCTGGCTTTCAATATATGGGCATTTCTCTGACGAGGTCCACCGAAGCCAAAAAATTAAAATTCAATAAAAACGCATTTGAAAATAGTTTTCTCTGGATTTTATTTTTAAGAGATATTGAAAATCCGCCAATTTAATTAATTGACATATAATTTCATTAACTTTGATCTGAAAACCTATTAAAATTAACAAATGTTCACATTTGTGGTATTTTTTTGTCATGTTTTCCATTATTTTTTTCGCATATTAGAAAGAAAATTCTTGATAAAAGTTTTTCCCCATAGTCTCCCTTCCATATTGAACTATCTAAAAAAAATCCCACAAAATATTTTCAATATTCGGTTACCGGAATTTTTGAAACATTTGTAAAGCCAAGAAATTTTTGTCCCGTGCGACAGAGGCTTAAATTGAATTAAAAAAAAACTACAAAGCATGCTTAAAATTATAACCATTTTTAAGAGTCATCAATGCAGAACATTAATTAGAAATTCTCATAAATATATCGCTTCAACTTCAACCATAACGGTAAAACAATTTTGAAAATCGGTTTTTTTTAAATTTTTACACATTGAAATGCGTACGAACGTCCCGCGCGACATCAGATAAATGCCCATATGTAAGTACATAGTTTTGTACTTGGTCAAAAGTTATGAGGCAAAAACAAAGGGGGTGCCCCAAACCGCATGGAATAAATTCTCATTAGCAAGAACACATTTTGAACGCCCTTTCTGTTTCGCTGGCGACATCTGGCGGCGAATTTGTCCAGTCTTCCATTATCTACATACATGCCGTTCTACATGACTGTACTATACATGGTATGTATATAATAGAGCCGTGCAAGAACAGTCAACCGAATCAATTCGGCGGGGGTTGGGTTAATGAACGCATTGTGGCAGTACTATCCCAAAATACCACTGTACATAAAAATCTGTTAGTTCTCAAGACCACTGAGGGTGATTAAAAAAATTTGAAAAATGCATTAAGTTCGCCAAACGAACACTAGCCTCTTCTTTTTTGCTACTTCTCGACAATCACTATATTCAAATGGTTGCCAAATACTTTTGCCAGATTTTGCCACGCACTGGCGATGAGGGCGACATCGTATATCTGTTCGTAGTGCTACTCTCAAATTGACCGTCGTGGCTCATCATCAACTCAATCGATTTGGAAAGATCCCGACATGATTCTTTAATACGTTGGTATTTACTGGTATTTATGTACTGTTGAAAGGACAGGAAGTCGTGATGAAGTCGTGATGATTTCGTTCGCAGAGGACCAACGGACCCTGTTTGGACTGGCTGTAGGGAACATATTCGGCCGCAATTTCCCCCGAAGTCGCTATCTACATAGCTTTAGCTTCATATCCTGGGGCGTTAATTGGCGCATCGTCCAGATTCATGTGTAATAGACACCGTGGTTTTAATCCCTAACCACGTGAAATAAATCGAAGCGATTAGTTTTATTCTGTACGTTTCGCAGAGCCCGGCTCCGCTCCTCGTAAACCTATGCGAAAGAGCATCTCACAATAAAATTAGATGAACTCCTCTGCCTTTCAAACCCATGTTGTCGTCCAGCACACCACTGAAGTCCGTGCCCATGGTGTAGGTCTAGACACAGGCCTACTCTATGGTTAGTGGTTTAGTCAATAGAAATGAGTTTGAATATGGGAAAATAATATTAAGTACACAGATCTTGAGTGAAACTTTGTTCTCGATTCTTGTTAAAATAACATTAATCAAAATGGATTCAGACACCGACACTGATACCGACACCGATACCGACAGCCAGCTCAGCGCCACATTCAGCGAGTTTCGAGCCTCTGAAGCAGCTAAAGAAAAGGTGAAACTCATGCGAAAAATTACAGATAAACTATCAGAAATAAAGCAGAAGATGCTGCAGGCGTTCATAAAGCAAAAGATCGAGCAACCAGACAACGAGCAGATATACTCTTTAGTGATTAGTGCTAGTAGTAATACTGTAGCACTAAACACAAAACAAAAATGTCACAATAATAATTGCATTGCTGCTGCTAATAAACCTAACCTTAAAAAGTAAGAGGTCAAGAAATTGGTCGTACAGGGCGACGAACTTGGAATAATGCCGGCGGAGAGCCGTAGCATCGGCCTCTTTATAAGGGAAAAAGGCCGCAGTCGGCGTCACGTTCTATTAGCTGCGCAGTCGCGACGCCCGTGTCAAAATGGCGGAGCCATTGCTCTGCCGCCGTCAGACATGTGCATGGATGTATGTGTGTGAATGTGCTATGTATATACTGGAGATTTGCATGGAAAGACAGTTTTCGGCACGACCCGACATGGTCCAACACGATTATGATTATGTATTTGTGCATTCATATGTACATATGTATTAATTCACGCCCAACCCCTGTTCATCGTAGGAGATTGGGTGATATCCGGGGGATAAGATCCGGGGCAGGGATAAGTGGCACGGGAGCCGGCTTCCAAGTCTCGTAGCATTCGAATCAAAATAGTGCCTAATAATTAATCGACCTACAGATCATATGAGACCTACCAACAAAGAACCCTTGTAAAATTAGAACTGAGAAGTTTGCGCACCTGCTGGGTCCTAAAAACATACAAATAAAATTAATAATGACAAGAATTGTCTTTTCTTATATGAAGCAATTCATTCAGTTATCTATATTTCTAAATGTCTAAATAGAGAATACAGCAAATGTAAATATACCACACACTTCTTGTTCAAACATGAACACATTATTGTACTTAAAGAATAAGAGTCTGTACACATTCACGGAGATAAACACAAAACCAATCGATTTTAAGTAAAAAACATACATAAAGTATAGAGTTTATGACTGTTAGGGTGCGATCTGTCAACTCATGAGCAAGACAAGGAATCCCAAAATTAAAAGCAGTTAGCACTTAAGACCCTAGTTTAGTCCAAAAATACTGATGCTTGCATGCATTCAGTTGGTCACTCACAGCAGCGTGGCATCCGATCCGTGGGTCTAGCGATAAGAATAGAATACAAAATTGTCCCCATCCTACATTGTAAAAGTACATATAAGGCACGACGTTGAAGAAATAAACTCAGATTGAATTTACAACTCATCTCGCAAGTGTTTAGATTTTTCTTGGGATCAAGGGATCCCCCCACATTTTAGGAGCTTGCCATTGGGGAACGGTGAACACTGAGGTAAGTCCCGAGATCTCCAGCGAGCACCTCGGAAAGCGACGACGGGAAAACCACCAGATAGCCACCGAATAGAAGCCACCACGGGAGATTATTTGTTCGATCCCTAAGCGGACGGGGAAAATATATATAAGAGTGATCTTCAATAAGCTCCGATTCAATCTCCAGCTGACCCCACCACCACAAGTCCGTGATGTTATTAGGGCACGTAAAACAGATGTAGATATAATATATATATATTAATATAAATATATGGAAAAGTTAACTACATATAGACTTTTCCTAACATTTGAAAGAGTAGATGTTAATAGTTCAAAAAATAAAAATAAAGTCGACAGGCTTAGACTGTGCAGGCCTTTATATAGTACTCGGCGGCGTCGTTTCAGGCAGAGCAGTCGCGTCGCCCGAATTCTGCTTTGCAAGAGCGAGAGAGATATATTGGCTGTCGCTGCATGTGTGTTGTTGCTTCTGCGTACAGCAAAATACATCAGGCGACAGCGCAGCCGCAGCCTCAGTCCGCGTCGACTGTTTTCTCTCTCCCTCCTGTTGCTAGGCAAACTCCTTTTGCTTCGTGCGGCTTCGGCCAAAGAGAATACATACATATGTACATTTAAACACGAAGATGTGTAACCAACCCAGTGGACCAGAAAACGATAGTAAAACGGAACTATCATAAAATGTTCGTAAGCGGACTTAGAAAAGATCATTTTGCGGACAAAAAACTCGCGACGACCAAAGTCTCGCAAAAGTATCGCAAACGGACTTAAAAACGTACACAAACCGCAGCGGACGGACGTGTCTGAGTGGATATAATTAAATATTTGTTATAAGTGGTTTAAGACATAAAATCGGTAACTAAATAATATTATATTGCCCAGTTTAGTGGAGGGCACAAAATATGAGTTTAGGAGCAGGTTTAAAAACGAAAAAAATAACAATTTACACACGCTGTGTACATTTTCTTGTCCTCTTCTTACTCTCCGCTCCTCTTGTGTGGCAGAAAAGTAAGTAGTAAGTATTATTTTAAAATTAATATGTATATTTTAACATAATAAACATCGATTATTTTTGTACAGCGGGATTTAAAGAACGATTTTCATTGGAAGACGCCGATTTCGACAGAGTGACACAAAAGTTCTTCCAGTACGCCCAAGATAGGATCCAAAAATCACAAAAAAAAATTAAACTTAGTAATTAATTTTTTTATTTTTTTATTTTTCTTTTTAATGCTAATTTTTCTATAACATAAATAATAAAAACAAAAAAAAAAAAATTTTTTTCGGCTTGCAAATGATATTAGAAAACGCTCGCAAAAGATATCAGAAAAGGCCCGAAAACGATTCGTTTTCGAGCTATCGAAAATGAAACTTTCACTGCCACACACTGAGCGACCACAGATTCAATTTTTGTATCATTTTCGGATACAAATACGATAGTTTTACACGGTTGAATTTCTCGTAACTCTCGTTTGCGATATCGTTTACGAACTTTTGGTCCACTGGGTACAGACGAATATGTAGATGTCAAATGTAGAGAAGATGCATGTAGATAACATATGTAAACCAAAATGGAAATAGAAAAACTTTTAATATATGTATATAATATATGTATATATTTGCAGAATGGTTCGACTTAATTTTTTTGAAATTTCTTTTGGCAAAAATGTAAAAATTCATTTTTTCCAACATACATATGTATGACTAGTACCGGGTATAAAGTTTTTTTTTTGTTTTGATGGGTACCTTTTGGATATACATATGTATGTAAGTCAGGCATAATGTAATTATGCAACTTTTTTGATATCACACACACATACATGCATATGTGCGTTAACGCACCCAGTGGACCAAAAAGCGATAGTAAAACGGAACTATCATAAAATGTTCGTAAACGGACTTAGAAAAGAGCATTTTGCGGACAAAAAACTCGCAACGACCAAAGTCTCGCAAAAGTATCGCAAACGGACTTAAAAATGAGTGAAAACTGGACAAGAAGGGTAATGTATAAGAAGAAGCAAATAAGTAACGGATAACATAGCAAGTTTCGGTTTAAGTCTCGCAAAATGTTCGCTGACGGACTCAGAAAAGAGCATTTTGCGGACAAGAAACTCGCGACGACGAAAGTATCGCAAAAGTATCGCAAACGGACTTAAAAACGGGCACAATGTGAAAGAAACAGCGGATCTCGTAATAAAACATGAACGAACATGTCCAAAAACGTCCCGCCGCGACGCCGACGTTTTTTTGTGTTGCACTGCCTTTTTTCGTTTGTTCGTTCTTTTGTGACTGAAAACCGCAGCGGACGGACGTGAATTTCGATAGAAAAGTGTTATAAGTGGGATTTAAGACATCAAATCGGTAAGTAAATAATATTATATTGTCAAGTTTAGTGGAGGGCACAAATTAAGAGTTTAGGAGCAGGGTTAAACCCGAAAAAAATAACAAAAATAACAAATACACACGCTGTGTACATATTTTTTTTCTAGCGCTCTTGTGTAGCCTCTTGTGTGGACGAATTTGCTGGAATTGACTTTGCGCACCCGTTTTTTCTATATAAAGGGGAGTATAACTAACATTACAAATGCCATTGAAACGTAAGAGCAGGAGGTACATATGCGAAGCGAAGCATATAAAAAAATGCACTGACAATGTTAATATTATTGAAGAACATGTAGCAGACTTAAGTTTTCCAGAGCCTTTTAGTGATATGTCCAATTGTTCAAATGTTATAGCTGAGAATTCGCAAACAAGTTTTAATGTGCGCCTAGGGCAATGGTTGTCCGAAAACAATATTAGCAAAAGACCAGCTAATGATTTGCTCCAGCTGTTGTACGAAAAAATTCCAGGGCTGCCACGTGATGTCCGAACTTTAAAATGCACGCATTAGATCCATAGTTTGCGATGCACCAGCACGTGCATACATTTTGGGGGTTAAACATCACTCAGGATTTTTTTCGTGCAACAAATGCACTCAAAAGGGCGAAAGTTTTCAAAGGAGAATAGTTTTTAAAATGTCAGAGAATCTCCCCCGAACAGATGATAGTTTTAGAAATCGCTTACAGCCAGAGCATCACAACGTACAGGAGAAATTAGTTTTAGAAAACTTGCCAATAGATATGGTCAAACAGTTTCCCTTTGATTATATGCATGTAGTTTGCCTTGGCATTATGAAAACATTACTCATCGCTTTAGTAAGGGTTAAAGGACACCAATTTTCTTTGGATTGGCATAGAATTAGCTTAATAAGTTCCAAATTGATATCGTTTCGGAAGTTTATACCTAGGGAATTCAATAGAAAGCCGAGATCTCTTGATGATCTTGAAAGATTTAAGGCGACAGAATTCCGAACTTTTTTGTTGTATACTGGACCCATTGTTTTGAAAAACTCTTTAGACACAGCCCGTTACCATCACTTTTTACTACTCAGCCTAGGAGTCCGACTTCTACTTCATAAAGAATATTGCATTACTAAAAATGCTCTTGCCTCTAGTTTACTTAATGATTTTGTCAAACAACTACCCTCATTGTATATTTTTCTATGCTTACATTTAATTTTCATTGCCTCACACATTTAAGCGAACAGTCCCTTGCCTTTGGCTCTTTAGACACAATTAGCTCTTTTCCTTTTGAAAATTTTCTAGGACAGTTAAAAAATATGGTAAAAAATTCAGATTTTGTAATAGAGCAGTTATATAATCGTATAGTAGAGCGTAGTGTTTTGAAAGTTGTCTCTAAGAATAGAACATTAGATTTAAAAAACGTCAAGAATAGAATTTCCTTTAATGATTTATTTTTTGATTTGAAAGAATCAAATAGATTTTACTTTATTAAAGATAGGACTTCATACAAAATTTATAAAATTTTTGGTATTAAAAATGATACTTTGCATAGCCGATTAGTTGTTGATCTTGAACCCTTTTTTATATTCCCAATAGACTCAACCCTTGTCGGCATATTTTCTTCAAGGAGTATTCATTGTGACTGTAATGTAGTACAGCATAAAATAGATAATATTTCAGGAAAAATCGTTCATATATTTGATACTGATGTGCACATTTACTTTCTATTAATTCACTAATTCCAGAAACACGATGAACTACAACTATACCCAGCTTTTTAATATGGATTCTGGCAATATTGCTGAAACAAGTCAGCAGATTCCAGACAACCAGGATTCATGTAAGAAAACTTCTTTATATTGGCCAAATAAATGTTTAACAATTTTTTATAATTACAGCTACCTCAAATAAAAGACTAGATAAGATAGAAAATAAATTAGATAATATAGAAAAAAGGTTAGACTTAATTTTAAATAAAATGGAGAGGGAAACCACGGAAATTGTGGCAATGCGGTCCGAAGTCGCCAATATAAAGGCAAAAGTTTGCGGAGAGATCCGCAAATCAAATAAAATACTGCCTTTTGAACCCCTAAAATCGATAGACGAACTCGACAGATTTGAAATAAAATTGCAAGATGAGAAGACATTCCAAAATTTAGTAAGTATGAAACTTGTGAGTTAAGTTTGACTAATATATTCTATATTACATTTTTATATTCTACTCTTTACAGATCTCAGAGCTAATGTCAGGTGAGAAATCATTCGATAAGTGGATCCGGAGCTCTTGGCGCTCTATCATTGATGACGAGGTGGCGCGACAGTGCTCTTGGCGTGGCACAGATTCCAAGAAATGTGTCAGGGGCTTGCGGGTTACCCTAGCAATCCGTAGTAAGTATTATTTGAAAATGAATATGTGTATTGTAATATACTAATCATCGATCATTTTTTTTACAGCTGCATTTAAAGAACGATTTTCCTTGGAAGACGCCGATTACGACCGGGTTACTCAAACATTTTTTCAATATGCCCAAGATAGGGTCCAAAAAACCCAAAAAAAAATGAAACTTACTATTTAATTTTTTACTATTAATTTTACTATTACTATTATTACTTACTTTTTATTTTTATTTTTTTTTTCTTTTAGCATTAATTTTTTTATAATATAAATAATAAAAACAAAAAACAAAAACAAATACAATTTTTTGTCTCGCAAACGATATTAGAAAAGGCTCGCTAAAGATATTAGAAAAGGCTCGCTAAAGATATTAGAAAAGGCTCGCTAAAGATATTAGAAAAGGCTCGCTAAAGATATTAGAAAAGGCCCGCAAACGATCCGTTTTCGAGCTATCGAAAATGAAACTTTCTCTGCCACAAACTGAGCGACCGGAGATTAACTTTTTTATCATTTTCGGACACAAATACGATAGTTTTACACGGTTGAGTTTCGCTTAACTCCCGTTTGCGATATCATTTACGAACATTTGGTCCACTGGGCACCCTTACATGCATAGTAAAACATCTACATACATACATCAATATACGCGTATACGCGAAATATATTTACTTAAATATCTGCACAACAAATATTGTATTGTATTTAGCCCGATTTACACCGGGGAACATCGTATACGTATATAGATGGCATATTTATCGGCAAAACGGAACATCAATTGCTTTCTCTGTGTATTAACAACAACAATATTATACGAGTTACATATTTATGCATGCAAACAAAAAAAAGAAAATGTATTAAAAATATTCAAAAAAAAAAAAAATAGATGTATTCCCATTTATTATTTCCGACAAATGTCCGATGGCATCTTTATATCCTTTGCCAGTGGACAGGACTTTCTCAGAGCTCGCTCTTTGCCCAACCACCGTGAAAATTTGGTCGCTCTCTCAAGCCATTCGTTCACATGAGAGACATCGTTGAGGTAGAAGCTGTGTGTGTGTGTGTGGGGTCCGTGTTGAATCAGCTTGGGAACCTTCGCCATCGGGAGTTTCTACGGCACCGTTGACATCAACCTTATCCTTATCATCTTTGAGCTGGCTATCGCCTTTGGACGAAATTGGTCCCCTGCCAGCGGCTACGCCAAAGAAGCGCTCGAATCGTGATCGAAAGCCGACGCAAAGCTTCGAGCTAACTTCTCCTAAATGACTACCAGACATGCAGGCATCTCGTGAACGGTAGGAAACACTAGCCAAAGGAAAGAAACCAACTAAGTGCGCAAAGGAAACACCATCTAAGCCATTGGCTAAGCACAGCAGGAAACAGGAGGCCTGTGAAGGTTCTGAAAATAAATAAATAATCATTTTCTCTTCATCTGTGGTGGTTTCCTTCCGTATTTCGTCATTATTAGCGGATTTTTCAATCCTGCCCAAACAGGGTATAAAATTATTATTTTCACAAAATTATCACTTCAGCGAATTCTCGATAGCCGTTTGCTTTTCGAAGCAATCAAGTGAGTTCCCCCACTGGCGGTTACCCAAGGTATCTGGCTTTCAATATATGGGCATTTCTCTGACGAGGTCCACCGAAGCCAAAAAATTAAAATTCAATAAAAACGCATTTGAAAATAGTTTTCTCTGGATTTTATTTTTAAGAGATATTGAAAATCCGCCAATTTAATTAATTGACATATAATTTCATTAACTTTGATCTGAAAACCTATTAAAATTAACAAATGTTCACATTTGTGGTATTTTTTTGTCATGTTTTCCATTATTTTTTTCGCATATTAGAAAGAAAATTCTTGATAAAAGTTTTTCCCCATAGTCTCCCTTCCATATTGAACTATCTAAAAAAAATCCCACAAAATATTTTCAATATTCGGTTACCGGAATTTTTGAAACATTTGTAAAGCCAAGAAATTTTTGTCCCGTGCGACAGAGGCTTAAATTGAATTAAAAAAAAACTACAAAGCATGCTTAAAATTATAACCATTTTTAAGAGTCATCAATGCAGAACATTAATTAGAAATTCTCATAAATATATCGCTTCAACTTCAACCATAACGGTAAAACAATTTTGAAAATCGGTTTTTTTTAAATTTTTACACATTGAAATGCGTACGAACGTCCCGCGCGACATCAGATAAATGCCCATATGTAAGTACATAGTTTTGTACTTGGTCAAAAGTTATGAGGCAAAAACAAAGGGGGTGCCCCAAACCGCATGGAATAAATTCTCATTAGCAAGAACACATTTTGAACGCCCTTTCTGTTTCGCTGGCGACATCTGGCGGCGAATTTGTCCAGTCTTCCATTATCTACATACATGCCGTTCTACATGACTGTACTATACATGGTATGTATATAATAGAGCCGTGCAAGAACAGTCAACCGAATCAATTCGGCGGGGGTTGGGTTAATGAACGCATTGTGGCAGTACTATCCCAAAATACCACTGTACATAAAAATCTGTTAGTTCTCAAGACCACTGTAAGTGATTAAAAAAATTTGAAAAATGCATTAAGTTCGCCAAACGAACACTAGCCTCTTCTTTTTTGCTACTTCTCGACAATCACTATATTCAAATGGTTGCCAAATACTTTTGCCAGATTTTGCCACGCACTGGCGATGAGGGCGACATCGTATATCTGTTCGTAGTGCTACTCTCAAATTGACCGTCGTGGCTCATCATCAACTCAATCGATTTGGAAAGATCCCGACATGATTCTTTAATACGTTGGTATTTACTGGTATTTATGTACTGTTGAAAGGACAGGAAGTCGTGATGAAGTCGTGATGATTTCGTTCGCAGAGGACCAACGGACCCTGTTTGGACTGGCTGTAGGGAACATATTCGGCCGCAATTTCCCCCGAAGTCGCTATCTACATAGCTTTAGCTTCATATCCTGGGGCGTTAATTGGCGCATCGTCCAGATTCATGTGTAATAGACACCGTGGTTTTAATCCCTAACCACGTGAAATAAATCGAAGCGATTAGTTTTATTCTGTACGTTTCGCAGAGCCCGGCTCCGCTCCTCGTAAACCTATGCGAAAGAGCATCTCACAATAAAATTAGATGAACTCCTCTGCCTTTCAAACCCATGTTGTCGTCCAGCACACCACTGAAGTCCGTGCCCATGGTGTAGGTCTAGACACAGGCCTACTCTATGGTTATGGGAAAATAATATTAAGTACACAGATCTGGGGTGAAACTTTGTTCTCGATTCTTGTTAAAATAACATTAATCGAAATGGATTCAGACACCGACACTGATACCGACACCGATACCGACAGCCAGCTCAGCGCCACATTCAGCGAGTTTCGAGCCTCTGAAGCAGCTAAAGAAAAGGTGAAACTCATGCGAAAAATTACAGATAAACTATCAGAAATAAAGCAGAAGATGCTGCAGGCGTTCATAAAGCAAAAGATCGAGCAACCAGACAACGAGCAGATATACTCTTTAGTGATTAGTGCTAGTAGTAATACTGTAGCCCTAAACACAAAACAAAAATGTCACAATAATAATTGCATTGCTGCTGCTAATAAACCTAACCTTAAAAAGTAAGAGGTCAAGAAATTGGTCGTACAGGGCGACGAACTTGGAATAATGCCGGCGGAGAGCCGTAGCATCGGCCTCTTTATAAGGGAAAAAGGCCGCAGTCGGCGTCACGTTCTATTAGCTGCGCAGTCGCGACGCCCGTGTCAAAATGGCGGAGCCATTGCTCTGCCGCCGTCAGACATGTGCATGGATGTATGTGTGTGAATGTGCTATGTATATACTGGAGATTTGCATGGAAGGACAGTTTTCGGAACTACCCGACATGGTCCAACGCGATTATGATTATGTATTTGTACATACATATGTACATATGTATTAATTCACGCCCAACCCCTGTTCATCGGAGATAGGAGATTGGGTGATATCCGGGGGATAAGATCCGGGGCAGGGATAAGTGGCACGGGAGCCGGCTTCCAAGTCTCGTAGCATTCGAATCAAAATAGTGCCTAATAATCAATCGACCTACAGATCATATGAGACCTACCAACAAAGAACCCTTGTAAAATTAGAACTGAGAAGTTTGCGCACCTGCTGGGTCCCAAAAACATACAAATAAAATTAAAAATAACATGAATTGTCTTTTCTTATATGAAGCAATTCATAGTTATCTATATTTCTAAACGTCTAAATAGAGAATACAGCAAATGTAAATATACCACATACTTCTTGTTCAAACATGAACACATTATTGTACTTAAAGAATAAGAGTCTGTACACATTCACGGAGATAAACACAAAACCAATCGATTCTAAGTAAAAAACATACATAAAGTATAGAGTTTATGACTGTTAGGGTGCGATCTGTCAACTCATGAGCAAGACAAGGAATCCCAAAATTAAAAGCAGTTAGCACTTAAGACCCTAGTTTAGTCCAAAAATACTGATGCTTGCATGCATTCAGTTGGTCACTCACAGCAGCGTGGCATCCGATCCGTGGGTCTAGCGATAAGAATAGAATACAAAATTGTCCCCATCCTACATTGTAAAAGTACATATAAGGCACGACGTTGAAGAAATAAACTCAGATTGAATTTACAACTCATCTCGCAAGTGTTTAGATTTTTCTTGGGATCAAGGGATCCCCCCACATTTTAGGAGCTTGCAATTGGGGAACGGTGAACACTGAGGTAAGTCCCGAGATCTCCAGCGAGCACCTCGGAAAGCGACGACGGGAAAACCACCAGATAGCCACCGAATAGAAGCCACCACGGGAGATTATTTGTTCGATCCCTAAGCGGACGGGGAAAATATATATAAGTCTTCAATAAGCTCCGATTCAATCTCCAGCTGACCCCACCACCACAAGTCCGTGATGTTATTAAAACAGAAAACAGATGAAGATATAATATATATATATTAATATAAATATATGGAAAAGTTAACTACATATAGACTTTTCCTAACATTTGAAAGAGTAGATGTTAATAGTTCAAAAAATAAAAATAAAGTCGACAGGCTTAGACTGTGCAGGCCTTTATATAGTACTCGGCGGCGTCGTTTCAGGCAGAGCAGTCGCGTCGCCCGAATTCTGCTTTGCAAGAGCGAGAGAGATATATTGGCTGTCGCTGCATGTGTGTTGTTGCTTCTGCGTACAGCAAAATACATCAGGCGACAGCGCAGCCGCAGCCTCAGTCCGCGTCGACTGTTTTCTCTCTCCCTCCTGTTGCTAGGCAAACTCCTTTTGCTTCGTGCGGCTTCGGCCAAAGAGAATACATACATATGTACATATAAACACGAAGATGTGTAACCAACCCAGTGGACCAGAAAACGATAGTAAAACGGAACTATCATAAAATGTTCGTAAGCGGACTTAGAAAATAGCATTTTGCGGACAAATAACTCGCGACGACCAAAGTCTCGCAAAAGTATCGCAAACGGACTTAAAAACGTACACAAGCCGCAGCGGACGGACGTGCCTGAGTGGATATAATTAAATATTTGTTATAAGTGGCGTTTAAGACATAAAATCGGTAACTAAATAATATTATATTGCCAAGTTTAGTGGAGGGCACAAAATATAAGTTTAGGAGCAGGTTTAAAAACGAAAAAAATAACAATTTACACACGCTGTGTACATTTTTGCAAATGATATTAGAAAAGGCTTGCAAATGATATTAGAAAACGCTCGCAAAAGATATAAGAAAAGGCCCGAAAACGATCCGTTTTCGAGCTATCGAAAATGAAACTTTCACTGCCACAAACTGAGCGACCACAGATTCAATTTTTGTATCATTTTCGGATACAAATACGATAGTTTTACACGGTTGAATTTCGCGTAACTCTCGTTTGCGATATCGTTTACGAACTTTTGGTCCACTGGGTACAGACGAATATGTAGATGTCAAATGTAGAGAAGATGCATGTAGATAACATATGTAAACCAAAATGGAAATAGAAAATCTTTTAATATGTATATGTGTATAAATTTGCAGAATGGTTCGACTTAATTTTTTTGAAATTTCTAGACATGCAGGCATCTCGTGAACGGTAGGAAACACTAGCCAAAGGAAAGAAACCAACTAAGCGCGCAAAGGAAACACCATCTAAGCCATTGGCTAAGCACAGCAAGAAACAGGAGGCCTGTGAAGGTTCTGAAAATAAATAAATAATCATTTTCTCTTCATCTGTGGTGGTTTCCTTCCGTATTTCGTCATTATTAGCGGATTTTTCAATCCTGCCCAAACAGGGTATAGAATTATTATTTTCACAAAATTATCACTTCAGCGAATTCTCGATAGCCGTTTTCTTTTCGAAGCAATCAAGTGAGTTCCCCCACTGGCGGTTACCCAAGGTATCTGGCTTTCAATATATGGGCATTTCTCTGACGAGGTCCACCGAAGCCAAAAAATTAAAATTCAATAAAAACGCATTTGAAAATAGTTTTCTCTGGATTTTATTTTTAAGAGATATTGAAAATCCGCCAATTTAATTAATTGACATATAATTTCATTAACTTTGATCTGAAAACCTATTAAAATTAACAAATGTTCACATTTGTGGTATTTTTTTGTCATGTTTTCCATTATTTTTTTCGCATATTAGAAAGAAAATTCTTGATAAAAGTTTTTCCCCATAGTCTCCCTTCCATATTGAACTATCTAAAAAAAATCCCACAAAATATTTTCAATATTCGGTTACCGGAATTTTTGAAACATTTGTAAAGCCAAGAAATTTTTCTCCCGTGCGACAGAGGCTTAAATTGAATTAAAAAAAAACTACAAAGCATGCTTAAAATTATAACCATTTTTAAGAGTCATCAATGCAGAACATTAATTAGAAATTCTCATAAATATATCGCTTCAACTTCAACCATAACGGTAAAACAATTTTGAAAATCGGTTTTTTTTAAATTTTTACACATTGAAATGCGTACGAACGTCCCGCGCGACATCAGATAAATGCCCATATGTAAGTACATAGTTTTGTACTTGGTCAAAAGTTATGAGGCAAAAACAAAGGGGGTGCCGCAAACCGGCATGGAAAAAATTCTCATTAGCAAGAACACATTTTCAACGCCCTTTCTGTTTCGCTGGCGACATCTGGCGGCGAATTTGTCCAGTCTTCCATTATCTACATACATGCCGTTCTACATGACTGTACTATACATGGTATGTATATAATAGAGCCGTGCAAGAACAGTCAACCGAAGCAATTCGGCGGGGGTTGGGTTAATGAACGCATTGTGGCAGTACTATCCCAAAATACCACTGTACATAAAAATCTGTTAGTTCTCAAGACCACTGTAAGTGATTAAAAAAATTTGAAAAATGCATTAAGTTCGCCAAACGAACACTAGCCTCTTCTTTTTTGCTACTTCTCGACAATCACTATATTCAAATGGTTGCCAAATACTTTTGCCAGATTTTGCCACGCACTGGCGATGAGGGCGACATCGTATATCTGTTCGTAGTGCTACTCTCAAATTGACCGTCGTGGCTCATGCCGCGATCAACTCAATCGATTTGGAAAGATCCCGACATGATTCTTTAATACGTTGGTATTTACTGGTATTTATGTACTGTTGAAAGGACAGGAAGTCGTGATGAAGTCGTGATGATTTCGTTCGCAGAGGACCAACGGACCCTGTTTGGACTGGCTGTAGGGAACATATTCGGCCGCAATTTCCCCCGAAGTCGCTATCTACATAGCTTTAGCTTCATATCCTGGGGCGTTAATTGGCGCATCGTCCAGATTCATGTGTAATAGACACAGTGGTTTTAATCCCTAACCACGTGAAATAAATCGAAGCGATTAGTTTTATTCTGTACGTTTCGCAGAGCCCGGCTCCGCTCCTCGTAAACCTATGCGAAAGAGCATCTCACAATAAAATTAGATGAACTCCTCTGCCTTTCAAACCCATGTTGTCGTCCAGCACACCACTGAAGTCCGTGCCCATGGTGTAGGTCTAGACACAGGCCTACTCTATGGTTATGGGAAAATAATATTAAGTACACAGATCTGGGGTGAAACTTTGTTCTCGATTCTTGTTAAAATAACATTAATCGAAATGGATTCAGACACCGACACTGATACCGACACCGATACCGACAGCCAGCTCAGCGCCACATTCAGCGAGTTTCGAGCCTCTGAAGCAGCTAAAGAAAAGGTGAAACTCATGCGAAAAATTACAGATAAACTATCAGAAATAAAGCAGAAGATGCTGCAGGCGTTCATAAAGCAAAAGATCGAGCAACCAGACAACGAGCAGATATACTCTTTAGTGATTAGTGCTAGTAGTAATACTGTAGCACTAAACACAAAACAAAAATGTCACAATAATAATTGCATTGCTGCTGCTAATAAACCTAACCTTAAAAAGTAAGAGGTCAAGAAATTGGTCGTACAGGGCGACGAACTTGGAATAATGCCGGCGGAGAGCCGTAGCATCGGCCTCTTTATAAGGGAAAAAGGCCGCAGTCGGCGTCACGTTCTATTAGCTGCGCAGTCGCGACGCCCGTGTCAAAATGGCGGAGCCATTGCTCTGCCGCCGTCAGACATGTGCATGGATGTATGTGTGTGTGTGAATGTGCTATGTATATACTGGAGATTTGCATGGAAGGACAGTTTTCGGAACTACCCGACATGGTCCAACGCGATTATGATTATGTATTTGTACATACATATGTACATATGTATTAATTCACGCCCAACCCCTGTTCATCGGAGATAGGAGATTGGGTGATATCCGGGGGATAAGATCCGGGGCAGGGATAAGTGGCACGGGAGCCGGCTTCCAAGTCTCGTAGCATTCGAATCAAAATAGTGCCTAATAATCAATCGACCTACAGATCATATGAGACCTACCAACAAAGAACCCTTGTAAAATTAGAACTGAGAAGTTTGCGCACCTGCTGGGTCCCAAAAACATACAAATAAAATTAAAAATAACATGAATTGTCTTTTCTTATATGAAGCAATTCATAGTTATCTATATTTCTAAACGTCTAAATAGAGAATACAGCAAATGTAAATATACCACATACTTCTTGTTCAAACATGAACACATTATTGTACTTAAAGAATAAGAGTCTGTACACATTCACGGAGATAAACACAAAACCAATCGATTCTAAGTAAAAAACATACATAAAGTATAGAGTTTATGACTGTTAGGGTGCGATCTGTCAACTCATGAGCAAGACAAGGAATCCCAAAATTAAAAGCAGTTAGCACTTAAGACCCTAGTTTAGTCCAAAAATACTGATGCTTGCATGCATTCAGTTGGTCACTCACAGCAGCGTGGCATCCGATCCGTGGGTCTAGCGATAAGAATAGAATACAAAATTGTCCCCATCCTACATTGTAAAAGTACATATAAGGCACGACGTTGAAGAAATAAACTCAGATTGAATTTACAACTCATCTCGCAAGTGTTTAGATTTTTCTTGGGATCAAGGGATCCCCCCACATTTTAGGAGCTTGCAATTGGGGAACGGTGAACACTGAGGTAAGTCCCGAGATCTCCAGCGAGCACCTCGGAAAGCGACGACGGGAAAACCACCAGATAGCCACCGAATAGAAGCCACCACGGGAGATTATTTGTTCGATCCCTAAGCGGACGGGGAAAATATATATAAGTCTTCAATAAGCTCCGATTCAATCTCCAGCTGACCCCACCACCACAAGTCCGTGATGTTATTAAAACAGAAAACAGATGAAGATATAATATATATATATTAATATAAATATATGGAAAAGTTAACTACATATAGACTTTTCCTAACATTTGAAAGAGTAGATGTTAATAGTTCAAAAAATAAAAATAAAGTCGACAGGCTTAGACTGTGCAGGCCTTTATATAGTACTCGGCGGCGTCGTTTCAGGCAGAGCAGTCGCGTCGCCCGAATTCTGCTTTGCAAGAGCGAGAGAGATATATTGGCTGTCGCTGCATGTGTGTTGTTGCTTCTGCGTACAGCAAAATACATCAGGCGACAGCGCAGCCGCAGCCTCAGTCCGCGTCGACTGTTTTCTCTCTCCCTCCTGTTGCTAGGCAAACTCCTTTTGCTTCGTGCGGCTTCGGCCAAAGAGAATACATACATATGTACATATAAACACGAAGATGTGTAACCAACCCAGTGGACCAGAAAACGATAGTAAAACGGAACTATCATAAAATGTTCGTAAGCGGACTTAGAAAATAGCATTTTGCGGACAAATAACTCGCGACGACCAAAGTCTCGCAAAAGTATCGCAAACGGACTTAAAAACGTACACAAGCCGCAGCGGACGGACGTGCCTGAGTGGATATAATTAAATATTTGTTATAAGTGGCGTTTAAGACATAAAATCGGTAACTAAATAATATTATATTGCCAAGTTTAGTGGAGGGCACAAAATATAAGTTTAGGAGCAGGTTTAAAAACGAAAAAAATAACAATTTACACACGCTGTGTACATTTTTGCAAATGATATTAGAAAAGGCTTGCAAATGATATTAGAAAACGCTCGCAAAAGATATAAGAAAAGGCCCGAAAACGATCCGTTTTCGAGCTATCGAAAATGAAACTTTCACTGCCACAAACTGAGCGACCACAGATTCAATTTTTGTATCATTTTCGGATACAAATACGATAGTTTTACACGGTTGAATTTCGCGTAACTCTCGTTTGCGATATCGTTTACGAACTTTTGGTCCACTGGGTACAGACGAATATGTAGATGTCAAATGTAGAGAAGATGCATGTAGATAACATATGTAAACCAAAATGGAAATAGAAAATCTTTTAATATGTATATGTGTATAAATTTGCAGAATGGTTCGACTTAATTTTTTTGAAATTTCTAGACATGCAGGCATCTCGTGAACGGTAGGAAACACTAGCCAAAGGAAAGAAACCAACTAAGCGCGCAAAGGAAACACCATCTAAGCCATTGGCTAAGCACAGCAAGAAACAGGAGGCCTGTGAAGGTTCTGAAAATAAATAAATAATCATTTTCTCTTCATCTGTGGTGGTTTCCTTCCGTATTTCGTCATTATTAGCGGATTTTTCAATCCTGCCCAAACAGGGTATAGAATTATTATTTTCACAAAATTATCACTTCAGCGAATTCTCGATAGCCGTTTTCTTTTCGAAGCAATCAAGTGAGTTCCCCCACTGGCGGTTACCCAAGGTATCTGGCTTTCAATATATGGGCATTTCTCTGACGAGGTCCACCGAAGCCAAAAAATTAAAATTCAATAAAAACGCATTTGAAAATAGTTTTCTCTGGATTTTATTTTTAAGAGATATTGAAAATCCGCCAATTTAATTAATTGACATATAATTTCATTAACTTTGATCTGAAAACCTATTAAAATTAACAAATGTTCACATTTGTGGTATTTTTTTGTCATGTTTTCCATTATTTTTTTCGCATATTAGAAAGAAAATTCTTGATAAAAGTTTTTCCCCATAGTCTCCCTTCCATATTGAACTATCTAAAAAAAATCCCACAAAATATTTTCAATATTCGGTTACCGGAATTTTTGAAACATTTGTAAAGCCAAGAAATTTTTGTCCCGTGCGACAGAGGCTTAAATTGAATTAAAAAAAAACTACAAAGCATGCTTAAAATTATAACCATTTTTAAGAGTCATCAATGCAGAACATTAATTAGAAATTCTCATAAATATATCGCTTCAACTTCAACCATAACGGTAAAACAATTTTGAAAATCGGTTTTTTTTAAATTTTTACACATTGAAATGCGTACGAACGTCCCGCGCGACATCAGATAAATGCCCATATGTAAGTACATAGTTTTGTACTTGGTCAAAAGTTATGAGGCAAAAACAAAGGGGGTGCCGCAAACCGGCATGGAAAAAATTCTCATTAGCAAGAACACATTTTCAACGCCCTTTCTGTTTCGCTGGCGACATCTGGCGGCGAATTTGTCCAGTCTTCCATTATCTACATACATGCCGTTCTACATGACTGTACTATACATGGTATGTATATAATAGAGCCGTGCAAGAACAGTCAACCGAAGCAATTCGGCGGGGGTTGGGTTAATGAACGCATTGTGGCAGTACTATCCCAAAATACCACTGTACATAAAAATCTGTTAGTTCTCAAGACCACTGTAAGTGATTAAAAAAATTTGAAAAATGCATTAAGTTCGCCAAACGAACACTAGCCTCTTCTTTTTTGCTACTTCTCGACAATCACTATATTCAAATGGTTGCCAAATACTTTTGCCAGATTTTGCCACGCACTGGCGATGAGGGCGACATCGTATATCTGTTCGTAGTGCTACTCTCAAATTGACCGTCGTGGCTCATGCCGCGATCAACTCAATCGATTTGGAAAGATCCCGACATGATTCTTTAATACGTTGGTATTTACTGGTATTTATGTACTGTTGAAAGGACAGGAAGTCGTGATGAAGTCGTGATGATTTCGTTCGCAGAGGACCAACGGACCCTGTTTGGACTGGCTGTAGGGAACATATTCGGCCGCAATTTCCCCCGAAGTCGCTATCTACATAGCTTTAGCTTCATATCCTGGGGCGTTAATTGGCGCATCGTCCAGATTCATGTGTAATAGACACAGTGGTTTTAATCCCTAACCACGTGAAATAAATCGAAGCGATTAGTTTTATTCTGTACGTTTCGCAGAGCCCGGCTCCGCTCCTCGTAAACCTATGCGAAAGAGCATCTCACAATAAAATTAGATGAACTCCTCTGCCTTTCAAACCCATGTTGTCGTCCAGCACACCACTGAAGTCCGTGCCCATGGTGTAGGTCTAGACACAGGCCTACTCTATGGTTATGGGAAAATAATATTAAGTACACAGATCTGGGGTGAAACTTTGTTCTCGATTCTTGTTAAAATAACATTAATCGAAATGGATTCAGACACCGACACCGATACCGACAGCCAGCTCAGCGCCACATTCAGCGAGTTTCGAGCCTCTGAAGCAGCTAAAGAAAAGGTGAAACTCATGCGAAAAATTACAGATAAACTATCAGAAATAAAGCAGAAGATGCTGCAGGCGTTCATAAAGCAAAAGATCGAGCAACCAGACAACGAGCAGATATACTCTTTAGTGATTAGTGCTAGTAGTAATACTGTAGCACTAAACACAAAACAAAAATGTCACAATAATAATTGCATTGCTGCTGCTAATAAACCTAACCTTAAAAAGTAAGAGGTCAAGAAATTGGTCGTACAGGGCGACGAACTTGGAATAATGCCGGCGGAGAGCCGTAGCATCGGCCTCTTTATAAGGGAAAAAGGCCGCAGTCGGCGTCACGTTCTATTAGCTGCGCAGTCGCGACGCCCGTGTCAAAATGGCGGAGCCATTGCTCTGCCGCCGTCAGACATGTGCATGGATGTATGTGTGTGAATGTGCTATGTATATACTGGAGATTTGCATGGAAGGACAGTTTTCGGAACTACCCGACATGGTCCAACGCGATTATGATTATGTATTTGTACATACATATGTACATATGTATTAATTCACGCCCAACCCCTGTTCATCGGAGATAGGAGATTGGGTGATATCCGGGGGATAAGATCCGGGGCAGGGATAAGTGGCACGGGAGCCGGCTTCCAAGTCTCGTAGCATTCGAATCAAAATAGTGCCTAATAATCAATCGACCTACAGATCATATGAGACCTACCAACAAAGAACCCTTGTAAAATTAGAACTGAGAAGTTTGCGCACCTGCTGGGTCCCAAAAACATACAAATAAAATTAAAAATAACATGAATTGTCTTTTCTTATATGAAGCAATTCATAGTTATCTATATTTCTAAACGTCTAAATAGAGAATACAGCAAATGTAAATATACCACATACTTCTTGTTCAAACATGAACACATTATTGTACTTAAAGAATAAGAGTCTGTACACATTCACGGAGATAAACACAAAACCAATCGATTCTAAGTAAAAAACATACATAAAGTATAGAGTTTATGACTGTTAGGGTGCGATCTGTCAACTCATGAGCAAGACAAGGAATCCCAAAATTAAAAGCAGTTAGCACTTAAGACCCTAGTTTAGTCCAAAAATACTGATGCTTGCATGCATTCAGTTGGTCACTCACAGCAGCGTGGCATCCGATCCGTGGGTCTAGCGATAAGAATAGAATACAAAATTGTCCCCATCCTACATTGTAAAAGTACATATAAGGCACGACGTTGAAGAAATAAACTCAGATTGAATTTACAACTCATCTCGCAAGTGTTTAGATTTTTCTTGGGATCAAGGGATCCCCCCACATTTTAGGAGCTTGCAATTGGGGAACGGTGAACACTGAGGTAAGTCCCGAGATCTCCAGCGAGCACCTCGGAAAGCGACGACGGGAAAACCACCAGATAGCCACCGAATAGAAGCCACCACGGGAGATTATTTGTTCGATCCCTAAGCGGACGGGGAAAATATATATAAGTCTTCAATAAGCTCCGATTCAATCTCCAGCTGACCCCACCACCACAAGTCCGTGATGTTATTAAAACAGAAAACAGATGAAGATATAATATATATATATTAATATAAATATATGGAAAAGTTAACTACATATAGACTTTTCCTAACATTTGAAAGAGTAGATGTTAATAGTTCAAAAAATAAAAATAAAGTCGACAGGCTTAGACTGTGCAGGCCTTTATATAGTACTCGGCGGCGTCGTTTCAGGCAGAGCAGTCGCGTCGCCCGAATTCTGCTTTGCAAGAGCGAGAGAGATATATTGGCTGTCGCTGCATGTGTGTTGTTGCTTCTGCGTACAGCAAAATACATCAGGCGACAGCGCAGCCGCAGCCTCAGTCCGCGTCGACTGTTTTCTCTCTCCCTCCTGTTGCTAGGCAAACTCCTTTTGCTTCGTGCGGCTTCGGCCAAAGAGAATACATACATATGTACATATAAACACGAAGATGTGTAACCAACCCAGTGGACCAGAAAACGATAGTAAAACGGAACTATCATAAAATGTTCGTAAGCGGACTTAGAAAATAGCATTTTGCGGACAAATAACTCGCGACGACCAAAGTCTCGCAAAAGTATCGCAAACGGACTTAAAAACGTACACAAGCCGCAGCGGACGGACGTGCCTGAGTGGATATAATTAAATATTTGTTATAAGTGGCGTTTAAGACATAAAATCGGTAACTAAATAATATTATATTGCCAAGTTTAGTGGAGGGCACAAAATATAAGTTTAGGAGCAGGTTTAAAAACGAAAAAAATAACAATTTACACACGCTGTGTACATTTTTGCAAATGATATTAGAAAAGGCTTGCAAATGATATTAGAAAACGCTCGCAAAAGATATAAGAAAAGGCCCGAAAACGATCCGTTTTCGAGCTATCGAAAATGAAACTTTCACTGCCACAAACTGAGCGACCACAGATTCAATTTTTGTATCATTTTCGGATACAAATACGATAGTTTTACACGGTTGAATTTCGCGTAACTCTCGTTTGCGATATCGTTTACGAACTTTTGGTCCACTGGGTACAGACGAATATGTAGATGTCAAATGTAGAGAAGATGCATGTAGATAACATATGTAAACCAAAATGGAAATAGAAAATCTTTTAATATGTATATGTGTATAAATTTGCAGAATGGTTCGACTTAATTTTTTTGAAATTTCTAGACATGCAGGCATCTCGTGAACGGTAGGAAACACTAGCCAAAGGAAAGAAACCAACTAAGCGCGCAAAGGAAACACCATCTAAGCCATTGGCTAAGCACAGCAAGAAACAGGAGGCCTGTGAAGGTTCTGAAAATAAATAAATAATCATTTTCTCTTCATCTGTGGTGGTTTCCTTCCGTATTTCGTCATTATTAGCGGATTTTTCAATCCTGCCCAAACAGGGTATAGAATTATTATTTTCACAAAATTATCACTTCAGCGAATTCTCGATAGCCGTTTTCTTTTCGAAGCAATCAAGTGAGTTCCCCCACTGGCGGTTACCCAAGGTATCTGGCTTTCAATATATGGGCATTTCTCTGACGAGGTCCACCGAAGCCAAAAAATTAAAATTCAATAAAAACGCATTTGAAAATAGTTTTCTCTGGATTTTATTTTTAAGAGATATTGAAAATCCGCCAATTTAATTAATTGACATATAATTTCATTAACTTTGATCTGAAAACCTATTAAAATTAACAAATGCTCACATTTGTGGTATTTTTTTGTCATGTTTTCCATTATTTTTTTCGCATATTAGAAAGAAAATTCTTGATAAAAGTTTTTCCCCATAGTCTCCCTTCCATATTGAACTATCTAAAAAAAATCCCACAAAATATTTTCAATATTCGGTTACCGGAATTTTTGAAACATTTGTAAAGCCAAGAAATTTTTGTCCCGTGCGACAGAGGCTTAAATTGAATTAAAAAAAAACTACAAAGCATGCTTAAAATTATAACCATTTTTAAGAGTCATCAATGCAGAACATTAATTAGAAATTCTCATAAATATATCGCTTCAACTTCAACCATAACGGTAAAACAATTTTGAAAATCGGTTTTTTTTAAATTTTTACACATTGAAATGCGTACGAACGTCCCGCGCGACATCAGATAAATGCCCATATGTAAGTACATAGTTTTGTACTTGGTCAAAAGTTATGAGGCAAAAACAAAGGGGGTGCCGCAAACCGGCATGGAAAAAATTCTCATTAGCAAGAACACATTTTCAACGCCCTTTCTGTTTCGCTGGCGACATCTGGCGGCGAATTTGTCCAGTCTTCCATTATCTACATACATGCCGTTCTACATGACTGTACTATACATGGTATGTATATAATAGAGCCGTGCAAGAACAGTCAACCGAAGCAATTCGGCGGGGGTTGGGTTAATGAACGCATTGTGGCAGTACTATCCCAAAATACCACTGTACATAAAAATCTGTTAGTTCTCAAGACCACTGTAAGTGATTAAAAAAATTTGAAAAATGCATTAAGTTCGCCAAACGAACACTAGCCTCTTCTTTTTTGCTACTTCTCGACAATCACTATATTCAAATGGTTGCCAAATACTTTTGCCAGATTTTGCCACGCACTGGCGATGAGGGCGACATCGTATATCTGTTCGTAGTGCTACTCTCAAATTGACCGTCGTGGCTCATCATCAACTCAATCGATTTGGAAAGATCCCGACATGATTCTTTAATACGTTGGTATTTACTGGTATTTATGTACTGTTGAAAGGACAGGAAGTCGTGATGAAGTCGTGATGATTTCGTTCGCAGAGGACCAACGGACCCTGTTTGGACTGGCTGTAGGGAACATATTCGGCCGCAATTTCCCCCGAAGTCGCTATCTACATAGCTTTAGCTTCATATCCTGGGGCGTTAATTGGCGCATCGTCCAGATTCATGTGTAATAGACACCGTGGTTTTAATCCCTAACCACGTGAAATAAATCGAAGCGATTAGTTTTATTCTGTACGTTTCGCAGAGCCCGGCTCCGCTCCTCGTAAACCTATGCGAAAGAGCATCTCACAATAAAATTAGATGAACTCCTCTGCCTTTCAAACCCATGTTGTCGTCCAGCACACCACTGAAGTCCGTGCCCATGGTGTAGGTCTAGACACAGGCCTACTCTATGGTTAGTGGTTTAGTCAATAGAAATGAGTTTGAATATGGGAAAATAATATTAAGTACACAGATCTTGAGTGAAACTTTGTTCTCGATTCTTGTTAAAATAACATTAATCGAAATGGATTCAGACACCGACACTGATACCGACACCGATACCGACAGCCAGCTCAGCGCCACATTCAGCGAGTTTCGAGCCTCTGAAGCAGCTAAAGAAAAGGTGAAACTCATGCGAAAAATTACAGATAAACTATCAGAAATAAAGCAGAAGATGCTGCAGGCGTTCATAAAGCAAAAGATCGAGCAACCAGACAACGAGCAGATATACTCTTTAGTGATTAGTGCTAGTAGTAATACTGTAGCCCTAAACACAAAACAAAAATGTCACAATAATAATTGCATTGCTGCTGCTAATAAACCTAACCTTAAAAAGTAAGAGGTCAAGAAATTGGTCGTACAGGGCGACGAACTTGGAATAATGCCGGCGGAGAGCCGTAGCATCGGCCTCTTTATAAGGGAAAAAGGCCGCAGTCGGCGTCACGTTCTATTAGCTGCGCAGTCGCGACGCCCGTGTCAAAATGGCGGAGCCATTGCTCTGCCGCCGTCAGACATGTGCATGGATGTATGTGTGTGTGTGAATGTGCTATGTATATACTGGAGATTTGCATGGAAGGACAGTTTTCGGCACTACCCGACATGGTCCAACGCGATTATGATTATGTATTTGTACATACATATGTACATATGTATTAATTCACGCCCAACCCCTGTTCATCGTAGGAGATTGGGTGATATCCGGGGGATAAGATCCGGGGCAGGGATAAGTGGCACGGGAGCCGGCTTCCAAGTCTCGTAGCATTCGAATCAAAATAGTGCCTAATAATCAATCGACCTACAGATCATATGAGACCTACCAACAAAGAACCCTTGTAAAATTAGAACTGAGAAGTTTGCGCACCTGCTGGGTCCCAAAAACATACAAATAAAATTAAAAATAACATGAATTGTCTTTTCTTATATGAAGCAATTCATAGTTATCTATATTTCTAAATGTCTAAATAGAGAATACAGCAAATGTAATGTGTGTACCACACACTTCTTGTTCAAACATGAACACATTATTGTACTTAAAGAATAAGAGTCTGTACACATTCACGGAGATAAACACAAAACCAATCGATTCTAAGTAAAAAACATACATAAAGTATAGAGTTTATGACTGTTAGGGTGCGATCTGTCAACTCATGAGCAAGACAAGGAATCCCAAAATTAAAAGCAGTTAGCACTTAAGACCCTAGTTTAGTCCAAAAATACTGATGCTTGCATGCATTCAGTTGGTCACTCACAGCAGCGTGGCATCCGATCCGTGGGTCTAGCGATAAGAATAGAATACAAAATTGTCCCCATCCTACATTGTAAAAGTACATATAAGGCACGACGTTGAAGAAATAAACTCAGATTGAATTTACAACTCATCTCGCAAGTGTTTAGATTTTTCTTGGGATCAAGGGATCCCCCCACATTTTAGGAGCTTGCAATTGGGGAACGGTGAACACTGAGGTAAGTCCCGAGATCTCCAGCGAGCACCTCGGAAAGCGACGACGGGAAAACCACCAGATAGCCACCGAATAGAAGCCACCACGGGAGATTATTTGTTCGATCCCTAAGCGGACGGGGAAAATATATATAAGAGTGATCTGAGTGACCCCACCACCACAAGTCCGTGATGTTATTAGGGCACGTAAAACAGATGTAGATATAATATATATATATTAATATAAATATATGGAAAAGTTAACTACATATAGACTTTTCCTAACATTTGAAAGAGTAGATGTTAATAGTTCAAAAAATAAAAATAAAGCCGACAGGCTTAGACTGTGCAGGCCTTTATATAGTACTCGGCGGCGTCGTTTCAGGCAGAGCAGTCGCGTCGCCCGAATTCTGCTTTGCAAGAGCGAGAGAGATATATTGGCTGTCGCTGCATGTGTGTTGTTGCTTCTGCGTACAGAAAAATACATCAGGCGACAGCGCAGCCGCAGCCTCAGTCCGCGTCGACTGTTTTCTCTCTCCCTCCTGTTGCTACGCAAACTCCTTTTGCTTCGTGCGGCTTCGGCCAAAGACAATATATACATACATATAAACACGAAGATGTGTAACCAAGGCATCCCAGTGGACCAAAAGTTCGTAAACGATATCGCAAACGAGAGTTACGCGAAATTCAACCGTGTAAAACTATCGTATTTGTATCCGAAAATGATACAAAAAATGAATCTGTGGTCGCTCAGTTTGTGGCAGTGAAAGTTTCATTTTCGATAGCTCGAAAACGGATCGTTTTCGGGCCTTTTCTAATATCATTTGCAAGCCGAAAAATTTTATTTTTTTTTTGTTTTTATTATTTATATTATAGAAAAATTAGCATTAAAAAGAAAAATAAAAAAATAAAAAAATTAATTACTAAGTTTAATTTTTTTTTTTGTGATTTTTGGATTTTATCTTGGGCGTACTGGAAGAACTTTTGTGTCACTCTGTCGAAATCGGCGTCCAACAAAAATTTAAATCCCGCTGTAAAAAAATAATCGGTGTTTAGTATATATATACAATACACATATTAATTTTAAAATAATACTTGCCAAGAGCACTGTCGCGCCACATCGTCATCAATGATAGAGCGCCAAGAGCTCCAAATCCACTTGTCGAAGGATTTCTCACCTGACATCATTAGCTCTGAGATCTGTACAGAATATAATATTAAAATATAATATAGAATATATTAGTCAAACTTAACTAACGAGTTTCATACTTGCTAAATTTTTGAAAGCTCTCTCCTCCTGCAAACTTTTTTCAAGCCGCTCCAGATCGTCGATTGATTTTATTGGTTCTTAGGGCATCGCTTCTTTCGGTTTGCCACAAACCTTAGCCTTTATGTTGGCGACTTCTGAGCGCATAGCAACCATTTCCGCAGTGTCCCGATCCATTTTCTTTAAAATTAGGTCTAGCTTAATTTCTATTTTATCTAACTTATTTTCTAGTTTGTCTATTCCATTATTTAAGGTAGCTGTAATTATAAATAATTGTTAAATATTTATTTGGCCAATATAGAGAAATTTTCTTACATGACTCCTGGTTGTCTGGAATATGCTGTTCTTCAATAATATTAATACTGGCAGTACTGTTATTTATATGCTTCGCTTCGCATATATATCTCCTGCCTTTACGTTTAAATCGCATTTCTAATGTGAACTATAACCGAAATGAAAATGAACCGAGTTTTTTATAGAACATATCGAATATAAATTGCATATAAAACATATCAATGACGCCCTGCAGTACGCACATGGCGACCATCCAATTCTTCACCGTTGCCCTCGACACCTATTTCCCTAAATAGTAGTGTGTAATTATTGTATTACCTTTACTACTCTCTTAGTCACCAAAATCCAACAAGACCCGACTTGGAAGCCGGCTCCCGTGCCCTGCCCCGGATCTTATCACCCGGATTTCTCCTACGATGAACAGTGGTTGGGCGTTAAATAATACATATGTATGTACAAATACATAATCATAATCGCGTTGGACCATGTCGGGTAGTGCCGAAAACTGTCTTTCCATGCACATCTCCAGTACATACATAGCACATTCACACACACACATACATCCATGCACATGTCTGACGGCGGCAGAGCAATGGCTCCGCCATTTTGACGCGGGCGTCGCGACTGCGCAGCTGAGAGAACGTGACGCCGACTGCGGCCTTTTTTCCTTATAAAAAGGCCGATGCTACGGCTCTCCGCCGGCATTATTCCAAGTTCGTTGCCCTGTACGACCAATTTCTTGACCTCTTACTTTTTAAGGTTAGGTTTATTAGCAGCAGCAATGCAATTATTATAGTGACATTTTTGTTTTGTGTTTAGTGCTACAGTATTACTACTAGCACTAATCACTAAAGAGTATATCTTCTCGTTGTCTGGTTGCTCGATCTTTTGCTTTATGAACGCCTGCAGCATCTTCTGCTTTATTTCTGATAGTTTAACTGTAATTTTTCGCATGAGTTTCACCTTTTCTTTAGCTGCTTCAGAGGCTCGAAACTCGCTGAATGTGGCGCTGAGCTGGCTGTCGGTATCGGTGTCGGTGTCTGAATCCATTTCGATTAATGTTATTTTAACAAGAATCGAGAACAAAGTTTCACCCCAGATCTGTGTACTTTATATTATTTTCCCATAACCATAGAGTAGGCCTGTGTCTAGACCTACACCATGGGCACGGACTTCAGTGGTGTGCTGGACGACAACATGGGTTTGAAAGGCAGAGGAGTTCATCTAATTTTATTGTGAGATGCTCTTTCGCATAGGTTTACGAGGAGCGGAGCCGGGCTCTGCGAAACGTACAGAATAAAACTAATCGCTTCGATTTATTTCACGTGGTTAGGGATTAAAACCACGGTGTCTATTACACATGAATCTGGACAATGCGCCAATTAAAGCTCCAGGATAAGAAGCTAAAGCCATGTAGATAGCGATTTCGGGGGAAATTGTGCCCAAATATGTTCCCTACAGCCAGTCCAAACTGACGCGCCTGCTGCAGGACTCCTTGGGCGGTATGTCCATTACGCTGCTGATTGCTTGCGTCAGTTCCGCCGAGGTCCCCACCACCGATTTTGAAGTGTAGCGACGGCTGGCTCTGTATTTCGTTGGTATTTACAAAGTGTGTGCCACTTAAAGGACAGGGGATCTTCCTGAACTGCCTGGGCAATGACTACGTCCGCATCCTCCATAGTTGGTGGCGACTACTACGATGGTAATGAATGACCAGCACACTTGTCCATTTGACCAGAGTCATTTCCATTTTGCGCAGTCGCATGGCAATTCTCTTGGTCCGTTGGTCTGTTGCCTGTCCTGCACATATTTGATAAATACGAACGATTTAAAGAATCATATCGTGATCCCCCTAAACTCACTCCCATTCCCTGCTCGGGTCGGACTTTATCAGAAGGAACATGTCGGCAACCGTCGCGATGCTGCAGGCAGTGCGTCGCATAGACTGGAAGAGCAGTCCAAGCTTCTGTACGGAGGTGTTCTCCTCTATCTCCTTTATTCTCTCTAGCATATATTTTATTTGAAGGGGAAAAAATGTGAAGACGGGCGCATTAATGCAGTCTAAAACGAGAGGGAACGTTGTAAACCGCGGCAAAGGCAAAGAAATTTCAAAAAAATTAAGTCGAACCATTCTGCAAAATTTATATACATATATTAAAAGTTTTTCCATTTTGGTTTACATATGTTATCTACATGCATCTTCTCTACATATGTATATAAGGTTCGTGGAAGTGTGTGCGAGAGAGAGGGAATGAGTAAGCGATTGAAAGGCGTTGGGTAGCCACTGAAATTAAATTTGTTCTTTCTGTCCATAATAATGATCCGACCTGATCCAGATTCGGTAATCTGTTAGACACGGTCATTTCCCATGATTCTGCGTTTTTCGTTTTCTCCTACCTTAAAAACTGAGGATTCCACAGATTTTCGTCCTTTGTGGAGGCGGAAGGGGGCGTGGAAAAATTTTGAAATAAACTCTTGTCAAAACTAGGCGTTAAAAAATACGAATGGGCAAAGCAGATGGGGTCGCTTGTGAGAGAGAGCGAGAGGAAACGATGACTTTCGAAATGGTTTTCTTCATTGTGGCTATATTAATCGTCCGATCTAAGCCAGATTGCACACTCTGATATAAATGGTCATTCTCTATGATTCTGCCCTTTTAGTTTTCTCGTATTTTCAAAATTGTGTATGCCACAGACTTTCGTTCTTTATGTGGGCGGTTTCGAAATTTTGAAATACAGTTGGAGTAGTGTGATCACACAGGAGACTGGATACAAAATTTGTTTGCTCTAGCTTTAATAGTCTCTGAGATATAGGCGCTAATGAAGACGGACAGACGGATGGGCAGACAGACATGGCTATATCGACTCGGCTATTGATGCTGATAGAGAATATATATACTTTACGGGGTCGGAAACGCTTCCTTCTGGGCGTTACACACAACCGTTATCACCACAAATCTAATATACCCCTATACTCTTCGCGTACCGGGTATAAATACGTATGTATGCTTGCCTGCACTCAATTGGTCACTAGGGACTTGAAGAGATAAGAGATCTCTTCATTGATCTCTTCATTGTATGAAGGCTCCTTGTGTTGGTCTTTTTGTAGCCAGCGCGCATGTGCTGTACGGTCGCAATCAAGCCGTTTAGTACCGTCAAGTCACAGTTCTCGAAGCGAGGCTAAGATCTTGGAATTTTCGTGGTGGGCTCTATGTTATGAATATAGGATTTAAGGGCGCGATTTGTAAAAAAAACATATAGACACACATCTTTATTCGAATATAATAAATGACAAGTTGTTTGGTATAAAAGAAAGTGAGACAAAAAAAGTTGTATATGTAAGTATAAGTAAGTGTAACGTAACTAGCGCCAAAGAACGTTTCACAGTACAACCAAAAAGTCATTTTCTCGTTCGCGCTCTCGCTCCTGCCTCTATCAATCTCTCTCCTCCTCTGTGGCTGTCTCCTTTACACTATAGAAGGATACTACACGTACACGTACACGAATATATGGCGTATATATGGGAAGCGGCGACGCCGTACAAATGCTTCGAGATTACAGATTCGACTTGAACACTGGACGCTGCTGCTGCTACTGCTACTGCTACTGTTGGCACTTAGATGCCACGGTAGGACCGATGGGCCAGGAAGGCACTGATAAAGTAGAGAACGGCATTGACCAGGCCCAGGACACCGGCCACCATGTAGCCGTCGTGCTTGACATCGCGCAGACGGATAAGCAGGCAGATGGATGCGGCCAGGATCAGTATGCAAGCGACGCTGTGGTAGATCAGCTCCTGCAATAATTAAAACAATTCGAGGACAATGAAAACCTCGCAAAGAGCAGTACAAAGACCTGAACCACTCACGTAAATTGTCTTGGCGATGATGCCCCCTGTGCTGAGGGAGGTGAGGCAGGCGAGCAGTAAGCAGAACGTCCCTATCATAAACGTGGTGGCCATCAGGTAGAGGAACAGATCCTGCTGTCCCGAATAAAAGTAATTGCGGTATCCCTGATAGTTGTAGGCCACAATACCCACAATGGCAGCGCCAATGATCTGTGTAAAAATAGGCACATTAGACTCTACCATGAGATAACTACATATACATATGTATAGGCATATATGTATTCGGGTTGGTTCGGCATAACTTACCAGCTCAAAGAGCTTGAGAATTCCCGGAAAGGACTTCAGGTAGCCCGTGTTGAGCACGATGTACGAGGTGTTGGTGGTACTGGTGGTGGTACGTGTAATGGTCACTGAGTGCGACATCTTGGCGTTGGGTTCTTTCGGTGGTTTTTCTCGGGATATTGGCTATAGGGTGGGGGAGGGTCTGCAAAATAGGTATGCACATATATCAGTAAATATAGTAAATAGATCTTAACCCTAGGAATTGAATATGAAATGGTCTATTCAAATAGTCTTAGTTCAATCAAATAGATCGTTTAGGTTTCAGGACTTACATCCTACCATCCGGATGGAATGCTTTTATGAACCCCTCTCTTCCCTGTTCGTACTTTAGTTTTTGGCAAATCTTCTACACTGTGGCACACATTGTCCTACATTTACGAGTATCTACATATACATACATACTTGTGGCCGATCAAATGGACAGCTGTTACAGATCGAACGCCCTTGCCACGCCCATCGATCTGCATAGTTTCAGAATGTTTTTGTCTATGTGTGTGTGTGCGTACGTTTGTGCGCTTGTGTATTTTTGGTCATATATTTGTTGTTGTTTTCGTTTTGGATTTGTTGGTTTTTGTCTAATTTTAAAACAATTTTCAATGCCGGCCTCGGGCAAAAGCGCCAAACGCGTTATTGAAACATCGCCCACCAGTGGGAGAATCGGAGAAAATGTATTTACTTGACACACAGACATCAACCATACACTCCTCTTCCTCCTCCTTCTCCTTCTCCTCCGTCAGTCTTAAGGGGATCTGCGCACATCTACTATATCTTTATTGGGTAGACACATACGTACATACGTACATACATACATATGTATGCACATATATTCGTACTAGTAGGAGTGGACACTGTGGATATACTACATATGTATAGATGTATGTATGTACATATATTCTGACGGTGACGTCATGAACTTTATGGTCTGCTGCCTTTTGTTCGTAGAAAAACCTGAGAAAAGCTCCCAAAAATGGGGGCGCACACACACACACACACACACTATACTCTGAGGAGCAAATCGAAGACGGAAGGGTACAAAGTGGATTTAGTGTTTCCCGAAGAATTCTTAGGGAATGGAACATCACTTACCCCGCAGGGTGTGTGTGTGTGTGTTTGGGGATGACTCAAATTACATTGGGATTGGGTGCTGTGTGGTGGAGGGGGATTGATTTCAGACCTTCCTCAAGCTCTCGGAGCGACAATCCGCGGCGCATTAATCAAGGCAGGCGGTGACGCCATCACATCAAGTGACGCAATAGCTTACAGTACAGACTGCTCTGACGGGGGGCCCAGAGGCCTCAGAACCAGAACCCGAACCAGAACCAGAACCGGCCATGATGAGACCTGATGAGATGCTAATCGCAATAATCAATGCGTTGATTCCCAAAGGGACTGGGGATGGTCAAGGGGTGTGGCCCCATGGCCGTGCCATGGCATTCCAAAACATTTAGCCAAAACAAAAAGGAACCATGCTACCTACTCCTATCGTCGAGTTCGCTCGAATGTTGGGGGGAGCATGTTGATTAGACACCAACGGATTTCCGCTTGGCATACGAAATCGAAAGGGAGCGGGCACTGAAGGGGAGGGGAGGCATGTAAGAATGCCTGGGAACAAAGCGAAATACGGATTGGTGGGGAGGGGGGGTTGGGCCATGATATCATGTCCAAATTATGCATGCAACAACAGCAACAAGTTGCCGTTCGGGCCTATCTAATATGAGTTGCCCAAACATCTCTCTGCCTACCATTTCTGTGTGCGTGGAGTGCTGAAGAATCGAGTTATATATTTGCTTTGCCGGAAATATCTTTAATGATTTGCTAGGAGACGAGACCAATGGGTGCCGCCAACAAACAGTGGCTGCTGCTATCGATTTGGCGATACCAGTCAATCAGTTTATGGGGTGGGGATGGCGAAGGCGGAGGAATGGTTTTCTTTGCTGATAACGGGAGTGGCTGCGACGCTGCACCGAAGCACAGAATTTTACTCATATTCCGATTCGGAAAATGATATCATCGCTCCATCGGACGAGCACAGAGCTCTCCTCACGCTGCCCACCCCTCCACGCCACAATGCAGTTTTATGGCAAACAACAAAATAATCGTAAAAAAAAAAATTAAAAACAAACACTACTGAAGGAACAACTGAATTCCAATAGTTGTGTGATGGGGTGGAGGCTACGCCCCAGAAAACGCGCGCGTTTTTCAAATGTTCCCCGAAAATACCACATTCGCACCATGCATATGTATACGTACATACATATGTATGTACAAGCGTACATAAGTATCTTCCGATTGATATACATATGTACCTGCATATGTATACTTATAGGGGGGATCTTACTCTTACTTTTTGGATACTCGTTGTTCGGCGGGGGCTTTTCAAAATTTCCAATTTGTTCTCGAGGTTTTTGGGACTGTGTTATGTGTTGGCGCGCGCACGTTGAAAACGAAACTGAAAAAGCGTTTCGCTTTTTTGCCAGCAAGCGAGCAGCCCCAGCCCCAGCACCAGCACCAGCGTCGCAGCCAACGCCGGCTGCGTCGTGTTCAAATGAAAACAAAATCAAGCAGAAGGCTAAAGCGGTTACTGCGACACGACTAGACGATGCCTAGCAGGAGACAAAACTCATCTGAAGCTCATCTTGACTCAACTGAGGTTAGGAAAAGGCAACCATACTCGGCCTTAAACTTGAATAAATATCATCCTTACATACACCATCGGAATGTATTATATTTTTAGGCATACAACCGATTTAGTCAATTCACCGTGCGAAACTCACCTGCGTTTGTACAGGGTATCTCGAAAGCACAACAAGTTGTGGGCCGCTTGTTGAAAGGCGTCGACCGCATTGACTAGCTGCCTGTCTATCGCTGACGCGCTGACGTCATGATGTCATCGTCGAACGCTCCCGTCCACCGCTGGTGTTTATACATACATATGTATGTACATACATATTTCTGACTGTCCCCCGGGCCCGGACAACCTTCCCAATAAATAGTAGTTATGGATTTCAATGCATTTTTCTTTTCGGCCTTTAACGCGCCCCCGGCACGCACTCCGCATTGTAACTGTTCCTTAATGGGGCCGTAAGAGCCACCCCACCCCATCCCAGGCGGACACTTGCACTTATTATTATTATTATACGAGCATTCTGAGTCAGCGCTACCTGAATGTCGCAGAAAGAGAGAGTGACTGACAGAGAGAGTGCCAGTGAGAGTAGGTGAAGGCCCTGGAAGCTAATCGAGTGAGAGAGAGAGCAACAAGAGCTTTGTTGTGCTTTGCAGTGCTGTACTGTGATGTGGTGTGTGCGCTCCATCTATGAGTAATGCAATGCTGTCTGGCAATGCCTGCCGGCGACGTCGACTTCAGTTCAAGGAAAACACGTTGACGCGATGCAATGCGATGCGACACCCACTAGCCAGCCATCCACCAACCTAGTACTTATCAGGAGATGAGAGGGAGCCAACATCTGCAATACATACATAGGTATCAATGAGTAATCATCCTCACAAAAGTAGAGGGATGTTAGGTGGGCCAGGCGCCTACATGAGCTACCTATGTACATATGTATGTATGTATACATTACCATTATCAGTTGAGGAAATGAAACGCTTTCTTTTTGGGTTCTCAAATCATTTATTTCCATTGATCTATCGCTGATGAATGTTTCACATGCGCATGTGTACGCAATTACCTATGCATGGATGTATGTATATGATGGATTGAATGTGTGTATGTATGTATGAGTAATAGTGTGGCCTGCCAATGTGGGTGGGGTGGGTTGGCGGTCGGGTGCTGATGATGCTAAATGCATATTTGCTTAGTAAAATTATTAATCAAATCCTATTCTGAGTACAATTTTGTTTAACAAATCTTGTCGTTTTATATCTCTTTGTTGTTATTTATTCCTTTCTGGCTCCGTCTGTTGTTGTTGTTGTGTTTGTGTGGTGTGTGGGAGCAATAATTAAGGCTAAATTTATATTATATGCAATTGCTTTCCTTTTGGGCTTCCTTGCTATCGATATCGAGCATTAGTTCAACTAATTGTTCGACAGTTTGTTGATTGGTTTTTGTTGTTTCTATTGAGAATGTGTGAGTTGTTGTGTTGTTATTGCCAATAGGGGAAAAACATTCCTTTAAGTATGGCGGTATGGCAAAAGGAAAGCTTTAAAACAAAAAAAAATTCAGCACTCCGTGCAAGCAGCCACGAAGCGCCAGCGGCAGGGGCAGCATTCTGTAGCGCTTGTATGTTGCCATCCTGCTCTATCTCGTGCGTGCGTGTGTGTGTGTGTGTGTCTCTCTGACCGGAGAGAGGTGTGCTAGTGTGTGATTTTATGGGTGTATATATGGATGTGTGTGTGCCAGTGTATGCTTTTCTTACTTTTTTGTGTTTCCAAATTTCTGTTTTTGTTTTTACCGCTACAACACTACGCTGCTGCTGCTCCAAAGCTGATCTTGACCCTTAGTCAAGACCATCGTCGACAAAGTCCGCCGAATCCTTCTTGGCGGCCTTTGGCACGCTGCTATCATCTGCCTTCTCCTTTTCCTGGCCAAAGGGTCCGGCCTCAGCACCGAAACCAGCTCCAGATGGTACGCCGCCCGGGAAGAACTGCTTCATCAAGTTGAAGATCTTCGGATTGGAGACATACTTGGAAATGTTGGCCGGATTAGCGAGGATATCCTGCATGGCGGCAGCCACCTCAGGATCCTTCAAAATGCCCAGCATATCGGCCATTTTTGGGTCGCCGGGCATGCCGCCAGCGCCACCCATGTCGGGGAAACCACCGGGGAAGCCACCGGGGAAACCGCCAGGGAATCCACCACCAGCTCCTCCTGGAAAGCCGCCGCCTGTCGAGCCGGCCGAGGCCTTTTGTTTCTCCTGCTCTTTGCGTGCCTTATTCTGGGCGCGCAGACGTTCCTTGACCTTGCGCTCGGCCTGCTTGCGCTCCTGCTTGATACGGTGCTGCTCGATCTTCTTTGCATTGGGAGTCACCTCGCGCAGCCACTCGTTGGTCTCCTCGTCAAAGTCCAGCTTGCAGGCCTGCCGCAGATCCTTGGCTGCCTCCTCGAACTGGCCCAGCAGGCGGTGGGCGCGTCCGCGGAACTTGTGGGCGGCCGCCGAGTCGCAGTTCAATTCGAGGGCCTTATCGCAGTCACGGATGCAGGCATTCGGTTTCTTCAGCTTTAGGAAGGCCTGGCCACGCTTGGCATAGAACAAAGCATTACCGGGATTGAGTTCGATGGCCTTGGTGTAGAGATCAATGGCCTCCTCGAACTTTTGGTCGCCATAGGCCTTGGCGGCTTCGCCGCGCACATCGCCGGCCTTGTCCATCTCCTCTTCGGTGGGCTCCTTGGCAGTGTCACCCATGGGCTGGGCTGGATCATGGTCGGGATCGATGACGCCTATGGAAATGAGGGAAAATGATAGCAATGAGCAATGAAAATGATGCAAGCTATGGCTGGAGCAAAGATCAAAGATTTTTTCGACCATCTGACAAGTCACATGACTCTGCAAAAAAAATTCTAGGGCTACGCGTACCTTCCATATCCAGTTCAACATCGGACTCCGACTCTGAAGGAGACTCGTCATCCTCGCTTGGTTCCGAATCGATGCTGACTCCATCGGAGTCTGGGGTCGAAAAACCAGCACCAGCCGATTTGGAACCGGCATCACCACCGAACGGGCATTTTCTGGAAATTTCGATGAGCAAAAAAAAAAATAGTATGTGCAAAAAAAGTGCGGAATGCGCGAACATGGGGGCCGGCCCCATAGGAGATGGCCAGGTCACAACTTACCCGCCTGTAGCGGCGTCCGGCATCTTAAAGTCGCCAGCCGGAACTTCGCCGCCAAACTTCTCAATAAAATCCTTCACAAACTTTAGCTGCGGCACATTCAACACCGTGGGATTCGAGTCCACGAACTCGATGAAGCTCTTCAGCTTCACCAGATCATCCTTTCCCATTGGCGCGGCCATTTTCGTTTTTTCGTAATTTCAATTTCAACAAAGTTTTTTACGATTTATTCTAGTTCTCCTTCTCCTCGTTCGTAGAGCTGGAGAAACATCGATGTTAAAATCCTAACTGCAAACATCGATAGTTTTTTCAAACATCGATTTTTTTGCCAGACACCCCTAAATGTAATCGATATGATTTTAATCGGCTCTAGTGGAACATTTTTTCCAATTTGATATTCCGTCTAATATTACTAGCTAACTAGGACCCTCAGGTCTAAAAAAAAAATTTTATACAATAGATCAAACAATTTCCTACAAGACTGGTTAATTTTAAGGACTCCGTTTGGTTGAATTGTTTATAAAATAACGTTTATAAAACTTGAGTGAGCACGACATGCGACGCAAGAAAGCATAATATTGCAGTATGGCTGAAAATAATAGATTTAACAATTTTACGATGGCTGGTGGGCAACACTCTGTCGAAGTTAGTTGTTTTGGGGGCTATTGTTTTATTTGTTCACTATAATTTTGGCTATAAAGTCTTGGGGCTACTGCTTGGAAGGAAACCCATAAATTATAGTAAAAACATAACATCATCTAATAACTAATTTCGCATGAAACAGTTTACTTTGATTTCAGCAATTTACCCATTATTTTGGCAACTCCCTTGCTCATTTCAAATCCACCCGCTTTAAAAGTTGGGAAGTTCGTTAGTCTATAATATATTATATATACCCTTTTTCATTTCATTAATGTTAAAATTAAATGTTAAAGAAATAATTTTATCCGATAGATGAAACGATTTTTTACAATCCAGTTAATCCTTTAATTTAATGGCAAAACGACTTCTGATATTATGGCCTCAGCCCTGAAAACATAGTTTAAAAATAAATATTAACACGTTTTGCTAGCAGAAATTTCTTATCGGTTTCATACGAATATCAACCCTGATTTGAACAAAAAGGCGACAGGTAAGCAAATTGCTTGAAAATAGCTAACTTTTTGATTTATTGATAAAAAGTTTTTTTTTTAGTTGATAATAAGCTTTTGTGTGAAAGTTATATAAGTACTTTGGTAATATAAGCAACCTCTCAAAAATTCACGAAATTTTGTTCTAAAACTTTAAAATAGCTATAAAAAAGCAGAACGGGCAACACTGCCCTTAGCCGAAAGCGTGCAACAGCTGAATATTCCCTCCCTCGCCCATACACATGCTGCAATTGTTGTCGAGGTCCAAGTGGTTTTCGTTTTTGAACAAATTCCAAAGAATGAGGTCGCGACAGAAGCTGGATTACCGCAACAAGTTCATGATGGCACCCATGGTGCGGGTGGGTACCCTGCCCATGCGTCTGCTGGCCCTGGAAATGGGCGCTGACATCGTTTACACTGAGGAGCTGATTGACCTGAAGCTAATCAAAAGCATACGGCGGCATAACCGTGAGTGGACGTGGACCGACGACAATCCTGCTTTAAAACTTCTAAAAACGTAGTACCTTCTCGCTATAGCTGCCCTGGGGACTGTCGACTTTGTGGATCCCTCGGATGGGACGGTGGTGTTTCGTACTTGTGCCTTAGAGACATCGCGACTCGTCCTGCAAATGGGCACCAGCGATGCGACACGTGCTCTGGCTGTGGGTAAGCTGCTGCAGCATGACATTTCTGGCCTGGACATTAATATGGGCTGCCCCAAGGAGTTCTCCATCAAGGGAGGCATGGGCGCAGCCCTGCTGGCGGATCCCGACAAGGCTGCTCTCATACTGCGTACACTGTGCTCCAATCTGGACATTCCCGTGACCTGCAAAATCCGAATTCTTCCCGATTTGGATGACACCATTAGTCTGGTGCAGAAGCTGGCCGCCACAGGAATTGCGGCCATCGGCATCCATGCAAGAACCCGCGATGAGCGTCCACAGCATCACCCCCATCCTGATGTGTTGCGTGCCGTGGCCAAGGCCGTCTCCATACCCATTATTGCCAACGGAGGCTCCAAAAATATCCAAAAGTACGAGGATATTCTAAAATTTCAGGTGGAATGTGGCGCAGATAGCGTGATGGTGGCTCGTGCCGCTCAAATCAATGTTAGTATCTTCCGGCGCGACGGTCTCCTGCCCATGGACGAGCTCATTGAAAAGTATCTGCGACTTTGTGTGGACTACGACAATCCCCCGCACAATGCCAAATATTGCGTCCAGAACATGCTCAAGGAACTGCAGGAGACGCCGCGTGGCAAGCGCTTCCTTCAATGCCAAACGCTGCAGCAAATATGCGAGATCTGGCATCTGGGCGACTACTGTCGGCGCAAGCAAAAAGAGCTCCGCACCCTGGGCAATTCTGGACGAGCAGAGGTGGAGCCACCCGAGGCTCAGGCCAAGCGACGAAAGCTGGAAGAGGCAGCCACGGCCATAACGGATGAATATGAGGGCGTCATCTGCCGCAGCATGCCATTTTTACGGTCCACCTATCCCAGTGGTATGTCTTCAAAGCGTCTCTGTACTGGTCTCTCCCTCCGTACTAATTTATGCTTCTTTCTGTAGACAATCATCTGCCCAAGACCGTACTGTATGTGCACTCTGGAAAGATGGGCAAATCTCCGCCTGGCTATGAGACGCAGCAATGCGATAAGCTGTTCCGTGCCATTTGCAGCTACGACGGTCAACGCTACAGCAGCACCTTTTGGGAGAAAAACAAGAAGCAGGCCGAACAGGGGGCGGCTCTGGTGGCCCTATTGCATATAGGGCAACTTCAAGAAGAGACTCTTCGCGAGAATGGCAGTCTGATCAACTGACGAAGCACTGGATAATCATCACCAGTGAAGAATAAATGTATGATTGTGTTACATCCATCCCTCTGATTTGAGCAGAAATTCACTCTTTAAATTATGTTTATTGGGGCGGACTTTAGATCGAGGGGTGGAAGGGGCGTAGAGCCTTGTTTTGTTTTAATTTCCTAGTGTCGGGGGTGTCGGGGACTTCGATGGTGAGATGTTGTGAGGTGTAGAGGAGCGCGTGGTGTTCAAACGGACCGATACTGGCCATGTGGTGCCCCCTGATGGTGATGGCCATGCTGCCCATGGGAATGGTGGGCATTATTGGGTGGCGGCATCATGGTATGATCATCACGAAATCCACAATTGGCAATATAATTAAGCAGATAATCCTTGGTAACCGGGGTCTTTATGCTCTTCACAACGGCTGTCCATACAAATAAAAAAATTGAATAAAAACTGTCGCTAAATTTCGGAAAACAAAATGCATCCAAGTGCCGTAACATCTGTAACATACCGCTTGCTGTATTGTAGCTATTTGGATGCTTCTTGTCTGTTCGCTCTCGCATAAACTCCCAGTTGCCAAACTGGTTCATGGTGCACTCCACAATCTTGTTATCCAAGTCACGGATATCCTTAGTCAACTTTTGCATGCGCCCGAACGGTGCATCATGTCCGCCCACATAAAGGAAGCCAACCTTTTTGGTTAGCAAGCTACAAAAGTCAGGGCGGGCGCAAAAAGTGGTTAAGCGTAACACAGCGTAACGTGCACAGATTTACTTGCTCACTCACCCTTCGCCACGTTCTGTGATGATCTTCAAGCGAAAATCCACAGAGTTGAGTTCGTGGGGCTTCCATTTGAAGACATTCGAACAGACGCCGGCTGTGTAGGGCTGATGCGAGGGCTGAAATATCAAACCATCGGGCTCGTGGGCCAACGACCGGGCGAACTTCTCGCCCAGCAGGCGGGCAGACATCCAAATGTCCCAGAAATCCTTGGCACGCACACTGAATGCCTGTTGTTTTTGGACAATGATGCCCTGCTTCATGCCCGAGATGCGAGGACCTGCACAGTGCCAGACATAAACATATAGTAATCAGTGCATCATAGATGGCGTGGATCGTGTGTACCTATCACATCGTTTTTGATGTAATCCAGTCGATTGGGAAAGAAGGGCTCCTCGCGCACATCCCGATTGGAGAGCCGCACAATGTCATAGATCAGGTAGCGCGGCATCACCTCGTCAGCTATCCTGTCCAGCACCATCTCCTGCAGAACAAAATATAATACCCCAATCAATCGGTGTTCAATCAATTATGATCAAGAACAAGAGCAAGGGCCAGAGCCAAAAACCTTACCCCATCCACCAGGGTGCCATCGAGATGATCGTTCAGATTCTTGCCATCGAGAAATGTGACATTCTCCACCTGGAAACACGAGTGATTTCGGTCAAAGAAGTACACCTCGCCTTGGCCATCGATGAGCATCATGTAGCGTGTGCCGTCGGCCTTCCAGGACACGCGATAGGGTATCTCGCTTAATCGCTTGATATTACGGCTGTCCATGGACACTGGTTGGGAGCCGGGGAAGCCGTTCTTGTTCCAGTGACACCAGTTCTGCACCCTGGACTGCAGGTCGCCCAAACGCGGCTGATCGCAGACTTGTCGCACCCCGGGGACCCCTTCCATGAATGTGGCATTCCTTACGACCATCTCCCGTCGTCGCTTTTTCTTCGAACCATTGGCCTCGCCACCCTCGCCCTCCTCCCCATCCACGTCATCGGCGTCGTCTTCGCCATCCGCAGCGGCCGCTTGCTGCGATGTGGACGAAGATGTGCTGCTGTCATCGTTGGGGCGCTTTCTGCTCGGCAAGATGTCATCATCGCCATTGCTGTCGTCGTACTCCAGACACCAGTTGGGCTGCTCTGGCGCCTGGGGGGCCTCCTCGCCAAGCTCAAACCGTTTGTATAGCTCATCGATGTAGTCCTGCTTGTAGATGCCCGGCGGCCGGGCGTTGGCAAAGACGGATAGGGCTGCCTCCAAGGAGCAATCGAGGCGCTCGACCATGTAGGAAACAATCAGGAAGCCCGTGCGATTGAAGCCGTGCGTGCAATGGACGGCGATCACATCAAAAGGACGCTCCGTAATAAAGTTGTCGACAATTTCAATAAAACTGCGCGTCTGCTCGTGCGATGGAGTCTCGCCATGGCCTCGACACTGCAGCTTAATGTATTGGGCACCACGCTCCTCCACCGTCGAGCGGTCATAGAAGCGTTTCGTGTTGGTCAGGTCCACCCACAGACCTAGCTTGTGCTTTGGAAATACGATTGGGGGATACGATTGATTGGGGTGGGGATTGATATTAGGGTAAGACAATGGGGCGTCATAGGATATGTACCTTCACTGTCTTGCAGTAGTCGAAGAGCATCTCGGGACGAAAGGTGCACTCGATGGGCATTTTATCCTTGAACGCCTGACTGAGTGGCGTCTTGAAGGCCAGAAAGCGCTCGGCAATGATCGAGTCGCTCTTCCGGGGACAATATAGCCAACGATTCGGCAGTGGCCCAGAGCCGCTTCCTCGGTCGCGATGCGATTGAGACATATTGTGTGACGACGACAGCGAATCCTTACGCTTTTCGCTCGCTTACTCGCTCGCTCGGAGTGGGATTGGGGGCGGTGTGGTTTCGTGGAATTTGGCAAGCCCTCGCCGGCCTTTGGTTATTTCGCCTTAAAGATCGCGACTTGTTTACTTGTTTGGCCTATCTTAACTTGTTTAGTTAATCAAAAAATTATTACTCTAGTGGGGTGCTTGTGTGGTTTCCACCGTCGATAGTTTCTACTATCGAACTTCTCCCAGCCCTAAGTTCAGTGAATACAACTCTGATCAGATGAGCGCGAACCACTGCCAATTTAAAAATAAAAAAGAAATCATTTTGGCAAATAACAAGCAAGGTAATCAAGGTATTTACTTATTTTAACAATTATATTACAGCATATTTTAAATTGCTGCAGTGCATTTGTAGATACAGCTATATTGTATAATTGGTTTCTTTCCAGCTGATCGGCATTCGACTGGTATTAACCGAATTGCTGAGCAAAAAGTGGGTATGGACAACAGGCAAAACGGCCCAAAAAATGTAACGCATGCTAGATAGAATCCACCTTTTTCCTAATATTCTATGGGGACGATGCTCGAATTTTACAACACTCACACACCATAAAAACAATGTGTACACTCGTACTTGCAAAAAATAATCATTTTTTCGGTGTGTGTGTGTGTGTATGTTTTTGCAAAGAAAGAAGAAGAAACAAAACAAAACGGATGCGGACCGGATCCTGCCTGCAGATGACTCCGTCATGTCATAAAAGAAGACTACATAAATACGATATATAGCATTAAGGTGGTGGACGTACATCTGCGGGCTGGTGTCCGGCCGTCTGTTTGGGGGAAAAGTTCCCAATATTCCCACTGTCTTTCCGGACAGATCCCCTCCGAGCCAGCGACGCAGCTGATAATGACGCGCTCCTGCTGCTCGGTCGCTCGCTCTCCAGTTTCCTAGACAGGGAAGTGATCAAGTTCGATGGCATCAAGACCTCGGCTCTGAATCAGGTGTCCTTCTTCTTCCACGGCGGCCAATCCTTGAGGCAAGCAGTCAATAAAGTAAATTCTGCCAGATTCGTGCAGGGAATGTCTCATCCCCCACTATCCAGCCAGGAGGCTGTGGACATACTTGGTACGCTCGTATACAAATAGAACAATTAAATTGCTCCTAGTTGCGATTCGTCTGCAACTATGAACTTGGCAAACACACGGACAAACCCACATGCACAGAGACACACACACACATACATGCACAGACACATGCGCGGATCGGATCTTGAGAATTATTTACTGCAGTGTAAATAAACTGTTTTTGGATTCCCAAATACTTAACAACAAATGCTCGGCCGCAGAGAATGTCCGAACCGAAGCGAAAGCACAAAACGATGGCGCGGCGCAAGATGATGGCAACAATAACAACAGAATCGTCGATGGTATGCTGTCTGGATGGTCTGGTCTGCTCGGCTCTGCTCTGGCCCGCCTCTCACTCGCTCAATGATCACTGGCCGGTCGCGATCGCAATCTCCGATCTTCGATCTCCAATTCCAATTTTCCGTGCCATTTGGAGGTTTTTAGTTCGCGGCCAATTGGCACAGCAATTAAATCGGTCGAAATGGCTGCCCCACCAGCCGTTAAACGCCTGCCAGACGAGTGCCCAAAGAGTGCTGCACCCATGCCCAAAATAACAATTACAAGCAGCAGCAGCAGCGGCAGTAGAGGTGCTGGTGTCACAGCCACATCCGCCGCCGTGCCCAAATCCCCAGATGGTCTGACCGCCTTGGTGGCCAAAAAGAGTCTCACCTCCATGTCCGATGAGGAAATCATTCAGGAGAATCTCAAGGAAATACTGGATCTTAAATCCCGCGTAAGTCGCAGGGAGCCACTGGCATGGCTGCCAGTGTCCGTGCCCGTGCCCGTTCGCGTGTGTGATTCATTTGAAAACACCTTGATTTATGGATACGTCATCATCTGGCAGAGGCAGTCAGGAATCCAGTTGAATGTTTTTGTGCGACGCCATCGTTTCTGCGCCGTCATAGACCTGCATGATTTGTGAGAAATTACAGACCAAATGTTCCAACTTTTAGCCACCTTTCATGGGAAAAGCGTAAAAACCCAAAAGTTACGATATCAAATAGCTCGATTCCACTGTATCGTATCCGCCTGTGCCTCCGCCTGTGCCTCCGCCTGTGCCTCCGCCTGTGCCTGTCCCTGTCCCTGTAAATATGTGTTTATACGAGTATGCGTCTGCTCATGATCTGCTTGGAACGGCGGGTCTTATAAACAAAGTTTTTATGGGCACCAAACACACACACGCCCATACACCTCTACACCTATAGAGATCCCCGGACCTCCAATACGAGGGCGATAAACAGGCAACACACAGACGAACACCTCTGGTGGCATTTGGGAGACAGTCGCCGCCCGTTGAATGACTCAATTTTTGATCCCTTTCTATATCTTTTTACCTTCTTTTTCTGTTTCTGTTTCTGTTCCTTTTCTTTTTTGTTTTGTTTGATGTTTTATTTTTTGATTTTGCAGGAGGAGCGCAAAGCCAATGGACGCTTGGTAGCCGTCATTGTTTGTTTTCTGGGTAAGAGAGAGAGACACCACTGACTGCACCACAGCTGCATATGCATCCTCATGTTTTTCTGTTTTGCCTTTTGCAGTGATCTTTTTGGCCATTTATCATGCCTGGATACAGGATGCCCTGGCTGGGGTCCTGGTGCCGGCCGGCATAATGCTCTCCTATTTCGCTTGGGTCGTGGTCCTGGCCAAAAGGGATAAGCACAAACGTGCCATGTTTGTAGGATCTATTCCATTGGCTTTTTATACAAATTCTTTAATGGTTTCTTTTTTATGGTGTAGGAAAAGCATATCGAGGAGGTGGCCATGAAGAACAAGAGCGAACTGGAGGAGAAGCACTCACGAATGAAGCACGCGCATGGCCACACAGTGACGGTTACGGATGCGGACCAGCAGAGCTGCAGCGGCAGTGCCTCGAGCAGTCTGCATTACGTTAACGAGCTGCTGCCAAATGGAGAGCATCGCAAGAAACAGCGCCGCCACCGACAGCGGCACGGGGAGGGAGATGGGGAGAAGGAGAGGCCAGGACGTGCCCACCGTGGGCACCGTGCCGCTGGTGCCACCACAGAGGTAACGGTGCATCGCAGCGGGGGGGCCAAGAGGCCCAGCATTAGGCAGAAGCTGTTCGGCCAGAGCATAGCGCATGTGAAGCTGGTGGAGACGCAAAGCGACAGCATGGACTCGACGGGCGGCGGCGGTGGCGGTGGCGGGAGTGGAGCAGGCGGAGGCCCTGACCCTGGCCCTGCTGGTCCCAGTGAGAAGCGTAAGAGGCTGCAGCGCATGGACACCGTGCCCATGCCCCAGGTGGTGCGCATGAGCTCGGCGCCATAGAGTAGAGGAAGGAAGGAAGGGATGGCCTTGTTATTGTATCGAGTAAATAAATGTATTATTATAAATATAAACAGGAAATTCGGTTTTATAAATAGCTGGGCGCAGGCAATAAAGGGAAGGAAGCGATCCCCGATCGCCAATCGCCGTGTTTCAATGCGAAATCAATGCTGAATACGTGAGAATTGTAGCTCTTTGATCAGTTCTGTGCCTATGGCCGTTTTTCCACTAAATCCGATGCTACGTTTCATTCACTCTATGGTCTTCCGCATTAATTTGCTCAGAACAGTCGGCACACTACTCGCTCTCGTTTGCGTTCCCCCTGACACGAATTGCTTACATTTTGGCCGGATTTTGGCCAGCAATTGTTTTTGGTCATTGCCTATAGTTATTGCATTTTAATGGTTTACATGTGGCGGGCCGCACTCTCGGGCCGCTCCCTCGCCTTCGCCTTCGCCCTTGCCTGCTGCTGTTGGCGAAGCGTGTTGCTACGCGGCTGGATTTTTGTTTTGATTTTCGCGGTTTGGATATTTTCCGATAGTGTTGTTTCAAATCAACCGCCAAGCTGTTTTTATCATCGGTGCTGCGCATGCGTGGCCCTGCCAACTTAATCGCATTGTTTGAATGAAGGCATCGTTTCTGGCATTTCCCCATAAACACCAGGTTTGGGTATAATGTCAATGCGTTTATATCAGTTTTTCTTAGAGTTGTAGCATACATTAATTTTGTTAGTCAATAATCATATTTAGCTGTGAAAAAGCAGTCAACTCACCAGGTAGGTCCAAGAAACATAGCCAGTCCTCCTTGCATCGATCTGCCAACGGGTTTAAAATTAACGACAAGCGGTGTAGTGTGGCCTTGCCAGCCTACTCTATTTGCGACGTCGCGATATTTTCACAATCAGGGGTGGATTTCTAAGAATCAGAACTTATTTGTTGACTTCCTTGTTTAAACCTTATTTTAGACAGAATCCAATAAACGGAGTTTTAAAATTGGTCTTGTAGAAAATTATTTCATCTATCGGATTAAATTATTTGTATAAAATACGAGGAATATGTTTTATATTTGGGGTATATTTTGAGGTAAGACGGTCATACTTTATTAGTCATACCCTCTTTTTCCTCAGCAAAGGGTCGGTATATTTGCGGTATTTTTAAAAAATGAGAAGGTATATTTTGGTGTTTTTTGGAGGGTCGGACCGTATATTTGATATAGACATAATCGACATATCTGCGGTCACACTATTCTATTCATTCAAAAAGTGAGCGTCAAAATTTGTTTTATTTTCCATTCCCCAATATTTTTAGTTTTCAATTTCGTCAGTCTAGTCGCGTCGCTGTGTGAAGAATTTGTTTTTCGTTTTGTTCTTTACATGCGTGTATATTGCTAAAAAATGGATGTCCGAGGCTGGAAAAAAGTGATATTTGCATGGGTAAGTTGAGCATTTCTTTTTTTTTTCTTTGCTTGTGTGTGTTGTGTGGAACTGTCGGCGTATAGCTATTTGTGTGAATGTGTGCAGGTATTTGCAATTGTTCTTTGAAGTTTTTAATTAAAGGACGCTCCATATCAAAATAAATAAAAGAGACGAGCCTGTTTTTTGATTTAATGCCGGCAATGCGTGCTTGCCTGGTGTTTGCGAAGTTCGCCGGCTGCATAGTCATCCATACATAGATCTGCTATGTGTGTTTTTCTGCAAGGCCTGTGAGCCTTGCCGTGTGTGTGTTTGTGTGGACTTGCGTGCTGGGCTTTGCAATATATTGCGTTTAATCGAACATTTTTGAAAGATTTCATGAATTTACCGATAATAATTTTTAAAAAAGTGCAAATTTTAAGTTGCCCTGTGAAATAAATAATGTAAATTAGGAGATGAAAGGTTCCTTCAGAAATTCTGCGGCAGAGTTCTGGTTTGTTTGGTTGTTCGCGTTTTTCAGCTGGGCTGACCCAACGCCGGCTGTGCGTGTGTTTGTGAACTTGCGTTAATAATACTTAAATAAATAAAATAGAACGAGAAACGCGTCTCCTTCCAAAATGCTGCCGCTCAGATGTGTTTTTGTGGGTGTGCGCACGTACGTGTTGGCATAGCGTACTATATATGTATGTATTTGTGTGTTTTTCTGCGAGGCTGCGCAGCCGCAAATCAAGTGTATGTATGTGTACGTGTGTTTTGCCGTGCAATTAGCCGAAGGTAGCAGAAGAGCCGTTGCGAAGCACTACTCTACGTGTGTGTGTTTTGTCTTTAAGCAGAAGTGTGCATGTTTACGTGTGTGCGAGTGGGTGGTAGAGGTAGGACACAGAAATGCAATGCAAATCCTCAATATAATCCTCTTACAGGTACAGAAATGCGGTTTCGTGGACGAAAATATTTTGACCCTCGAACAATCAAACATCAAAAAATTCTACGAACATTATCTGGAGTACGATGACAAAATGGAAGTCTCGCGCAGTTCGATGAATTTAATACAATTTTTGAAAGGTGAGAATCTTATTAAATTTGGTTTTTGCATTGGCTTGACTCAGTTACCTATTCCCTTTTTATGTCGCGAACAGACGTTTATCCAGACTTCAGTCCCAAACTGGATATAAAAGGAAACATCGATCGAGCCGACTATTTGATGGTATACACACTGATGCTGCACCATGCATGTGTCATCAAAAAGAGTGAAAAATATCAACAGAAGTGCACAGAGCTCTCGGAGCCCATTCAAAAGGCTATAGCATCGTTTTTGGCGCAATTCGTTGAGAATGGAAAGATAACTCGTACGTGCCTGCGCGAGGCATTTTCAACGACTCAGTTTTTTCTTGAACCGGACACGCCGCTAGCGCTAGTACATCCACTTCCTGCAACGTTCTTGTCGGATACGAACATTTCTAGCAGTCCCCGATCGTCTGTCACTCTTATGCCCGGCACTTCTAGCACACCCGAGGCGTCCAGCGCAGCCAGTCCCCGGTCTCCGCAAGAGACGCCGTCGCACAGGAGCGACGACTACTCGCTGCTGCCGATTTGCAGCACACCGATGCGTGAGCGTGTGACGGACTCTGAATGGGGTCAAATGCGTGAAAGATTGGTATCTACCGAGATCAAATTGGCAGAAACCGAGACGAAATTGGCATTATCTGAAGGCAAATTGGTCTCGATCAACTACGAGTATTCTGTTTTGGACGAATTGTTTCAGGATATAACCAAATCGAAAAATTCTTTAAAAAATGGTTGGTCCATCCCAAACAAATTTCCTTAAAAATAGTGTCCTCTCACGTTTCAACTTACCTTCTGCAGCAAATAAAGAGCTCAAGACCGAAATTTCGATCCTAAAAGATAAGGTAAAAGCATTCGAGGAGCGTGCCAGCGACGAAGATGCCGAGGGGCAAAACAACTACGATCATGTAAGTAGAAGAAACGAAGGGCGGAGGGGAGTCCCCAAATTTTCATCTATGTATGTATTTTGTTTCCAGTTACGGCAAACTTATGGGAAGGAAATAGCAGCCAAGGATAAATGCATTGTAGAAGTAAACGAACTCCTACAGGATGCCATCAACGCGCACGTCAAGGAGCAGACTAAAGTAAGATTGATCTAACCTTTACCTCATTTTGGCTTCAATTTATAAAAATGCCCACCCGCCCGAACAGGTCCGCGAACTGGAAAATCAGTTAAAGCAGTGCTTTGACCAGATCAATATTCTGGATCTGATGGTTAAGCAAAAGGTGGAATGCCTGACGGAGAAAGATCTGGAGATTAGTTGCCTGGAGCGTGACAAGCAGGACTTGGCCCAGTGCCTAAATGTACTGCGGCAGGAGTCGCAGGGACGTCGTGAGGTACTAAATGCTTCCGCGGATATGCTGGACACTTCGCTTTCGCCGGGCAGTGTACCGGAGAATCTCGCCAGCTGTGTGATCGATAAGCAGCTGCGCGAAAAGGAGCAGGAGATATGCCAGCTCAAAGAGGAATTCGCCACACTGCAGTCGAACATTTATGCCTTAATCAACACGAAAGTAAAGATCGAACCGCTACCAACGTCGACTTGCTGCTTTAAGGATCAGACACAGCTACTGAAGGTGATCAGTGATGCCATTATCATTGGTCCCCAGGCGGCCGCCGAAAATGAGACAAAGAAACTCCTCAAAGAGATCGAGATTCTGCGCAAGAAACTGCAGAACGGAAAGGACGCTATGGCCAAAATGCAGGAGCTATTCGACAGCAAACGCACAAAAATTAACATTAAACTGGCATCGTCCGAAGGGCGTGTGGATGAAAACAAGAAGCTCCTAGCGGAGCAGAAGGAACTACTCTCGAGATGCCAACAGCACCTCGACTCTCTAGCTTTGGCCAAACAGGAGAATCCCGAGGTGGTAGAGAAAGATCTGAAACAGCTGGATGAGCTCCAGAAGCAGTTGGATATCCTCGAATCCGAAAACTCACAGATTTACTTGAAACAATTAAATGAACAGCAATGCACCATCAACTACCTGGAGGCAGAGAGGGCGAAGTTGGAGCAAAGTGAAGTTCACAACCTGAACAAAATCAAATATCTAAAAGCGGAATTAGATGGGATGTCCGCGGAGCATCTGGGGAAACATAAGAGTCTGAATGATACTCTCATAACCAAAAATGATCTGCTAGAAAAGAAGGAGCGGGAGAATGCTGCGCTCAAACTTAAATTGGATGTGCTAGAGCAAGAGATTAAAAACGAAGAGGCTAAGGCAGGCTTGCTGGATACAGCAAGAAAGGCTGAGCATGACCAGCTGGCTAAGGAGCGCAAGTTTCTGGAAATGAAATCATGTGAGGCGTCGCAACTACTCGAACAAGTTTTCAATAAGCTGGAAGATCTGATGGTGCAGCGGAAAAAGACGGAAATGCATATCCAGCATGAGATTCCCGGCCCTGATTCGGAGACCGCCCATTCTTATCTGCGCGAACAGCAAGAGCTCGAAAGTACATGCAGTTCTATGTTGCAACAATGCGATCGATTGGAAGTAGACGCCGCATGGCAGTCTCTCAAATCGGACCAAATTCTGCTTCTTATTGAACAGATCGAACTCGAAAAGGAACACTTGGTAGAGAAAACCACGACTAAGCAGGACTGTGCGGCACAAACAGATGCAGATCCAACGATACATGACCTCAAATGCAAGTCAGATCTGATTTTTGAAAAGGATGTGAAAATAGATGAACTAACGGCTGATATATTCAAACTAAAAGATCAGCTGGCGATGGAGAAACTCGCACAAGTGCAAAGCCAAGAAGATCAAGCGAAGCTTACAGCCAGCCTGAAGGAGCATCGGACAAATATCACTCAATTGCAAAAATCTCTCGATCTACTGGCGGCTGAGAAATCCGAGCTGCAGAAAAGTCTTGCGAAGCATGCTAGCCTTCTGCAGGATTCTCAAGAGTCAAACGAACTTTTGTTGGCACAGCAGGACAGCCAGCACAAGATTGCCAAGGCTTACGAACAGAAACTGACGGACTTGAATAACATATTGGCGAAAGATCTGGCTCAGCAGAAAGACATTGTCCGGAACCTGGACCTAGAGATCGCTCAATGGCACGAAAAATATCAATCTCTTTTAAATGAGAGCGCGGCTCAGAAACAAAAGGCCAGCGAGGCTGAGCGCAAGCACCAGGACAATCTCATGGAAATAGAGTTAAAGCTTACAAATTGTCAAAGTAAGCTCGATGATCAAACAGAGGCCTATGAGATCCTGCTGAAAGAGCGCGAGGCCCTGATACAAGAACGTGACACCCTGATGGGTGATGTAATGAAGCACAAGATGGAAGTGTCCCGCCTTCAGGATATCCAGGCTCAGGCCATGATAGAGACGGAGGAGCTTCAAAACGCGCTAACTGAGTTGGAAGAGAAATCGAAAAATGATGGCAAAGCTATCCAGACTCTACAGGAGCAATTGCAAACCTGCAATCAACAGATTGAAGATGGAAAAACGCTAGATAAGCAGAAAGAAAAGCAGCGTATTGAACTGGAAATTAGCTTGGAAACGAACAAACAAACTTTAGCCAATCTAAATGAGTCCTATGCGAACGTACTGAAAGAGCGTGACATCCTGTTGGCTGCTGAAAAGCAGCACCAGATAGAAATGTCCCGTTTTGAGATTATGGAACGACAGGTGTTGGGTGTGCTAGATAATTACGGAGATAAAATGCCGATGCTGACGCAGATAGACGTAAAACCAGATGAAAACAAAGAAAATCGACAGCTACATTGTGAGCAGCATTTGCTGGAAAAAATCAAAAACGAACTTAGGAAAAAAGATAAGGAAATCGAAGGTCTGCGCAAAGACAAGGATGCGATACGCAGAGCCGAACGTGCCACCAAAAGCCAACTTGAACGCGTGACCGAAACAACCGATATGAGAGAGGCAGAGCTCAATCAGGAGATTGGCTCCCTCAACTGCAAATTGCTGCAATCGAATCAACTAATCCAAGAATTGACACTCAGAAATGAGGAACTTGACAATAAAATTGCACAGCTAGAGATCAAAATAGCTGCCGACCGCCAGGCTCTGAAAGCCGCCAACCAAGAATTGCAAAAAGTTCGCGAACAAATGCAGAACATCGAAATGGCACATAAAAAGGATAAGGAACGATTGGAAGAGCAGGCAGAGCTCCTTCAGGTTGAGCTCGTGGAAGTTATCCACGAAAGAGCTGAATTCCAAGCGGAAATGCATAAGCAGGAGGACGTGCTCAAGGATCAGCTCCGACTGTTCAATGAACAACTTGAGGAGTCTGAACAGAAATATGCCTCACTCAAAATCGAGATGGCCAACCAACAAAAGGCCTCAGACGAGCGACAGATTGAGTTACGCGAACAGTTGAATGTCGCCAAAAAAGGTCTGGCCGAAACTATGGAACGCCTCAATGCCACATACACGGCAGCTGTCGAGGAGGAGGAGGGGCTACCGGATCGTGTCGCCCTCCAACGTGACTGCCAGGTGCTGCAGGCCAAATATCAGGAGGCCAAAAAGAAGGTTGCCGACCTGCAAGTGAACCTCAAGGACCAACGAAACGAGATGGAGGGCAAGTTGGAAAAAATGAAAAATAAAATGGTATGTCTCGCTCGTAAATCGGCTAAGCTCTCCCTGCTTTGCGCAATGTAATCCTAAAACGGCATGGCCCCTCCACATATTATTTACGCTTTTCAATTCACTTTTGTATGCTTTTCGAAATAATTCCTGAGGCTGTAGTCAAAAAATATTTACATAACACACCAACACTGTTCTCTGTCCATTGACTTTATCTCACCCTTTTTCTACCACACTCTTTTTTAATTTGGTTTTCTATTTTTCATTTTCTAATAATTCTAGCAATAGTTTATCTATTAATTTTAAGTTAACTCTTAATCTATTTTGGGACCATGCCCGTTTTATGATTGGATTCTGCCTGCCCTAGATATTTATTATTATTATTATTGACTAACCCCCTGATCAATCGGATAAGTGCCACAGACCGAATTCCAATCGAAAATCTATGGCGCCTCCGATACCCTAATCGGGGACAGTTGTGGCATAAATATTGTATATATTGTGTATTGCATTTATATTTGTATTTTTGTATAGTATTTGGTCTGCTTTATGTTTTGTTTTTCTGTTTTCCTGTCCTGTGGGATTTGTACTCTTCATATTTCTCGTGGTTCTGGTGGTTTTGTTTGTCCGTGCTTGTTCCGTGTTGTTCCGCTTATTCCACAGAGAAAATTACTTCGATTCAGATGAAGAAGTGGAGGAGGACACATCATAAATTTCACACTTGCTTGCATTTTAGTTTTCAAAGAAACATAGAAAATTGTTTATATATTTTTAAATGATAAAAAACGGTTTTTATTTCTCCTATCCTTCCTTCTGCAACAAAAAAAAACTTTGACACACACACGCACACACTATCTCGAACCGAAATCCGACGAACAAACACTTGAAACACGATTGCAAACAATTCGAACCCCATTCGAATCATTTCGAAGACCATTCAAATCATTCCGTATGCCATTCAACAGAGTATTGAGACTGAATCGAAAGAAGATGAGGCTAACGTAACTGTGAGACAAAGACGACCTTTTAACATTGATATTGCTGCGATAGAGAGCGACAAAGACAAAGACAAAGAGAAAGAAAATACCCCGATTTTCGTTTCATGCACGGATTTAGTAATATACGACCCTCGGATCGTCAACAGGGACCCTGAAAAGCACGAATTGAAATCGGTTGCCGCATTAGAAGACTTGCCGAAATCTGATTCAGTGGAAATTCTTAGTGTTGTACCTTGGAAGAAACAACAACCAAGTGGCGATTCGAATGCAACCGACTGGATCAACGATAGCAAAGTCATTTCGGTGTGGAAGCTCGCGAAAAATTTGTTTTACAACATTGAGATGGTCATAATCATAGGGCTGGCATATAGTATCCTGATAATGTGTATTTTAAAACTGTATGAAATCGAAGTGTGCTTTAAGTTTGAGCACCCCACGCAGTTCTGAGAATTCTGCAAAGACAAAATCATCTTAATTTGTATTTTATTGTACACTTTTAAATATATTTTATTTCTATTGGTTGCTGGCTTTAACATTTGGAAATAATCATAGTAATGCTAATGTTAACACATTACCTAGAAGAAGTCGCTAGATAAAAGCAACACATTTGTTCTTTGGTTTTTTTTGTTTTTGTTTTGTTGTTTGTTTCGAGACTCATGTTTGTACCGTCCCCTTTATCTGTTGCCCCTTCACCCACTTATTTCTCACCCACTCTCTCGGATCGCCGCCATCTCTTATTCTATTCGCAAAAAACAACAAAAATCCCCAAACACACCACACCGCACCGCACACACAACAACACACGGACAACACGGACTTGACACACCATCAGCGCACTCTGTACACCGCGGAGGTGACACGCATGAAGGAGAAGCAGGAGCGCGAGGCGGCGCACAACAAAGCGGCACTGGAGGCCATGACTTCTCAGGTGAGTGCCGCTCGCTCAAAGAAAGAAGAATAATACAAAATATTTATAAAAAATGTACTTACATTTATAAACATTTTTGTAATCATTAAATGATTCCCACACAGAACACCAAATACGAGGAGCATACGCGGAAGCTCTCCAATCAGATTGTTCGCTTGAACGAAAAGATTCTTGAGCAACAGAAGCAGCATGCGATAACCACAACCAAATTGCGCCACATGCAGACCACCTCAGAAGCCACCAAATCATCATCTTCCCTTTCCACCCTGACTGTCTCTGGGAGCGCAACCACAGTAGCCACGGCCACGGCCACATCCGCCACCGAGGACTGGCAACCCTTCAAGCGTCCCACTGCACCCTCTTCGAATCTGGCAATGGAAGATGAAGAGGGGGAGGTATTCAACAACACCTATTTGACGGACCTAAAGCTGGGCCGTGTACCGGATATAACGTGAGTTGTTGGGACATTCACTGGCATCGCATCTACACATACGTATTTCATATAACATTATCCAATTTCTCATCTGATTGCAGCGCCGACGAGATAAACTATCGCAACTCGCTGCAGCCGCCACATCTGAGGAGCACCTATGCGGCCCAATACGATGTGGGAAGCCAAGATGAGGATCTCAAAGTAAGCCAGAGCCCGAGCAGCAACAGTGACACCAACAGCGACAAGAGCAGGACTTCTACACCCGCAAAGACACACGCAAAGAGAGCGCAGTGGGCACGCATTTGGCAGAATCGAAGAAGATAAAATACAATCAAACACAAAATTTCCAGATTATTTACAATAGACAAAACGCACCCCCCCATAGAGTTAAGAGTAAGCTCAGATCTCTTGTACATTGTGAAGTCCTCCTTTGCTCTCTGTCGCTTGTTTTTCATTGTGTCTGTTGTATCTGAGTGTCCTGTGTCCTGTGTTCTGTGTGTCTTTTACTAATCCCAGTTTGAGTTTTTTATCCACCAAATATTCTCACACGTTTATTTCCATTTTGTATCTCAGGACGGACCACATAGTCTGGACGACAGCATGAGTGCCTTGCTTAGCTCTTCGGCGAGCACTGGGGCCCGCAAGAAGACAATGGGCACCCACTACAAGCGTCCTGGTCCGCCCACACCCAGCAAGAATGGTGGCCGCTTGTCCTTTGGCAGCTCAGAGCCGCCACGGGAGATTTTGCGCGAGACATGCGAGAACACTGGTACCTCCAAGACACCCACACGCTTTAAGATGTTCACCTCGCGCTTTAGCATCGGTAGCACCACCAGCGGGAGCAGTGGCCTGCCCCGAGATGAGGTAAGACTGAGAGAGATGAGTGTTTTTTTGTTGTTTTGTGTGTTGTTCGTTGCTGTATGTGTCATCTCTAGTTTGTGCACTTGTAAGTCTGTTTTGTGTTCGTCGCCGTCCCTGTGTCTGTAATTTCGTGTGGCTACAGTCCCTTCTATTGAATGCCTACTGAACTTCTGATCCACAGCGGCCGCTACGTCGGGAGCGGCCGAATCTATTGACCGGTATGCAGCGCCGTAGATTGGGTCAGACCTCAGGCCTGTTCTGCACCTCAACGCCACGCAAGAGCCGCTCCTACTACGATCAGCGTCGTCTGATTTGTGCCAGCGATGCGATCTCAGATCAGGATCAGAATGAGGATGAGGCAGAAGAACAGGAGCAAGAGCTGCAGCAGAATAATGTGGCTGAAAACCAGAAGGAGGAGGCCACACAGCACTTGTCCAATGCCGCACTGTTTGCCATCACACGTGGAGCGACCCGCAGGCTAAGCAACGATCCACGCTTCAGTTCCCCCAGTTCGGGGTCCACTCCCCAGGTTGTCGGCGTTAAGCGGAAATTCCGAAACGGACGTGTCTCCCTTTGCTTGCACGGAAATATCTTTGCCAAAAGCCGGCCGCTGGCCAAGATCTCGGCCACGGCCCATGCAGGTAATCTCAAGCAGCAGCGCAAGAAGCTAAAACAGCAGCGCCTGAATCGCTTCGATCAGGGAAGGCACTTCAACGAGTCCACAGTGGGGGCAGTCACCTCTCAGCAGTCACCCATTCCAGGCAATCTCCATAGGCACCGTCAGGCACCGTCGGATGTCACCTATCAGCTTTCCCAGCCGCTGGGCCGCTACGACAACAACAACTATAGCCTGCACAATCGCAACGAAGAGCAGCAGCAGCAGCTGATGGTGGGCCAAACGGTGGTACTTAAGCCAGAGGATCGAATCCTCGACGATGGATTGCTCCCAGTGGCAGCGGTCACATTCAATGTTAGTGAGACTGAGACTACAGAGGATATGTGGCAGCGTCAGCAGAAATTTGAGCGGGAGAATATCCAGGCTTGGTTGACGAAAAATACCACAGAGAACAAGAACGACAGTCAAAGCGGACATTTCGAGCGGTTGTGCAGGGAAATAGAGTCGACGGCACCGTTTGAACTCCAGCCGCTGCACTACAAAGAGCAGGAGGAGCAGCCAATGGTCAGATCGGTGCGGCCGATCAATATTACAGGCACCACCAGTGCCAGTTGTACCACCCATTGCACCAGTGCTTCGTCGCGGAAGTCCTGTACCATCTACTCCATGGGGCACGTACACTCGGAGCCCTTGCCGAAGGCGATCATCACGCATGTGGAGCAGCGGGTGGTGCACCAGGAGCCAAGGACGCCGACACTGCGTGAGCTGTGGCACAGCTTCTGTCGTTTCAGTCTGTCCGTCCGTTTGATGTTCAGCCTGGCGCTGGTTCTTACGATAATGCTGATGCATGCCCTGGGTCCCCTGGGTCCCGCGGCTTCAGGATTATTGCTTTTGGTTCTTTCGCTGAGCTATGGAAAGTAGATGATGCTAGGTAGAGAGAGAAAGAGAGAGACGCATACCAGACTGAAGACAAAAAACACACACACAACAAAATTTAATATTTAATAATAGAATCATCCATTCCACAAAACACTATCCACATTACTCATGCTGCCCGATTTATATTTATGCCATTCGCAGAACTCGCCGCCCAAGCGCCGCCTTAGCAACATGTTCAAGAGGAAATAAATTTAAGTAAATGTCTATGTACAGGGAAAAAAGCGACACCAACCAGCATTAACCAATATAAAATATAAGCCACATAAGCATTAAGAATTCTTGAGTATTATTATTAATTTTTTTGTATACTCAAAATCACGCTAAAGCCTGAAGAAAACACAAATACCATGTACTATATGAAAAGGATAAAATATATGTATATATATATTTTGTTTGTTTAATGTGCATATATGAAAAGGATACAATTTTTTTTTGTTCAAATAAAAACCAAATGAAATGAATGAAAACAAAACAAAGCAATGCGTTGTCGAATGGAGTCAAAGCAATTAATGGATGTATGTACATATATTGTAAAGTACTTACATATGCATCTGCTGTATATGGGTCGTTGGTTGCTCAATGAAATGAGCTGTGAAGCCGCATTATCTCAGGTCATGTAAACCGAGATGAACCACTTTAACAGATAAAACTTATCTTGTGCGATTGGGTAATCATCGACACTACGGCCACATGATGGGGGTAATGCTCTGTTCATTGGGCAAGAAAAATGTGGATCTGCCGCACCTCATGGAAGGGGGAATTTTGATTCATCTCTCATCATATTCTTACGAGTATTGCCATTTAAGAACCTCCCATTACAGCTAGCGGAACAGACTTTGGGATCGTATCGCGAGAAGATTGGAGGCGAGTAGTATTGTTTTGATGTGAAAAACCCAAAGGAATTCGAGACAAAACAAGTTTTGTATTGTTATATTGTTAAAAAGAAAGTTCGCACAGAGTATAGAACTGGTAAAATGAAACAAACAAAAAAAAAAAAAACCATCACATGGGTACATAATTTAACGAAAGTGGAGAAGGATATGTAAATATGTACGATGCAACGTAAGTAAACGAGAGTAATTGAATTTACACAAGCTGAACTAAAATAACTTCCTTCATTGATAGTGTGGATCTTCCAACATTTGCACCACTTAACCATTGCACACGATGGCTGGTGGCTTATCAATGGGATGCTGGCGCCGTCCCGCAGTCAAAATGATCGAAAGAAACAGCAAACAAGAAAAAATAAGTTCAAGAAAACAGGTCTGATACGGACAAGGTGAACAGGAGGCTCGCTTCACCAACCGACCGACCGACCGATCGACTCACTGGTCAACTGGCCTGACAAATCGGAGAGTGTTACGCGTATGATGCAATGGCAAGGCTAGAGCGACAAAACATATTTTTTGTTTATCGCGAAATGGAAATTGCAGTAAATGAATGTAAACGCCAGGCTGTACGGAGGCGGCTGGTTGGTGGGGTAAGTAAACTCTCAACAACAGATGTGAGTAAGCAAAACTCATTGCAAGGAAAAACTAAGCCAATAACAAACAACAAACAAATGTAAATAACAACAATAACAAACAATGTTAAGCACAAAAATAAAACAGAAACCTTTATATATCACAGACCAATAGGTGCAAAATACTTTAGATATAAGATACAACATTTACAATAGAAAACAATAATGAATATACATCTTAAAAATCAAGGATAAACCAAAATCAAAAGAATTTTGAAAAGCCCCAAGAGAGAGAACAAATTATCAACAACTAGAATATGAAATTACAAGAAAAGTTTATTTTAAAATTCCATAATAGCAACAAAAGCCTTCAACCACACTATTTCAACAACAGAGAACAAAAATGTGTACTTTAAATTAAAAATTAAAATTAACATTCAACAATATCAACAAATAAAAACATAAAAAGCATTAACAATAAGGACTACAAGACTATAGACTACAAGATATACATACATATGTACATATGGACATCACCAATCTTAAACAATAAAACAAAACAAAAAAACCACAAATGATTGCAACAATAAGTTAATAATTTCAACAACATCAGTTGGGAAATAAAGGACTACTCCAATAAGCAGATAACAACCAAAGAATGTCGACGACAAAGAATTCATTTCATCAACTGAAACATCAATTGCAGAACTCTAAACACTACTAAAAGTACTAAAAAAAACCTTCATTAACAAGAAGTCATCACAATTACCATATGTCTGTACAAAAAATTTGGCGATAATCAGAACGAACATCTTTTTATAGAGCAGCCTGAAATAACGGACCCACTGTCCAGTTCTTGTTAGAATCAAAGTCCATCAATAGCAAATTTTTAGGAGTGAAGTGCTAATCGGATTAAAGTAATTCAAGCTGAATCGATATTCGTCTTCAGGTTGTGATTGACGAATTCAATTCAATGCCTGATATATATAATATATTGTCTACAAATCGACTCCCATCACAAGATCGAGTTTAGGGGGTTCCATTTTAATCCTATTTGCCGTCCAATTATCCACAGTTTATGGATACGTTTTGATCAAAATATGTATTGTCCTTTTGTCCGTTGTCTATTTTTGTACGATTTGCCAGGTTTCGGAATTCGCGGAAAGTGAAAGCTGCAACGCAGTTCCATTGTGTATTCCTGTCGGACTGGGGGGATCAGCGTTAGAAAATCCCCGGTATACCCCGTGTGCTCCGATTGTCGTTGTTCACCATTGCATTGCCGTAAATTAGATTGGAATCAGTGGGGATAGGTGGATAGGTGGACTGGTGGACTGGTCCCGTCCCTCATGCATATTCGTGTATGCTAATGCTCCACGATTACGATTACGTCAAGAGATGGAATGCAAGTTCACAGATGTTAAGTTCTCTAGGGAATTCGATTGATATGATATCTATATTGGGTATCAAAATATATTTAATACAGTTAAGGGCATAACTCGTGAACGGTACAGGAGTATCAGTCTCAGCCTCACAATTCTTCAGGGTGATCCTGTCTTCTCAGTTAAGCCTTATCTTTATAGCTGTTGCATAGTAGAACCCCTCTCCAGTGGGGCTAATCCAATGCACGTTGTTCCTATCTATTTCATATGGAGAAGGACTTATTCTTGTTCCCACAGCCTTTACTGGAAGAAAGTTGCATGCAAGATTAGATGTTCCAAAAGATTGAATGGGGCTTTTTGGGGAAAATGGAAAACCTATCTGCATTACTGCTGCTACTGTCGGAACTCGATATGCAATATGGTTTATGGTTGATTGGTTGGTTACTGTGTGTTTTGTTTGAATTTCGCCCAAGACGTTATAGACAGCTTTGGCGCATTTAAATGAATCGATGAATCGATGCGACGGCGATGCCTGTTGCGGCGGTGGTGGCGGTGGCGGTGTCGGCTGTTGTTGTTTATCAAATTGAAAATCTGGTTCCGAGGCAATATATGAATATAATTTCGACTCAACGGCGAGTATTCAAATCAGAGTGTTAGGTCGGGTCGACGATGGGTTGGACTGCGGGGGGGAACGGTAGCTCCGATCTCCGATCACCGAGCACTCCGTAGTTGTTGTTCTTTTGGTTGGGTCGGTGGTCGGCCCTCTCGGCCGAAGTCAGGCGCGTGCTGTGAGTATTGGGTCCATATGGCGCTATACGAGTATATGTGCTATATACCCCCCATGCCTATCTATATACTACACGCCTATATAGCGGCGACCGACCAAACGAAACGCCAGCCAGCCAGCCAGAGGCGATAAAAGCCCCAAGAGATCACCGAAGTAGATCAGTTTAGCTCAGAATTCGCAAACGACCCAAAGGAAACCCCTTAGCTCCACCGACTTTCACCTCTCCACACACCCAAGCCCACAGCACCACATAAGGAACCACAACCACAGCAGCCACCCTTCCGACAGTCGACCAGAGCGACCGCAGAGACCGCACATCTAATGCTCGTCTGGAACGATAAACAGGATACAAACTTTACATTCATTTGAGGCCCCTGGTACCCTGCAACAGACGCTCAAGAACGCTGCAAGGAATTCGATTACCGCTCCGCAAGAAATACCCGAAACTTTTTTTGTTTTGATTTTTTGTTGGCTTTTTTGTTGAGTGTATCAGTGAAGCGCCTGCCTGGTGATAATGCCCAGCAGTGTTGCCAACGAGGGCTACCAATTTCAGAGGGCCAATAGCCGCAATCAGCAGAGCAGCAGCTGCCCGAGTAGGAGTGCCAGCGGTTCGCCAGCGTCAGTCACGCCCCCCAGCTGCGACGATGTCGTCGACGAGTCCCTGGCCGAGCTGCAGATCCAATCGCAACAGCAACAGAAGCAGAAGCAGCTGATCCATCCATCGCCAATGGCTGCTCCCCCAGTCAAGGGCCGCTCCGGCTGGCAGATCAAGTCCTCGAAGCTGGCCTTCAACACACACAATCGCATTCGGAACATTGTCGAGTCGCTGAAGATCAAGCCGAATCCGGAGAAGCCCATGATACCATTGTCCATTGGTGAGTACTTCAAACCGCTTGGCTTGGATATCTTATATGAGATCTCTTAAGATTAAGATAATTGACTTCCATAGAAGAACAGGAGGTTACATCTAGTACTCCTCTAAAGTATTAAAACAATTTTAGGATCACGCAAGATGTATGTGAGCTAGAATTTATTTGCAATATGCTACGGAATCCCTGAGGTTTATTCAAGATAAATGCTAGAAAGAATATCTAAATCGCTTTCATTTTGCTATGGATTCATAGAATTTCATAAGATCCTCCTCTCCGAGTGTTTATATTTCTGTCCTTTGATATTTCCAAGTATTGGTTTCCTAATTTTATATTCATTCGAACCATCCGTTTCCTTTAGAATTAAAGAGCAAAACTAGAAATATTAGCCTCCCCTATCTATAGTATATATTCTATCGCACGATATCGCACCAGGTTACTGCGAAACTATATTATTTGTCGCCAGTTTTTGAGATGGGCAACCTGATTCTACCCAGAATTGTATACTCTGACGTTTATGCTACAAGTTTTTGGCGGCGGGAAGGCATTTAAATATTTTTGGGTCTCATGCGTCGTCTCATCTTTGGCATAAATTGGAGGAAACTTGTTTGGACGACCACGAAGACGAAGACGAAGACTTGGGGCAGTACTTGTGTGCCAGATAATATATGCATATGGCATATGTATTTAGTCAGTAAATGATCAGTGGAGAGGCACACACCCACCATAGTTAACCAATCAGCGATGTGAGGTCTGTGAGGTCCTCGAACGAATCAAGTAAATACACATATGGATTATATATATTATATTTATGCATTTCTCGATGAAAGCAAATCGGTGCGAGTTTCTATTTTCGTGCTAAAATATTCCAGATACCAGATCTATATAAAAACAAATCTGTAAGCTTGAATCTGTTGTTGGTTTCGGAATTGGAATCGGAATCGGTATCTGTTTTAGAGTCTGTTGTTTTTGTTATATTTTCGCAGCGAGAGGCACGCGCTCTGTATTTGTTTCATTGCGATGGGAATTTGCATAAAATGTAGTTCCACCTGTTTTTTTTTTGTGTGTGGTGTGGTGCGCGGACTGGGGCCTGGGAGTCAGGGAACCAGAACATTCGGTTCCTCAGCCAAGCCTGTCTGCATCCCCGAGAGAATCGGGAATCGCCGCAGCTATAGGCGGAAATAAACGGGCTAATCACCTGATTCCACCTGATCACCCAAAATCATTTGCTTGCTAATCCTCTACATTTTTTTTTCGCAGGTGATCCCACAACCTTTGGCAACCTGAAGGCCGCCGATGAGACCATGAAAGCGGTGCTGCATTCCCTGGAGAGCGGAAAATACAATGGCTATGCGCACACCCAGGGCCATGAGGCGTCGCGCCAGGCGGTTGCCAAATACAGTGCCCATCAGCGGCCCGAGGGTGCCATCGAGACGAGCGATGTGGTGCTCTGCAGTGGCTGCTCCTCGGCTTTGGAGTATTGCATCCTGGCGCTGGCCGATCGCGGCCAGAACGTGCTAATACCACGGCCGGGCTTCTGTTTGTATCACACGCTGGCCGAGGGCCTGGACATCGAGGTGCGTTACTATGATCTGCTGCCCGAGCAGCAGTGGCGCGCAGATCTCGTCCAGCTGGAGAGCCTGATCGATGAGAATACGGCTGCCCTGCTGATAAACAACCCCAGCAATCCCTGTGGCAGTGTCTTTGATGAGAAGCATCTGCGACAGCTGATAGCCATCTGTGAACGCCACTATCTGCCCATTATAGCCGACGAGGTGAGTGGCTTTTCTAATTTCTGTTATCCGATCCACTATAATCTCTGTTATCTTCAGATCTACGAGCACTTTGTGTTCCCTGGCTCCAAGCATTTGGCCGTGAGCAGCCTCACCCGAGAGGTGCCTGTGTTGTCGTGCGGTGGCCTCACCAAACGCTTCCTGGTGCCGGGCTGGCGCATGGGCTGGATAATTGTCCACGATCGCAAGCAGCGGCTGGGTAATGCAGTCATCGGTTTGAAGAACATGTGTGGCCGCATCCTCGGCTCGAACACCATCATCCAGGGCGCCCTGCCCGAGATACTGTCCAAGACACCGCAGTCCTACTTCGATGGTGTCATCGAGGTGCTCTACGTAAGTTGAACATCGGCCGCTATCTGGCTTTTGGCCACACTCTAACAGATGGTTTCACCCCACCTTCCACAGTCAAATGCCGCTTTGGCCTACAAAATGCTGAAACAGGTGCGCGGCCTCAATCCCGTGATGCCGAATGGGGCCATGTACATGATGATTGGCGTGTGCATTGAGCGCTTTCCGGCCTTCAAGGACGACACACACTTTGTCCAGGAGCTGGTGAACGAGCAGAGCGTGTTCTGCCTGCCTGGCAGCTGTTTCGAGTATCCCGGCTACGTGCGGATTGTACTCACAGTGCCACTGGCAATGATCGAGGAGGCCTGTGTCCGCATAGCCGAGTTCTGCGAGCGTCACTACAAGAAGGAGGACTCATCGCGCTCGTTAATCGAGCATGGCCTGCTGGATGAGGAGGAGCTCAGCTTCTGATGTGGGAGCAAAACACTTTTATTAGATGATCTAGACTACATAAGTGTATATAATATATATATATATATATATATCAATCATTAACTATCCAATATAAGGAGTATTGTCTCAAAAAATTGCTGGAAAATTGAAACGCCGTCCCATCAGCGACTCCGGAGCGAGAGGTGAGTACTCCACCCAGCCGCCACGCACCGCAAGAGTGTCTTTGGGAACGTTAGAGAGCAAGTAAATTGTGGTTAGGTATATGGTCAATATATAGAGAGAGGAAAAGGAGTAGGAGATGGTTTAAATATACACCCATACCATCCACAGCAGTTTTCATGGAGTAAAAACTGTAGCTGTTGTGCGTATGTGGTAGGTAGGGTGTATCTAGGGGCAGACTTTTGCCTCTTTCTACATGTGATGCGGATGCATTTTCTTCTCCATTTCGTTCTCCACACGCGCCTCATCGATGCTCGCCACCGAGGGCAGACCGCCCGGCCAATGCAGCAGCTCCTGTTCGTGATCCATTATCATATTGGCCTCGGCTACAGAGAAGGTACATAGAAGCATAGATGCAGTGATGCATTAAGGAATGTGTGTGTGATATACGCACCTTGAATGCGATGCAGCTTGCTGCCGTAGGCCCAGTCCGTGTAGTAGCCCATGACGAAGGTGAGTGGCAGGAGTGGGGCCAGCACCGAGAGGCGTTTCGCCCTCTGATAGTAGCTGGCACAGCCGTAGATGGCACTCAAGTAGAAGCCGCCCAGCCAGTAGAAGAGCTCTCTGTGCTGGGCAATGGCCAAAGCCTGTTCCCGCTGCTTGATCTGGTAATGCATCTGTATCCAGCGCTCCATCTACATATATCCACATCCACCGGGGAATACATTAGCGGGGATTCCATCAGTTATGTAAAACGGGACTGGAAGCGGGACTCACCTTGAGCTCTTGGCAACGGCGGTAGGCTGGATCATCGTGCTCGGGATGGCCACTGCCGAGGGTTTTCTTGCGCGAGGCCGTGGCGCCCATTTCTTTGCTGGTCTTTGTTGGTCTGCTCTTTGGATGGCTGCCTGCCGCCCTGGTCCCTGGTCCGGTCTGGTTTCAGCTCTGGCCACTTGAGGACGGAGATGCCACCCCGTCGCTCTGTCATCGACCCGGTGTCAGGGCGCAGGCGCTGTCTTGCATGGGGGTTGCATCGCAGAGACCTCCTTTTTGACAACTGTCCCCAAAAGCTGGAGCTGCCGAGCTGTCAGAGGTTAGTTGGCTGACTGTGGCACTGCCTGACTGACTGGCCCCCGAGTCCACGTCTAAGTCCAAGTCCGAAGTCCGTGTGTCCGCCTTCGCCCTCGGCGCGTGTTTTAAGTACAAAGAAAAAAAACGAGGCCCTACTTCTGGGAGCACTTAGCAGAGTATCTCCAGAGAACTCTAGCCCAAAACCATAACCAAAATCCAGACGAAAAGTCTGGTAATCAGGAGCCTGGACACACGGTTCCCCCCACCTTAAACGCGTGGCCTTCGATCGTTCGTTGTTTGTTTGTTGTATCATCTGCCTGGTGCCTGGTGCTGGTGCTTTTTGTTTGATTAGCCAGCTTGTTGGAAGGGAGACGGCGGCTGCACCCCGAATGTGGAGCACCTCATTAATGTGGCTTCTGTGATAGAAAATCGCGCGAACTTCGCTCTCCTTGTCCTTTTCCTTCTTCTTCAACTTATCCTTATCCTTACAACCCAATCCATACGTCAATCCATACATAAACCCAAAACGGTCGCTGTCCCGGATTCCCAAGACCGACACAAGGCACCCAAAAAGGCCACATACCGCCACGCGAAAAGTGAGTAGAAGTGACGGGGTCTGCTGCTGATTTTGATTCGGAATGGGGTACGGCTATACGACTCTGTACAGCTATATACGGCTATAGGAATGTATGAATGGATGTGGATATGTATGGGTATCTGTGTATGTGTATATGTGTGTGTGTGCAGGTGTTGGTAATGACAATGGGCCTGCCTGAGAAAGACAGAGAGAGAGTGTGTGGCTTGGGGTTGGCTCTGATGTATGTATAAGTATATGTACATTAAGATGAGGCTTCTCTGCTCACTTGGGGGTTGCAAATGTTTCCCACCTCCTTGCCACATCTGCTCCCCCCCTTCCCACCATCTGTGTCCGCCCACTGTGAGTGTTTCGGTTTGAGTCCGTGAATGGCTTTGATGGTGGTTGCTGTGGGTGTGGGTGAGGGGATGAGAGGGTGAGAGTGTGATTGCACGAGTAAGTGATTGGGTTTGTGGGTGAGTGCACCTCCATAGTGCCACTGCTGCTGCTACTACCTTGGCAGCTGTTCGAATGTAAATATTGACAAAGGTCTTCGGTCTAATTGCCGCCTGTGTGCCGCCGCCACATCATCGGCCTCTTCACTCCGCTCTACGCTCTACGCTCTGCATGGTAGAGTGAATCGTGTGCTCGGAGTGCAAAACATCTAAAACTGCAAATCATCAGCTGCAAATGATTCACTTTTGTGTCTCCTCTCTTGTCTTTGTATGGACTGCCGGACAAAGAGCCCACTAAACAGTTAGCAGGGCGATAATAAGCCTCTCCACAAGATTTTATCATATTCATCAATTCATACCTTAGAAAAGGAATACAAGAGATTCATAGCTAGATGGCAATGCAAAAGCATGAACTAATGAATGAGGGAGCTCCGGAATTTGAAATGAATGGAATTTTATGGGATTTGTATGATATTGTTCTCCAATATAACCCATTTGGCAAAGGGGCCAGCTGTCCAAGAACATTGTAAATTATAGGTAGAGAGAACTGGGCTTCCAGTGTCCGGGGGGTGTGCAAAAGCCCCGATTGAATACCTAATCGATGCTATATGGTATAGTCGTACTCGTATATACTACATCACCTTTTTTTTCTCTCTTTCGCAGCGACAATAATAAGTTACGGACCGACCAGGGGGCAGGATGCGCTGTTTGAATGATTGACCGCCTTCAGATTCGTCGCTTGGGTGCAGCTGCTAGAAACAAACGCGCAGGAGGAGGAGGAGGCGGAGCAGGGCAGGGCGTAGCAGCAGCAGCCGCAGGAGCAGGAGCAGCAGGTGCATCTGGTGCAGGAGCGGGTGGCAGTGGCAGCAGCAGCGGCGGAGGAGGCGGAGGTGGAGGCATCGCCACAAGCAGCGGCGGCGGCGGCGGCAGCTTCCATTCCCGTTCGCATTCGGCCAGTGGCATCAATACACCGGCAACGGCCAGCACCAGCTCCTCCAGCGGCAACAGCTTGACCCCCCAGCAGCAACAGCAGCATCCACATCCAGCACACGCTCATCCACATACCCATCCGCACCACCATCCCCATTCCCACCCGCATCCACATCCACATCCCGCCCACCATCCGCATCCCCATCCCCTCCATCATCCGCATCCACATCCCCTCTATTCCCATCCGCATCCACACCTGCGGCACACGCAGCAGGCGGCGACCGGCAGCCAGTTCACCTTCAACCCATCGCCCGGCAGCAGTCCTGGCAACGGACTGCCAGGAGCTCGCCAAGATGCGGCCAGCGCGCTCAACAGTCCAACGACCATTGTGAACTCGGGCAGCGGGAGCGGCGGCGGCAGCAGCACCCTCGCCTACGGGATGCAGCAGCCGCTGCAGCAGCAGCAGCAGGCCGGCGGCTCATCGACCACGGCGGCCCCATCCACCACGGGGCTGGGTAGCAGCCAGGCCGCCAGCAGTGGGCACAATAATGGCGCCGGGCTCGGTATGGGTCTCGGTATGGGGCTGGGCCCCGGAGGAATCGGAGTCGGCTCCGCCGGTGGCGGTGGCCTCAATCTGCTCGGCGGCATCGGTGGCCTTGGCGGTATGGGTGTGGGCATGGGCGGCGGTGCCGCCGCCGCCGGCCTGGGCATCTGCGGTGGCATTAGCAGCACCGTCGGCAGTGCGGCCATTACGGGAGTGCCGCCCATCGGCCTGGGCATTGCGACCGGCATCGGAAACAAGATCATGCTGGGACGCAAACAGAGCCTCAAGGGCGGCGAGCCCTTCCTGGCCGACTACGGGCCGGAGGAGTCACTCAATGAGAGCGCCGACATCGAGTGGGTCAACAAGCTGTGGGTGCGCCGCCTGATGCGTCTCTGTGCCTTGGTCTCGCTGACCTCCGTATCCCTGAACACGCCCAAAACCTTCGAGCGTTACCCGTCGTTGCAGTACATCACGTTCGTCTCGGACACGGCTGTCACGCTGCTCTTTACCGCCGAAATGATAGCCAAAATGCACATCCGAGGTGTGCTCCATGTGAGTACACACACACACACACACATTCGCCATGCTTGGTGGTTCCTCATGTTTGGTGTCCTGAAATCTAATCCTGTCTAATCCATTGACAGGGGGAGGTGCCTTACCTGAAGGATCATTGGTGCCAGTTCGATGCTTCCATGGTTAGCTTCTTGTGGATATCCATTATTCTGCAGATTTTCGAGGTGCTCGAGATAGTTCCCAAGTAAGTGTGTTGCTTCAAGCTCTTTGCTAAAGAAATGCTTTGTATTTTCTGTAAGAGGATGCGAATACGGTGGATATAAGCCCATCGAGTGGGTACTCGTTGCAAACACTCGTTGTAATCGCTCGTTGTAAAAACTAACTTTCATTTAACAGCCATATCTGGTACACCAAATTTAAGAGATGTATCCATGTGATGTATCGAGTGGCTAACACTCGCTGTAAACAGTAATTTTCATTCAATATCCAAATCTTGTATTCCAATTGTATCCCAAATTTAAGAGCTATTAGGTGCAATCTGCAATCCAGCACAGACCAGATCCTTCTCACATATATTTCTGTTATCTCTTTAGGTTTTCCTACCTCTCCATCATGCGTGCCCCAAGGCCACTGATCATGATCCGCTTCCTGCGTGTCTTCCTTAAGTTTAGCATGCCCAAGAGTCGAATTAATCAGATCTTCAAGTGAGTATTTTTCAAATTTCTTCAAGAGATAATCAAAATACTAATTCTATTGCATGCCCATCCTTTCCCTATAGACGATCGAGTCAACAGATATATAATGTAACGCTATTCTTCCTGTTCTTCATGTCCCTCTATGGACTGTTGGGCGTTCAGTTCTTTGGCGAACTGAAGAATCACTGTGTGATGAACAATACGGAATATGATCTGCTGGGCAGACCGTAAGTATTATCTAGGATATTCCACACAAAAAATACAATTCATTTTTGGCTTTAACTTTGCAGAGTTTTGACCATCAATTCGCTGGCCATACCGGACACCTTTTGCTCGATGGATCCGGACTCGGGCTATCAGTGCTCGCCGGGAATGCGGTGCATGAAGATGGACTTCCTTAGCAGCTATGTGATTGGATTCAATGGTTTCGAGGATATTGCCACGAGCATCTTTACGGTGTACCAGGCGGCCTCGCAGGAGGGCTGGGTGTTCATCATGTATCGGGCCATCGATTCACTGCCAGCCTGGCGGGCAGCCTTTTACTTTAGCACAATGATCTTCTTCCTGGCGTGGCTGGTGAAGAATGTGTTCATAGCTGTCATCACGGAGACCTTCAACGAGATACGCGTACAGTTCCAGCAGATGTGGGGCGCCCGGGGTCACATCCAGAAGACGGCCGCCTCCCAGATACTGAGCGGCAACGATTCCGGCTGGCGGCTGGTCACCATCGATGACAACAAGCACGGCGGCCTGGCGCCCGAGACGTGCCATGCTATACTCCGATCCCCGTACTTCCGGATGCTGGTGATGACTGTGATCCTGGCCAATGGCATTGTGACGGCCACCATGACCTTCAAGCACGATGGCCGGCCGCGATCGGTGTTCTACGAGCGCTACTACTACATTGAGCTGGTGTTCACGTGCCTGCTCGACCTGGAGACCCTCTTCAAGATCTACTGCCTTGGCTGGCGGGGCTACTACAAGCATTCGATACACAAATTCGAACTGCTTTTGGCGGCGGGCACCACCCTGCACATTGTGCCCATGTTCTATCCGTCCGGGCTGACATACTTTCAGGTGCTACGGGTGGTGCGACTGATCAAGGCCTCACCGATGCTGGAGGGTTTCGTCTACAAGATCTTTGGGCCGGGCAAGAAGCTCGGATCGTTGATTATCTTCACCATGTGCCTGCTGATCATCAGCTCCAGCATTTCGATGCAGTTGTTTTGCTTCCTGTGCGACTTCACCAAGTTCGAGTCGTTCCCGGAGGCGTTCATGAGCATGTTCCAGATCCTCACCCAGGAGGCCTGGGTGGAGGTAATGGACGAGACAATGATACGCACCAGCAAGACGCTCACACCGCTGGTCGCGGTGTACTTCATACTCTACCATCTGTTTGTCACCCTCATTGTGCTCAGTCTGTTCGTGGCGGTCATTTTGGATAACTTGGAGCTGGACGAGGACATCAAGAAGCTGAAGCAGCTCAAATTTCGCGAACAAAGCGCCGAGATCAAGGAGACCCTACCCTTCCGCCTGCGCATATTCGAAAAGTTCCCGGACTCCCCACAGATGACGATACTGCATCGCATACCCAACGATTTTATGCTGCCCAAGGTACGTGAGAGCTTCATGAAGCACTTTGTGATCGAGCTGGAGACGGAGGATCCCTCCCTGGTGGAGAACTGCAAGCGACCCATGTCCGAGTGCTGGGAGTCGAATGTTGTCTTTCGTAAGCAAAAGCCTGTGCGGATTATGAACAAGACAGCGAAGGTAAGGGCTGCCGGCAGCAGTCTTCGCAAGCTGGCCATCACGCACATCATCAAGTGAGTAGCACGCTCCCAAGACATCCTCCAGCTAAGGCTAATCCTCTCTCAACTCCATGCAGTGACAGCAATAATCAACGCTTAATGCTGGGCGACTCGGCCATGCTGCCTGTGGTGGGAACTAAGGGCGGTGGTGGCCTCAAGTCGCAGGGCACCATCACCCACTCGAAACCGTGGCGCGTCGATCAAAAGAAGTGAGTAGCTGGGCCCCCCTGCCCTTGCGTTTGATGTGTGTCCACTACCAATCCACAGATTCGGCTCTCGTTCCATTCGTCGCAGCGTTCGCTCGGGCTCCATCAAGCTGAAGCAGACGTACGAGCATCTAATGGAGAATGGGGATATTGCGGCCGCCCCGAGGGCGAATTCGGGTCGGGCAAGGCCCCACGACCTGGACATTAAGCTGCTGCAAGCGAAGCGCCAGCAGGCGGAGATGCGACGCAATCAGCGGGAGGAGGACCTAAGGGAGAATCATCCGTTCTTCGATACCCCACTGTTTCTGGTGCCGCGAGAGAGTCGCTTCCGAAAGATATGCCAGAAGATTGTCCATGCCCGCTACGATGCGCGACTAAAGGATCCGCTGACGGGCAAGGAGCGCAAGGTCCAGTACAAGAGTTTGCAGTAAGTCCATCCCATCCCATCTAGTAGAGCCCTCCCAGAGAAGGGGAATAAACATATGTTCTGCTCGCTCCGTTTCAGTAACTTTCTGGGCCTGGTCACGTACCTGGACTGGGTGATGATATTCGCCACGACGCTCTCCTGCATCTCAATGATGTTTGAGACGCCCAACTATCGTGTGATGGATCATCCGACGCTGCAGATAGCCGAGTATGGCTTCGTGATCTTCATGAGTCTTGAGCTGGCCCTCAAGATACTCGCCGATGGACTGTTCTTTACGCCCAAGGCCTACATCAAGGATGTGGCAGCGGCCCTCGATGTGTTCATCTATGTAGTATCTACATCGTTTCTGTGCTGGATGCCACTCAATATACCCACCAATTCGGCAGCACAGCTCCTCATGATCCTGCGCTGTGTGCGTCCCCTGCGGATCTTCACCCTGGTGCCGCACATGCGCAAGGTCGTCTACGAGCTGTGCCGCGGCTTCAAGGAGATCCTCTTGGTATCCACGCTCCTCATACTCCTCATGTTCATCTTTGCCAGCTATGGGGTACAGCTCTATGGCGGACGGCTGGCCCGTTGCAACGATCCCACTATCCCAAGGCGCGAGGATTGCGTTGGCGTTTTTATGCGCAGGGTTTTTGTGACGAAAATGAAGCTGACACCGGGTACCGACGAGTCCTATCCGGCCATGCTGGTGCCGCGGGTGTGGGCCAATCCCCGGCGCTTCAATTTCGACAATATCGGGGACGCCATGCTGACGCTGTTCGAGGTGCTATCCTTCAAGGGCTGGTTGGATGTACGCGATGTTCTCATCAAGGCTGTGGGTCCGGTAAGTATACGACACCCTGTTTCTGTGTTTCTCTCTCTCTGATCTCTTCACGTGTCTTCTGTGTGTGTGTGTATCTATAGGTCCATGCCGTCTACATTCACATCTACATCTTCTTGGGCTGCATGATCGGCCTTACTCTGTTCGTGGGCGTGGTTATTGCCAATTATTCGGAGAACAAGGGCACCGCCCTGCTCACCGTGGACCAGCGACGATGGTGTGACCTCAAAAAGCGACTGAAGATTGCCCAGCCCTTGCATTTGCCGCCGCGACCCGATGGGCGCAAGATCCGTGCCTTCACCTACGACATTACGCAGCACATCATCTTCAAGCGAGTTATCGCTGTGGTGGTGCTGATCAACAGCATGCTGCTCTCCATAACGGTGGGTCTCTGGGGCAGGGTCTTTTTGCTGTGGGGATTTTGCAGCTTTGAGAGCGGGGTATTCTATTGTCTTTATTGTCTGTATTTTTATGCAGTGGATCAAGGGCGAGGTGCATACGGAACGCCTGGTGATCGTCAGTGCAGTATTGACTATTGTCTTTGTGGTTGAGGTGGTGATGAAGAACATTGCCTTTACACCGCGCGGATATTGGCAATCTAGGCGCAATCGCTATGATCTGCTCGTCACCGTTGCCGGCGTCATTTGGATCATACTGCAGACGATATTGAGGGTAAGTTTTTCCATACACTGCCACACAATTTTAACCTCCTTTCTGATCTGACATCTCACAGAACGATCTGTCGTACTTCTTTGGCTTCATGGTGGTCATCCTGCGCTTCTTCACCATTACCGGCAAGCACACCACACTGAAGATGCTCATGTTGACCGTGGGCGTGTCTGTATGCAAGTCCTTCTTCATTATTTTTGGCATGTTTCTGCTGGTGTTCTTCTATGCGCTGGCCGGGACCATACTCTTTGGTGAGCAATCTTCCCCTCCGCTCCGCTCTAACCCCGCCCCATACTGATATTTCTTTCCCCTACATCCCTACCAGGCACCGTGAAGTACGGCGAAGGAATTGGAAGGAGGGCAAATTTCGGCTCACCTGTGACCGGGGTGGCGATGCTCTTTCGGATTGTCACTGGCGAGGATTGGAACAAAATCATGCACGACTGCATGGTCCAGCCGCCATACTGTACTCTGGGGAACAACTATTGGGAGACGGACTGTGGGAATTTCACGGCCAGTCTGATATACTTTTGCACCTTCTACGTGATCATCACGTACATTGTGCTCAATCTTTTAGTGGGTAAATATGACGGCTCTTGGATGGCTATGCACCGCTCTGCTCTGCTCTGCTCTTGAAACAATTGTAACTCTCTTTGAATTGCAGCTATTATCATGGAGAACTTTTCGCTGTTCTACTCAAATGAAGAGGATGCATTGCTCTCGTATGCGGATATACGCAATTTTCAGAACACTTGGAACATTGTCGACATTCATCAGCGGGGCGTGATACCCGTGCGGCGGGTGAAGTTCATACTGCGCCTGCTCAAGGGTCGACTCGAGTGCGATCCGCAAAAGGATCGCCTGCTGTTCAAATACATGTGCTATGAGCTGGACAAGCTGCACAATGGCGAGGATGTCACCTTCCACGATGTCATCAAGTGAGTGCGAGCCAAAATTGGACCAGGAGGATCTTTAATTCAATTCAATGAAATTTCATTTGCAGCATGCTGAGCTATCGCTCGGTGGACATACGAAAGGCTCTGCAGTTGGAGGAGCTGTTGGCGCGCGAGGAGTTCGAGTACCTGGTGGAGGAGGAGGTGGCCAAAATGACCATACGCACCTGGCTAGAGGGTTGCCTTAAAAAGATACGAGCCCAAAATGCAAGCGTAAGCCCATGCCACCTATTCTATATTTTTGTGTATCCTCTGACTCTCTTCTACGGTTTTCGACGTATAGAAGCAGCAAAACTCATTGATTGCTGGACTGAGGGCCACCAATGAGCAGCCTGTGATGCGGCCGAATGTGCAGGAGGATAAGGCGCCAATTGGGACGGCGGATAAGTCGGCCATCAGTACAATCAGCGGAGCAGTGGCGGGCACCTGTCCGCCGACCAGCGATGCCTTCTCGCCGACCTTCAGCTCGACGGAGAATGAGGAAAAGGACGGCAGCAGTAGTGCCGTGGCACTGCCCCACTCGGAGCCGATTGCCGTTGTGGCCACGGGGGCAACAGCCCCATCGGCAGCCCGTCACGTCATGTCGGTGGGCAAGCGGGCCTATGCCCTTAACCGCTCCGACTCGACGGGCAGTTCGGCGGGCCGCAAGTTCCTGGCACCCACCTCCAGTGATCCGCAGCAGCGCTCAACGCTGAGCGACAAGGAGCGCCTCCATATTAGCAGCCAGCAGCGGAAGAAGAACTCGATGACCACACTGCCGCATGCGGGCCAGCTGGGGCAGCTGGGCAAGCAACGGGGAGGTATCGGCGATTCGGCCAGCAAGTCGGCCAGCTTCTTTGCTCAGCTGAATAGCGATATGGGGCAGTTCCACTATCCGACAATAAACGCTGCCGCCGCCTACGGCCATGGCCTGGATCAGCATCAGCATCAGCACCATCACCTTCAGCACCATCATCAGCAGCAGCAGCATCCACATTCGCATCAGCATCAGCATCATGGTAGTGGTGCCGGTGGCGGTGCCATCGGCAGTCCCTCGGCGATGATGAGCCAAATGATTGGTGGCAGTGGGAAGCTGTTGCCATTTAACAATCAGGCGAATGCCGTCTACGAGGTGCACGACTGGTGGCAGGAGCAGGTACTCTGCACTCAGACCAGCGACGATGAGATCTAGCCAAAGGATGTGGATGTGGACCTGGATCTGGATATGGATCTGGACGTGGATCAAAGCTGGATTAGGTCGTGTAGTCCAATCGGAGCCTATTAACATTATAAACTAGTGGCCTAGAGTTTTATATATATATGAAATGCCTATGTGTGTAATTTAAAATGTACATGTAAGAGTATCCGAGGCCTGAGAACGGTTAACACTTACCATAATTACGAATCTAGCTATAGCGATATAGAGGATATATGATATATATATATATATGTGTATATATATATACATACATACATATATGAGATATGAGATTATATAGTGGGTTAGATAGAGAGAGAGAGAGACAGGAAGGCAGGCGATAGGCGGACAGAAAACCACAATTAGTTTCTATGTTCTGTTGTTGTTTGTGCGCTAGATGGATCAGTCTTTGTTATAGCTTAAATATATACAAAGAGATACTATATACAACATATAGTATATATATTATATATATGCAATATGCGCAAATGGATGCAAGTACGACGTATAGTGCAAATTTATATAGCGAGAGCGGAGGCATAGAATTTCGTCAACTAGCCAAAAAAAAAAACAAAACAAAACAAAACAAAAGATAAAAAAAACAATTCACTAAAACTAAAACTCTTCTATATAGAAAATCGGCTGAGAGATAGACAGAGAGAGCCTTCACCCCCTTCCATTCCCTTCCAAGAATGCCAATATTTATACTTAAAGTAATAGATTCTAGATAGACAAAAAATCGAACATACGCGAGCACGCTCGAAAGGGTGAACAAAACCCAAACGAAACAAAAAAACCACAGAAGTGAACCGATTCTAATTACAGATCATATTACATATAGCCTTATATTACCTCATAGCAGAAAATTGGCAGGAGGCAGAAGCAGTTCCTGCCACACACAACCAACCCATACAAATACCTTAGCTATTCATATACATACCTAATATATAGCCACAGTCATTATAGCAGCCACGCAATGTTAATAGATAGATGCCTTAAGAATAATCGTATAAACATGTTTGTTGTCCCTTCAGTTGTACAGCCCCCAGGGTGTGTCAGGGTGTCAGGGTGTTGTTACAGGGTGGCTGTGGGAGGGGGGCTGTAATCTTACCTCAGACCCTATTTTTCAGCAAATCGTAGCACCAAAGATCGTCGTAACATTGTAGATCGAACAATATATAAATTTATATAGCTGCCATAGGAATATGCCATACCATACCATAGTCAATGACGGATGATGGATGATTGGATGATAAGATTTTAAATGAGAATAACTTTTTAGTTATTGACAAAAGATGGAATGTGAAAGTAATTCAATCAAAGTTTACAAGTTGTATGATAGTAGCAACAACAACAAATGATGTAACTCGTAAATCGTATCGTGTATCTTTATAATTGGAGACAAAAAAATCAGAGAAATCAAAATTGGGATCAGTCTTGTATCCCTATAGAATCTATCTATGTATCTATGTATGTAAGAGCGATAAGGATAGTAACTGCCATGAAAAGTAAGCCTTCATAAATTTACTTTAAATTGAATTCGCAACGCACAAATGTTTGCAATAATTGAAAATAATTGTCAAAGCACAACAACAACAACAACAACAACAACTATAACAACAACAAGTTCGAAGACTGTACCTTGTGTTACATAATCATTGAGAAAACAAAAAACAAAACAAATAACCAAAAAAACAAACAAACAACTAACTCTTTTTCCATTGCGTCAGGAAGAAATATCAAAACATACTATAGAGGAAGAGAGAGAGAGAGAGAGAGAGAGATGAAGGGAGAGAAAGGGAGAGATGCCTAACATTATCGTTATTAATTGTGTACAATCCGCCATAGAAATCGAGCGTAATTGTTGTGGGAATGTCAATAGGGAAAATTGTTATAGGGAAAACAAAAATATATATGTAGTACATACATGCATAATTGACTTGACTTTTTTTCGGTTCGTTCACTCTGTCGAGCGTGCACTGTATACGGGTGTAACAAATCACACAGAGACACACACACACACAGAAACAGATAACACATACTATAGAACGAGATGCCTATTATCTATTAAACATTTTGTGGATAGCGAAAAGAACAACAAGAACAACAAAAACTCAGCACAAATGAATATTAAAGTTATTATTATTATTATTATGATTATTATTATGATGATTATTACTCTCTTACCGACAAAATGTGTCCGTGTAAGCAAATGCAAAAGCAAAGGCCCCATTCAATGCGAGACTACACCACAAAATGAAGCGTAATAAAACACACACAAAAATCGTTGAAATTGCAAAACGTTTTAAAAAAAAAACAAAAATAAACCAACGACGTCTACTCTTCAATGGCTCGGTTCAATGGGTCATGAGTTGAATGGTTGGGTGACGGCACACTGTCGTCTGGGTTGAACGTGAGCCCTTGGCCCTGACGTCCGAATATACCGATATCCGATGGCTTATGCAAGCCGATGTCGATGCCAATGGACATGGACAGGGCGACAGGCTTTCTGGAATCCAGAGCGTGCCTGGTTCGGGGCCAACGCATCCGTCCGGGGGATCGATCGAGGTAACGCTTTCGTGACGTCGATGGAATGCAAGTTTTAGCACAGACCCAAACCTGACTACCACCCTGGAGGGTGGGTATACCCTTAAATATGGCCTCTGTGCGGGCGGCAAAGCTCAGTATCGAGGGTGTCGCTCGAGTGCACGGATCGCGCCCCCCGCAGGACACAGGATACAGGACAAAGGATACAGGACAAAGGATAAAAGCTGGCAGGACAAAAGGCAGCAACACGTTGACAAGATGCAACTGTTCGTCATTTGCCTTCTGGCGGCCACCTCAGCCGCCTTCACCCTCTTCGGGCCACACATTCGCATCGTCCCGGGCGCGAAGCCAAATGAAATAGTGCTGCACTTCCGCAATCCGTGCAACAATAAGACCAGCACCACGACCCTGAGGCCACCACCGCCACCCTGCCAGCAGCATCAGACCACGCCGGCCTGCGAGCACAGGATCACCAGTCCAGCGCCCACGAAGACGACTTGCCCGCACGATACGACCACTCCACACCACTGTGCAACCCCCACCACCACGCCTACTGACTGCGGACACCACACGACAACTCCGCACGACTGCGGGCCAGGTCCCACAACGAGCAGGGCCACCACTCGCAGACCAACATTCGAAACCACAATAGGAACAACCAACACCCCCACGACTGCCAAACCCACACACGCAACTACAAAGCCTACGTCTGCTGGTCCCACAGATGCAACTACGAAGCCAACCACAGCTAAACCCACGGACGCAACAACGACGCCGACGACTGCTGGTTCCACAGATGCAACAACCAAGCCGACGACTGCTGGTTCCACAGATGCAACAACCAAGCCGACGACTGCTGGTTCCACAGATGCAACAAGCAAGCCTACGACTGCTGGTTCCACAAATGCAACAACCAAGCCTACGACTGCTGGTTCCACAGATGCAACAACCAAGCCTACGACTGCTGGTTCCACAGATGCAACAACCAAGCCGACGACTGCTGGTTCGACAGGTGCAACAACCAAGCCTACAACTGCTGGTCCCACAGATGCAACAATGAAGCCTACGACTGCTGGTTCGACAGATGCAACCACCAAGCCTACGACTGCTGGTTCCACAGATGCAACAACGAAGCCGACCACAGCTAAACCCACAGATGCAACAACCCAGCCGACGACTGCTGGTTCCACAGATGCAACAACCAAGCCGACGACTGCTGGTTCCACAGATGCAACAACCAAGCCGACGACTGCTGGTTCGACAGGTGCAACAACCAAGCCTACAACTGCTGGTCCCACAGATGCAACAATGAAGCCTACGACTGCTGGTTCGACAGATGCAACCACCAAGCCTACGACTGCTGGTTCCACAGATGCAACAACTAAGCCTACGACTGCTGGTCCCACAGATGCAACAACGAAGCCGACCACAGCTAAACCCACAGATGCAACAACCCAGCCGACGACTGCTGGTTCCACAGATGCAACAACCAAGCCGACTACTCTGAAGCCCACAGATGCAACAACCAAGCCGACGACTGCTGGTTCCACAGATGCAACAACCAAGCCTACGACTGCTGGTTCCACAGGTGCAACAATCAAGCCTACGACTGCTGGTTCCACAGATGCAACAACCAAGTCTACGACTGCTGGTTCCACAGATGCAACAACCAAGCCGACGACTGCTGGTTCGACAGATGCAACAAGCAAGCCTACGACTGCTGGTTCCACAAATGCAACAACCAAGCCTACGACTGCTGGTTCCACAGATGCAACAACCAAGCCTACGACTGCTGGTTCCACAGATGCAACAACCAAGCCTACGACAGCTGGTCCCACAGATGCAACAACGAAGCCGACGACTGCTGGTTCCACAGATGCAACAACCAAGCCTACGACTGCTGGTTCCACAGGTGCAACAACCAAGCCTACGACTGCTGGTCCAACAGATGCAACAACGAAGCCGACCACAGCTAAACCCACAGATGCAACAACCCAGCCGACGACTGCTGGTTCCACAGATGCAACAACCAAGCCGACGACTGCTGGTTCCACAGATGCAACAACCAAGCCTACGACTGCTGGTTCCACAGGTGCAACAACCAAGCCTACAACTGCTGGTCCCACAGATGCAACAATGAAGCCGACGACTGCTGGTTCCACAGATGCAACAACCAAGCCTACGACTGCTGGTTCCACAGGTGCAACAACCAAGCCTACGACTGCTGGTCCAACAGATGCAACAACGAAGCCGACCACAGCTAAACCCACAGATGCAACAACCCAGCCGACGACTGCTGGTTCCACAGATGCAACAACCAAGCCGACGACTGCTGGTTCCACAGATGCAACAACCAAGCCTACCACTGCTGGTTCGACAGATGCAACAACCAAGCCTACAACTGCTGGTTCCACAAATGCAACAACCAAGCCTTCAACTGCCGGTTCCACAGATGCAACAACCAAACCTACGACAGCTGGTTCGACAGATGCAACAACCCAGCCGACGACTGCTGGTTCCACAGATGCAACAACCAAGCCTACGACTGCTGGTTCCACAGATGCAACAACCAAGCCGACGACTGCTGGTTCCACAGATGCAACAACCAAGCCTACGACTGCTGGTTCCACAGGTGCAACAATCAAGCCGACGACTGCTGGTTCCACAGATGCAACAACCAAGCCTACGACTGCTGGTTCCACAGATGCAACAACCAAGCCTACGACTGCTGGTTCCACAGATGCAACAACCAAGCCGACGACTGCTGGTTCCACAGATGCAACAACCAAGCCTACGACTGCTGGTTCCACAGGTGCAACAATCAAGCCGACGACTGCTGGTTCCACAGATGCAACAACCAAGCCTACGACTGCTGGTTCCACAGATGCAACAACGAAGCCAACCACAGCTAAACCCACAGATGCAACAACCAAACCTACGACAGCTGGTTCCACAGATGCAACAACCAAGCCGACTACTCTGAAGCCCACAGATGCAACAACCAAGCCGACGACTGCTGGTTCCACAGATGCAACAACCAAGCCTACGACTGCTGGTTCCACAGGTGCAACAATCAAGCCTACGACTGCTGGTTCCACAGATGCAACAACCAAGCCTACGACTGCTGGTTCCACAGATGCAACAACCAAGCCGACGACTGCTGGTTCGACAGATGCAACAAGCAAGCCTACGACTGCTGGTTCCACAAATGCAACAACCAAGCCTACGACTGCTGGTTCCACAGATGCAACAACCAAGCCTACGACTGCTGGTTCCACAGATGCAACAACCAAGCCTACGACAGCTGGTCCCACAGATGCAACAACGAAGCCGACGACTGCTGGTTCCACAGATGCAACAACCAAGCCTACGACTGCTGGTTCCACAGATGCAACAACCAAGCCGACGACTGCTGGTTCCACAGATGCAACAACCAAGCCGACGACTGCTGGTTTGACAGATGCAACAACCAAGCCTACGACTGCTGGTTCCACAGATGCAACAACCAAGCCTACGACTGCTGGTTCCACAGATGCAACAACCAAGCCTACGACTGCTGGTTCCACAGATGCAACAACCAAGCCTACGACTGCTGGTTCCACAGATGCAACAACCAAGCCGACGACTGCTGGTTCCACAGATGCAACAACCAAGCCGACTACTCTGAAGCCCACAGATGCAACAACCAAGCCGACGACTGCTGGTTCGACAGATGCAACAAGCAAGCCTACGACTGCTGGTTCCACAGATGCAACAACCAAGCCTACGACTGCTGGTTCCACAGATGCAACAACCAAGCCTACGACTGCTGGTTCCACAGATGCAACAACCAAGCCTACGACTGCTGGTTCCACAGATGCAACAACCAAGCCTACGACAGCTGGTCCCACAGATGCAACAACGAAGCCGACGACTGCTGGTTCCACAGATGCAACAACCAAGCCTACGACTGCTGGTTCCACAGATGCAACAACCAAGCCGACGACTGCTGGTTCCACAGATGCAACAACCAAGCCGACGACTGCTGGTTTGACAGGTGCAACAACCAAGCCTACGACTGCTGGTTCCACAGATGCAACAACCAAGCCTACGACTGCTGGTTCCACAGATGCAACAACCAAGCCTACGACTGCTGGTTCCACAGATGCAACAACCAAGCCTACGACTGCTGGTTCCACAGATGCAACAACCAAGCCGACGACTGCTGGTTCCACAGATGCAACAACCAAGCCGACTACTCTGAAGCCCACAGATGCAACAACCAAGCCGACGACTGCTGGTTCCACAGATGCAACAACCAAGCCTACGACTGCTGGTTCCACAGATGCAACAACCAAGCCGACTACTCTGAAGCCCACAGATGCAACAACCAAGCCGACGACTGCTGGTTCCACAGATGCAACAACCAAGCCTACGACTGCTGGTTCCACAGATGCAACAACCAAGCCGACGACTCTGAAGCCCACAGATGCAACAACCAAGCCGACGACTGCTGGTTCCACAGATGCAACAACCAAGCCGACGACTGCTGGTTCCACAGATGCAACAACCAAGCCGACTACTCTGAAGCCCACAGATGCAACAACCAAGCCGACGACTGCTGGTTCCACAGATGCAACAACCAAGCCTACGACTGCTGGTTCCACAGATGCAACAACCAAGCCGACTACTCTGAAGCCCACAGATGCAACAACAAAGCCGACGACTGCTGGTTCCACAGATGCAACAACAAAGCCGACGACTGCTGGTTTGACAGATGCAACAACCAAGCCTACGACAGCTGGTCCCACAGATGCAACAACGAAGCCAACCACAGCTAAACCCACAGATGCAACAACCAAACCTACGACTGCTGGTTCCACAGATGCAACAACCAAGCCGACTACTCTGAAGCCCACAGATGCAACAACCAAGCCGACGACTGCTGGTTCCACAGATGCAACAACCAAGCCTACGACTGCTGGTTCCACAGATGCAACAACCAAGCCGACGACTGCTGGTTCCACAGATGCAACAACCAAGCCTACAACTGCTGGTCCCACAGATGCAACAACAAAGCCGACCACAGCTAAACCCACAGATGCAACAACCCAGCCGACGACTGCTGGTTCCACAGATGCAACAACCAAGCCTACGACTGCTGGTTCCACAGATGCAACAACCAAGCCGACGACTGCTGGTTCCACAGATGCAACAACCAAGCCTACGACAGCTAAACCCACAGATGCAACAACCCAGCCGACGACTGCTGGTTCCACAGATGCAACAACCAAGCCTACGACTGCTGGTCCCACAGATGCAACAACAAAGCCGACCACAGCTAAACCCACAGATGCAACAACCCAGCCGACGACTGCTGGTTCCACAGATGCAACAACCAAGCCTACAACTGCTGGTCCCACAGATGCAACAACAAAGCCGACCACAGCTAAACCCACAGATGCAACAACCCAGCCGACGACTGCTGGTTCCACAGATGCAACAACCAAGCCGACTACTCTGAAGCCCACAGATGCAACAACCAAGCCTACGACTGCTGGTTCCACAGATGCAACAACCAAGCCGACGACTGCTGGTTCCACAGATGCAACAACCAAGCCTACAACTGCTGGTCCCACAGATGCAACAACAAAGCCGACCACAGCTAAACCCACAGATGCAACAACCCAGCCGACGACTGCTGGTTCCACAGATGCAACAACCAAGCCGACGACTGCTGGTTCCACAGATGCAACAACCAAGCCTACGACAGCTGGTCCCACAGATGCAACAACCAAGCCTACGACTGCTGGTTCCACAGATGCAACAACCAAGCCTACGACTGCTGGTTCCACAGATGCAACAACCAAGCCGACGACTGCTGGTTCCACAGATGCAACAACCAAGCCTACGACAGCTGGTCCCACAGATGCAACAACCAAGCCTACGACAGCTGGTCCCACAGATGCAACAACCAAGCCTACGACTGCTGGTTCCACAGATGCAACAACCAAGCCTACGACTGCTGGTTCCACAGATGCAACAACCAAGCCGACGACTGCTGGTTCCACAGATGCAACAACCAAGCCTACGACAGCTGGTCCCACAGATGCAACGACGAAGCCAACCACAGCTAAACCCACAGATGCAACAACCCAGCCGACGACTGCTGGTTCCACAGATGCAACAACCAAGCCTACGACTGCTGGTTCCACAGATGCAACAACCAAGCCGACGACTGCTGGTTCCACAGATGCAACAACCAAGCCGACGACTGCTGGTTCGACAGGTGCAACAACCAAGCCTACAACTGCTGGTCCAACAGATGCAACAACAAAGCCGACCACAGCTAAACCCACAGATGCCACAACCAAGCCTACGACTGCTGGTTCGACAGGTGCAACAACCAAGCCTACAACTGCTGGTCCAACAGATGCAACAACAAAGCCGACCACAGCTAAACCCACAGATGCAACAACCAAGCCTACAACTGCTGGTCCAACAGATGCAACAACAAAGCCGACCACAGCTAAACCCACAGATGCAACAACCAAGCCGACGACTGCTGGTTCGACAGGTGCAACAACCAAGCCGACGACTGCTGGTTCCACAGATGCAACAACCAAGCCTACAACTGCTGGTCCAACAGATGCAACAACAAAGCCGACCACAGCTAAACCCACAGATGCCACAACCAAGCCGACGACTGCTGGTTCGACAGGTGCAACAACCAAGCCGACGACTGCTGGTTCCACAGATGCAACAACAAAGCCTACGACTGCTGGTCCCACAGATGCAACAACCCAGCCGACGACTGCTGGTTCCACAGATGCAACAACAAAGCCGACGACTGCTGGTTCGACAGATGCAACAACCAAGCCGACGACTGTTGGTTCCACAGATGCAACAACCAAGCCGACGACTGCTGGTTCCACAGATGCAACAACAAAGCCGACGACTGCTGGTTCGACAGATGCAACAACCAAGCCTACGACTGCTGGTTCCACAGATGCAACAACCAAGCCGACTACTCTGAAGCCCACAGATGCAACAACCAAGCCGACGACTGCTGGTTCGACAGGTGCAACAACCAAGCCGACGACTGCTGGTTCCACAGATGCAACAACCAAGCCGACTACTCTGAAGCCCACAGATGCAACAACCAAGCCTACGACTGCTGGTTCGACAGGTGCAACAACCAAGCCGACGACTGCTGGTTCCACAGATGCAACAACCAAGCCGACTACTCTGAAGCCCACAGATGCAACAACCAAGCCGACGACTGCTGGTTCGACAGGTGCAACACCGAAGCCTACGACAGCTGGTTCCACAGATGCAACAACAAAGCCTACGACTGCTGGTCCCACAGATGCAACAACCCAGCCGACGACTGCTGGTTCCACAGATGCAACAACCCAGCCGACGACTGCTGGTTCCACAGATGCAACAACCAAGCCGACGACTGCTGGTTCGACAGATGCAACAACCAAGCCTACGACTGCTGGTTCCACAGATGCAACAACCAAGCCGACGACTGCTGGTTCCACAGAGGCAACAACCAAGCCGACGACTGCTGGTTCGACAGGTGCAACAACCAAGCCGACGACTGCTGGTTCCACAGATGCAACAACCAAGCCGACTACTCTGAAGCCCACAGATGCAACAACCAAGCCGACGACTGCTGGTTCGACAGGTGCAACAACCAAGCCGACGACTGCTGGTTCCACAGATGCAACAACCAAGCCGACTACTCTGAAGCCCACAGATGCAACAACCAAGCCGACGACTGCTGGTTCGACAGGTGCAACAACCAAGCCGACGACTGCTGGTTCCACAGATGCAACAACCAAGCCGACTACTCTGAAGCCCACAGATGCAACAACCCAGCCGACGACTGCTGGTTCCACAGATGCAACAACAAAGCCGACGACTGCTGGTTCCACAGATGCAACAACAAAGCCTACGACTGCTGGTCCCACAGATGCAACAACCCAGCCGACGACTGCTGGTTCCACAGATGCAACAACAAAGCCGACGACTGCTGGTTCGACAGGTGCAACAACCAAGCCTACGACTGCTGGTTCCACAGATGCAACAACCAAGCCGACTACTCTGAAGCCCACAGATGCAACAACCAAGCCGACGACTGCTGGTTCGACAGGTGCAACAACCAAGCCGACGACTGCTGGTTCCACAGATGCAACAACCAAGCCGACTACTCTGAAGCCCACAGATGCAACAACCAAGCCGACGACTGCTGGTTCGACAGGTGCAACAACCAAGCCGACGACTGCTGGTTCCACAGATGCAACAACCAAGCCGACTACTCTGAAGCCCACAGATGCAACAACCCAGCCGACGACTGCTGGTTCCACAGATGCAACAACAAAGCCGACGACTGCTGGTTCCACAGATGCAACAACAAAGCCTACGACTGCTGGTCCCACAGATGCAACAACCCAGCCGACGACTGCTGGTTCCACAGATGCAACAACAAAGCCGACGACTGCTGGTTCGACAGATGCAACAACCAAGCCTACGACTGCTGGTTCCACAGATGCAACAACCAAGCCGACTACTCTGAAGCCCACAGATGCAACAACCAAGCCGACGACTGCTGGTTCGACAGGTGCAACAACCAAGCCGACGACTGCTGGTTCCACAGATGCAACAACCAAGCCGACTACTCTGAAGCCCACAGATGCAACAACCAAGCCGACGACTGCTGGTTCGACAGGTGCAACACCGAAGCCTACGACAGCTGGTTCCACAGATGCAACAACAAAGCCGACGACTGCTAGTTCCACAGATGCAACAACCAAGCCGACGTCTGCTGGTACCACAGATGCAACAACCAAGCCAACGAGTGCTGGTTCCACAGATGCAACAACCAAGCCGACGACTGCTGGTTCAACCGATGCAACAACTAAGCCAACTACTCTGAAGCCCACAGATGCAACAACGAAGCCTACGACTGCTGGTCCCACAGGTGCAACAACCAAGCCGACCACAGCTAAACCCACAGATGCCACAACTAAGTCGACAACTGCTGGTTCGACAGGTGCAACAACTAAGCCAACCACTGCTGGTTCGACAGGAGCAACAACCAAGCCAACGAGTGCTGGTTCCACCGATGCAACAACTAAGCCAACTACACTGAAGCCCACAGATGCAACAACGAAGCCTACAACTGCTGGTCCTACAGGAGCAACAACCAAGCCGACCACAGCTAAACCCACAGATGCCACAACTAAGTCGACAACTGCTGGTTCGACAGGTGCAACAACGAAGCCAACCACTGCTGGTTCGACAGGTGCAACAACCAAGCCAACGAGTGCTGGTTCCACCGATGCAACAACTAAGCCAACTACACTGAAGCCCACAGATGCAACAACGAAGCCTACAACTGCTGGTCCTACAGGAGCAACAACCAAGCCGACCACAGCTAAACCCACAGATGCCACAACTAAGTCGACAACTGCTGGGTCGACAGGTGCAACAACCAAGCCGACGACTGCTGGTTCCACAGGTGCAACATCGAAGCCAACTACTCTGAAGCCCACAGATGCAACAACCAAGCCGACGACTGCTGGTTCCACAGGTGCAACAACGAAGCCGACGACAGCTAAACCGACAGATGCAACAACGAAGCCGACGACAGCTAAACCCACAGATGCCACAACTAAGTCGACAACTGCTGGTTCTACAGGTGCAACAACCAAGCCTACCACTGCTGGTTCGACAGGAGCAACAACCAAGCCAACGAGTGCTGGTTCCACCGATGCAACAACTAAGCCAACTACACTGAAGCCCACAGATGCAACAACGAAGCCTACAACTGCTGGTCCTACAGGAGCAACAACCAAGCCGACCACAGCTAAACCCACAGATGCCACAACTAAGTCGACAATTGCTGGGTCGACAGGTGCAACAACCAAGCCGACGACTGCTGGTTCCTCCGATGCAACAACTAAGCCAACTACTCTGAAGCCCACAGATGCAACAACCAAGCCGACGACTGCTGGTTCCACAGGTGCAACAACGAAGCCGACGACAGCTAAACCAACAGATGCCACAACTAAGTCGACAACTGCTGGTTCGACAGGTGCAACAAACAAGCCTACGGCTGCTGGTTCCACAGATGCAACAACCAAGCCGACGACTGCTGGTTCCTCCGATGCAACAACTAAGCCAACTACTCTGAAGCCCACAGATGCAACAACCAAGCCGACGACTGCTGGTTCCACAGGTGCAACAACCAAGCCGACGACTGCTGGTTCCTCCGATGCACCAACTAAGCCAACTACTCTGAAGCCCACAGATGCAACAACCAAGCCGACGACTGCTGGTTCCACAGGTGCAACAACGAAGCCGACGACAGCTAAACCCACAGATGCCACAACTAAGTCGACAACAGCTGGTTCGACAGGTGCAACACCGAAGCCTACGACAGCTGGTTCCACAGATGCAACAACCAAGCCTACGACTGCTGGTTCCACAGATGCAACAACCAAGCCGACGAGTCCTGGTCCCACAGATGCAACAACCAAGCCAACGAGTGCTGGTTCCACCGATGCAACAACTAAGCCAACTACTCTGAAGCCCACAGATGCAACAACCAAGCCGACGACTGCTGGTTCCACAGGTGCAACAACCAAGCCGACGACTGCTGGTTCCTCCGATGCAACAACTAAGCCAACTACTCTGAAGCCCACAGATGCAACAACCAAGCCGACGACTGCTGGTTCCACAGGTGCAACAACGAAGCCGACGAATGCTAAACCCACAGATGCCACAACTAAGTCGACAACTGCTGGTTCGACAGGTGCAACACCGAAGCCTACGACAGCTGGTTCCACAGATGCAACAACAAAGCCGACGACTGCTAGTTCCACAGATGCAACAACCAAGCCTACGGCTGCTGGTTCCACAGATGCAACAACCAAGCCGACGACTGCTGGTTCCTCCGATGCAACAACTAAGCCAACTACTCTGAAGCCCACAGATGCAACAACCAAGCCGACGACTGCTGGTTCCACAGGTGCAACAACCAAGCCGACGAGTGCTGGTTCCACAGATGCAACAACGAAGCCTACCACTGCTGGTTCAACCGATGCAACAACTAAGCCAACTACTCTGAAGCCCACAGATGCAACAACGAAGCCTACGACTGCTGGTCCCACAGGTGCAACAACCAAGCCGACCACAGCTAAACCCACAGATGCCACAACTAAGTCGACAACTGCTGGTTCGACAGGTGCAACAACGAAGCCAACCACTGCTGGTTCGACAGGTGCAACAACCAAGCCAACGAGTGCTGGTTCCACCGATGCAACAACTAAGCCAACTACACTGAAGCCCACAGATGCAACAACGAAGCCTACGACTGCTGGTCCCACAGGTGCAACAATCAAGCCTACGACTGCTGGTTCCACAGATGCAACAACCAAGCCTACGACTGCTGGTTCCACAGATGCAACAACCAAGCCTACGACTGCTGGTTCCACAGATGCAACAACTAAGCCTACGACTGCTGGTCCCACAGATGCAACAACGAAGCCGACCACAGCTAAACCCACAGATGCAACAACCCAGCCGACGACTGCTGGTTCCACAGATGCAACAACAAAGCCAACTACTCTGAAGCCCACAGATGCAACAACCAAGCCGACGACTGCAGGTTCCACAGGTGCAACAACGAAGCCGACGACAGCTAATTCCACAGATGCAACAACCAAGCCGACGACTGCTGGTCCCACAGATGCAACAACAAAGCCGACGACAGCTAAACCCACAGATGCCACAACCAAGCCGACGACTGCTGGTTCCTCCGATGCAACAACTAAGCCAACTACTCTGAAGCCCACAGATGCAACAACCAAGTCGACGACTGCTGGTTCGACAGGGGCAACAACGAAGCCTACGACAGCTAAACCAACAGATGCAACAACTAAGTCGACAACTGCTGGTTCCACAGGTGCAACAACGAAGCCTACGACTGCTGGTTCGACAGGAGCAACAACCAAGCCGACGACTGCTGGTCCCACAGATGCAACAACAAAGCCAACTACTCTGAAGCCCACAGATGCAACAACCAAGCCGACGACTGCTGGTTCCACAGGTGCAACAACAAAGCCGACGACAGCTAAACCCACAGATGCCACAACCAAGCCGACGACTGCTGGTTCCTCCGATGCAACAACTAAGCCAACTACTCTGAAGCCCACAGATGCAACAACCAAGCCGACGACTGCTGGTTCCACAGGTGCAACAACGAAGCCGACGACAGCTTATTCCACAGATGCAACAACCAAGCCGACGACTGCTGGTCCCACAGATGCAACAACAAAGCCGACGACAGCTAAACCCACAGATGCCACAACCAAGCCGACGACTGCTGGTTCCTCCGATGCAACAACTAAGCCAACTACTCTGAAGCCCACAGATGCAACAACCAAGCCGACGACTGCTGGTTCCACAGGTGCAACAACGAAGCCGACGACAGCTTATTCCACAGATGCAACAACCAAGCCGACGACTGCTGGTTCCACAGGTGCAACAACGAAGCCGACGACAGCTAATTCCACAGATGCAACAACCAAGCCGACGACTGCTGGTCCCACAGATGCAACAACAAAGCCGACGACAGCTAATTCCACAGATGCAACAACCAAGCCGACGACTGCTGGTCCCACAGATGCATCAACAAAGCCAACTACTCTGAAGCCCACAGATGCAACAACCAAGCCGACGACTGCTGGTTCGACAGGGGCAACAACGAAGCCTACGACAGCTAAACCAACAGATGCAACAACTAAGTCGACAACTGCTGGTTCCACAGGTGCAACAACGAAGCCAACTACTCTGAAGCCCACAGATGCAACAACCAAGCCGACGACTGCTGGTTCGACAGGGGCAACAACGAAGCCTACGACAGCTAAACCAACAGATGCAACAACTAAGTCGACAACTGCTGGGTCGACAGGTGCAACAACCAAGCCGACGACTGCTGGTTCCACAGGTGCAACAACGAAGCCAACTACTCTGAAGCCCACAGATGCAACAACCAAGTCGACAATTGCTGGGTCGACAGGTGCAACAACCAAGCCGACGAGTGCTGGTCCCACAGATGCAACAACCAAGCCGACGAGTGCTGGTTCCACCGATGCAACAACTAAGCCAACTACTCTGAAGCCCACAGATGCAACAACCAAGTCGACGACTGCTGGTTCGACAGGGGCAACAACGAAGCCTACGACAGCTAAACCAACAGATGCAACAACTAAGTCGACAACTGCTGGTTCCACAGGTGCAACAACGAAGCCTACGACTGCTGGTTCGACAGGAGCAACAACCAAGCCGACGACTGCTGGTCCCACAGATGCAACAACAAAGCCAACTACTCTGAAGCCCACAGATGCAACAACCAAGCCGACGACTGCTGGTTCCACAGATGCAACAACGAAGCCGACGACAGCTAATTCCACAGATGCAACAACCAAGCCGACGACTGCTGGTCCCACAGATGCAACAACAAAGCCGACGACAGCTAAACCCACAGATGCCTCAACCAAGCCGACGACTGCTGGTTCCTCCGATGCAACAACTAAGCCAACTACTCTGAAGCCCACAGATGCAACAACCAAGTCGACAATTGCTGGGTCGACAGGTGCAACAACCAAGCCGACGAGTGCTGGTCCCACAGATGCAACAACCAAGCCGACGAGTGCTGGTTCCACCGATGCAACAACTAAGCCAACTACTTTGAAGCCCACAGATGCAACAACCAAGCCGACGACTGCTGGTTCCACAGGTGCAACAACGAAGCCTACCACTGCTGGTTCGACAGGAGCAACAACCAAGCCAACGAGTGCTGGTTCCACCGATGCAACAACTAAGCCAACTACACTGAAGCCCACAGATGCAACAACGAAGCCTACGACTGCTGGTCCCACAGGTGCAACAACGAAGCCGACGACAGCTAAACCAACAGATGCAACAACTAATTCGACAACTGCTGGTTCGACAGGTGCAACAACCAAGCCGACGAGTGCTGGTCCCACAGATGCAACAACCAAGCCAACGAGTGCTGGTTCCACCGATGCAACAACTAAGCCAACTACTGTGAAGCCCACAGATGCAACAACGAAGCCGACGACTGCTGGTTCCACAAATGCAACAACGAAGCCGACGACAGCTAAACTAACAGATGCAACAACTAAGTCGACAACTGCTGGGTCGACAGGTGCAACAACCAAGCCGACGAGTGCTGGTCCCACAGATGCAACAACCAAGCCGACGACTGCTGGTCCCACAGATGCAACAACGAAGCCGACGACAGCTCAACCAACAGATGCAACAACTAAGTCGACAACTGCTGGTCCCACAGATGCAACAACCAAGCCAACGAGTGCTGGTTCCACCGATGCAACAACTAAGCCAACTACTGTGAAGCCCACAGATGCAACAACGAAGCCGACGACAGCTAAACCCACAGATGCAACAACCAAGCCGACGACTGCTGGTTCGACAGGGGCAACAACGAAGGCTACCACTGCTGGTTCGACAGGAGCAACAACGAAGCCGACGACAGCTCAACCAACAGATGCAACAACTAAGTCGACAACTGCTGGTCCCACAGATGCAACAACCAAGCCAACGAGTGCTGGTTCCACCGATGCAACAACTAAGCCAACTACTGTGAAGCCCACAGATGCAACAACGAAGCCGACGACTGCTGGTTCCACAAATGCAACAACGAAGCCGACGACAGCTAAACTAACAGATGCAACAACTAAGTCGACAACTGCTGGGTCGACAGGTGCAACAACCAAGCCGACGAGTGCTGGTCCCACAGATGCAACAACCAAGCCGACGACTGCTGGTCCCACAGATGCAACAACGAAGCCGACGACAGCTCAACCAACAGATGCAACAACTAAGCCGACGAGTGCTGGTCCCACAGATGCAACAACCAAGCCAACGAGTGCTGGTTCCACCGATGCAACAACTAAGCCAACTACTCTGAAGCCCACAGATGCAACAACCAAGCCGACGACTGCTGGTTCCACAAATGCAACAACGAAGCCGACGACAGCTAAACCAACAGATGCAACAACTAAGTCGACAGCTGCTGGGTCGACAGGTGCAACAACCAAGCCGACGAGTGCTGGTCCCACAGATGCAACAACCAAGCCGACGACTGCTGGTTCCACAGATGCAACAACGAAGCCGACGACAGCTAAACCAACAGATGCAACAACTAAGTCGACAACTGCTGGGTCGACAGGTGCAACAACCAAGCCGATGAGTGCTGGTCCCACAGATGCAACAACCAAGCCGACGACTGCTGGTTCCACAGATGCAACAACGAAGCCGACGACAGCTAAACCAACAGATGCAACAACTAAGTCGACTTCTGCTGGTTCGACAGGTGCAACAACCAAGCCGACGAGTGCTGGTCCCACAGATGCAACAACCAAGCCGACGACTGCTGGTCCCACAGATGCAACAACGAAGCCGACGACAGCTAAACCAACAGATGCAACAACCAAGCCGACGACTGCTGGTCCCACAGATGCAACAACGAAGCCGACGACAGCTAAACCCACAGAAGCCACAACTAAGTCGACAACTGCTGGTTCGACAGGTGCAACAACCAAGCCGACGACTGCTGGTTCGACAGGGGCAACAACGAAGCCTACGACAGCTGGTTCCACAAATGCAACAACGAATCCGACGACTAGTCAGACCACAGAGCGGACAACCAGAAAAACGACGGATGGTCCAATCGCTGACATGACCGGGCGGACCACTGCGTCACTTCCACCATTCAACATATTCGATGTTGACCGATCGGTAGGCTCAGAGACAACAGAGGCAGCTGTCTAGATAGACCGATGACGGGGATGGTAATTAAGTAATTAAGGGAATGAACAGGTTATGTAAGGCCCTAATCAATGTACATATATTTGTGTTTTAATAAACGATCAAAAGCTGTAGAAATTTATCATAAACGATCGGCAGTTGATCTCTTTCACTAGGGGGTAGGATTTTGTGTAAGGGATGCTGGCTTAAGTTATAAAAAAAAAAAAAAGAATCCTTTACAAGGTGGGTGGGGGGTGTATTTAAGAAATCCTTCTCCAAGTGCTCACCGGACCACTGAGTGGTGGGGTGGGGAGGGCTTAGAGGGGTATGTTGTTGTCGAGCGTATTGCCATCCTCGGCGCTCTCGTCGCTGTCGTAGTCGTAGGCGGCATCCCGCCAATCGCACAGAGCCGGAAACTTGTCGCTCACTTGATGCTGGATGCACTTTGAGGCCGCCGGACCCGGCTGGTAGATGGGCTCATTGAATATGTTGTTGTAGTCATAGTTGCACGTGAGCATGAACTGGTATCTGCTGGCCTTGGGCTCGAGGAATCGGACAGCGGCACAGCCAACGCGATGCACACGGTCCGAGACGAGCAGGGTGAAGTGACCGATCTTCTTGCTGTTCGTGGATAGAAGCCCCATTAGACGTGATAGAGACGTACCTAGGTGGAGGGGCTGCAGTCTGTCACTTACCCTTGCGGATGCGGGCGGTAGCTGTCGATGAAGGTCTGATTCGCATCCAGGTACTCCCTGAACCAGTTGAGCACAAAGGACTTCATGCGCCTCGAGTGCGACTTGAACTCGCGTCCAATCCAAAAGTATCCGATATTCTGGCCACTGAACTTGAACCGTGGCGTATTCCGGCACTTGTCGTGCGCGAACTGGCAGCGCTTTGCATGCAGTCCGGCCATCTGCTCCAGCTCCGCATCCCATCGCAGCAGCGGCATGTGTGTGGCACTCTGATACCCTGTTAGCTCTCCGCTGGCGATCTTCGAGCGAGCCAGATTGTGCATGTCCAACAGTAGCTGGCGTCTCCGGTCGTTCATCGCCAGCATCTTTGGCTCGGCTCCGCACTGGAAGCCAAAGCTGCCATTGTTGCCGCATGCCGTGTGCGGCACTTGCACCACATGACTGCCATTGTACAGCTGACAGAGTGATGGGGCACAGTATCCTCCACCTGGGGCTGTGGCTGCATCTAATCCACCAAGGCTCGATCCCGCAAAGATCAGGAGCACTGCGGCGACGGTGGTGTAGCCGACACTGCACTTGCTCGACAATCTCAGCATCTCGACGGTCCACACACAACTGAGCTAAGGTCGAGCGGCAGTTTTGGTTTATGAATGAATGAATAGCGGAGAGGAGAGGAGCGCCAGCCCCAAAGCTTTAGCGTCGCTGCCTTTCCCCAACGCTTAGGGTTGGGACAGAGCCCGAGAACTGGTTCTGTTCCCGGCCATGGGTTTGCTTTCGGTTGCTCATCCCTGGTTTCCTTCCAAGACATCGATCGAGCTTCCGGCATTGCAGCAGTGCACCACCATTCACTGGAACACCACCATCACCACCACCAGCACCAGCACCGCCGGGTAACCGGTTTGGCTGTGGTGGCTACTCGGTGGCTACTCGGCGGCTCATCGCTCATCGCTCATGGGGCTTTATGGGTCTGCCCCTCCTCCGTGTAAATGGTATAATCAATGGCCCAAAGCCCAGTGGCCAGCGCCCAGTGGCCAGAGCTTAGTGCTCAGTGCCCGGTGCTCAGTGTTTTAGCCGCAAAGCAAGTGTGGGAAAAATGCTGGCTTCAAGGCAATTGCCAATTGCCGGTAAGTGGCCAAGTCGGGGAATTATTGGCGTCCCATCAAAGCAGCTTTACAGAACTAAAACCAACTAAATGCCGTTAACGATATTCACAGACAAAACAAGAAAAACAATAGATGGCGGATAAGCCGAAGCATTTGATACTCTCATAGATTGATGAACTCTATTATAAGTACATATCATCCTTCAGATGCCATCTACAGATAGAAACTAGGGCTGATTCATTGTCCAAAAGAAGGTATCTTCTTTTATCTTCTTCGCTTATAAAACAGCAGTAAACTAACACTTAAGACTGGCATTGTACTATAGTATTGTTGCAAACATCTAGTGATAATATTAGGTCCCCCTCGGATAGAGTAATGCCCTAAGAAAAGAGGTAGAACATAGATAATCAAATTGAAGAAACGACGCGTCGGCAGAAACGTGCCTCACACCTAATCGGAATTGCGGCATTAATTAAAATAACAATGCTCACTAAAAATAAAAACATAAAAAAAACACAACAACAACAACAAAAGCCAGCAAAGAATTATGCAAAATGAAGAGAAAAGAATGAAGAGAAGAAAAAAAAAACCCCTGAAGAAGAACCAATGATTATGACGTTTTAATGGCCAAAAAGAATGGAAATGATCGAGACACTCCCTCCCTTCGTTTGAGAGTCTCTCTGGGTCAGTGATATTTCGTATTCCGATGTGATTCCACTGTGATCTACATGAATGTATTATGTACAGAAGAGGGTGGAAGAGGGGCTTTTATATACCTACTACTCATATATTATATATTCGTAACACTTTCTAGCCGCAAAGATATGTACATACATGTTTTTGGATGAATCTGAACTGGTAATCAAAGCTTATACATGCACGTACTATACCTGTCATAAAGCGGCATCGTATAAATGTAACTTATATGAGTTTTCTAATGAATCTGCCCAGGGTATTCGTAACTTCGGTCCATTCGAAATGCGTTTCTGGTTGTTGTTCAACTTTATTGGACAATTGCGTTCCGGCTGGTGAAGCAACCTTTTATTGGCTCTACTGAGAGTCTATAACTGAGTCTCCACCGTGTATCACATCACTGAGACGCTTTCAGAATACCAGCTCATCGCACTCGTATACGTACTAGACTATGGTGCGATCACTGACTTGAAGATTCATCTTGGGTTCTTTTAGTTGAGTGATTTCTTTGTTGCATATTATGGTGTTAAGTGTTTTATTTGTCAGAGTTGTTTTTTCCAGCCAATTTCCCCATTGATCATTGGTGCACTGATATATGGTGCACTGATGCATAGGCAAACCCGATTCCGATTCCGATTCCAAATGCAATTCAATTTACACACTCGTAAGACCTCGGCTTTTCTATTCCCATGACGCAGTTGTTGAGGGGTTTATTCTATCGCATATTATTAGCACAAAATATGATTATGAATGATCATATAGACACCGCCGGCGCACACTCGTCTTCCATTTGAAAACAGCATCTGAAATTGAATCTGAATTTGAATTTGATTTGAACTCTGGCTCTTCGAGAGGCTGTTGTAATTAAAGATCTAACAGGTAGTCAGATTCCTAGTCAGAGTCAGAGTCGAAGTGGATTCTGTAGATGTGGATGACCAGCCGGGTCGTAGATGGGTGCGTGTCAGAGCTGTTAGAGGGAGATGGGGTGTACTATTCGTACAGTATATAATTTGCATAGAAAATGATTAATCACGCAGCGATTAATTGCTGACGACGTCAACGGCTGCAGTAGTTGCTTGATACAGACAATCAATTTTAGCCGCGACTAAACATAAATTACTCTGAAAATTTGTACGAAAATACATTGCGGCCTCGGGTAACCCCCGCTCCTCACCACCACCCAGCCAGGGCTTATGATTGGCAGCATAATTAGCATACCCCCCACCCATACCTAAACATATACACATACATACATACATACAGATCTGTGCTGGCTGTTGCACTTCCTCATTCTGTAATTACACCAATTGTGTGGGGCAGTTCGGCACGTTGAGCGTGACGCCATCTCAACCTTAACCCCAGGGTCAGCAAATACAGATGTGCCATCCAATTGGCTAGGAATTCCGCATGCATCCAGAGAATACTCGAAAGGAGTCTTAATGTGGAGAAACAATACTTTGTTCTATTATCCATTACTACCACCCTGTACTTTCCATTCAAGAATGGTTTTTGGGAGAGTTGGAAGGTAAGATTGAAAATATGTATCTGTAAATCTATGTTTTGTAACTATATTTTCATGTAACTATCTTTGGATCTAAGTTCGTAAGAAAATTTCGCTGTAAACGTCTCTCCCCAACCTTCTCTCCCCGCCTTCGTGATTAGTGTCTGATATCTTTTGTCAGCTTTTGTATGTAATTGGTTACATAATTGTATAAAAAGAGAAAAAAGCGGTCCCCCCACTTCACAGTACCAAGAAGTGGCCAAACGCTCTCCTATTATGGAGTAGGCGAGAGTAAAGAAGACGCGAAGCAGAAGCAAATGTCAAGTTAGTGAGCAATTAGGAATCAGATTAGGGGGAGAGCATGGAAGGTGACAGAGGGGAGCCGTCATGACAAAAGGAGAGCATGGAATCAGCGAGTACAAAGCCCACTAAGCTGCACCTACACCCTCGCTCTGCAGTTGATCAAACTTTGCTGTAAGAGAGGGAGAGAGCCATTGGAAATAGGAGTAGGAGAGCATGGAGCGGACAATTTTGCACCGCTCACGCATTCATTCAGTTTTTTCATTCGGTTCGGTCCCAAGTCAACTCCGCGGTTCGGGAATATCGGGAAAATCGGAAAAGTGGTGAAAAATGCAACGGATAAACTGTAGTGCAGTGTAGTGTAGTAAAAATGTTGTCTAGTGAAGTGTAGATATACACTACTGTAGATATACACTACACTTCACTAGACAACATTTTTACTACACTACACCGCACTACAGTTTATCCGTTGCATTTTTCTCCACTTTTCTGATTTTCCCGATATTCCCGATATTCACACAAAGCATGACGAATGTCCAAAATGTGCAGCGAAGGAAAAGTGTGGCGATATGTGCTTGTGAGGTGTATTCTATACATATGCATATAAATATCTAATATTTTATGCAGAAAACCAATTTTTTTCATGTGCGAATGTAAGCGGAGCACCCAAATACCGTTAAAATTGTGCCCATGAAGTGTTGTGTCCCTTTCCCACTCAGTCGGCAAATAGGCGCAGCTAAAGGAGAGAATTAAACGAGAATGGAATGAGCACAAAGCTCAAAACTCTTCTGTTAGTGTCGCATATGAAAGGTGAGAGGCATTCCAAATATTGCTGATCTTATTCAGTTGTCGGTGCCAAATCCATATTCCCAAAATGTGTTTATACATATGTATGTATGAATGTATGTATAATGTGTGCTCTCATTGCAATTTGCTGGGAATTATTGCAATTTATTTACGTTTGCGTTTTCGTTTGCGTTTGCGTTCGTTCGTGTGCGTGTGCGTGGGCGTTTGTGATTTCGGTTCGTAAATTGTTCGTTTTATAATCGTGCGGTTACTCAGTCGCTCCCGTCTTCTCTTCTTCCGACGGCAAATGCAGCAAGCAAAATGTAACGTAACGGAACCCAAAGGTAAGAGATGAAGAGGGCGGGTTTATTTATTGTTTTTCGCTCTACTCTTTCTTAAGAGCATGATCTTACGTTCGATTATTTGCTCTTTCTGTTTGGTCAGGGGAATCTCTTTTGCTTTTCCCTACGCAGCTACGCCCCTGGATGTGGCCACTGCAATGCTCCCTCCTCCTTCTCCGCCCACCAATGTTGCGATGAGGTTCTGGTTTGTGTCTTGGCTATGCGGCACGAGCTCGGTAAGAGCGGTGGTCTGGTGGTGGGTGGTGGGTGGTGTAGCGCCGCGATGTCAGCAGCGGGTGGTGTTGTCAGGTCGTTGTCAGGTGTTGGCATTGGCGTTGGCGTTGGGTCCAGTTGCATTTCATTTTCATTCTCATTTTATTACATTTAATTTTTGGCTTTTGGCGTACTTATGTATGGACATACATATGTACATACATATGAGTGCACGATGTGTGTATATACTTACTACATACATACATATATATGTATATACACTAATTAAATTCATGCTGAAATTTTTCTAATTAAAAGTTTACTAATGAAATTTATGCAGCTGCTGCTGCTGCAGCTGAATGTGCGTTTGTATCTTTGTTTGTGTGTGCGCGTGTGTGTGTGTGTGTGTGTGTGTGTGTGTGTGTGGCTCTGGTCCAAAGCCCAAAAGTCGCGCTTTCAATTAAAAATCGCCATAAACGGAGGTCGTGGGGCAGCACGCGGACAGGACTGGACAGGATTGGACAGGACTGGACAGGATTGGACAGGACTGGACAGGACTGGACAGGACTGGACATCTGGCAAAAGCCTGATGCGCTCGAATTAGATTTGTATTAAATTGCATTTTTGTGGTTATAATTTATTTTCGTAGCATTTCGTTGCCTTTTTCCGTTTCATTTTCCCCCAGACAGAATGAGAGAGAGAGAGAGGGAGAGAGAGAGGGTGAGATGGGGTATCATGACTGATTGCAGGTGCTTGAAACAGAGAAAATGGAATGTTTACTATGGTAAATGTTACTGATTAGACAGGTTTTCTTCTGTATAGAAACATCTATTCGTATTTGATGGCCAATAAAAGTACATTCGATGTTTTCTTCTCAAAAAAAACCCTCTTGGAGTCATTGATTAGCCAAAAACAAAGTCTTACAGGACAAAAGATACCTTGGTATGTTCCACAAATGAAGGATTATCCGTCTTGAATATGTAATCTGACAAATAAAGATCCTTAGACCATTAGTATGTTGTTTTATCCCCCAAAAATTGAAGAAAAGAAAGGGTATTCACAGCCAATCGTTGTAGAATGTCATTTTCTTACTTGTTTTGAATTCGATTTGGCCTGGGTTTATTTTTTAGTAGCCTTCGTCTTTTTTTTTGGGGTGGGCGGGGTGGGTGGGGTGGGCTAACAACTGCGTGGGCGGCGGAGTTAATGCAATCAAATGTGGCATAATTAAAAACTAATATCAAGTGAGCGATGGGCTCTCGCTGCCGTTGCCGTTGCTGCTGCCCCAGAGGGATCATAGGGCGGCGGCATGGGCTGGGGCGGGGGCGACGGCGGTCGTTTTGCGGTTTGATTATCGACTGCAAATAAATAAATGAGCAGGTCTTGATTTAGTTGATTATGTGGAGTATGTGGCCATTGGCCATAGAATGAAATTATACATAAAATATAGTACATAGTATTTACTCGTACTCGTGGCAGGCAGACGCTTGGGGGCATCACATCGAAATTGGAACTGTTTCTGCATAAATATGCATTGCTCGATTGAATGCCAGCCACAAAGTACATAAACATCATGTAATGGATTTTAAAGGGTTTTTTTTATTTAATGAAAATTAATATCATTCTTCTCTCACCTGAGAAGAAAATCCATATTGCATTGTTTGAGGGCAGCAGCTCGAACAGAGCAACAGAGCTGTTAACAGCTGTTCGTTTACAGACTGTGGCGGCTCTTACAGCTCTCAGTTTACAGACTGTGGCTGCTCTTACAGTTCTCCATTTACAGACTGTAGCCGCTCTTACAGCTCTCCATTTACAGACTGTAGCCACTCTAACAGCTCTGCGTTAACAGCCTGTGGCTGCTCTCTGTCACAGCTCACTGTTACTGTTCTCAGTAAGTGCTCTTTCGATCCACACGGCTCTCGTGCGGCTACAAGATATAATTAACTATGATTATATTCAATTTTCCTGCAAAATGTAGTTTCCGATTGCAGGAGCCTATAAAATTGTGATTGACGTGTCCATCAACCAGCTAGGGGATGGAAGAGATTCGTTTTGTGCCGCTTTGGTGATGATGAGAGATCCTTCCTAATTGATTACAATCATTTCTGTGCGTGTTCAATTAGTAATTGATATCCATTTGGGTGCGGCCAGTAATTGCCAGTAAATTGAATTAATAAATGCAACAGCATGTGGAAACTGTCACGAAGCATGTAACCTGTTACCTGAAACTTGCAACTTATGGGGTTGCACGCTGAGACCTAAGGCTGAAGCTGAGGCTCTGCCTCAAGACACGAATTTTAAGTAATTACATATACAGAAGGGTGAGGGGCACATGGTGTGGCAGGGGCTGGGGCAGGGGCAGGGGCTGGGGCAAGTGTATGAGATGGCAACTCAATTACAGAATCGTTCCGTTGTGCGCGCGCCATGTGACGCCGACTAGGAATTTCATTTGGCTGGCAGGTCACGTGATGTGCAACAGCGGCAACGCCAGTCGCAAGTTGGAGGTCGCTTGCGTTACGTTAAGCGTTCTGCGTCGTTCACGTTCGCCAAGAGAGAGAGAGAGGGAGCGAGCAGACTTTGATAAACTGCGTGCCGCAATATGAGGCAGCTAGCCGCAAAACTTTCGCCTTTTGCCTCAAAGAGTGGGAGTGGCAGGCTGCCCCGCTAATTTATGTCGTCCTAGCCCAACATTTGAAGATGGATTCTGGCCCATGGCCAGAGCTCCAGCCAGAGCCAAAGAGCCAAAGAGCCAGAGCGCCCCCCTTTAGTGTTTAACATGCGCTGGCTGCGGTCACGACCATGCCACATACTTATGGATCTCCCATGGGTCCACATGTGCTGCCGCAGGCGTGCAACAGCGAAGGAACGAAGGAAAAATCCACACCTTCACCGAAGGACAAATCGTGGCAGAGCTTCTTCGGTATCTAAAAATCTAAAAATTTAAATGAAAATTATGTTGATAAGATAACAAATTTTCCATGCAAGAAATCTTCTGTTTTCTGTTCATAGTTTGCACCCCAAATAAGAGAGGGGTATCCCTTAGTCGTTGATCATTTCGATAGGTTTTTTGGTAGAGATACACCCCATGGACAGGGCCGAGGAGGGAGGGGTGTGGTCAAATGCCACATGGCATTCCCAGCGGCACGCTCCACAGGCATCAATATTCCTGACGCTGGACGCGCATGGCCACCTCCGGGGAGAGAGAGATGCTGCACGCCTCAGCCGATGCTGCCTCAGCCTCAGCCGTGAGGCAAACAGAGGCATGGACAAGGACAAGGGAGAGGTAGAGGTAGAGGGAGAGAGCTGCAGAAGCCAAGGCTAAAACATAGTCAAAATATTGACACGACTCTCGCTGTTTGGCCCAGGCGCTCTTTGTTGCGCTTTATTGGCACTAGTCAGGGACGTGTGCCTTTGTCTGGTGTGTTCCTGCCACTTGCCACCGCCACTTGCCCCGTTCGACTGCTGTTGCTGTTGCTGCTGCTTTCTTTCGTTTAATCTTGTTTCCAATTTGGTCGATTTTAAAGACATTTGCCTCGTTGGGGGCAAGGGGCAAAGGGCAAGGGGCATTCGCAAAACATTCGCTTACTTCAATAATGCCAAATAATGGCTGAGATTTTCGTTGTGCGATTTGTTGGCCAACAGGAAGGCAGGAGGGTAGGGGGTAGCAGGGAGGGAGGCAGGATCCCCGAACCAAGCTGGGAGGCTGCAGAGGCACCCAGGGATTTGGCTGGCCCTCACGTATGCGGTGGCTGTGGGCTTTTGAATTATCGCTGGTATTTTGTATTTTTGTATTTCTTATTTCGCCTTATATTTATGTTCGTTGCTTTCGTGTGCGTGGGGCAGGCTCTCTCTGTTATGGTGGGGGTGGGGGGCAAGAGGGATGCATGTTAAGGAATGGATCCCAGATGGTTCTATCGCTATGATAAAGCATTCAACGGCCTGAAGTAAGGGGATCTTTGAGTTATGTCCGAAAAATGATCTGTAACTGTAAGAAGTGGCAGCCCGACCGACCGATGGGACCTGCTGCATGACACGTTGGAACATTCTGGATACTTTAATGGCGATTGAAGCCCCCGGTAAACTTTTAGAAAGAGCGGAAATGCCAACATTTAATTCACGCTGAAGCGTCCTTGTAGTCTACAGCCTGAAGCGTCCTTGAAGCCACTGCCAGTAACGCCAAAACCCAAGGCTGAAGATTGGGGCATCTACGAATTGTGTTGTATGGCCTCAGGCTGCGGACTCCATGGTAAAGTTATAGCTTAGGGTCGCATCGCATCCTCAACCGGTCATTGTGGAGACTTAGGGTCAGGGGTCACATACATATACATATGTAAATATGTGTAGTAGGTTATGCTTGTTAAGGCTTGAGCAATATCTGGAAACTCAAGCTGGAGGAATGCACTCCCAATGGCCCAATTCCCAGGGCAAATGGGGACACAGATCGAGGGATACGGATAGCTCCATGATGGATACCCTAACAGAACAGAAGATGCAAAGTGCGGGGGGTTTGGGTTCAATACTGTTTACAAAAAACAAAAACAGTCGGCTTTAATCGCAGCATAAGTAAATATGTCAATTTTGTTGCGTATCGAATATCGATAGCGAATACATTTTGACTAAAAGTTCCTCATTCGCATACTTATCGTTATCATCATCATGTTTAGCATTATAATTATAGGCGTCATCGTCATCGTTATCCGCCTCGTAGCCATCGTCGATTGGCTGGAAGTAATAGTAATCGGATGGTTTGCCGTAAGGTGCCGGATAGACCTTCACTTGATTTTGGGCCTCTATATATACACATACATATATGTAAATACTATCATCATTACGTTTATGTTTCATCTTTACCTAATTTCAGTTTCCGACCATCGTTTGAGTGTGGTGGTTTCGGTTTCATGACTGCTGAATGATATACTCGTATCGAGGTGATATATATGTAGCTAGTGGGTTATTTCAATACTTATTGATAATCCTGTCTGTGGTATTGTGATCAATTGTGGAATGAAATTTGTGTTAATCGAATGGCATTCTCCACAAATGATTCTGAGTTTTTCAGTTCCTGGGAGACGAGACTGAAATACTCGGCCGTCTTTGGCATTCTTAGGGGACTTTTAAGGAGTATTGTAAGTATTGTAAGACAGGTATTGCGAAAGATAGGTAATAGTAAGATAATCCGATTTCGATTTCACGGCTGAATCTCGGCTGATTTCTGCTGCTGATGAACTACGTTTTTCTGCTATTTTACTCTCCTCTTTACTACTGTCTGTTTTCCTTCTGCCGTTGCTGCTTATCTCCTCTTTATCTGCTGCTCTTCTCGTTTTGCTGTTGTTCTGCTATAAACCAACGCTTTTTCTCGTTCTGCTGTTGATCTGCTGGTACTGCTGTTACTGCTGATGTTCTGCTGCTACTTCTGTTACTGCTGTTGTTGCTGTTAACCGACGCTCCTTCAGTGGTCCGGCATTCCCACTACCTTTTACATAAATATGGTTGGAAAATTCCAACTTTTTGTACTGAAATGAACACATTATTTGCAAAGGACATTAAACATTGCAAATGCCGACAGAAAAATTAAACAAAAAGCTCTTTTTTTTTTACATTCTTTTGTGGGAAGCTTGGAAATTGTTGGAATTTTTGTTGTTTTTCATAATTTTGGGGCAGAGTGAAACTCTTAAGAGAGAGGAGACGACGACAAACAATTCAAAGCAATAATGATATAAGCAAGGAAATATGTGCATACATATGTATGTATGTGCAGGCATGTGTGTGTGTGTGTGGTAATGCATAATGCAATGGAAATTACCTAATGATATGCAGCAACCTAATATCTAATGATATGCATTGGAACACATACATACATATGATATTGGGTAAGTAATCAATTTATATGAATCACATGAGTATTACAGGTATATTTCATTGGGAAACAGTATAGGATAGGTATTTCTTTTGGTTCACTCTTAAATGAAACCAGGAAAAGTTGGCCTAGAAAGAGTTTAACCACGAGAAGAGTCTGCAAAACATGAAAATAATGAGCAAATTCATTGCCTGCTTCCTGCTTCTTGATGCCTACGGCCTGTTGTCTGCTGCCTGTTGTCTGCTGCCTGTTGTCTGTTGTCTGTGGGCAAAGTTCATTCAGCCACATAATTATGTATGTATTTGCCTGACTTCATTCCTGATTTCATTATGTGAAAACCTTGGCAATCGTATCATAAAGTGGTGGCAATCACGACGCTTGTCCTGTCAAATGTTCGATGAAAATGCTATGCATCTCCCTCCCCATTTCCATATGCAATTTTCAGTTGGCTGGAGGGCGTGGGGGGGGGGCTTGGGTACATTAATTCAATCGATTCCCTCCGATACTCGGGGATGCTAACGATAATGACCTCCGAGTGCCCGGGCGAACAATGAGCAAATGGCATTAAATAAATAAGCATAATTAATGCAGTCGACAGACAAGCTGCTGCTGCCTCTGGACGGACTCGTCCTTGACTACCGCAGGCTCTCGGGGGCACGGGGCCGATGTTTATCTATCCGGTGTACATCCTTTTGCCTAATTTGCGGGGCGCTGATGGAAAACTGTGGTGTGGCCCCCGAGGGGGTTACCACACAGAGGGTGCCACAGAGACACCTCTCTCTCACTCTCTCGCTCTCTCTATAAATATGACTGTGAGTCATAAAAATGTATGAGGCGCAGTTGTCAGAAGGCATGAATTTTATGGCCTGTAGCAGCCTCAGCCTCAGCTTCAGTCTTAGTCTCAGCCTCAGTCTCAGCCTCTGTGTGTTTGTATGTAGCATACCCTGTAATTTCAGTGAAGGGTATACAGGGATTCATGCAGCGAATAGACTGAGACTATCTTTGGCACAGTTTTACCCTATATAGTAGTTCTCTTTAACGATCTTTAGCTTGCTATAGCTATCTTCTTTGTGTTGGGTATCTTTTACGTCGATAGCGTAGCCTTCTAGTTGTTGCTCTGCCTCTGTGGGTGTGTGACAAGGACAATCATTACGTGTTGTCGTTGTCGCGCAGCTGGGACAACATCTCCTCCTTCATCCTTCATCGCCATCTCCCCAGCCGCCCGCCACCATTCGTCCGCCATCCGCCAGCAGCCGCCTGCCACCAGTCGCCCGTCGCCAGTTGCCAGTTGCCAAGTGTCGCAAGATATGGGATCCTGGATTGGGGCAAGGGCCAAGTAGCCCCATAGCCATGGCATCCACGTGGCCCACGTGTTTACATGCGCTTCAGCCATAAAGAACCGCCAACAAACGCACTTTACAGCCTCCAGAAAACCCCCTCCCCCCACATTAAATTCGAGGGGAATGCAGGATGGGGAGGGGGGATACTCCTGGCATATTCCTTAGTAAAAAGGTGGGCCATGCTAAATTTTTAATGAAACGTCGCATAGAAAACGGCAAAAGTTGAATTTATGACTAGCACACAGGACACGGGACATGGACAAGAAACAAGGCACAAGGACAAGGACAGGCTTCTTCTTCCTTCCTTCACCTTCTCCTGTGAACCTTTTCTCGCTCTTTTTTTTCACGCTGCGTGGGTCACGACCTGGGCTTTGATTAGCTGCGATTGGTCGCAGTTGTTGATGCCCCAAAAAATAAAAGCGTGTGGCAAGTCGTAACGCTGGAGGGGAGGAGGCAGCAAGGCAGGAGGGCAAGGGTTGACAGCGTCTGTCGACGCATCGCCAAGTGCTACAATCAATTTTGCATTGCTCTACGAATACTCGTAAAGGGCTTTAAGGTCGAGCTTTACGAACGAGACTTTAGGATGGAGTTTCCTTGATTTTTCCCTTGGGCGGGGAATGTGAAGTCTTAGATCGGGTTCTGGATTTGGATCTAATACAGAAAACTTCCTATAACATGACATACAAACTCAGAAAACCTGTCTGTCTGTTCTCTTTATGGAATCCGTTGGAAACGGAGAACAAAGTGGTTTTGGTTTCCTCTTCCGGCCAGAAGTGGTTTCCATCCAAGACATAGGCCATGCGGCCAGAAGAATGACGTCTAAGGAGTAGAAGGAGAGAGACCATCTACCGGACTCTCTTTCGGGGCGAAATGGTGCTCCATATGCCATTCGAATGCTTGGCAAGCACTGCTCTAAGTTCCTTGTCTTTGTCCTTGTCAGTTGGGGAATCGCATAACATCGGCCACATGTAAAATTGAAATGAATCGGCCAATCGATAGCCTTACATGGCTTGTGTATGTTTCGAATGCTCGCCTGTGCAACACTGCGCTTAACCGCTGTCATTCTGACATTCTGTCATTTTGCAGAGTTATGTTGGAGTCTCTGTTAGAGTCCCTGTAAGAGTCCCTGTTGGAGTCCCTGTTGGAGTCGCTGTTAGCGTCCCTGATAGCGTCCCTGTTGGAGTCCCAGTTAGAGTCTCTGCTGTAGTCCCTGTTAGAGTCTCTGCTTGAGTCCCTGTTAGGTCCCTGTTGGAGTCCCTGTTAGAGTCTCTGTTGGAGTCCCTGTTAGAGTCCCTGTTGGGGTCCCTGTTAGCGTCCCTGTTAAAGAGTCGTTTCATTGTTGAATCATTCGTAATTGCATTCGCTTTACGAGTATGTGCCACTCATAATTGTCGTTTATCGTTGTTCATTTTTTACGATGCAGTAACAGTGCCAGTAACAGTGCCCCTACCTCCCAAACCCCTCCCCCCACCAACTAATGGCGTTGAAAAAGCAACTTTTATGACCAGCTCCCATTTAGTGAAATTACTGAGTGTGTTTGAGGGTAAAAAACATGACCACTCCCCTGGATACACTAGTACTTACATTTTACTATGGATATTCATTGTTGTTGTTGTTTTTGTTGCACGAGTACGAGTGCGTGCCTCTTCTAAAGAATGTTATGTTTGCTGAAAACGAAGCTCAAGGGATCTTCAAACATAAGAAAGAAATCAAATAAATTTTAAAAGCTACACTTGAATTTTTAAAAATTAATATGCCAAAATATTGATTAAAATATTAATAAATAAATGTAATAAATATAAATAAAATAAATAAAAAATAAAAAAAATAAAAATAAAATAAATATAATAAAAACAAATGATAATAATAAAATAAATATTTTTATTTAAATAAATAAATAATAATAATAAACACTTAAATTTTATATATTTTTATGCGTATTTAAATTAAATATAATTAGTTAAAATTTAAGTATATTATATTCATATATATATTTAATATTATAAATTAATATTTTATTTATTTAATACTTTATTTAAAATGTAATTTTTTTTGTTTATTTTTTTTCTGTCTAATTTTTCTCCAAGTGCAAAGATTGAGAATCAGAAACAGTTTGTTGCCTTTGTTGCCTGAAGTAGATGACGTCGGATAAGCATCTCGAAGATATTTCTCTTGTGAATTGCATTATTAATCCTGGCAATAGCCAATAACCAAATATGGCCATAAATTGCAGCTTAAGGACGAGCGAATCCATTCAACTATTCAGCAACCAAAGTGTTTGAGTTTTGTCTAAAATTACATATGTACATACATATACATATACTCGAGAATATATTCCAAAAAATGACCTGTTTTACCTCGATGCAGCAGCAGCAGAAGCAGCCTTGCAGCAGCAGCCTTGCAGCACAGAAAATGTTTTAATTAAGGAAATTGCTGATTTCCCAGTGAGTGTTCTACTCGTTGCGCTATGTTTGAGCAATCAAATACAATGTGTTGGTCTGTGTGTATGTGTGATCGCAATTCGATTTCAAGTACGAGCATACAAGACTGAACCAAAACTCAACCATCATTGTGCAGTACAGTGGGTACTTTTTGGGTACTCCTTGGATACTCCTTAGGTACTCCAAGTATATAAATTCATCTGTCCATCGCAGCAGCACGCACTCCACTCCACTCTGCAGAGAGAAAGAGTGAGAGAGAGCGGCCGCAATCCCTCAGTGACTCAATAATAAATACCATGCCCCCCTTTTGACTTTTTGGTCTATTGTTTTGGGCTCATTAATCCATTTGGGCGCTGAAGGGGGGTAGCTGAGGGGGCCCACTTGATTGAGTTTGACAGTAAAATATTTTATCCTAAATCATTTGCCAATTGTTTTCCTTTGGCCATCAATGGGGGAAAATTTGCTTAGCCGATTTGTTAAATGCGTCAAAAAAGACGCCACAACACATGGAGAGGGGGTGGCGAGAGGGGGTGCAGAAGGTACATCATAGCACTACTCGACCAAACATTGGACAGCCCATGTCTATGTCCATGTCCATGTCTGTGTCTGTGTCTGTGTCTATGGCTGAGTATGAGTCTGTGTCTGTGTCTGCGTCCGTTACTCGTCCCGTGTCGGTGTCGGTGTTGGTGTCGGTATTGGTGCTGGTGTCGGTGTCCATGTCCGTGTCCATGTCCGTGTCCTGGCTGTTAAGTGCAGCACGCAAATAAATCATAAAATATTTAGTTTGAAAATGTCATGCAACATTTCTGAAGAGAGTGGCAGCGGCGGCAAACATTCAATTTTTTGGCAAGAGGCCAACAGCAAAATAGCAAACCGCTCAAAAATCTTTTGACTCCACTACCCAGGACTCTCAGGACTACCAGGACTCCCTCGTCTCCCAGTGTTCTTGTTGCTGGGAGGCAAGCAATTGAGTGCAATACACTGGATCGCTGGCCGCATCTTTGTGGCAAATGTGAAATTATCAAGACACGCATCTCGTCTCGTGGCAACATGTTAAAATATTAAGACAAACAGCCAGGAGTATTACAGGATAGGCGTGTGTGTGTGTGTGTGTGTGTAGCTTGCAGCACCAGCACCTCTGGCATTCCACAGAGTAAAGAAAATTGTGTCACACTCACAACACCCCCCCCGACCACCTTTGAATGCACCATGCCCCCCCCTTGCCACAACCACATTGGTCGAGTGTAAAATGCAAAAAGTGTGACCAAAACACACACACAAAAACCGCAAGCGGTTCGCCTTAAGAATGCCTGCCGCCCGTCCTGCAACTCAATCAAAAAGGCAACAGAGCAGAGCAGAACGGACCAGGCCGGGACCAGGGCAAGGGTTAAGGTACATAGAGGTAGACGTATATGTAGTTGTAGATGCTCTGCCCCATTTCGTGGGCTGGGGGAGGATTAAGGTGGGGTGGATTCAGGTGATGAAGTGGGCCAGTGGGCCCACAGAGTGGGTGTCTGACAAAGCCCCTCCAAAGAGCACGAGCGTCCTCTAATCAGACCTATTGGAGAAGTGGCAACGCTTGCAAAAGTCCTTCAAATTGCTATCGGGAATGTACACACACACACATATGAATGTATGTATATATGTATGTGCATTTGTATATTTTATTCATTCGTTGAAGTTGGCCAACAATTAAATTCGCTTTAAATCCCAGAAAACTCCTTTCACTTCCGTTCACTTGCCAACAAGTATTTTTGGAAAACCGTATGCTGCCCTGAGGGCGGGAGGGGGGCGGAAGGGGGGGCAATGGAAAAATTGCAACTCGTTTAACCATTCATTTGGGGAAATTATTTATGAGAAAAGGTGTGCGCCCTCAGGCAGAGAGTTCTCTGCCATCATTATAATTTGAACAAAAAAAACAAAAGAGAGAGAATATAATGGAAGGCAGTCGGCAATCGCCAGGAAAAGCCAATAATTCGCGGAAATCTATTTGCCGAGTTGCCGAGTTGCCGGGTTACCGGTTGACTCCCGATTCCTGATTCCTGATTCCTAGAGCTGCTCTACAGGCCAGGCTGCCCAGAGCTTAATAATCTTTTCTGAATTTCTGGAAATCGTTGTACGTTGTTCCTGGTAAAAGTAAGTGCTCCTGCCTCCTGGAAATCGTGTGTGTGTGTGTGTGGGCGTCAGAGATACAGCGGGTATTTGTGTACTCATGAAATGAAGCACAAATTGAAAATTAAGTTTGCCCAGCCTGTGACCAAGCGATTGTCGCAAATAATTCGAGTAGATCCGGAAATTCGTTCCCATTCGTACTCGCATTGCGTGTGCCATGGAAACGTGAGCAATGATGACTATTCCGGTTATTTCAGCCACTAAAATAGCTTCACAACAGAGCTAAATACATATGCCAATGCTCTAATCATAGGAGAATCTAACCATATCCAATGATACATATGTCATATCCCTTTTGTTTGGTGTAAAATACAAATAATATTCTTGTTCACAGATGAACACATTATTGTACTTAAAGGACAAGATTCTTTGCACACAAAACCAATCTATTCTAAGTAATACCTAGAAGTTATGACTGCTAGGGTGCGAGGGGAGCGGAGAAATGATCTGTCAACTCATTGACACACACGACAACCCAAAGTCAAGTGCAGTAGGCAACCCAAATTAAGTCCAAAAATACTGATGCTGGCATCATGCTTGCACTCGCAGTACCGATGCACCCGTTCTAAGAATAGAACACATCCTTTGATTACTTTAGTGATTAAAAAGGGAACAATCCAACCAAATTTTGAACGTAGATTCGTAGAAGAACGTAAGCTTTTTGCAGTTTTTATTGCATTTTTCATTTAAAAAAAGTGAATACTAGATATATGTATGTACATATATATGTATGTATATATATACTCCTAGGTACATATGTACATATATGTTTGTTTCTATGGCAATATTCGTTGCGATTCTGTTCGATTCGGTGCGATTCGGTTCCGGTTTTTGGTTCCTTTCCTCAATTCCACTTTCAAGTCCAAATAAATACGAAAAATTTCGGAATCCATGTGGCAAGGCGGTGCAGCAATCAATGGTGGGTGGGGGCTGGGGGAGGGGAGCACTGCTTACTGCTCGTGCGATTTCCTAATTCGTTGCGAATTTTCCACATAGCCGAAAAACGAAAATGAATGAAATGAAAATTGTTGTGCAGATTTTAATAAACAAAGTGGAGGGGGCGGGGGTGGAAATAGTGTTGGGAAAATTGAATGCGTTGCCTGGAAATCCCGAAGCTGCTGTTGCATTAATTTGTTGATTGAAACGACCAAAGAAGTGGCAGTGGGAGGGAGGTAGGGAGGTGTGGGGGTGTGGGGTTGAGGGGGCGTGTGGCAAAGTGGCAAAAAGGAAACATCTAGAATTTCAAGGCAAGCGAATGCCAACGCCAACGCCACCCATCATCATTGGGGCACATCAATGATGCACAGGAATGATTCCCCTTCCTCCTGCATGGGTGGGCATCTCTATGTGTATGTGTGTGTGTGTGTGACGAGTGTGTGCGTATGGGAATGGTCAATACCGACTAATTGCGCTTAACAAGCCAAAAAAACAAAAACAAAAAAAAAATTGAAGCAACTCTTAGAGAGAGAGAGAGAGAGAGAGAGAGAGAGAAAGGAGGGGGAGGGCAAAGAACGAGCGCCAAATTCAGCAGAAACAGGACGAAAAAAGAAAGGACCAGAGAAAGCGAAGAAATGGGAAGGGGGAGAAAGTTGCTGCTGTTGCTACTGCTGCTGCTGCTGCTGTTGCATCTCTTGTGGTGTGTGTGTGTGTGTGTAGCAGGGACTGGGCTTGGGACTGGGTGGCAGGGATGGATGGATGGATGGATGGATGATAACATGCTCCTAATGGACTTGACATGCAAATTGTCGTCATCAAGAGTAACCCAAACGAGCGGCGGCGACGTCTGTGCCGCCTCGACCGGTTCCCTCCCCTCAAAAACGTTGCAATGGGCGTTGGTGGGCAACGACTTTGGATTTTGATTGTTGATTACCTTGGTCGCCCGCTACCCCGCTCGCATCCCCCCAACAGCATCTGTCGTTGCATCAGCCAGCAGCTTCCAGAGCCATCATCCAGCATCAGAAGCTACATCAGCAGCAATCGCATCCGCATCCGCATTGGCATTGGCATCGGCATCGACATTCGGTTACGGATTCGGATTCGCATCTGCATCTTCCATCCTCCATCCTCTCGTCTTCCATCTCCATCTGGTGGCACACAGTAAATTGCGTTAGGCAAACAATTGAATCGGTCTGTGTCCCCGGTGGCGATTCGGGGATTCGGTTGGGTAACAAATTTTTAATGCACACATTTAGGGTACGAGTACCAGTAGGACGAAGGACGTAGGACGTAGGAGCAGGAGCAGTACTGGTACTACCAGACAGACAGACAGACAGACAGGCCAACGAGAGCCATATTGGATTCATTGGCTTAACGAAGTTGCCTCTTCCCCATTCTGATGCCCCCTCCCCCCCACTTGCCACACTCCACTACCAGTGCTTTTCTGACAAATTGCATAAGTCAACGGGGAGGACAAAACTTAATTATGATTACTCCAGAGAGAGAGAGAGAGAGAAAGAGAGGGAGAGAGAGGGACCTGCAGAGGAGAGAGAGAGAGCTACAGAGGAGAGAGTGGGAGAGAGGGAGATTGGGATGCTGAAAATGGCATGAGAAATGGCATCGAAAAAGTGAAATTATTGTCAAGGATTATCTTATCGCTATCCGTAGAATGGAATAGATTATAGCGTATTAAAATTATCATCCTATTAGATGTGAGAATCGTACATACAAATCCTGTATAATATACATAAGCCGTTTTGTGGGATCTGCGGAAGGGAAGGAAAGGGAAAGGGGAGAGATGGTTGATGTACATATTTCTTCATGCTATTTCAAAACGACTCCTGATGCGAGACTGCAGTAATATTTATCGTTTATAACTCAACAATAGACGTAATATTTTATTCAAGGACAACAATGCGAGAGTCCTTGCAGGAATTCGATATACACCGCGGGGGCTAGAGGAGAGGCATTTTCGATATTTGGAATCAGATTAAACGGAATGTGGGTTAACACATTTTCAATGAGTATCAACTGCTGCTGCTGCTGCGGCAGCTGCAGCACACACACACACACACACAGACATACACATACACTGATGTTGCAGGTACGGGGATTGAAATTGCGATTGAAATGCGGTTGAAAATGCGATTTTAAATTGCCCCAAAAGTACGAACTTCACAAAAATATTCAAGCTAATTAGGGTTAATGCGCAACCAGAGAGAGAAAAAGAGAGTGGCAGAGAGGGAGGGATGGTGGTAGGGAGAGGGGTAGCTTTAAGCTGCCGCCTGCCTGCTGACAGTTATTCAATATTCCATTCCATTCAATTCCGTTATATGGTTGCATGCATCAAATCAAGCCAATAGCCGGGGATTGCGTAGTGCTTCCATTTTTGTTGCCGGCTTGTTGCAGGTGGCAAAAGAAATTTTCAATTACAAAAATTGATACCATTAATTAAAAAGTCAAAGCGCCAAAGTGTAGCGCAAATTAAGCAACACAAACACACACAGAGAAACACAGATAAAAAAACACACACACAGATACAAATGTTTAACTTTGTCATGGAACTGGCTTCAAGATTTGCATGAGAGCACAAAGTGAAAGCGAATCGAACTGCTGAAAGGAAGGGAACACAAGAGGGAAAGCAGGAAGGCAGAAAAGCAGGGAAAAGTAAAAGCAAAGGCGCGTTGTACAACCCAAGAGGCATACGCACACACAGACAGGCACACGCACACACAAAGATGCAGATACAAAGGTAAAGGTTGGCAGGTCCTTAGAATCGATCCTCTAAGTAGACAGAAGATTGAGTACCCTGTCATTGGGTGTCTTAAGGTGCCAACCCTCTCTTTAATCCACTTTGGTCCAGTGGGGATGATGATCGCTTCCCCCCCTCAGCCATGGTACCCCTTCTCACCCACCTGGAAGCCTCTTGGGGGATCTCCTAGGGGGAAAAGCCTAAAATTTACATTTTGTAGTTTCAAACGAACATTTCCCAGGGCCTCGTAGGCCAGGACTTTAAATTCACTCAGCTTTCATTTGATTCCACATTCAGAGTTATTTTACTCGTTCGTAGATACACATAGAACGAGTGTTCGATAAATTTTCCAAGATGGTGTCTATCCTGGCGATTGTGTTGGCCGTCTGTCTGGGCCAAGTTCTGGGCTGGACCTACTTCGAGCCCCTTGGCTGGTCACCCACACCAATGTGGTCCTGCTATTTAATATCTGGATGCACCATGATGTCGCTCGCATACATTGACTTCTACCCCAGACTCCGCCTCCGCCCCGGCCGCATCGTAAACCGTAACCGTTTGGATGGCAAAATGAAGTTGTTTCTGGAGACGTTCGTATCGTTTGCTCTATTGGACATCGTGCCCCACGGCGTGTGGTGCCGTTTGATCCAGCCCTTGATCCACCTTGCGGTACGTTCTCTCTGCTTCTACATGGACATGGGTGAACGGGAATATCACCAGGTAGAGGGCTTGCTCAATGGCTTCGCGACCACTGCAGTTGCCTTTATGTTGTTCTATTTCTTGATCAATGCTCTGGATCGCTACTGGACGCGCATCAACAAGTAGAGAAAGTTAAATTTTAAATTGAATTGAATGTAATGTATCTATTTCTTATATTCGTAGCTCCGGTTCCAACTCGCCCCCGCGCGCTCGTGGGCGCTCTCCCCATCCACACGTCCCTCGAGGGGCCCCTGGGTTGTGAGCTCAGCTGCGAGTCATTTATACACACATATATATACATACATATTTATACATATATACATATATATGTACATACACAGTTACACACTTTCACATATGTTAATAAAGTTACATAAAGCAAGTGAAGAAAATCTTTTGGGGATTGGAATTCTTCGACAACCTCCCGGATCCACCCCCCTGCAAACAGTAGGTTTTTCCCATGGTTTGTATCATGGAAACTGAGTTCTGAGTTGGTCCCCAGAAACCGACAACAATGTACACAATATTTGGTGATCTTTGGCCAGGATCTGCGAGCAGGACAAAAAGTACCTTAAAATTCTACGATTTTCCCCGAAGTCAGTGATTTTTCGTGTCTGAAAATTTCCCACAATAAAAGGGTATACCAAAGGTCATAAGGATTCCCCTAGGGGAAACATGTGGAAAAACTGAAATCCGAGTATTCCTCTACTCTATTTTTTTTTAGTCTTCTATCCCCCTCCCTCCCCCCATGCCTTGGTCGCCCTGCCACGCCTTTGGTTTGCTTTTGCTTTAGATTTTCTTTAGCCTGTTTGTTGTAGTAATTTTCCTAATTTTCAACTCAGTGCAGCAGCAGCAACAGCAGCAAAGACGGAGAGTGGAAACAAACCCGAATCAAAGCCTTGCCTCCGCCCTCGCCCTAGCCCCTCTCCACACCGTCCACTGGCCCCAGCAAGTGCGTGTGTCCCCACCACCCACCAACCGACCCTATCCGACCCTCGGCGGCGACGAAGAGCTTTGCTTTCTGGGCAGAGCGAAGGGGGAGGGGGGGCGGGGTTGGCGAACGCCCGAAAAACGTTGCCTCGCTTCGCTTTGTTCTAATTGAAAACGAAAATGTAATTAGTTCTCGCCTACAAACGACAATGTCGGAGGCGCCTCAGACGCTTCAAACGAAACGAAAAACGCACGCAAATGTCGCAAAGTTTGTTTAAAAATTACCAAGGCAGCGGCAAAAGGAACGGCAAAGGAACGGCAAAGTGAAGGGGTGGGAAAGGAGGGAAAAGGAGGTTCGGCTCGAAACCGGAAAACCGGAAAGCCGGGGCAACCTGCCTGAGGGGCAATGGCGATGAGTCTGCGGCAACAATTAGCAGCAAAACAGCTCAAAGAATCGGCGACGGGAGCTTATTAGAAAGACGACTCCACTACCAGAAACCCACACCCACACCCCTCCCAATTCCTCATCCCTCCTCTTCAGTCTTTCTCTCTCTCTCGCTCTCTCTGTAGCAAAAGTATACTTTATGCATATGCTGGCAAACATTTGCCAAAGCTTGAGCCGCGAAGCCAACAAAGCCAACTGCCAAGACACCCCTCCAAGAAACCCCTCCGTCGCCCGTAAAGAGTGTGGGTGGGGCAGCCAATATGGCTGACATTTCCATGTGGCAGGGATCTGGCGCGGATTTGTAGCTGGAGCGAAGAGACAGAAGGTCGCAAGGGCAGAGGACAGGGGAGAGTCGGTCGACTGGGATCATGTTTAAAGCACTTTCCGGAGTATCCCACAAGTTATTCCAAATACAATTGTTGGGTGGCAACTCTGTCTTCTACGGCCACCCCCCTCGAAATGGTTTGTCAACTCTGGCGCTAATGAGGGAGCCAAAACAGGAGTAGGAGTAGGAGCCGGAGCAGGGTGGAAAACTGCTAATGGAAATGGTGTGTTTCTTGGTTTTACGAAAATCACCTGAATAAATGCTTCAAAAGCCAACGAGGGGTGGGGTAAAAGCTCCAAAAGAATTATAAATATATATTAACTATATATAATACAAATATATATTTCTCAATCTTTGTGTCCAGGGGGCAAGTATTGGCCTAAACGAGCGCCATGGCGTTGCTGAAACTGTCCAAGGAGGAGCCTCGCCAAAAGGAAGCGCAATGAACTTGTCCAACATTCATTCCACACTCACCAGAAGACGCCTCAGAGTCGTAGATGCCAAAGGAAACTCAACTCCAAAGACGGTAATCCTTTCGTGTTAAGTATTCCATCAATTTATCATCATAATTGGGTAGACAGAAGGACCGAAGAACTGAAGGATCTAGTTACCAGGGGCTTGGACTTTCAATTGACTTTTCATTTGACTCATTTCTTCAGAAATAAAAGCCAATTTCTTCAAGTTCCATTTTATGAAGAGAAAACGCCCTTCCGAAGGGGATTTAAATGATTATAAATATACACAAACCGAAGAAGAAAATCAACTGCTGTAAATGGCAGACAGCCTTGCCCAAATCCTTGCCCAAATAGAGCCTGGATTCTCAATGAACTTTTTTCTGTGAGGAAATCCTTTAAAGAACAAAGTCTTAGGCGAAGTAAAAGCTTAGTGTATTCAAAAAGGTTGTTGATTTACTGCTCAAAAACCTATTCAAATGTTGGAAAGTAGAAAACTTCAACGATTACTATTACTGTGTTTATTACTTTGTTTATTCGTGAATTCTAATATTCCTGAAATTAAAATAGCCCCTGCTTATCCGACGGAGATGTTTAGATCTTAAAGGAAAAGTCTGACACTCGTGAGGAGAGTTGCAAATTCATACTAACTTTATTTCGGAAACGTATTCTATTCTCATCGCTAGACCCACGGTTGAACGGATGCATCGGTACTGCGAGTGGCCAACTGGGTTGTCGTGTGTGTCGATGAGTTGACAGATCATTTCTCCCCCCGCGCACCCCTGCAGCTATACAAATTATGGGTATACAGAATACTGGAATCCTACGAATGGTCAGTCAATGGTCATTCTTTTCAAGCATGTTCTAAGTAAGGATGAGGATGATGTGAGCTACGCATGCATCCAACCGTCCATCCATCTACCTGCAGCCGTAGTTTTCATGCATTCAAAAGTGTTAATTATATTTTGTATAAATAATTATATCTATTCCATCATTAAACAGTGCTTAAAGCCAGCTCAAAATACTTGGTAATTCGCCATTACGTATGTACGTATCTATGTATGTATATAGAGGGGCAAACGGCATTAAATTTATGACCAAGAACGGGTATGCACGGGGCGGCGGTGGCGGCGGGGGGTACTGTTTAGGCAATGAATCGTGCGGCCTGCTGCGAAGTGGAGCGGCGCTGAGTGGCTGGTTAAGAGGAGCAAGGAGGGGTGGGGAGGGGAGGGGTGGGGTAGGGGAGGTCATGTGGCGAGGCCAAGCGGCCATAATTGGTCAGTAGGCTGCAGAATCCGCATATCGACTTGGCGGCTTTGGGCCTTGGCCCCCCACCCCCCCTAAAGGCAGTTGCCGTCGGAATGCATGTTGCATATTGTGCATGGCATGTGGCATGGGCTGGAGCTGGCAATTAGCAGAGAATATCAATTGGCGTACGGCGAAGTCCAATTTTGTGTCTGCATCACTTTGTCGTCGTCGCGTCGTTGCAACTGTAGCTGCCACAGTGCCGCAGTCCCACAGTGCCATGTCCAGTGGCACTGTAAGCCCAGTGCTAAGCTTTTGTAAGCGACACACAGCGATGCATGCCCCAACACATGCCGCACACTCGGTGCCATAATTATGCTATTGGAATCTGAAGAGTCGTCCGTGGGACATACAATTGCAACAAACCGCCGCAACGAAAGCGCAAATCAGGACCAGGGACGAGGGACCAGGGACGGGGGACCAGGACCGGGAAGCACCTGCTCGTGTTATTGCCTCCAGGTGTTGCCCCGTTTGGCGCTTTGCTCCCACTCCCTCGCCCTCGCCCTCTCACTCTCTCTCTCTCTCAATCTCTCTTGGTGGCTATCGTTTTGCTGGCGGCGAATGGGGCGTGGCATGTCCTGGTCAACGCCACTGACCGCAGGACGCGCCGCTGCGTAAATGTTACAGCAATGAGTGGTTTTACAGTTGAGTGAATTAATCTGCACCCACCCCCAACCCCCCCAGACCCTGCAGCCTCCCTGCCAACGCATGAACACACACAGACACTTACATATGCCAATGCCAATGCATACATGCACATGCACAGTGCACAGTGGCAAAAACTGGACAAATTCTGATTGAATTTTCCCTTTTCTCGCATTTAAAGCTCGTAAGCCTATTAATATAATGAATGTTCAATAGAACTAATCCATTGTGCCATTGTTATCAGTCGGTCAACTTAGTGGCACACGCCCATTAAATGCTGCATGGTTCATTGTGCATGGTGCATGATGCATTGTGCTGTGTGGCAGGTGGCTTGGCAGCAAGGATTTTCCAATCTGCTTAAAGGATCGCATGGTGGGTGATGAGCAGCAGGCAAAAGCCAAAGGGTTCCAGCTGCCACAACCAATTTGGTAGTAGAAAACAGTCAAGAAAAAGATCAAAGGTCAGCAGATCGCGGCTGATTTGGAGTGCAAGAAAAGCGCGTCCATCCAATGAGGAAAATATGAAAAAAAAAAAAAACAACAACCAGGAACAGGAAAAACAGCAAATGCTGCCAGATTCGAAAACAAGATTAACGTGCACCAAAGGGTGGCATGCTAAGTGCCACAAAGAGTCTGCCCGCGAATGCAGCAGTCAAGATCAGGGCTAACGATTAATGTAGGAGGCGGAAGCGGAAGGTCTGAGGCCAAAGATAAGACATTTGCATTGCAGTTCAGAGATCGAAAAGATATATGTATATATGTACGTATTGCCATTGGCACAGCTGTTTGTCGGTGATAAGGATGCATATAGCATTTTTACGGAATGTAAACTGTGGAGAAAAACAAGAAAATAAACAACTGGAGGAGGCTGGGAAATATTTGCTTATATCCCGTTCCGCGGCTCCTCTGCCTGCTCGTCTGTTGAGTGTGAGTTGAGTCGATCTCATTGTTTGCAGGGACTTCGTTTTCGGTCCCCAAAATCCAGCAACAAATACTCCTTTCTTTTCTTTTATTTTGTGGTTTTTATTCTCTTTTCTGTCAGTGTACGCCCGGTCGACGGCGACCAATTATCATGTTTCAATTTGCATTTGTAAGCACTGCAGTTGGGTGGGAGGCGACAGGCGGCGGGCGACGGGCAGCGGGCGGGAAAGCCCAGGTCTGGCTTCGCAGGCAACCGCTGAGCCGATTGCCAGGACGCGCGCCATCACCATCGACACTCAGTGCCATCGACATCGACATTGCCATCGCCTGCATTTGGGGAGGGAATTTGGCATTTATTGCAAATGGCCGACGCCACTCGACTGCCATTTGCACTGCACTCTGCACAGCACCTTCTCTCTCTCTCACTTTCTCCCTTCGGCCGTCTACCTTTTCCCTTCTGCCTTCTATCTTCTGCATTCTGCCTTTTGCCATCCTCCCTTCTGGACATATACACCGAAAATGGCGTCATTTCCGCACCTGACGCGCTTTACAAATCAACGCAAATTTCTCAAAAACGTTTGTGGACCGACGTCACATACACACACACTTAAAAAATACTTTGGGACAACGACAAAAAAAAACGTAAACGATTTTCCAATATTTCGACTATGGGAATACCCGGTATTTACATTTTTTTTTTCTCTGGCAAGGAAATAAAAAAAAAAATAAAAAAAAATCGCAATTTGGGAATGGAATTCAAGTAAAAGTACTTGAAGCAGAGGATGGGCTCAGATATTCTTAAGGAAGTTTACTAGAGTATTATATGTAAAATATACACTATAATATCTCTTGGAGATACTTAGATGATTTTTTGATATAGCTCTGACCCGAATGTGATCTCTATATCCTCAAAATACTATCCAGCAAACAACTTTGGCTCTCTTGAAATCTTTAAGATCTCTGGGTGATATTTTTTTAACTTTTTGTTTTTGAATATTTTATGCAGTGTTTTTATATTTGTTTTAATTTTATATTATTTGTTCAATTTTCTATTCTTATTTAATTTTTTTATTTTATTATTATATATTTTTTTATAATTTTTTTTTATTTTTATTATATTATTTTATTTAATTATATTTTTATTATATTTTTTCATTTTATTATTTTATTTTATATTTTTTTTATTTTATTATCTATTTTTATTTTTTTTTTAATTTTATTTTATTATTTATTTTATAGCCTCCTGTCTTGTATAGATAAACGAATGGAATTTACCCTGTTACTTGCGCCCTGTACCCTGTTGCCGTTTGCCGAAATTCGAACCCTTGAATCCTTGTACACTTGCATTGTGTGTGTGTGGTGTGTGTGGGGGTGTGTGTGTGTGTTACCTGATTTGTTGTTGGGCTTGCAACATTATTGTTGCTGTTTCGTTTAGCATTTTGGCCGCGTTGTTTGTTTGGCATTGGCTGTTGTTGCTGTTGCTATTGTTGTTGCTCGTTCCTTTCCTACCGACGTTGCCCCTGGGCCTGCCTCTGCCCGTGCACCCCCACCCCCGCCCCCGCCCCTGGGCCTGGCTGCTCCTCCATGCTATTGTGGTTTGTTATTGGCCGTTGATAAAATCATCAATAAATTAAAAATGAAACTAGGCTCTCGGCAATCGGCAATCGGCGAGAGAGCCGCCCACCCACATACATCCTCTCCTCGCGTCTCCTCTCTGGCCTGGTCTGGTCTGGTGTGGTGTGGTCTGCCGTTTTTTTTTTGTTCCCTGTGGGCCACGCCCCCTGTCACTCACTCGGCCATAACATCCGTTGGCAGTTAAATGCCGGGACGTTGGCGGCGTCTGTGGCCGGCGCCTGTGTGTATGCAATGGCATTTTTATTTCTATTTGCCAGGACCCGCCAGCACCAGCACCAGCCATAAGCTATCCTTTTTTCCAAACGGTGTCCTGGCACTTGAAGGTGCACTTTGCGACTAGAAGGTGGCTTCTGGATCCTGGCTCCTGGCCACCTGGAGGTATTACAGAAGATTCCACGAGAGAAGTCTGTTCCTTGTGGATTTTGCTGGAGAGTATATATCTTTTATGAGATGTATATATTGATTCTGTGATGGCCTTCAAGTGTATAACGATTGTCGTTTTTGGCTCGAACCGCGGCGTTCATTCAGCGACCAACATTTTCATTGTTTGTTCACAGATTCCCACATGCGTGCGTGTGTACCTGGATGTCCCTGCTTTGTGGCAGCAGCAGCAGCAGCATCAGGGGCAACAATGCACGGGCAGGAAGAGCACGAGGACGCCACAATGGACAGTTTTGCATAACGCATTAGAGATGCATTCAAACACACACAAAAACACACAGGAGCCTCGTGGTCGTCGACATGCGTTCAATGGATTTCATCGTGGCTGCCCCACTGCCAGCTGCCTGCTGCCTCCTGTCTGCTTTTGAATGATTCTCTCACTCTCTCTTGCCGGCTTCTGCTTTTGGCATATAATAATAATAATAATAATAGTAATAATAATGACAGACTGGCCGAATTTGTTGAATTTTGATTATTTTATAATAAGGAGAGCAGAGGGAATTGCATTGATGATGGATGGACTCTGAAAGAGTTTCAGTTGCGGTCCCCAAAATGATGGATAATAATTGTAATCGGTGCCTGTTTCCGTTGCACCCCCACCTTTTTCGGGTCTAATTATCAATGGACCTAGCAGATGGGACTTAGGCTCCTGCAGGAGGATGCACCTGCAGTTGAATTCTCTGTGCTGCTCAGAGCTTTGAAATTAAAATTCGTTTCGATTCGATTCGGCAGCTAACTGATTGATGCCACAATGAACAATACTACGCATAGGCTTACATGGGTACGGTATGCCACTCACTCACTCACTCACTGGCACAAAATGGCAAACTTTATGCCATCTTTTGTGCGTTCGATTGGTCGATTGGCTGATTGGTCGATTGGCAGGCTTTTGTAATTGCGATAAATGCTCGAAAATGTGGGAATAATGTATGTATGAACATACCAGAGGAAACGACTTAATCCGACTAGAATCGAGAAGAACAAAAGGTAGGCCCCACCCCAAATCGTAGTAACACTAAATTGCTTTATTTATTAACTATATTCACTATCCTTTGTTTTATTCATTAGCCATCGTTTCTACTTATTTCTTCGATGAAAATTGTTAAGAACTTAAAGGAAAAGTCTAGACACTTGTGAGCAGAGTAGTAAATTTATAATAATGAGGGATGGGTACAACTTTGTATTCTCCACGGGTGAACGGGTGAACGGGTGCATCGGTACTGCGAGCGGCAACAATCGCTGGCAATCGTTGGCAATCGCTGGCTGCTTTCCCCTATTTTCCCCTATTTTGAGTGTTTGGAGCATCTTGAGCATAGCTCAAGCCGTGATAATTTGTGATAATTATAGAGAGAGAGCAGACCCTTCTGTTTGGGGGACGAATTCTTGTTGGACAATGCACACAATACTGGAATTGTTGGCCTACTTTTGAGCAAGTGCCTCGTGCCTCCTGCCTCGTGCCTCGTGCCTCCTGCCTGCCGCCTGGCATTGCGTTTCTGTTTAATCAAAACCCGAACGAAACGCAATTAAATGTGCGCATCGTCACGTCACGTCGCATCGCGTCGCGTCGTCCAGTTGCCACTTGGGCGAGAGGCAATCCAAGACAATGGCCACCCTACCCCTCGAAATGTAGCACTAATGAGGCACATGCCACATACACTCCTACAGCTACAGCTACAACTCCCCGTCCCCACCTCCGCCTCCGCCCCCTACGCTGCTGCACAATTGTCAACAGCAAAACAATATACAAATAAATTGTATTTTATTTCACTTAAGTTGGAAACGCAGCGCCGCCGCCGTCGTCGAGCCACGTCTTTTGCCAGCTACAGAGCGCAGCATAGAGAAATCCACACTGCAAGGTATATCCGATCCGATCCGAACAGAACAGAACAGATCTTTGGTGCCGCATGCAACATCTTTGGTTGCATCTGTGTCTGCCTGTCGCATATACTCCAGTTGCCACCCAAAAACGAAACGATGACATTGCCAGACATTGCAGCGTAAGGGGGCGCCCAGGCGTCCAGGTAACCATCGGCACTGACAATGCCACGTCGTCGTCGTCGTCGTTGTCGTCGTCGTCGTCGTCGTCGTCGTCGCTGTTGTCCCCAACCGTCGCCCCATCATTGTCTTTGTCTTTGTCGTTGTCGTAGTTGCATTTCGTGGCTGTTGCATTAAAACAATGGAGGCGGCCAGAACAATGCCAGAAAGACGGTACAACGGTGCAACGGTACAACGGTGGCAGCAGCAACATTCACAAAAGCCAAGACGAACAACAGCAGCTCAATGTAGCCAGTCGGTAGCTTCTCGCATGGGGCATACACTTGAAGGTATAGATGGTATGGATGGTACGGATGGTATGGATGGTAGAGAAGGCATTTAACAGATTGCTCTTGATGTGCGATGCGAGCCTTTAGTGGTTGCAGTTCGGTTCGGGGCAACCTCCACAGAGATTTGTCCCAGGCGAGTGCAAAGATTTTTGGCTGAAGCTGAAACTGGAACAACTGATGAATATTACACGAGGTAATCCATCCACAGCAGCCACCAGCAGCCGCCAGTTTAAAGACCTCAACGCTGTCGGCCTGTCCATAGCCATCATATCTCATTTCCATTTGGAGAATTGCATGGTTGCATTTGACAAGTACTGCCGTAAAGTCATATGTTGTACCTCGTATAACTCGAAATTGGATAGGGTTAATCCCTTTATCCCGTGCTTATCCTTTGAGAGCACATTCTGGGAAGCTGTAGAGACTTTTCGGTTGAATCCTTTCAGAGATCGGTGGTCTAGCCTGTGTTTCTGCCTCTGATCCGAAGTGAACGATCTTCAGCCATTCTTGATTTTAACCCAATTTTGTAGAACAGATTCGAATGGTTCTTCCGCACAGGATATACTATTTTAAGAGCTGGAAGTCAGTCTGTAAACTCGTCTAATTTTCACCCCAGACAAAGGACAAGGCCATCCTTGTGGCTTCGGGATGCGGATGGTCCCCATTCGGTGAGGAGGGCATTCCATAGTGGAAAAGTCGCTGTGGCACTGCCTCAATCTCTGATATTGTTGCACTTTTGTTGGCAACAGAGTTGCAACAGTTCTCTTCCTCTCCCCCTCTCTCTCTCTATATATTTCTGAGTGCAATTTTTTAATGACAGCTTTCAGTGTGGCAGAAGGGGCTTGGGCTTTGGTGGTTGGGGGGTTTGGGGGTGTCTGTGGTGGCCGAAAATCAACTTGATGCTGCTCGACGATGCGCAAAGCCAGCAGAGTGAGTGCAAAAGGCTTAGGACGGAGGAAAAGCGTTCAGGTGGAGCAGCCGTAAGAGATTTTCCCAGCACCACCAAAGGAATTCGTATCAGAGTCAAAAAACCAAAGGGAAAAGTCGGCAAAGTGCAATGCGCAGCGAAAGAGAAAGAGAGGCACATATGCAGAGTGAATGCGATGGAGAGAGAGAGGGAGAGGGGTACTGAGGGGGGCTGACACACTGGCCGAGTTCGAAGGAATGCCGAGCAGCAACAACAGCAGCAGCAGCAGCACTGCGGCTGCCATCTTAATTTGCATGCATTTGCTGTCTCCGCGAGTGCGTGTCGCCTCCCCCGTGTCTCTACCATCCCCCTGCCCCCTGCCTGCTGCCCCTGCCCCCTGCTTTGCCGTATGTGAGTGCGTGTCCGTGTGTAATTTATTTGTTGGCGACGCCGTCGCCGTTGTCGTTGCCGTTGCCGCGAGTCTCACGGAATTCCCTTGAACTTGTCCGGCGGCAGAGGAGCAACGGAGACGCCACGCAGCAGCAGCAGCAGCAGCAGCATCGGAGGCAGCAGCATCAGCAGCTTCAACAGCAGCACTCCGAAGTCCGAAGCAGTCGCCTTCGCCTTCGCCGTCGCCTCGTGCCACACAGTCGTCTGCCTGCAGTTGCAACGCAGCGAGCCTGTCGGCCATGACTGTCGCTCGGAGGCGCCACTCGCGTTGCCCGAAACCAATGCGATCCACAGCCCCACTGCCAGAGATGAGCGAACTGGCGAATGGATGAATGATTGAATGAATACACCCAAGTGGGTGCTATGAATGGATGAGCGAATGGATTGAACACAAAGTGTAGTCAAGACGGGCATGGATATTCGAATCCCTGGAAGAACTGACTATATATATAGACAGATTTTCATATGGGAAACCATTTTCATTTATCAGAGGTTAATTCCATATATACATATACTGTCGGTAAATATTGCAACACCGAATGAATCATCGCTCATCATTCGCTGCAACTGAAATGATTAGCAGTCATTTCCATTCAACGAAACACTCAAAGAGTGAATCATTTGCGGGTATGGATACTATTCATGCGGTCTGCTCATCACTTGGCCAAATGGCATCCACATATGGGATCCACAGCGGTGCCAGATCCACGCCTGCGCACTGTCCAGGACACCCACGATGCTTGCCGACGACGACAAGGGCGAGGACTTCGACAACATGCGACCTGCCCAAAGGTGCGCTGTGTGTCTCTGTGTGGGCAGCGTTCGTGCGTGTGTGTGTGTGTTTGTTGCATGTGGAACGAAAGACTCGACACAGACAGCAGACGAGTCATTGGCCGAGTTTTGTGTGTGGCACGAGGCGTTTCAGTTTCGTTTAGGATATCGAACACAGCGGTTTGGCCCACGGACAAGAGACCCCTCCACTTGACTCCCCGACTCGTTTAGACTCTCGACTCGACTTTCGACTCGACTCGACTCGACTCGACTCTACGCCGACACGATTCGATTCGATTGGATTGGATCGGGGACTCTCGACTCTCGACGCCAACATCAGAGTGTGCCACTTATTCGGCCTTTAGCCAGCCAGCGCATCAAACGGTTACACGCGTTGCATATCGCATATCGCATTTCGTATTTCGCATTCATTCGGTGTCTCGTCTTCACGTGCTTGCCACACGCTTGCAACACGCTTGCCAATTTGTCGCCGTCGCGTTCCCGCGTTTCTTGCGCGGCACTTGACCGCCTCTGATCCGCCCTGAACCTTAACCCGTAGCCGTAGCCGTATCCGCAGACGTACCCGCAGCCGTGACCGTATCCGTATCCGTGTCCCCGTGTCCTCCTGTGTCGTGTGTCAATAGTTTTGGGGTACTTCCGATTGTTGCTCCTTTTTTTTAAGTGTTTGTTTTTTTTTTTTTATTGGGAGCTCAAATATAAACAACAACTTAAACAATCCAATTAAAAAGTGCGAAGAAAGTGACTGCAAGGACTGCAAGAGTGTGGCATGCCATACCGATGATGGGCCTGCCCCAATAATTCCATAAGTGCAATAAATGCCATAAGTGAGAGTGTGGCAGTGGCAGTGGCAGTGTGCGATCGGATTTTGGGAATGTCTGTTGCGTCGGCGGAACGTGTGAATTTTTGTGAATTTCTCTTTGCGAAACTCTAGTAAGCAAATCATTTTTGAAAGTGCCTGAAAGTAGGCAGCAGTTTCTTGAAAGCTGCTATCGGGAGGGTAGGGACTGGTAGCCAAAAAAAAAGAAAAGAATCATCCACACCTGAGCCAATGCGGCAGGCCACATTTTTCAACTTGTTTCCAAGTGTTCCCTCTCTCTCTCTCTCTCTCTCTCTCTTGCTCTTAAGGCATAAAATGCTACCAACTTTCACTCAATTTATTCGAACTTTTGCTCTCGGCTTGCCTACAGATTTAGATTTTCTTTTTTTTTGGTGTTGTTGCTTTCGTTTTTGGGTTAGCAAAAATCGAATCAACGATAGGAGCGGCTGGAGCGGCAGGAGTAGCACAAAATACAGAAAAATATAAAGAAAAATGCGATAATTTAATCTGGTTTAAGCTACCGACGGAACGGGGCTTTCAGGCTGGAAGCTGAAGCTGGAACTGTAGCTGACGCTTGAGCTCCCAGGAGGAGCTATGCTACGGATCTGCAGACGTTTTGGCCGGCGTCTAAGCAAATTAAAAACTTTCTTCAGCTCTCACTCGCACTCTCTCGCTCTAGCTCTCTCTCACAGAGACCATTTCTGTCTGTCTGTCTGCTGCTACTGTGTGTTGGGTGGGGTGGTGTGGGGTGGTGTGTCTCCAAAGAGTTTGTCACGTCTTTTAGGCATTTCTTTCGGTTTTTTTTCGGGGTTTTTTCTGGTCGTGTATATTGTATATGCATAAATTCTGTTTATGCCAAAAATCCAGTCGGCAATAAAGTCCGTTCGCCCTTCAATTTTGCGCAATAAAAAGGCAAAATGCGAAATAAATGCGACGCAGCTGACGAATCAGATGGGGAAGAGGCGCAGGAGGTTGCAAGATGGAAAGATGAAGCATAAAGAGAGACCTCGCCATTGGATTGTATGATGTGCAAATAGGATGAAAGTACACCCCAATCTGAGGGATGGGATGGGGTTAGCATATACACACGCACACACGCACACATATCGATACTTTTGACTGGCCATAAAAGCAGGAGCCTATCTAGCATACAAATCGGTAGGGATCGAAAGAGACAGAGAGAGAGAGAGAGAGAGATGGGGAGAGACAGGGAACAGGGAACGGGGAGGCTTATAAATATGCGAGACTTTATGGCCCTCGGGAGGTGTTTTGGCGGCGAATTCTTTCAGCAACGACGACACCTGCTCTGTGGCATCCTTAGGTGCTGTTCTGTTCTGCTGGCAGGATAGAAGCAACAGCAGCAGCAGCTAGAGAAGCGGCAGCATCTGGTGGCACTGCTGATTAAAGTGCCAGTCGCACACTCAAGCTTCTGCCACTTCTACTACATCCATTTCCATTCCCATTTCGCACTCTTCCTCCCACTCGCAGACGCATTTCGCAGGCGAAAAAGTCAAAACTCAAACTCGAAAAAAAAAATACAAAAAAAAAAAAACAAAAAACACAAAAAACGACAAACGAAACTTTTTCTGTGACGCTGAGAATTGAAGGTGCCACGCCCACGCATAGCCCGTGCTGGAGCTCAGCCCGGAGCTCAGCCCGGAGTGAAAAGGAGGACGGGAAAGGGAAAAGGCGCTAAGTAGGCAGGTAAGTGCGGCAATAAAAATAAATGGCAATCGCGCGGGCATTGCCGTGCGGCATCAACGTTTTTCGCACATTTTATTGGATCTGCCACGAAACCAAACCAAACCGAAGCCGGCGGTGGGGGGCTTCCCCACCCACCGAAGAACCACAATTGAGACAGGCCCCAAAAAGTGAAGAGAACTTATGGGTTACCACTTCCACTCCCGGTTATAGTTTCTATCTTTGAAACTTTCTCATGTGGGGCTCTGGAAGATACCTTTTTCGAATGAAATCTGATGGCAACTCTGGCGGTAAACATCTATTTCCAAGAACTTGTTGAACATTTCCAACAGTTCTTCAATCTTAAGGATCTACAGAAAATGGATGTTTCAGGGAATATTCATGGAAATTTCCAGGAACTTTATTACAAAATTGTATTAATTAATAAATTATAAATCATTTCTAAAAAATAGATAAATAATATTTTAAAAATATATAACTAATATTTAAGAAATATATAAATAATATATAAATAATAGGTACTTAAAAAAGATATCACAGAAATTTATAAAATATATAATTAATATTTTAAAAATATATAAATACAATTTTAAAAATAAATAAATAATTCCTGCAAAAATATATAAATATTTAAAAAATATATATGTAAATAATATCCAAAAATACTTTAAATACTTAATAATTAAAAAATATGAAAATAATATTTTAAAATTATTTAAAAAATATTCAAAAATTCTTAAAATACTTACATGACTTAAAAAATATACAATAAATATTTTAAAAATATATAAAAAATATTATAAAAACATTTTAGCCAAAAAAATGAAACCCTTCGATGAAACATCCCGAAACTTAGCCAGAACTAACCCATAATTCGCCATTGGTTAATCCGTTTGAGGAGTTTAGAACTTGTAAAAAACCTCAATAAAAAACCAAGCAACAGTTTAATGGCCCCTTCGGTGGGTGCCCCTCCTTTGTATCTTTGTATCTATCTTTTTTAGAGCCACTTTAGAGGCAAGAGTTAAAGCAAAACCCAAGTCAAGTCAAGTCCAAGGCTGTAACTCGCGCGCGCGAAAGCCCCTGAAATGCTAGTTTAATTTATTTCGATCTTTTATTTTGGGGGCCCACTTTCCACACTTCTTTACACCCGCACCTCTGCACCCCCTGCACCACCCGCCCCACTGCCCGAATAACAAAATATGCCACATGTTCGGGTGGTGTCTGTCCGTTACCCATGGTTACGTTCGGCGAGCTTATAAATGCCATAAAAAAAAGAGAGAGAGAAAAAACAGCAGAAGAAAAAATAAACTCCATTACGCGGCCCAAATGTGTTTCGTTCCGTATTTCGTTTCGTGCTTTGTCGAGTGGGTTACGGGCTATGGGCTACGGGCCACGGTTACGGGAGTTTGGCAACACTCAAATGGCCATATGGGTAATAACTGGCTTGCCCTGGCTTTTGGCTTTGGCCTATTCGCCTCCTGGCTTCCCAGCTCCCCTGCTTGCCTGCTCCTGACGAGTCCTTTCTCAGGTCCCTGGTCTGGTATTGGTAATGCGAGCCCTGCAGCTCCGGTGATCACTCAAGCCAGGTGTCGGCGGCAAAACCCCGCCAAATGATGAGAGAGGCTCCCCCTATGCCCACCCCACTCGACTTCCTTCCCCTCTCATCCACAACCCCACAATTCCTATCCTCTGTATGCGTCTCTGTGTGTGTGTTTTGTTATGCGTTGCAATCCGGAATGTGATTGCCAGAGATTAGGGTTACACGGCTGGAGGGCGGCGGCGCGGGGAGCACCTGCCATCGTGCCATCGTCCTGATAGCGTTTCTGCTCTGTTGCCGATTTAATAAGCCCTCATTGTGATGGCGGTTGCTGTTGAACCACCCAACACCCACCACACGCCACCCAAAGGTAAAACGGAAGCAAATACCTTGATTAATAATTTCAATAAGCAACGAAATCAACGAAACCCAAGAACCAGCACAAAAAGTAGCGGCAAAAACTTTAGATATTTGAAACTGATTTTCATTGTGCCAAAGGCAGAGAGCGGAATGCAGAATGCGTCAACAGAATATCGCCTTTCTTTTGGCTAACGATTGCCAGGACTTGCCGCAGGGCACAGAACGATGCAACATGGCCAGTGGCTTCCAATCACGCGGAACGTGCAACAACTTATGTCACATCTGTCCTCAGAGTCTGTCGTTTCATTCGGATAACAATCATAAAATCATTATTTCTGCTAGGACTAGGACTAAGGGTAGATTCATAAATGACTAGGACTATGGGTAGATTCATAAGTGTAGAGTGGGAAGCCAAGTCTATTGGACACTTTGAGACACAGACCAAAAGTCGGAGAAAAGATCCCCTGAGCATGAAAGACTTACGCTTATATATACAAAATTTATTGATTTACCAATGGAGTGGACATTAATTGAGTTGCATTTTAATATTTAATTGGATAAATATTTTAAAATAAATCAGATACCGTAATCATTAAAAAATATACTTTAAAATTACATTTTCAATTTTATTATATACAAGCACTAATAATTGTGAATAATATATAAACATAATAATAATAATTATTTTAAAGCAAAAAAAAAAAAAATTATTTTTGAAGATTTTTTATTTAATAAATACATTTCACATTTTGTACAATATTTCCTAAAAAAAATGTATTATTTTATTTAATATTATTATTTTGTACTATTTTTATTATTTGTAGTTAATTATTATTATTTATTTATAATTATTATTTATTAGTATTATATGTATATTTCATTTGATTTATTTATTATTTTTATTTATATATTATTATTTATCATTATTTATTTATTATTAATTTTTATTTAATTTGATTTATTTCTTATTTTTATTTGTATATTATTACTTATCATTATTTATTTATTACTATTATTTATTTAATTTAATTTTTATTTTTGTTTATATATTATTATTATTATTTACAAATTAATTATTATTATTTATTTATTATTAATTAATATTTATTATTAATACCTATTTATTATTATTATTATAATATATTATATTTTTTGAATGGATTTATGTTTTAAATGCCAGTGAATCCCATTTAATATCATTTAAAAATGGCTCGAAATGAGCTCGAATCAAATTCATTGAATATCTTAATAGTTGACCTACAATTTGACCCCCCGCATGATGAGCCACAACAAATCCAAATCGAAAACCATATCCACTACACGTTTAGCCATCAATCTATGCTCTACTACATGTATATATATATACCTGTTATCAATGTAGATTTGAGCTCTCTTGCCATAAGTGCTGTTGCTGTTGCTGCTGCTGCTTTTGTGGCTCGAATCGAATTAGAAATCTCTCGCTTCTAATAAGCCACCATATCCGTATATCATGGCATTGCCAGTAAATATTATGCTGCTTTGGACACATTGGCTGGCTTCCCATTCCCCCCAACCACCCCCCACATTTTTCCCCATTCAAGCATCTCATTTTGTTATGCAATGCCAGAGTCCTTCTGCAGCAGGAACAGAAGCAGCAGTAGTAGCAGCGACAGCCGCAGCGACTGCATTTTGCTGACCGGAAACACGGCGACGGCGGCAGAGAGCGAAGCGGAGACTGGAATGCAGGAAAACGCAATAAACTTGTTTGTATTTGTATTGCACTTATGCGCTGATTGCTTTTCAGAGCAATTTGCTTTTAAGCGACAGGACCCTTGCCACATGCCACATACCAAACCCAACCAAACCCATATACCCATACCACACCATTCGGCTCTTCTCTGTTGGGTTCTGTTCTCTGTGCGCCAACTGTTGGCCAACATTCATGGATTTTTGTTAGTTAAGAAGCAGCTCATCGAAGCTCATCCTGCTCCTGCTGCTCCTGCTGCTCCTTCTGGCTCATTACAAGACGCAGAACGCAGAGTTTCGCTGAGAGGAAAAACAAACCATTGAGTCACCTTCACCACCCACACCCACACACTCGTACCCATCCCCCTGCTGGCCCTCCTGGCTCTCGCTGCTGTTTGCCAACGCCTCCAATCCAATGGCTGGCACATCCACACATCCCATGTACCAGCTCTCGAATGTCCATGTCCATCTCTCTCTCTCTCTATATCTAGGACTTGGGTGCCTGCTACATGTCCTGATCCTGCCGCTGCTCCATGTCCATGTCCGTGTTCGCTTCGCTTGTTCATTTTCAATTTCGTTTACAGCATAGAAAATTTCAAGTTTTTTCTTGTTCTTGTTCTTTTACTTCATTTTTTTTTGCTCTCTTTCTGTTTTTCCTGTTTTTGTGCTTTCCATTTTATTTCATCTTCATTTTCATTTCAACGACTGCCAGCCACCACAGCATTCAACCAGCCAACTAACCATTATTATGTGTGTCTGTGTGTGTGTGTGTGTAGTCCTTTGCTGACCCCTCGACCCCAAGCCCAACCCCAACCCCAATCCCAACCCCAAGCACTCCCCCATTGCCGAACTGCCTCTCATCTGGCGGCTGGTTAGTTACTTTAAAACAAATCTATCTTTCAGATACGAGCATGATGTCTGTCGCCCCCCTTCCCTCCCCACCCCTTTGGTAGCCCCTGGCATTGTCATCTGATTTGCGGTAATTGTTTCTGCTGCAAACCGTTTGGCTGCTGCTGTTGTTGCCACACAAAGCTCTCTCTCTCTCTCTCTCTCTACCAAATACTTGGCTGCCGCATTCATGCATGCCAAAACAACAAGGGTTGGGGCGGGAGCGGGGGTGGTGGCGGGATTCACTGTCTTTATTAAAAAACAATTAAAAAGATTAAAAATCCCAAAGGGGCACCGCGCCCTCCCCTCAACGTTTAGGGAATGTGTGAAGAGCACTTTCATTAGAAAGGTTACAGGTTTTCACATTCGAAAGCATTTGACACACATTTTAATCGTGCACAAAGCGAGATATATACATATACAGACATACTTATGCAAGTATGCACATATGTATGTACATATGTATTTTTAATGCAGCCCTATGACTGCATTTCTGGATTGGTATACATAGATACCTATGTATGTATATATCTGCATATATGTATCTATTGCATATTATATATATTCTTTCATTGCTAACTTTTTTTGTAACCATGTGAAACATGATGAATGACTGGGTGGTACTATCGAAACATTGGAACACCTCATCAGCAACTGCCCGGCTCTCTCTTGGGTGACCTGGCGCCTGGCATTACTGGGATTGCCTCCAAAGACCTCCTTTTAGAACTCTTATAGTCTCTGTAAACTAGGCGTTGATCAAAGCGGATGGTCGGTACGTCCCGACAGATATGCCTTTATCAACTCGCCCTTCCTTCGAGGCGTTACGCACATCCAAATTTGCCACAAATCTACGATTATATGGCTACTGCTTGGACCCTTAAAGAAAAGTCCAGACACTTGTGAGCAGAGTTGTAAATTCATACTAATGAGGGATGGGGACAACTTTGTATTCTGTGCTTATCGCTAGACCCACGGGTGAACGGGTGCATCGGTCCTGCGAGTGGCCAACTGATGGCCAGCAAGCAGCAGTATTTTTGGACTAAATTGGAGTCTCAATTGCTTCCTGCACTTGACTTTGGGTTGTCGTGTGCCATCGAACATATATATGACCTTTTCCAACGTCGCTATAATAGACTTAAACATCTGTTTTGAATCTATAACAATACAGCGACTACAAGTTGCTGTAGCTTCGAAGTAGCTGCCAAAGGCCAAACATTTCTCCAGCCTTTCCTTGTCTTATCTCTGGGGGAAATCTTTGCCATTGAGGGGCTGAGACTTGTCCCTTATCAATGACACTATTATTAGTCGCATGTCATCCGTTTGTCGTATGTGCAACAATATTTGCTGTTTCTGTGGCAGATTTGACTCGTATAACGTTATTTTCTTGGGCTAATCTTTTGCCTTGTTTTCCTGTTTTCCCAGTTTTCCCACTTTTCCCAATTTCCCGAGTTTCCCTGTTCCCTCTTTGCACACATTGTTGCTATAATTTGTTCTGTGTGTGTGTGTGTACTGGCTGAGTGGCAGAGTGGGGTAGGGTATGGCATGGGTGGCATGCAACAGCAATTGTTGCCATTGTTGCCATGCTGCGAAATTCAATAAGGGAAAAGCGTAAACGAAACTCAAAACGAAACTGGAGAAAGAACTGGAGACGAAAGACATGCGAAAGAAATGGCCAAAAGCCAGAACGATGAGCATTTCAGTCATTCCACATAGCCATTCTCTTCTGGCCATTTCCACCGCCATTTCCATAGCGACTTCCATTGCTCTGCCTTTTCCCCATACTTTCTCTTGCCTTTCTCTGAATCCTTTCTGCTGTTTCTGTTGCATTTTTGTTTATTGTCGTTTCAGGTTTTTCTTTTTTTGCCTGTTTCCTGTTCTGTTCCCTGGACCCTGCTTAGTGGCGGGCGGGGAATCTGCCATTCCTGTTGCCTTATCCTTTATTATATTGCCGGCATTAACGTTTCCGTTTGTGGATGCCACACATTGCTCTCTCGCTCTCTGCCACTCTGCCACTCTCTGTATGAAATATGCAGGGCATGTCGATGCACGGATTCGGTCTGCTCCAGATTCTGGCCAGACGTTTGCAGGATGAAACTGAGGCTGAGGCTGAGACTGAAGCTGTGCGGTTTAACCAGGCGATAAGCCATACGATCCTTGGCCTTGTTTGCTGTCTACCCCCCCTACCAGCCGCCCAGCCTCTCATTTGGTTATTTCTTAACTGATTTTTGTGTGTATTTATTTTGAAAAAGGAATTTCCACAATTGCACACAGAACAGCCTACTTTTGGGGCCAGGACGACGGCCTTTCAATAATAAATAAGCCAAGAGGCAACACGCCACACGGCTCGAGAGGCAGCGAAACCAAACCAAGCCAGAGAGAAGCCGAAACAGAGAAACAAAGGGATGGAAAGAGATGGAGAGAGAAGAGACATTCATTCATAACCAACCCTGGCGGCTCCGTGGAGCTCCGTGACCATTTCCACCGCAAGGACAATTGTCCTTTTTGGCCCGCAGTCGCAGCTGGGAGTCTGGGTTAAGTGCGGCATTAACAATCAATTACAAGCATTACGAGCCGTAAAACTGACGCATTGACCAAATACCACCCATACGCACTCCTCGGCCCTACCTACCTCCCTCCCCACCCCCCCAAAGGCTGGACTGGACAGCAGCATGAAAGCCGTGAAGGAGGGGAAGCGGGGGAAACGGAGAAACAGGGAATGGCATCACTCACACGCACGCAGCGCCAGGGTAAACCGGGGAAAGCGGAGCGCAAGAAGTGAAAAATGTTGCGTGCAAAGTAAACCCCATAGAGGAAAGGCGATGGGAGGGGGGAGGCACTTGGGGCAGGGCAACCTCAGAGTCTCAGAGCGGTGTCTGAGTTACGGTTTGTTGGCTGCCCATATAATAAGCCCAGGGATAGGGCCAACAACAGGGAAGGGATAAGCGAGAAGGAGGTACGTACGTACATATATGGCCAAAAGGGAGGACGAAATATGGCCCAGAGTAAGAGCCAGTAGAGTAGTGGCAAAGTAGTGGCGATTGTAGATCAGGATCTTCCTCTCTTTCATGCGAAAGATTATTGATTCCAGATGGGAATATTTGGGTTTTACATGCAAAAGATTGCAGAAAGGATTGCAGGATTTCGGCAAGAATTATAGGGTTTCCTGCAGTAATTAAGGAAATAATGGGTATATTTTCTACCAAAAGTCTTCTGGATAAAGTCCAGATTCCATTTGAGGGTTAGCGCAGTTTACCGCTGTTTTTAGGGGCTTTTTTTACAATTTTTCGAACAATTTTTATCTCGCTCACTCCGCCAGGGGCGCTTATGAAATGAAAATCGATCGAGCGCTTGGTAGGAGATCTAACAATATCGGAATTTTCCAAACAACAAATTTGAGAAAAACTAATTTCCTTCAATATAACAATGAAAATGTTGCTAATGTCCAAAACTGATGCCTGATAGGGCTTCCATTTAATTAACCAAAGAAAATCTCCCCCAAGTGCCAGCCGCCCTCTAAGTATTCTCTTTTGTTTTTGTACTCGCTTTAGTCTGTCTCTCTCTCTGTGCCGCCCACTCTCTATCATCTCTGGCTTATTTATTAATTCGCTATTTGATTAATTTTGCGAGATACATTCCGGGAATTATTCCGTTTGAAGTGCATTTGGGATTCGTTTTTGTCTGGCTCTCTGAAGCGGCTTTCCATCTTTCTCTCTGTGTGTCTGTCTGTCTCTCCGTCTGTATGTCTGTTTGTCTGTCTCCTGCTCCTGCCTCTTCTTCTGTGCTGTTTTCTTGTGCTTGTTATACGTTTTTATATTTTATCATTATTTTTATTCGTTCTCGTTGTTGCCTTCGCACTTGAGCGACGAAAACAAACGATGGCCGTGCCGACGCCGGCACAAAATAATACAAATAAATTTTATTGTGGTCAAAGTTGTACACGCACCAGCGACACCAACACATCACACAGAGAGACACAAGGATACAGGGCTGCAGGACTACAGGGCAGGATGCGGCGCACACACACAGTCACACATACAGACAGGCAGAGATACATACATACCAGAGAGAGAGTGGAGAGAGAGTGGAGAGACAGTGGCAAAAAGGAGCCATCAAGCAAATGCCAGACGCATTGTGCACAGATTTATGCCTCCGCCAAAAACACACACAAAAACAAAAACACAGATACAGTTACAGTTACAGCTACAGTTACAGCTACAGTCCTGCCTCGTGCCTCGTGCCCCACTGTCTTCTGCTTTCTCCTGCCACATCTGTGAGCTCCTCTCGACCAAATCTCCTGCCTCCTTGCCAGGTCTTCTGAAATCTTTAGCACCGGCTAAAGGCCTAAACATTTCGAAAAGAGTCGAGGCAAACGTTAAGCGACACCAAGATACACGCATTACACAGCGGTTGAATTATTATTATTATTTTATTTAATAAAATAGCGTTTCAATAGGTTTATAATAATTTTTTAAATTTAACTAAAAAGTTTCGAATTTTTAAAGAATTAAATTCAAAATAAATACATGCTCTGCCGGCAGCTGCCAGCATTTCTGGCACCATCTTCAACGCCATCTCCTGCCCCCCTATGCCTGTGCCTGTGCCCTCCAGCTGCTCCTGCTCCTGCTCCTACTCCCATTTCTGCTCCTTCTCCTGTTTCTGCTCCTGTTTCTGCTCCTGTTTCTGCTTCAACTGTTGGCCATAAAAAATGAGTTGATGTTGGCCGTCAGCTGTTTGTCTCCCCCTTTGGCTGCCCTGCCGTGCCCTTTATCCTCTCCTACACAAACAAGCAAACAAACACACACACACACACACACACACACAGACAAACTCGAATACACACACACGCGGACTTATATAGCACTTTAATGGCCATTGTTATGCCCGTTATGTTGATTATAAGCTGCTTCTCATACAAGGACTCCACCTGGCCCCCGCACGCCCCCCCGCTTACTGCCACCAAAAAGCTAACTGCATAGAAGCGTGTAAGCCTCTGACATTTTTGGGTCTACAAGCCAACCACCCCCCCACCTCCAATCCCCACCCACCAACAAACGCTTGGAAATAGAAAAATACCCCGAAAGAGGGGTGGGAGGGAGGGAGGAAGGGAGGGAGAGACAAATGGGGAGGGATAAAACAAAAATTTCGACAGTGTTTGGTATAGCGGGTGTGTGGTGGGTGGGGTAGGGGTGGGAATTTGTTTTTTGTTTTGTAGTAAATTTGAATTTTCCAACTACGCCGAAAGGTGTAAAGCCTGATGAGGGTTAAGCGTTGTCCAGTCACCACCCTCCACCCCCTCTTTGCGTGTGTGTGTGTGTACTACACACAAGTGCACATACCTGTGTGTGTGTGTGTGTGTGTGTGCGCTGTGCCAGCGGAAATGCTTTTTGCCCTGCTGCCCCCCCCCGCCCGCCTCGCGCGTTCGCTGACAGAGCAAAAGCTAATGGAAAGCGTCGCCGTGGGTGTGTGAAGATTAAAAAAATATACTATATATATATATATATGTATATACTGACCCCCCACCCTCCCCACCCGCTATGAAGTTTTTGCAATATTGAAATATTTCTGCGGCCATGCAAATTTAATTCGCGCGCCGCATGAGAGGCGCAAAAACAAACGAAAAACTGAAGCCAAAGCCAAAGTGAAAAGCGTAAAGCTCTTGGCTCCCCCTCCCTCCCTGCCGCTTGTGCTAATTGGTGGATGCCACACACACACACCAACACACACCAACACGGAGAACGGGGCTCAGCGGTGCACTGAGGCAGATGCGGAATGACAAAACGGATGTTCTGTTCCGTTAGGTTCCGCTCTGTTCTTCTGGTCAGAAGTTAGTTCAATTTTTTAGCCAACTGCAGGAGAGGCGTCGGATCCTTTGATTTATGAATGGATCGAAACACTCACCGAATCATTCAATGGCCTAGGTATTAGCTATGAAGGATCTACGAACGAAACTAGTTGCTTCTCTCTCTCTCCCTCGCTCACAGTCACCACACACCTTGTCAGAGCAGGGGGAGAGGGAGCGCGGGAGAGGGATGGGGTTTTGGCAAACTTTTTGTTGGGGTTTTTTGGGTTTTTGTCCTGCCTGTTTATTTAAGCCAGCCACGCCTCTTTGCTGCGGTCAAAGCTCCCTTGCCCTAAGGGCTGCCAAAAGCGTTGCGGTTTTCTTGTCGTTTTTTTTTTTTGGGTTGGACTGTGGAGGGGGTGGCTGTCATCCTCAGAACAGGAGCATCAAGAAAGAGAGAGAGAGGCTGTAGCCACAAGAGAAGGAGCACAGTGGCCACAGGAGGAGCAGAGGAGGAGCAGCTGGAGTGCCAGAAGCAGAGAAAAACCGGAAGTGAACGCAATGCAGCACATCCGGTTTTGTTTGAGGTAGAACTTCTCCATTTCCATTTCCATTGCCATGGCCATTTCCATCTTCTTTTCAATTTCCCCTCGTCGGCCATCTTCTGTCTGTCTTTCTGTCTGTCTGTGAAATGTCCTTTCAACTGCCTTTTCTCCACCTACTTCTCCTTCTCCACCTCCTTCTGCTCCTCATCCATCTAGCATTCTCTTGTTTTCAGTTCATTTAACATGCCATTTGTTGGGCAATGCCAAAATGGATTTATTATTGTAGTTGTTGCATAAATCATGACGCTTTTCACGCACTTTTCCACCAGCAACTGCAAGAGAGGGAGGGAGAGTGCAAATAGAGCCGAAAAATATGTACAGCAAACTCTCATTCTCTCTATCTCTATCTCAGATCTTTCCTTCTCTTTCTACTGTTTGCCTCTACACTCGAGATAAACACAAAGGGCTCTGCTCTTAGGGAATGGGGTGAGTGGGCAGAGCTATAGACAGAGGGACAAATCGGGGGTCAAGTGCCGATCTCGAGTACTCGACATTCCCCAACAACTTTCCAACCCCCAAAAAGGGGTGCCACTGCAGTTGAAGATGCTGTACTCTGGGCATAGTTTAAGGGGCACTCCCTTTGGTATATATGTATACAGATCCAAGTGTAAATCCGAGTGTATCTGCCAGAAGTTATAGTTTATATATACCTCTATATATATCTGTATATATCTGTATATATCAGTTATCTTCCGCATATAATTGGTTTGCTCCTCGCATCGTATATCGTATCGTTTTCACAATATCAATGGCAGTCCTATAAACATATACCTTGGAACAGGAAATTCTATTGCTCTCTCTATCTTTCTTTCTCTCTCTCTGTCTCTGTCTCTCTGTCTCTATCTCTCTGTCTCTGTTAGATTTCATTAGCCAGTGGCTTTCCACTTTTCACTTTCTCCGAGTTGAAGGGTAAACAGAAAAAGCTTTAGCATTCAATTCACATCCGGTGAACTTTTCCGGTTACGGCTTTTAGCTCCGTCTCCGGCTCTAACTGCGCCGCTTCGCTCTTCTCGAATGTACTTCCTCCTCCTTTCCATCCGTAGCTTCTGTAGCTTCTTCTTCTTCTTCTGCGAGTGTTGCTCCTGTTGTTGGATCCTGGGATCAAAAGAGAATGCAAATTGCTTTCGAAATAATTGCAATGCCGAAATGCGGCAGCAGTGGGGCGGGGGGAGCGGGGCCAGAGGATGGGGCTGTTCACCTGCCAAAGCGCTCAAATATTTGCCAGCTCTCTCTCGCTCGCTCTCTCTCTCTCTCTCTCTCTCTCTCTCTCTGGAGGGGGGCGGGGGAGGATAAAGTTTGGTGGGAAAACCCGAAATAAAATAAAACACTAAACAAATGCGAAAGAGCGTTGCGAGGAGGAGCTTAAAATTCGAAACAGATTCCAAATCTATTTAAAAGTTATGGCCGCAACTATTTGAGGCAGGCAGCAGTCGGCTGCCTCATTGAGTGCTGCAAGCAGGTGTGTGTGTGTGTGTGTGCGACTAGAGGCCAGGGAAATGCAAAGTGCGACATGCAGGACATCCACTCCATGCTCCATGCTGCATGCTGCATGCCCCATGCTCCACACACCTCCTAATTTATCTGCTGGTATGCTCTCCACCACCGAAAAGTGGCGCTGTTGATGATGCCGGGTGACGTTGCCAAAACTTTTTGACACTTTAAAAACTTTCAACACACACACAAGCACACACACAGGCACACACACAGGCACTCGCACACACACACACACACACACACATGTAGGACCTGGTTTTGAAAGTTACGTTAAATGGTTTTAAAGGTTTCGGTTTTAGGGTTGTGTTCGGTGTTCTGTGTCCTGCCAGGGTTGTCGTTGCCTGCTCACCCGCTCGCCTCCTCTACATTTTCCTTTTCTCCTTTTTATTCCTTTTTGTGGCATGGAAATTTCAGCGAGTGCTACGTGGAGTGCTGACCCCCTCGGGTCGTTGCATTTCTCAATAACTTTTCAATTGCGACAAATTTTTCTATTAGCCAAACAAATTCCTTCGTTTCATTGTTACATCCTCGCCGCTGGAGCAGCGGGCGGAGGGCGGGAGGGCGGTAGGGCTGGCTTCCTTAATGAGTGTCCTGCAGTTGATGAATGACGTTTAGTCCTGTGGTGGCACAACTTTGAATGCAATGGGTTGGGTTGGGTTTTTATTATTTCTGTTTATCTTTTGTCACATTTTCACATTTAATTGGGTTCGGCGGTGGAGTCTGCTAGCGGAGAAGGACATTTGGTAAGGATGTGGAAATAGGTGTGAACAAACTTAACCACAGCAAGGACTCCTTTCTCCGACTTCTACAGCTATAACGACTGTATGTATGTATATCCGCACTGCTATTTCAATGAACAGCAGTTTTCATGGGTAAATGGATGAAAAATAAGAAGTTGGAATGCAAAAGTAACAAATTTTCGTTAAGATTATAATGCTTACAGTCCAGGCTTTCTAAAAAAGTATCATTTGCTCAATTTGGAAGACTAGAAGTATCTGTAAGACGGGTTTGAAGGTTTGATATGTATGTGCAGCAGTGCCCTTCGGTTGCTTATCCGTTTCTAAGAACCTTTCGCCTGGCATTTCCTAACCCTTTATCGCTTTTAATGAGCTCTACCAAATGTGAGCCTCTTTTCTGTCGTATATCTTTTCATTCTGTATTGTGTTTTATCCAAAGAAACGAAAGGAAAGCAAAGCAAACGAAAGAAATCTCTTCTATCTCTTCTATTCCGCTCTTATTACTACTCTTCCCCGTTTCGTATTCACATTTTCCTTACAAGTGCATCCCATTTCCAGTTAGTTCCCTATTTGACTAGCTCTTTGATATTTTCAGGAATCAATCCTCCCCCCAACCCTCCACGTTTATGCTTTAAGAACATGCATGATATATATGTATATATAGTACATAAATTTATAGAGCTTAGCCTTTGGACTCGAGACAGCTGTTGGAGCCGTCTCCACGGCCTCCTTGGAGCTGCCGTCCCTCTCCACGTCTGAGAGTCTTCCCCTGCCACTCTCTCTCTCTCCCTCGAGGACTAGGCACAGCTTATTTCAGTTGGTTTCTTTCCGTTCGTTTCTTTTGATTAATGAATCTTTTTCACTCTCCGGTCTGGCCTTCTACTGGGTGACTGGGCAGGGTGAGGGGACGGAGGACCCAGCTGCATTTTGCCTCAATTTGTCAGCGACGGGGCAGCCGATTATGGGGTCTGCTCTATGGGGTCTTCTCTCGTTTATGCACAAAGCTCTGCCGCTCAACCGCTCAGCACTTGGCCAGCCAAAAGGAGTCTCATTAGGATTCGCACATTTTCCCCCACTCCACCACTCCTCCCCTCCCTTTACCGCTCCCTTTTCCGCTTCCACTTCCAGTCAATTTCCCCTCGACCACAGCCCCCATCCCTTACACGCGATTTTCCTTGGTCGATGTTTTCTTTTTTTGCCAACAATTTCCATTTCGCGCTTTTCCTCGCATTTTTTTGCGGCGCCTGACAAAATTTTTGTACACTTTTGACATTATTCAGCGTAATGAAAAGCAATAACATTTTTATAATATCCTGCCACTCTGCCACTGCCACTGCCGCACCCCCCCCTCGAGGCAGTCATTCAAATATTTGCTCCAATGATTCGATTCGTTATTCATTTGTATTGTTTTCTTTTGAATACACGAATTCTCGCGTGAATCATAGCACATGATAGAGAGAAAGAGAGAGAGAGGGAGATGGAGAGGGAGAGGGAGAGTGAGAGAGGGGTAGGGGTTGGAGTTGGGTAGAAATCTGCAAATGAATCGCTCTATTATAGAGGTTGTCCCCTGATGTTCTGTTCTGTTCAACTACAAACGATGCGATTTTTTATCGACTGTCATTTATTTATTATTTATTTGATATGTTCGGGCTGAAAGTGTTTTTTTGTTTTTTCTGTTACTCCCTGATTCGCTCAGAGCCATCGTTCATCCTTTTTTTGGTGCTGGTGCTGGTGCTGATGCTGGTGGTTGCGAATTTATGCTCAATAATTTAATAGGACATCAGTTTTATGGCTTTGACTGCGGGATACGATACGCAATGGAACGGGGCAGAGATCGGGGTCACCACATCACATCGCATCACACCACAGCCAGCCCTGGTCCTCCTCCTGCTCCTGCTCTTGGCCATGGCCTACGCACTAGCAGCAAATTTTACGAGGCTGGAGCCCCCAATGCCAATTTGCGAAACGCAATCAAACAAATAAACAAAACAGAGAACAGAAAACACCAAAAAAAGATACAAAGATACAGACGGAGAGAGAGATGAGAGATGTGACCCCTACGCAAGTTGTAAATTTGCGTAATTTACTTGATTGCCCTGGCAACTCTGGCCACCTGTCGTCATCCTTCAGGCAACAACCTCCATCCCGCCAGTCGCCATCCACCAGACGCCATCATCATCGGCCTTGTTTCGACAATGGCACATAATCAACGAAATCGCGCATATTAAAATTGTGAATGAATGAACGAGTATTACGAGCTCACACACACACACACACACGCATACAGACACACATCTCGAATCTCTTGTAGGGGGACCTCCAGGAAGTGCAGCGGAGACAGCGAGGGAATACAATCTGCCATGGATTTCGGGGGTTTCGGGCAATGGGCAGTGCATTTCGTTGAAGACAAGAATTTTCCATAATTTTCCGCGTAATGCAGCAGCTCTCCTCGTCAAGGACTGTGGGAACGCAGGGAAACACACTGGCCGTTACTCTCTTGGTACAGATCGTTTCTCTTGTGGAAATGGGATGATAGGCGATCTACACATCCCACAATCCACATCTCACATTCACATCTTTGGCAATAAACTCGCGTAAATTGGAAATGTAACACCCACCCACCACACCCACCGCTCGCACCATGGCCACCCCCATTGCATGGCTGGGCTGTTGTCATTGAGGCTAATATTTCGTTTTGGGGTCGTTTGGCTCGCAAAAGCGGAGCGCAGGAGCAGCGCCAGAACTCTCTTTCTGATTACAAAACCATAAACATTTAACTCAATTTGCATTTTCATAGGTTCTAAAAAACAAAAACACAAACAAAACAACAGGACGGAAGCAGCAGCAGCGGCCCCCGCTTCGAAATGGGAGCCAAAAGTGAAACAAAGAACTAGAACAAAAAAGGAAGAGACGGCCCCCCTTCAACCACCGTTCCCTCCACCCCGAATATGAGTGTTAAAGCGAAAAAAACGGAAACGGAAG